>JAWDJD010000004.1:327201917-327801917 GCA_035047305.1 Bradypodion pumilum | reverse complement strand
AAATAAATACTATTTGTTTTCTATCTGCAGGCTGAGGTCAATCTTGTTTGGGTTTATGACATGATACAGAGCTGGTACTTAACTTTTGGCTTCTACCACAGTTTCGATCCAGATTTCCTCCCTTGTCTGTGGCCACCATTTGCTCCCTAAAGAAAATTGCTGTTTTAAATGATGGGACGCCCCTGTCTAAGTGACAGTGAAGTTTTAAACTATCACAAAGGGACAGTTAATGAGCCCACAGGCAGCTGGAGAATGTTTGATAATAGCAACACCTGGGAAATTTATTTTTGTGTTACAGTTCCCAGAAACTCTCAGTGGAGGTCCACCAAAAGGAACTTTTTTCTGAGTTCAGGATAATAAAGAGATAGGCCATTGCTTCTTAATAGGGGTAAATAACTGGTAATCTTCCAGAGATTGCAGGTCTACAACTGCAGCTACCGTGTTTCCCCGATTATAGGACCTCCTCCCATAATAAGACACCCCCCTTTTCCCCCCTGCATTTGAAATAAAAGGCCGCACCCGAAAGTAAGACCCCCTTACCTCCTGGCAATCCGATCGCATGCACTCCCTGCTTCCAGTGTCCGGGACAGAAGAGAAGGACGAGCGGAGCCAGATACGGTACTGTAATACCGGTATGCCATCTTCCACCGCCGGCCCCCTCCTCCCGGTGTGTAAGAAGGCCTGCCGCGTCAGAGTCTCGATTGCCTCCCCGCTCACAACCAAGGGAAGTTCCCCCTGGTGAGAGCGGGATCGAGACTCCGACGCGGCAGGTCTTCTTGTGGGCCATGCCGTCCGCCTCACAGCTGAGGCCAGTCTCGATCGTGCTTCCCTACTCGCAACCAAGGGAAGCGTCCCTTGGTTGTGAGTGGGGAAGCCCGATCGAGACTGGTCTCAGCTGTGAGGCAGCTGGCGTGGCACATAAGAAGGCCTGCCGCGTCGGAGTCTCGATCCCACTCTCGCCAGGGGAAACTTCCCTTGGTTGTGAGCGGGGAGGCAATCGAGACTCCGATGTGGTAGGCTTTCTTATGGGCCACGCCGGCCACCTCACAGCTGAGGCCAGTCTCGATCTCGCTTCTTCACTCACAACCAAGGGAAGCGCCCCTTGGTTGTGGGTGGGGAAGTGCGATTGGGACTGGTATTCTTCTTCATGGAAAAATAAGACATCCCCTGAAAATAAGACCTTTTGCTAATTTTGGAGTTTAAAAAATATATAAGACAGTGTCTTATATTCGGGGAAACAGGGTATCTTTGATAGATCATACTGGCAATGGGACTATGGGGTGTGTGTCTCCATCATTTGGGTCAGGGCTTTTCCCCAGCCCTACCAAGGGCTAACAAGGACTGAAGCTGTGTCCCTTTGACTACAAAACAAGAGCTGACAGAATCTTTCAGCATTGCCATGTCCCTTTCTGTTGTGTATTAAGGCACAATTGCAAGTTGCGCGGGCAGCACCTTGCAAGAAGAAAATGGCGGTTTCCCGCCATCCAAATTAGGAGCCAAAGTTGGCATGAAATCCCCCATCCAGGGCGCATTCATTATGCTAATCCAAGCCCTGTGATTGGTGACAGTTTTGTATCCTGTTCCTCATTGGTTAATTACATATATACCCTGTTATGATTGGTTAGTTATGGTTGTCTGGTGGCTCGCTACTTTGTATCAAGGAGCCACCGCCGGGGAGACACTATGTAAGCCCCACGAGTAAACAAGGGTGGGGCCAGACCGGATATATACTACCCATTACGCACAGGTAGCCAGGAACGTGCTAAGCCTGGGTCTCCTCCACTATGCTACAGCTCCTGGTGTAGCTAGCCATTGCCTCCTACACGGCAGACTCTGGAGGGACTGATTCCATGGGATTGTATAGCCATCTCTGTGTCCGGTACACTTTGTAAGCATAACCTGAAAAGACTGTTGAATAAACTCTAGTTGTTGTTCTGTTCATCGTTGCCTCAACTATTGCTTATAAGGGCCAGACATGACACTTTCCTAGACGTCTAGGTACTGTGAGATGGATTTCTTCTGTTGATCCACCCAGAACACCTACTGCAGTTTAATGGGTCAAAGTGTTTGACTAGGATTCAGAAGACCTACATTCAAATCCCAATTGGCCATGAAACTCACTGGCAAGTCACTCTTTCTCTCAGTTTGGCTTGGATGCTGCCTAATACTCATTGGAGGGACAGGAAAATATAGATATATAACCAATAAATAAATCTTCTTCTCCTCTTTCTTCTTTACTTCCTCGTTTATCCCATCAAGTGTTGAGGGAGATATAAATTTCTTGCTCTGACACTTCTAGCAGCCTCCACTGTTGTTATCTGGTGTTCTTGTAATACTCCTTTAGGTTACCTCTCCACCTTCCTCTGGGTCTGCCTCTGCTCTTTGTCCTTCTCTTTTCACATAAGCCTAGTATGGTATGAAATTCAAAGGCATTCTCTCCAAATGGGCAAACCACTTAACATGCTGTATCTGTGTATAGTTTAAGATTGGTTCTATTCCAGTTGGTTCCCTTATAATGTCATTCCTGATTTTATCCCTTCTAGTCATTCCAGCCGCTTTCATCAGACAACTCATTTCTGTGGTGACCAATTTTTATTTATGTTTTGTTGTAAATGTCCATGCTTGGGATTCTTAACATAAGGCGAGATGAATATGCTTTGTTTGAGGTGTTTCTAACTGTCACAATATTTGGTTTGCCTTACTGATCCATATAGTGTGTCAATCTCTTCGTCCTTTTTGCCATCTTCACTGAATGTTGTTCCTAGGTATTTGAACTCTGCCACTTGTTTTATACCTTCCCTTCTATTTCAGTATTTAAAGTATGCTGTTTCCTTCCAATTACCATTACCTCAGTAAATAAATAAAATAATAAATGAAAATGGATACACTCACACACCTTTTTTGTTTTTTAGAATAACAAGGGCAATCAGTCTTCTGCTTCACTGTGCTCTACATTCATTTATTTATTTAATACTCACATTTCTACCACTGCCCCCTCACCGAGGCGATTCCGGGCGGCTCACAACAAACAAAAACTCACAAAATATCAAAATAGCATTAAAATTGAATTACAGTATTTAAAATTAAGATTTTTTTTTTAAAAAAAATTAAAATGCCCTCCCAATACCGCATACTAAACTGACAGCCTGAGCAATAGTTAAACAAGCCAACCCAGGGTGGTTGTTTCCCCAGCCGCTTCCCCCAGCCGCTGCACCAGCCAGGTCTTAAGACTCTTGCAAAAGGATAAAAGCTCTTAGCATCTTAGAAAAGTTTCCTGATACAAAGCATATTCACCCCACCTTATGTTTACCAGACTCCTTGAGGGTACACAAGAGCAAAACCAAATCAGAAGATGGAGAAAAGAGCTCACTGGACAAGGAACACCATTAAAGGAGGATACAGCTGAAGATCTCAGCCACCCCTACATCACTTGGAAGACCCTGAATAGGCTGAGGGTTGGAGTCCCTAAATGCAAGACCAACATGCTCAAGTGGGGGCTGCTGGCAGACAACAATATGCAGTGGAAATGTGGAGAGAAACAGAATGCATCTCATTTACTGGTCTGCCAGGACTTGGGTTTGGGCAATGACAAAGCGTAGAAAGTGGCTTCATTTTAGCAGTCCAGGGTTTGATCGGGACACGAAAGAAGAACCAGACTCCTCCAGCATTGGTTGGTTGATGGATTCTGAGAATTGTAACTTTCCCAAAACTTTATACCAGCTTGCAGAAGATGTTATAGGATGAGTAGGGTGGGCTCCTGCAATGGTTCCCATGAGTATATGGCATGCAGCCAAAAAAAAAGCCTGACCAAGAAGACTGAAGTTCCTATGAAGAGGAGAGTGGGGGTGGCCACCTAAACAATAAGCTGATTTACACCAGTGACAGTGGGAAGGTGATAGGCACTGAGTAGTTCTGTTTGGACTCTGGGGGTGGGCAGAGCTTGTCTTTTGAAGCTGTTTTGGTCTCCATGAAGTTTGTTTATCCCCAGCTTTCAACTTTCCTCCTTTATCTAAGAAGACAGCACACACTGCCAAAACAAACAGTAATTATATTCAGGTATCATTAACTGCTGCCTTTAAATCCGCAAAACCCCAAAACAGTTTCTTTCTTTCCTAAAGCTGGAAAAAAAATACCTCCTCTGTAAATCGTTTGTTTGGCTGTGACAAATGGAGTGAGCAAGGTTGAAGGCAAATAATGACACTTAATAAATTGTATTGAAACAATCGTGGAGGCAAACAATTGCCTCTGAAAGAAACAGAGGGCAGGAAAGTTTCAACTTTACCTCTTTTCTCCTGCTTTACCTTGGGTTCAAAGAAAACCACCTCTCCTTCTTTTACTTTGTCTTGAGAACCTGCTAAGAAGCAGATAATAGAGCATCTTCCAAACAAACAGACTCTTAATTCCCCAGGTTTTAAGACCTAACAAAGGCTCTGTTCTCCCAGGTGTTAGCATTTCAAAGGGGAGGCTGTAGGTGGAGTCTGTCTTGACCAAATAAGTGTCATCTGCATAGATAGAAGGGAAGGAGTAAGAGTAGCTTTTGGGGTTTTCTCTTTTTGTGTGTGACAGGAAGCAAAGAGATTACATCAAAGAGGGCTAAAAGGTGCCATCTAGGTTCACAAGAATAAAAGAGGCCCCTGGTCTAGCTATCTGAGCAAGGGATCTCCTGGGAAAAGGCTTCCCCTCAGCAATTTCCAGTCCTCCTTAATCCCTAAGGGGATCAGAAACATGGCTTGGCCTGTTATTTTAGTTCCGCCAATCAAGCCCAGCCTGCAACTGCATGGTAATTTTAATCACAATATAATGTTATCATTATTGCAATGAACTGTTTGGAGAGATCCATGCAGTTTTCTAATTCAAAACCTAGTGTGACCTGATTCTGGGATCTGCTTCTTCTTTTCCAGAGTTCATGTTGGATCAAGCATGGGATATTTGCCAAAATCTCCCTAATCCACCCACCCACCAACCCCCACCCCACCCCACAGACCCACCTCCACCAACCCTGACCACCAAACCATTGAGAAAACCCTTCTCTGTTTTCAGACAGCAGGTAATGATTTCAGCAGCAGGAGTGGATAGCCAAAATATTATATCTCCAAGGATTAAGCAGCAGAAAGTGTTATCCACTCCAAGCCTGTTAAGTTTTTTTACATCTCTAATAGACCAGTTGTTCAGCCAAACAAGACCACAACTCTTACTTCTGGCCTAGAAATTAAATATTTCAGTTAGATGCTGAGATATAACTGCATGTGCCACTGGAAACCAAGAGCAAGATCATTCACTTGCAAAAGCTGGATAGTGAAGAAGGTTGTCAGTAACAAAATATTAATTCATTACAAGTGAGGTAGTGGATGAGAGCTCTGTGGATACCCTGGACTGCCAGAAAGATGAATAAGTAGGTCCAGGAGCAAACTGAGCTGAAGCTGTCTCTGGAGGGAAATAATGCTGGGAAAGGTGAAATGCATCCATGAGATGGATAGTCTCTGTGAGGGAAGCCACAGCTGAGAGCAGTGGTGGTGAACCTATGACACTCAGAGCTCCGTCTGTGGGAACATGGGCTGTCACCCCAGCACAGAATTTGATCTGCCCCCCAGGGAGCACTTCCTCCCTCCCCCAGCACAAAGTTTACCCCCATCCCTCTACCTAGCAGCCCAATGGGAGTGCTCCCTCCCCCTAGCACAGAGTTTGCCCCACCCTTCTGTCCAGCAGCCCAATGGGAGAGCTTCCTCTCTCTCCTTAGCGCAGAGTTAACCCCGCCCCCTTTGTTTGGGCATTCAGTCTCTAAAAGATTTACCACCACTGGTCTACAGTCTGCAAGAACTGAGCAGGGTTGTTGAGGACATTTTGGAGGTCTCTCGTTATAGGGTCACCACAAGTTAGAGTCGACCTCATAGCATGTAACAACAACACAAACTTCTTTCATAGTCACTGTGGCAAAATCTTGTAACAAAGACAAAGAATGTCCATTGCTATAACTTCCAGGAAGGCATCCATGTTATTGTGATAAAGTGACAACAGCAAAGAGTCTTGTGTCACCTTAAAGAGTAATGTGTTTTATTTAACAAAAGCTAAGGAAGTTACTTCCTTTCATCACCATCCCTTTACCTTTATTGGATGATCCCCTAATTCTGGTATAACAAGAGAGGAATACAGTGGAACCTCATACAACAATTGCCCCATATAGCAGCGAAATCGCATAACATTTAGGTTTTGGGGGAGAAAAATGGTGTCCCACCTAACAATTTTCCCTATGAGAAAAATCGTACAATTTTTCAATGAGAAAAACTATTTAGCAAAAAAAATTGTTGTACGATGCATCCCATAGGGAAATATGCTATACGATGCATGTACCGTATAGCAATTGTTTCGTACAACAATGAGCCCTGTGGGACGGATTGAAATTGTTGTATGAGGTACCACTGTATAATGTTTTCTTATTTTCTTTCTCATCAACATGCCTAATTTTATGTACAGTGGTACTTCGCTTAAAGAGCATAATGTGTTCCATGGGATTGCTCTTTAAGCAAGTTTGCTCTTTAAGCGAAACACCATTGTAAGTGACCAATTGTGACTTTTGGTAGGGGGGATTGCAAACGCTGATTTAGTTGTTAAGTGAGTTTTTGGTTGGTTTTAGTTGTTAATTGAGGTGACCATTCAGAGAAAAATTCTGCTCTTTAAGCGAGTTAGTCTCTAAGTGAGATACTCTTTAAGTAAGGTTTTACTGTATTTGTCTCACATCTGGTCCAGGATCAAATAACAAACGAATGAAGAGTTTTGTGACCCCTTAAACCTTAACAAATATGTCATTTATTTTAATTCTTACCCCTAGTTAAATGAGAATTAAATATGTATTAATTTACTAATTATAAATATTTACTGGTATTCTTTTTATGAATAGAGAGTCCCAGTAAGGTTTCCAAATCAAAGCTTGACATTGATTTGACAAAACAAAGCAAAGAAACATTACTCTAAAGACCAGAGGGCTTTCTGGAATAATATAGGGTTTGCCGTCTGTCAGATAAGAATCCCTCATTATATATACACAAGTAATGACATGGGCTAGGATCATACTTGATTACTACTACCTGGCTTACACTTAAGCAAGGAGGTCCTGGATGCATCCTTGTGTAAGCAATGAAGAGCTCAAACAGTAAAATGCAAACACCATGTGTCTATCCAAGCCTCCAGACAAAGGTAACCTCAAAGTATCTTGTAAGTTGCTTCCAGGTAACTTAATAAAAGCACTACAGGGTGAAGTACCTTAAAGGAGGCTGCAAGGGAAGGAAAAGGCACATTTGCTACCTTATTCATGGCTCTGCTGACTCACACTGGTTGAAGGCAAAGGTGATGTAAAGTCAACATTCCTTAATAAAGCTGAGTAATCTTATTTCCCCCTCCTTGTTCATAACAAAAAAGGTATTTTCTTGTTTCCAGCTCCAGAAAACAGGGTCACTTTCCAAGAAATGAAATGTCTTTGGACTCCAGAAGATCCAAGTTGAAACTGTCCTCTCCTTGTTCCGACCCTTTGTGATCCTATGGACCATTGTTCTCCAGGCACCTCTGTCCTCCACCATCCTCCTCAGCCCACCCAGCTTGGTGCCCATTGTGTCTACAATACCATCTAGCCATCTCATCTTTGGCTGCCCCTTCTTCTTTTGCCCTCTACCTTTCTCAGCATCAAGGCCTTCTCAAGTGAATCCTCCCTTCTCATTTGATGTCCAAAATACTTCATCTTCATCTTTACTATTTGATCTTCCAATGAGCAGTCAAGGTTGATTTCTTCTAAGATTGACCTATTTGTTCTCCTCTGCTGTCCAGGGGACTTTCAAAACTCTCCTCTAACAGCACATCTCAAAGGCATCTATTCTTCGTCTCCTAGAATGTACTATTTTGGGACAATCTGGATGCCACCACAGGTAGCAGATTTTTCTCTGCCTATGCAAAGCAGATGTTTTTCCATAGCTTGAGGATTTTTGTAGTCTAAATCACTAACTTTTCCAAGCTCTGCTAATGCTTTGAAACAGCACTTTACTGTTCTGCCGGGGTGGGTGGGGGGTGGGGAGAGAGCTCCCAATAGATAAAATAGACTAATTTATCTAGCATGGATTCTATGTGTCGTGGAAACATTTAGAAAAAGGAAAGGAGCAACCAAAGGCAACCCCAGAGTGTGTGAGGACGCAAGGAAATAGTGACAGTACAATCCTCAGTCCAAATAAATCCTTCTGAGTTCAGTGACGCTTACATAGGCTCATTGCTTGAATCTCACTCCACACGCAAACACATATTTCAGTTAGAGCTTAGAGATATTAGTTTTTGTACTTATATTTCCCAGAATCACTCAATCAGTACACAAGTGACTATGTTGCCTGCGGGATTATGGGAGTTGTAATTTAAAAAAAACATTTAAGTAACCTGCAGAAAGGGACTGCAGTTAAGATAGTGAACTTGACGACTGGAAGGTTGGCAGGTCAGCAGTTTCAGACCGGAGTGCTGCATGATCGAGTGAGCTTCCGTCTCTGTCCCATCTCCCACCAACCTAGGAGTTCCAAAGCAAGAAATTGCAAGTAGATAAATAGGTGCCACTTCAGGTGGGAAGATAAACAGCGTTCCATGCACTCCGGTGTCATGCCTACCACAAGTCCACAGAAACATCTGCAAATGCAGAGAGTGTTGGTTCTTTGGCTATAAACAGAGATGAACACTGAACCCTAGAGTCCGATACAATTGACTTTCGAGCAAGGGTGACCTGCAGAAGCTCTGGCAGTGTTTATTTGCCCAGGACAATCCTAACATTTTGTAATTTGAAGGACAGCAACAAAAGGACCAAAATCTCAAATTCTTTTTTCTGTGGTATAGTTTCCAAAACTGCTTCCAATTCCAACCATACTTGTCAAGTATCCCGTTTTGACCAGGATTTCCCATAATTCATGCTCCTTCCCAACGCCATCCCGTATTTGAACGGCCAGGAAAGGGGTTATTGTGCATGCACGTTGCTGCCTCTGAGGGGCACGCATGTGCAGTAACCCCTTTCCTGGTCAAAGGGGTTTCTGCGCATGTGTGCAGGGGTTACTGCACATGTGCGCAGGGATTACTGCGCACGCATGTTGCTGGCTCTGATGTCAGAGGCAGTGGCACGCATGTGCCAACGCCAGCCCCCAGAAACCTTCCCGTATTTGGACACCAGCAACTTGACAGGTCTGATTCCAACATCCTTCGGAAATGCTGGACTATCAATAATGGGAATTTAGTTCAATCTGCCTCGAGAGTCCAAATTTGGGAAAGCTGCATTTTTATTATGAGACTGAGTCAGCAACTGATCACCTTTCCTCTAGAATCTAATTTCTGTACAAGGGTAATTGTGGGAGGTGGGAAGCAGTTAGCTTATTGCACAAGCATATTGTTGGAAAATGAAGCCCTTCTGAGGTGGAATACTAGCCTCAGGATAAGATTGGCGTCTATCACCCAAAGCTTTCCTGGAACAGCTTATGATTTAGAATGGTTTTCCTGTGAATTCCCTCTGAAGCCCACAAGAAGGTTTTTTTTTATGGTGTTCATCAGCTATGAAGCTGGCTGTTAATCATGACAGCAGCTTGCTTTTAACATCTAGCTAAAGGAACATACCCTCCAGCGGCGGACAGTGGGGTCAGGCTGTGTAAATCTCACTGTCATGGATGGATCTTGTAACATGCAAAGTAGCTTCCCTGAAGCCGATGGGAAGATGTGTGGGAGTTAGGGGAATCAAGGGTGAGTAAAGCATTTGGCAATCCACACGGCTCATGAAGAAAGAAAACATCTTTCGTGCAACAAGAAACTATGCAAAGGTTGGAAAAGAGCAGGGGAAAATGGACTTCCAAACTCCCAGACAGTGAACTGATGTGATAATTATCAGCACCATCTATGACAAACTCTAGCGGCTGGGATTACAGAGATAACCATATAATGGGATGCGTAGGTAGTGGTGGGGAAGAAAACCACAACTTCCTGCAGAGAATCTGGGTGGGTGTGAATCTGAGGAAGAATGCATAATGCCTCTACAGTTGTCAAGAAACAGAGTGACCTTCTGTGTTGTCACCTGGTTAGCCAAGTATCTACAAGCCCAGTCTGGTAAAAACTACAGCAGGGGTGGACGAAATGTAGCCAATGGATCCTGAGTCCATTTTTGAAGACTAACAATCTATTCTGTCAGAATATTCTATTCTAGGATTTCTCAACCTTGGGCTCCCAGGTGTTCTTCGACTTCAGTTCCCAGAAGCCCTGATTCACAATTGAAGTCCAAGAACACCTGGGGGCCCAGGGTTGAAAAACCATATTCTATTCTATTCATGAGCAACTGTTTTTCTCTCTAGTAATCCAGGATGGTCGGTGCGTTGTACTGGGTGGGTGACAGGCAAACAAACAAACAAATTAAATCTAAAAGCGAATATTCAATCATTTCTTGTTATTATTATTTTTGTTTTGAATTGTTGGCTGTTTTGGGCCATTTCTCTTCCTGGTGTCGATGGTTGGAAATGTAGGAAATGAAAAACTGTCTTGATTTGTCAGTGTGTCCTGGCCCAGTGGTGTGCTGGGGTATCAGGCAATCGGGCAATCTCCACCCCTGCGGGAGGAATTTTATTTTTATTTTATTTTTTCTTAACCAAAGGGTGGGAAGGGAGAAGCCAACCCAGCGCTACACAGGGCTTAACTCAAGGGGATGCAGTGGTGGTGGGGCGACACCAGCAGGATGGGTGCCTTCTTCCCGTATTGTCTCTCGCCATTATACAAGTTCCCACCATCCTTCCTGGGGAATCGAACCCTGACAATCTGCTATGGCAACTTCACTACCAGTAGAACTGCTTTTGGCAATCTTATAACAGAGAACTCTATGTTAACCAGAGCCTTCGGGCTGAGGGAAGCGGGATACAAATTAAAGCTATGATATGATATGATATCATTGCTTTAAAAATCTGGGCTATAGAAGCCCTAAATGGGAATCGAACTCTGCCTCAGGAGAGACCCTTTGTTTGAATAAAGGATGCAACATGGAACAGTAATTTTATTTTTATTTTTATTTTTATTATTATTATTATTATTATTATTATTATTATTATTGTTGTTGTTGTTGTTGTTGTTGTTGTTGTTGTTGTTGTTGATGATGATGATGATGATGATGATGATGATGATGATGATGATATTATTGTTGTTGTTATTTATTACAATTGTAATTATATTTGTAATAATATATATATTTTTAAAAATTAGGTCCTAAGCGGGAATCAAACTTGGTACCTTTTGACTATAGTCAAAAACACTAACCACTTATCCACTAAGGATTTCTCTTTAAACCTGATTTTTTAAAAGTAATGATATCTTCTCTGGTTAACATAGAGTTCTCTGTTATAAGATTACCAAAAGCAGCTCTATTGATAGCATAGCCAACATGGCTTAGAGGCTGCCTTGTAAGCAGGAGGTTGTCGGTTCGAATCCCCAGAGGGGAGTTGAAATTTGAAAGCGAGTGGGAACATATATACATTTGTTAAGGTTAGACACCCTAATCATGCCCCTGTCCTGGTTACCTGGTGTGGTGTAATGGATACAGTGACGGACTAGGACTGTAGAGACCTGAGTTCAAATCATACCTGTCAACCGCGGCTCCGAAGAATCCAGGACCTGCGCAAACCAGGTCTGTGCAGGTTGCGTTGTAAGGCGGCGTAGCCTTCTGCGCATGCGTGGAAGGGAGCTACGGAAGTGTAGAGCCCTTCCACGAATGCATGCAACGCGACCTGCGCAGATGGGCTGCGCAGTGCCTCCTTTTCCCCGCTGCCAAATTATGGGGTTTTGGCAGCGCGGGTTAGGAAATGGCGCAAATCGGCGCCGAATTACGTGGTAATCCCGGCCAAATCAGGATGGTTGACAGGTATGGTTCAAATCAGTGCTCTGCCATGGGAACTCACTGAGCGTATGGAACTAGTAAAACCACTCCTTAATTATCTCACTTATCTTGAAAGCCCTTTTAACTTGATGGCACATAACAACAACAAAGCATACCACCATGTCCAATGTAGATAAATTTAGGACTACAGCTATGCAGTCTTTTCCTCTCTGCTTTAAAGCAAGGAAAAGGTATATGCCATCTTAGAGATATACAGTATTATGTTTTTTTACTAGAACCCAGAATCTACAAATTTCTGCCTAGATCGAAAGACAAAGATTTAAGTTACCCATCTTAGGTAAAGGCAAAGGTTTCCCTTGCTCGAAAGCCAGTCGTATCTGACTCTGTGCTCATCTGTTTCAAAGCCGAAGAGCCAGCGCTGTCTGCTACTGCAGACGTTTCCGTGGTCATGTGGCAGGCATGACTAGACACCGGAGCACACAGAATGCTGTTTCCTTCCCACTGAAGTGGTCCCTATTTATCTACTTGCAATGTCTAGCTTTCGAACTGCTAGGTTGGCAGGAGCTGGGACAAAGATGGGAGCTCATTCCATCCTGCAGTACTCAGGATTCGAACCCCTGACCTTCCGCTTCCCAGTCAGCATTTGAGCCACTTGAGCCACCCATCTTACCATGTTGTAATAAAAGCAACAATGTTTTTTGTGGCACCTTGAAGTCTAACATATTTTATTTGACATGAGATGTTTGTGGACTTCAGTAGGGTGCTGCAGAGTGCCAAATAATTGTTTTCAGTCCTGAGAGTGCCACAAGACTTGTTGCTTTTACTTTAAAAAATTCTGACTCCAGGAATTTGTTCTGAATATCAGAACTGAAAGATGCTCACAGTCTTTCCCCACAAAAATCTGTTCTGGGTTTCCCCAAGCTCTCTTATTTTCAGTGGAATAATTTCAGGGAGGAGAAGGAAAGTAGTTTTGTTGCTGCTTTTATTGGACATTTGGAAGTCAGAAATCCTTGCAGATCTACCACAAAACTCCCAGCGCTACACCAATCTCAACCCTGCCTCCCTTCCCTGCATTTTAACAGATGACAAGGGTAGGTGTAAATCAGCTGCAACACTTGGGAATTTAACTTTTTTGGACTGCCAGTACCCAACATCTGATTTTGTATAATGGCTTCCTGCATTGAACAGGAGGCTTGACTAGATGGTTTTATAGTCCCAAATCAACTCCATTATTCTTTGATTCTTTGATTTCAAGCTCTGATTAGCGCTGACATATATATTGTTTTCAAGGAGAAATTTAATACTTTCTCCCATGTTCTGGTAGCCTCATTACACCTTGCAATCTGTTTTGCACCTAGCACGGCCCCATCTAATTATGTTTTGCATAATGAAACTTACACACCAGTATCACACTGTTACAGATTCCATCCTTTGAAACTTTCCCAGCATGCCATGAAATATTTTTCTAACTTGCTTCTTCCAACTGCCCTATGCCAGGCAGGTTGACTTCTGTTTTTATTTTGTTTTAACAGAATATCCAGCTTGAAGAAGAATTCTGGAGAACTCAGACAGCTTGCTTGTGACTTTGTTGCATTTTAATTAGGCACTAGTCCCATACTGGAACTGGTTTGGGGGTCATTACAATTATTACAATTATCTGCAATTCTCATCTGGAAGGCTCATGAGCCAAAAGCTTAGTATTTAAGACCCTGAGCTTGATGACTGGAACCTAGCAGTTGGAAAGCAAGAAATTGCATTTTAATAAATAGGTACTGCTTTTGGTGGGAAATGTTACAGCATTCCATGCACTTACATCTGTAGACAACACTGACTCTTTGGCTGAAAACATATATGAGAACCGCGCCCTAGAGCCAGACACAATTGCCTTCCAAGCAAGGGAGACTGTTACCTTTATTAGGAAACCTTCTGTCACTCTCTTCCTAGTTCTCTGAGCTTAACTACAATCGTTATAGTATTTCAGAGAGAAACATATTTACTCAGAAACAGTATATTGTTGTTGTGTTCTAATGGTTTTTACCTTCCACATGGATTACAATGTATCTGAGCCAATGTAACCTTGCCTATAGCAACAATGTAACCTTCAGCTGTATCATATAAACCCTGTAATAGGACGCGAGCTAATGACCACCAGCTGGCAGCAGCGAGCGTCCAAGCTCTCTTGGTCCGAACTCATCAAAGGCAACAGCGCGGGAAGCTTTCCCGCCACCACCTACACCTGGACAAGAAGGGCGTGACCCACAATGACGTCACGCAGACAGTAGCCAATGGGCTACCATGGCACCACGTTCAAATGTATTCCACTGCATATAAAGAGCTATCGATCCGCCATTACCTCATGTTCCCTCTGTCCACGATGCAATAAACCTGAGTTAACCCAGCCCGAGGCTGTGTCCTGTGTCTTAGTTTCATACACTAAATTGGCGACGAAGGTGGGATAAATGGATCCCCAAGGAGCAGCCAGGGCACAGAGCGGGTTCAACATCACCAAACCGCAAGACTGGGAGCTGTTTGAGATGGACTTCCATGCGGCGCTGGTGGAACTCAAAGTCAAGGAAGACGATGAGGAGAGGAAGAGGGCCATCCTCACCCGCATGCTTGGAATGGAAACCAAGCGGACGCTGGTGGGCATCATCGCTCCGAAGAAGGTGAGCGAATTTAAGGCGGACGACATCATGAAGCTGCTACGGGAGCGCTTCCAACCCTCGAGGGCGATGTTTCCCGCTCGGAGCGCGTTTTGGAGGCGAGTCCAAGCGCCGGACGAGTCGGTCGAGGCATTCGTGGCCGCCATGAGGGTAGCCGCCGCCCCCTGTAAATGGGGCAACATCCTAGAAATGGCCCTCAGGGACGGCGTGCTGTGTGGCCTGAAAGACAAGGAGGTGCAGCGCAGCTTGATGAATAAGGAGCCGCCACCCACGCTGGCAGAGGTCGTCGAGGCCGCAGAAGCCGCAGAGTCCACGAATGCTGGAGTGGACGAGATGCACCAGTGGCGTGAGTGGCGTCCCAGAGCCGGCAAGGCGGAAAAATCGGTGCACGCGACTCAACGGGCCTCAAAGTCGTCCTCAGATGGCAGCGACGGCGAGGAGGTCCAGAAGGTCCGAAAAGGGGGGCGCCGCTGCGACGGTTGCGGAGCGGCCCATGAGCGTGCGAGGTGCCCATTTAGAAAGGCCGAATGCTACACCTGCGGCCGTCGGGGGCACATCGCCAAGGCATGCAGAAAACGGAAGGAGGGCCGGAGGCAGTCACCGGACCGTTCGACCAGACCGGACCATTCAGCGAGGCCCAAAGATGGCGTCCAGACCACGAGGAAGCAGGACGGCGTGGGCCGCGTCTCGGACAGCAGCGAGGACGACGTCCCAGTGCTCAGTGTGTCCGCGGAACAGCCCCATTATTTCGTTGAGGTACTAGTACAAGGGGCCCCTATCAGGATGGAAATTGACTCGGGGTCCTCCTATTCCATAATTCCCCAGAAAGAGTTCTTGAAAATCGACCCCCACGTGCGGCCCAAACTTAAAACATTGAGGTCCACGCTACGAGATGTACAGGGGAACAGCATTCCGGTGTTGGGGGTCGGGAAATTTCGGGTTGAGTTTAAGAGACACTCTGCGGAGCTGCCCCTAGTTGTCCTCAAGGGGGGGAGTTGTAGCCTCCTAGGGACACAGTGGTTCCAGCCTTTAGGCCTGTTTATAGGGGGAGTACATGCAGTGGGGGTGGACCCAATACAAGCGGTGTGCGATGCGCATCCCGCCGTTTTTGAAAAAGGACTTGGAAAATTCAAGGGACCCCCTGTAGCCTTCGACCTAGACCCAGAGGTCCGCCCGATAAGACTCAAACCGCGCAGGGTGCCCTTCGCACTAAAGGACAAGATAGAGGCGGAACTGGACAAATTGGTGGGCCAGGGGATTCTTATTCCTGTTGATTCCGCGGAGTGGGAAACTCCAATTGTAACAGCTCTGAAGGCTAACGGGGAGGTGCGCATTTGCGCTGATTATAAGTGTACAATTAACAAGGCGATCCGCCCTAATGCATACCCGGTGCCGGTGGTCAGCCACCTTTTGGCCAGGCTAAATGGGGGAAAGTGTTTCGCTAAGCTCGACCTGGCACAAGCCTATCAGCAGCTTCCCGTAACACCCGCCACGGCCGCGGCACAAACGATAGTCACACATAAAGGAGCGTTCCAAGTGTCGCGTTTACAGTTCGGCGTGAACTCGGCACCCGGCCTTTTTCAGTCGCTTGTGGAACGCCTCCTGAAGGGGCTGGAGGGGGTGTTGCCTTATTTTGATGACGTATTAATAACAGGGGGGAGTGAGGCCGAACTGGCACAGAGATTGGACAAAGTACTAACTGTGTTCGAGAAAGCGGGGCTGAGACTGAGGAAGGACAAATGTGTTTTTTTCGAAACCGAGGTCGAGTTCTTAGGGTTCAGGATCACACCCGAGGGTATCAAGCCATCCAAATCCAAAGTAGTAGCCATTAAAAAGGCCCCTCGCCCCACATCCAAAACCGAGCTACAGTCATTCCTAGGGCTCCTCAATTTTTACCATACATTCCTTCCGCGGAAGGCGTCCGTGGCCGAACCGCTTCATCGGTTGCTTAAAAAAGAGGAGACTTGGGTGTGGGGTGACGAGCACGAGAGGGCGTTCAAAGAATTAAAGCAACTCTTGACCTCTGACACAATTCTAACGCATTTCGACCCCAAACGGCCGGTGGTCCTAGTCTGTGATGCATCACCGGTGGGGGTGGGGGCGGTACTTTGCCACGTGTTGGATGACGGAAGGGAGGCCCCGGTTGCATTTTATTCAAGGTCCCTGTCCCAGGCAGAGCGAAATTACGCACAAACCGACAGGGAGGCATTAGCAATTGTAGCGGGGACCAAAAAGTTTCACGATTTTTTGTATGGCCGCCCGTTCAAAATCGTGACGGATCACAAGCCCCTGTTAGGGATTTTCACGGCAAGCAAGCCCACCCCGCAGATCCTATCACCGAGAATGCTGCGATGGGCCATTTTTCTCAACGCGTACCAACACGAGTTGGAGTACCGGCCCGGAAAAGAGATCAGCCATGCTGATGCACTGTTGAGATCCCCTTTGCCCTTGTCGGACGACCAAAAGGCTAGAGTAGGAAGAGACCGCCAGGTGTTACTAATTGAGGTTTTAGATGCACCCCCAATAGTACCAGCCGATATTGCTAGGGCGACAGGCAAGGACAGAACGCTCGAGAAAGTCAGCTCATGGGTACAAAAGGGGTGGCCGGCATCGTCCCCAAGCACGGAATTCGACCCATTCTTTCGGAAAAAGCTAGAGTTGTCTCTAGAAAGGGGGTGCCTGTTGTGGGGCCAACGGGTGGTGGTTCCTGCAGCCATGCGGCCGAGGGTGCTCAAACTGCTGCACGTCAGCCACCCGGGGATCGTTCGCTCGAAAGCGCTGGCTCGCAGTTACTTTTGGTGGCCACAGCTGGACGCGGACATTGAGCACATGGTCGGCACTTGTGAGGCATGCCAGGGATCCCGACCAGAGGCGGCCCGCCTCCCGCATAGGGAGTGGGATACAGCAAGGGGGCCGTGGTCCAGAGTACATGTAGATTTCGCTGGCCCATTTCGAGGAACCATGTTTCTCCTGGTGGTGGATGCGTTTTCCAAGTGGCTGGAGGTTATCCCAGTAAAGAGCACGTCCTCCGCCACGACAATTAGCCAGCTACGGAGAGTCTTCTCCACGTTCGGTTTACCCGACACTTTAGTCAGCGATAACGCGAGTTGTTTCACCTCCTCGGAGTTCGGGGCATTCATGGAAGCAAACGCCATTCGGCATGTTACATCCGCGCCGTTTCACCCGGCCACGAATGGCCAAGTGGAACGGTTGGTGCGGACAACGAAGGATGCGCTTCGGCGCATGGGCCCGGGGGACCTGAATCACCAAGTATGTCAGTTCTTGTTAGCGTATAGGGTGACCCCCTTAGCGTCAGGTTACTCGCCGGCAGAGCTCTTGATGCGGCGGAAACTGACCACGCTTCTGTCCAGGCTGGACCCGACGAGAGTCGAGGATAAAGGAAAAAACATAGGATTGGCAGTCTCGAAGGGGTTCGCCGCCGGCGACCTTATTTACTGCAGGAACTATGCAAGCGCAGGGCCAGCCTGGGTGCCAGGAACGATAATAGAGCAGACGGGGCCAGTGTCATATCGGGTGGAAACGAGCACCGGTCTCCTCTGGAGGAGACACGCCGACCAACTGAGGCGCCGAGTGAGTGAAGGGCCGGTTAGTGGGGCTCAGCAACAGGATTCAGCGATAGGGTTCTCCCCCACCCGTTTAGCCCAAGGGGGAGACAATGAGGGACATCAGTCCGAAACCGGGGGGGAAAGCGGTGGTCCCGACTCGTATCCTTTTGATACCCCAGTTCTATCAGAGCCCGGGGGGAGGGGAAAGGAATGTGCGGCCGCCGCCGCGTCCCCCGAATGTAATTTTGATTTTGATTTTGGTTTTGCGAGCCGGGGGGGTTTTCAGGAGTGTTCCCCCACCCTTCCAAGCGAGAAGAGGGGTTTTTCGTTAGCCCCCAGTGCCCCCGGTTCTTCCCCGAGAAAGAGCACACCTCCCAACAACGCCGCGGAGCCGCGGCAAGTCACTAACAAGTCTCCCTCTCCAATTACAGGGCAGGAAACCAGGGGACAAAGAGAAGGTAGCAAACCCGGGGAAAGGCAGCCCGCATCGAGACCCCAGCGTGTTCGAAATAAGCCATCTTGGCTGAGAGACTTTGTCTCCTAAGGGGGGGGAGTGTGTTGAAGTGTGGGCTCGAGACATTGTCTCGTCCTAGGGGGGAGGGGTGTTGTGTTCTAATGGTTTTTACCTTCCACATGGATTACAATGTATCTGAGCCAATGTAACCTTGCCTATAGCAACAATGTAACCTTCAGCTGTATCATATAAACCCTGTAATAGGACGCGAGCTAATGACCACCAGCTGGCAGCAGCGAGCGTCCAAGCTCTCTTGGTCCGAACTCATCAAAGGCAACAGCGCGGGAAGCTTTCCCGCCACCACCTACACCTGGACAAGAAGGGCGTGACCCACAATGACGTCACGCAGACAGTAGCCAATGGGCTACCATGGCACCACGTTCAAATGTATTCCACTGCATATAAAGAGCTATCGATCCGCCATTACCTCATGTTCCCTCTGTCCACGATGCAATAAACCTGAGTTAACCCAGCCCGAGGCTGTGTCCTGTGTCTTAGTTTCATACACTAAAATTGTGATATGCTCCCTTACAACATAAAGTGTTTTAGGGTGTTGAGGTCCTAGCTAAGCAGTTAAAAATTGTTGGTTTTACAAAAAAAGTCTGCTTTTGATGAAAACAAAAACTACTAGAAATCATTTGTTGAAATGGACTCACCCAGCTGCCTGCATTTTTGGACTCTTCTTGGAGAGCAGGCTATGAGAATTATTATATTGAACACCTGCACATCTAGATTGTGGAGTTGTGCAACCATAAAGTGTATGCCTGCTAATCCAATCTCAAAAGAATGTATCTTTGGTAGGTAAAGGTTTCCCGTGCTCAAAAGCCAGTCGTATCCGACTCTAGTGTTCAGTGCTCATCTCTGTTTCAAAGCTGAAGAGCCAGCGCTGTCTGCTGCTGCAGACATTTCCTTGGTCATGTGGCAGGCATGACTAGACACCGGAGCACACAGAATGCTGTTACCTTCTCACCAAAGTGGTTCCCATTGATCTACTTCAATTTCTTGCTTTCGAACTGCTAGGTTGGCAGGAGCTGGGACAAAGACAGGAGCTTATTCCATCCTGCAGTACTCAGGAATCGAACTGCTGACCTTCCGCCTCCCAGTCAACGTCTTAGCCACTTGAGCCACTACAGTCGTATTATGCACCTATTAAACCAAGGGTTCTCAACCTATGACTTGTGAACCAGATGTGGCCCATGGCACCAAATAATCTGCCCCCCGCTGTCGCTCCAGCCGCTGCCACAATCGGCCATGGACTCATTTACGGATATCGTAAATGTTTTTACAACAGCCCTAAATGAGTCTGCGGCATTTGTAAACACATTTACGACAGATATAAATAGCAAGAGGACAACCAGTCCAGCCGCTCAAGTGTTTGAGTGAGCATGACCTGACCCCCAACTTAAAAAGGTTGAGAACCCCTGTATTAAGCTATAAAATATTAGTAATGCTCTTAGCTCCCAGCGTTGGAGATACTGATATATGCGGTAGAGTTGTCCCTTTGCATCCTAATTTTAGCGATTGTTATTTAAATAAATAGGAAAAGTAACTAGACCTAAACTTTCACCTTATCTCCCGTTGGATCATGGAGAAAACAAAAGAATACCAGAAACAAGTCTACTTTTGTTTTATTGACTACACCAAGACTTTTGACAGTGTGGACCACAACAAAATGTGGCAAGTAATTAAAGAGATGCGAATACCAGAACACCTCATATGCCTCATGAGAAATCTGTACATGAACCAATAAGCAACAGTTAGGACAGAACACGGAATGACAGAGTGGTTTGGAATAGGAAAAGGAGTAAGACAAGGCTGCATTTTATCACCCTGCTTATTCAATCTATACACAGAGCACATAATGCACAATGCAGGGATGGAGGAATCACAATATGGGATTAAAATTGCTGGGAGAAACATCAACAATTTGAGATATGCAGACTATACCACCCTAATGGCAGAAAGTGAGAAAGACCTAAAGAACCTCTTGATTGGATTGAAGGAGGAGAGTGCAAATATGACTATAAATAAATAAATAAATAAATAAAAAGCTGGCTTGAGACTCAATATCAAGAAAACCAAGATAATGGCAACAGGTCCGATCAGTCCCTGGAAAATAGATGGGAAAGAAGTAGAAGCAGTGACAGATTTAACTGTCCTGGGATCTAAGATCACTGCAGATTGTGACTGTAGCCATGAAATAAAGAGAAGACTGATTATGGGGAGACAAGCTATGAGAAACCTGGGGAATATAGTGAAAAGCAGAGACATCACCTTGAAAACAAAAATTCACATAGTCTTGATGCTGAGAAAAGTGGAGGGAAAGAGAAGAAGGGGGCGTCCAAAGATGAGATGGATAGATGGTATTGTGGACACAATGGGCACAGAGCTTGGTGGGCTGAGGAGAATGGTGGAGGATAGAGGTGCCTGGAGGAAAATGGTCCATGGGGTCACAAAGGGTCGGAATCGACTGTGCGACTGAACAACAACAAATTTTGCTTCAGATAATAAATCCTTTTCTCTGTCTGAGCCTTGCCTTTGAATTGCATTGTTGGCATTTGTGTACACTTTGTGTAACATGCCATGGCTAATTGGCCTAGTGCCAGAATGTCTCTTGGTTGTGTACACAATTGGCTACAGTTAGCTATTGCAAGTTATACAAACTTTACACAAAACAAACACCAACAGGATTCTGGTCATTGTATTCATTAGCATGGGTTCTTGCATGCCTAGAAAGTCACTTGGTTTCCTTTGTTTTGTGCACAAGTATCAGATGGGGAAATGTTCACAGCCCACAATCCTGCCATTATCCTTGAGTTCCTGAATATTTCAGGGACAGCAGACTTTAGCAAAGTTAACATTTTGGATTGCAATTCCTAAAATCCTGAAGCCAACATGGTCATTGGCCATCCTGCTTTGGGACTCGAGCAGTGATGCACTCCAAAAAAAATTACTGCCACCTCTGTGGGCGGGGCCAAATTTGTGGGTGGTACCAAATCTGTGGGTGGGGCCAAATCTGTGGGCATGGTCAACACAATGGGGTATGGAGGTGGCCGACCAGGTGGGCATGGCCTGGGTGAATTTCTACTACCCGGTTCTGACTCCCGAATAGGACAGGACTTGCTTCAGTGCATCACTGGACTTGAGAAGTTGTACTCACAGAATCACAGAGCCTTAAGGGCCCCCAAAGTTCATCTAGTCCAACACCTTTCCATTGTAGAAATCTGTAGCTGAAGCATCCCTGACCGATACCCATCCAATCTTTAAAAACCTCCAAAGAAGGACAATCCACCACTTTTCCTGGAAGTCCATTCCATGGTAAAAAAAAGTTCCTTCGGGATGATCCTCCTAATGCATCGTTGAAATCTCCTTTCTTTTAATTTGAATCAATTGATTTGGTTCTTTTCTCTGAAGCAGTGAAAAGGAACATGCTAGCCCATGTCCCTGAAGGCAGAGTAAAGATTCAAACTCCAGGCCTCTGATTCCTCAGCCAAGTGCTCCAACCGACTAAATCAGGGATTCTCAACCTGCAACCTGTGGGCTGGATGTGGCCCATGGTGCCATTTCATGTGGTCCCCCCACCGCCTCCACCACACCCGAAATTGCTGTGTGGTGGGGGAATGGCAAAATGGCCATACGGCCTCCGAAGCTGTCTGAGGGAGTGTGACCTGGCCCCTGGCTTAAAAAGTTGAGAACTCCTGCATTAAATTATACCAAGTGTCTCACCTCTAGAACAACAGCAGAGAAGAGCTATTTCTGGTTACCTAACAATAATATTTGTGTAACCCAGAACATAAATTTGAAATTAAAAGTTAAACCACACCAGAGGCACAACTCTGCCTAAATTAAGTAGTTTTAAATCTCTTTGGCTTTAATCAGAAATGATCACTGAACCCTAGAGTCGGCTGGCTTTCAAGCAAGGGTGACCTTTACCTTTACCTTAAAATATACTCATGCATCTCCTTCCACTGGCACCAAATTCCACACATCTCAAGGCTGTGTCTACATCTTAAAATGGTTTCCAGTAAACCAAATGTAGACATTTGTAATGTGCAAAATTGTTAATAGTACAGTATTAAACAAACTGTAGTGGTTCCTCTTCTACTATGTCTAGGCCAGACATGAAACTGCCAAAATGAAGCCACCTTTGGGAAGTTCATTCCATAGTTCCTTCTGCCTGACCTAGTGTAAGAAAGATTAGTTGGCACAAGGCTGGCTGCAGGGAAGTGGGAGCAGCTGTGCCGCGGCTTTGCAGCCATAAGAACTCGCCGCTGCCGCAGCCACCACACTGGGCTCCTTCCCCCAGCCCAGCTGGCTGCACGGAAGTGGGAGCAGCTGTGTTGCGGCTCCTGCGGCCACGGAGCTGCCGATGCCGCTGTAGCCGAGGCTCTTGATTTTTCCCTCGGCTTGATGGCCTGGAGAGAGGGGACTTAGTGGTAGGGAGCTGGGTCTGAATTTTTGTATAACTGGATACATTTTTTTGATATGCTTTGCTGCTGTATTGTGGTGGGGTGATTGAATTTTGTATATTGTATCACTGTGGATCTTACTGTATTGCATTTTGTGCTTGTGTTAGTTATATTGATTGTACTGATTATATTGTATTATTTATATTTTTGTATTGTGGCGTATTTACTTTGTACATTGGTGATTTATGTCGTGATTATTGTGAGCCGTCCTGAGTCGGCGTATGCTGAGTGGGCGGCATACAAATCAAATAAATCAAATCAAATCAAGGTGGCCGTTGGCCAGGATATGCTCAATTATGGATCAGGAATACCACAATCTTTGAGAAGGCTCTTTCTGTGTACCCCAACTATATTGTTGAAGGAAAGGAAATATTTTCAGAATAATTCTAGGTTAGATGCCCCATTTTGTAACCTCAAATGACTGTGATTAATTCACCAAGCCTCCAGATTCTGTTCACACATGTTCAGTAGGTAAATGGTGTTGAATTTATGAAAGCAATCTGAAGGCCACATCTGAAACAGCATCACAAAATAGTGGTCTTATCTTTCCAGAATGTGAACATGTTTCAGTACAAGCAACTGTTTGTACAAGATGACCTATTTAAACTGATGTATGTGCATTTAAATTTCTGTATCTCTTTTGACTTCAACAAAATGATATTAGCCAAGATTCCATTATTTCAGCTAAATTGGGTTGTGGATTGGGTTGATCGATACCACATTCAAAAACATGGTTGTACGATCTAAAATGACTAAACAAAGCTGTGGTCAGCAGTTCTAGTTCTTAAGCATCCAGTCTGAAATGTTTAATGTGGGTTGTAGCTATGGCCAATGGTCAAAGAAAATTATAACTTTAGCTTAATTTTAAAAAACAGCATAATATTTTAATCTAAATTGTTGGTTTTAAAGGAAAGCCACTTTTTCTGGATAAAATGTATTTTATAACATTTTTCTTCCTTGAAAGGAGGGAGGGTTTATATAACAAAGGAATACACTAATTTTGGTGTGTTGAATCTGGGCTAAATTGTATTGTATCTCCCATGAGAAATGTGAAACAGAGAGACAGGAGCTGGAGAGAATACAACACCTCTTATGACTTAAGTGTATGTTCTCCATCCAACAGCCAGGAAACAGAAAATTGTGGTTTGCCAGATGCAGTATTTCTCAAGCTTCTTTGTCTCTTGCTATATTAAAATGAAATGCACATTGAATTTTTATACACTGCAAGCATTAACCAGTCTAGCTGCAATATATGAAGAATGCTTTAAGTTCCCTGTCATGAAAAGTGGAATTCATGTCAAAATATAATGTCAAAATGACCAAAGGGTTGTTGTTCAGTCGTACAGTCGATTCCGACCCTTTGGAACCCCATGGACCATTTTCCTCCAGGCACCTCTATCCCCCACCATTCTCCTCAGCCCACCAAGCTCTGTGCCCATTGTGTCCACAATACCATCTATCCATCTCATCTTTGGACGGCCCCTTCTTCTCTTTCCCTCCACCTTTCCCAGCATCAAGGCCTTCTCAAGTGAGTCCTCCCTTCTCATTTGATGTCCAAAGTACTTTAGCTTCATCTTCACTATTTGTCCCTCCAATGAACAGTCAGGATTGATTTCTTCCAGTATTGACCTGTTTGTTCTCTTTGCTGTCCAAGGGACTCTCAGGACTCTCCTCCAACACCACATCTCAAAGGCATCTATTCTTCTGCGCTCAGCCTTCCTAATGGTCCAGCTCTCACACCCATACATTACCACTGGGAATACCATTGCTTTGACTATGCAAATTTTTGTTTTCAAGGTGATGTCTCTGCTTTTCACTATATTCCCCAGGTTTCTCATTGCTTGTCTCCCCATAATCAGTCGTCTTTTTATTTCATGGCTACAGTCGCCATCTGCAGTGATCTTAGATCCCAGGAAAGTAAAATCTGTCACTGCTTCTACTTCTTCCCCATCTATTTTCCAGGGACTGATCGGACCTGTTGCCATTGCAGGCGCACCCCCCAATAAAGGACTCAGACACTGATGAAAGTGGATAACGGCATTGGGCCACATTTATTGATTCATGCCCTAGTCCGAATTATAAATTTCTATTGGTATTCAACCAATTATAATTCTTAAGGCAAGCAGGCCGAAGTAACACTGGTAAGGTACCACCCAAAATTGCAAACGGCAATTGGTTACAATGTATCCATTTGTATCAATTTGTTTGTTGACAACAAACAAATTGTTGACCGTAGTCAATACCTAACTATTGACCCCACCCTTTGACGCGTATCCGTAAAATAACGGGGTGATGCATGCTGCATAGCTCTTGCCATCACCCCATCGCCTGTTTCGTCGTTGACCGGACAACGTTTAATCAACTTGTGCCTGTCTAGTGTTGTCCAGTCAATTGCGAACCTGCCGGATACCTGTGGGTCATAAATGTTTACCTTACCAGTGCTACCCGCCACACGGAGAGGCTCAATAAAGGCTCGACGCCCTCCCCCCAGACAGTCAGCTCGGTCAACAGGCCTGCTCGCCAATCTCCTAACAGGAGGTCCATACCTCCCTGCGACAGATGGACCCCATCCCCTGAATAAAGCTCATAATTTTGTAGGCTGATTGCGGGGTGCCTAATGACGCGCCCCCAACCCTTGTCAAGAAGGAACCGGGCAATAGCCCTGTTCAACGAGCGACGAGCTCGATCAAGGGCCTGGAGGTCGAACCCTCCCCTGTAAGCATGCCGCGGTACCATGTCTGACCAAATGAGGGTTGTGGCAGGCCACACATAATGTAAGTAAGCCAGGTCACCGCAAATCGCATGCTTCAGCGATAGTCCAGTGACCTGTCCCAAATCATTGCCCCCAAGGTGTATGATCAGAATATCTGGCGGGTCAGCATTCCTGCTGGATAAAATTCATCTCGAACCCATGATTATGTAGAAGCAGCTGCCAAAATTACAACTATCCTACATCGGAGAGGATATCCAAATGACGTGATTAAGGCTGCCAGACACAGGACAGATTTGCGGAATAGGAACTCCTTACTTAATTATAATACTGATAGACATCGCATACGACCAGGGTTATTTTGGTCCGTAGATTACACCCCTATGGCCCAACGGATCAAACAAATTATTTTAAAACATTGGCATATACTGGACTCTGTGCCAGGCTGCCAACATAGACCTACAATTGGATTCAGAAGAACTAAGACCATAGCGAACTTTGTCTCACGAACTGACATTACCAGCACCTACGAGGCACATCAACCTATAACTCGTGGTCATCACTCTTGTGGCCATTGTAAATATTGTGGCCACATGTGGACCACCAACAAAGTAAGTGTGCCCAGTAGCAACTTCTCTCTCGATCTGGGAAGTTTCTCAAATTGCAATTCTAAAGAAATCATATACATGTTAATTTGTAAATGTCAGTTGGCATATGTGGGACAGTCCAGACGACCGCTTAAGGTACGCCTGGGCGAGCATCTCTCTCGTATAAGGAACAAGATTGCCAATGCTCCGCTTGTCAACCATTTCCTTCAAGAAAAACACTCGGTTAAGGACATCAAGGTAGTTGTGTTGGAAACGTTTAGGCAAAATAGATATTATATCACTGATGTAGATCGATTCCTACTACAAAAAGAGGCGTATTACATCCATCGCTTTAATACCCTGACCCCGTACGGGCTTAACACTGAATGGGACCTCTCGGCGTTCTTATAAGAGATAGAACACACAACTATCATCCTGGCAAGCACATGTTGCTTTAAAGATTGCTGGAGAGCTCTAGAGCAGAGACCAATATAATTATTGAGTAACTGAAATCACATGTCCCTCTTCATTCTTCTTATGCTTATATATAGAGTATTTTTTAGTTAGCATTTAACGCGTGCACACATGGAGAGAAACGCTAGCAGAGGTGCGAGACGCGCTAGTTACTGTTTTATAGGTATGTCATCTATTTCGATCAGATTTAAATGGTTACATAGATGCAATTGTTAGATCTATTGATTTGATATGCATTTTTGGCGCGTTGTTTTACCATTTAGTTATGCATTATACACTATATGTATTCATATTGTTGTAGACACTTGAGGAAGATTCGAAATGTCCATATACCGGAAGGGCATCGTGTTTTTGTCTACGTAAATCTGTCTACCATCGCCTGATGCTCATCACCTGGGAACCCTTGTATGGAGCAGGATTGCACCCCCCCACCCCCGGCGTCAGCCTTAAGAGCTGAGTAGATCATTCTCGATCACGGACTCTGAGAGACTGTACTTTGCGGTTTTAACGCTTTATTACCGGACTTGCTGTTATAGCGCTTTACAACTACGCTTCCGATTGTCTACCTAGTACCATGGGGATGAGGGTTCACCTTCTAGGGTCCCGGTGTGTCTTGTATGTTTGAGGTTAATGACTGAGTTGATTTGTGTCATTAGTGTATTAGCATGATTCGCGTGCAGAATGAAATAATACTATATAGGTATATTGTTATGGTTGGGTAATTTTTGCGTTTAGCTTACACACCTTACCTCTTGCCTGACATACCTCAGCATAGGACGTACATGTGAATTTTTCCTTGAATTAAAACACTTGCATTTTACCTTTCATACAATTGGGAGTGTCACATTTTCTTCGGATAAAAGGAATGGCAACAGTTCCCGCCATAACATGCCGCGCTTACCATACCACCTGAGACTTGCGGATGCACCCAGTCCCAGTCGGGGTCCCCACTCTGTCGCCGCAGCGTACGACGCTGCCCTATGCACGTAGCTGTGGCCCGCCAGCCATACTGCCACCGGTGTAATATGACACCCAGGGTCTGTCAAGGAAAAAGAGGGGGGAGAACAATACAGTGACCAAAGTGGTACTCACGGTTGAAGAGGGCGAACATAAAACTGAAAACATCGTGATCCCCACCTTCCCATGCGGCGTATTTCCGCCCCGGAGTACCCAAAAGCAGCTGCAATAGAAGCCGCCCCTATCCTAAATGAATGGGTGCCGTAACGAGCCGCAGGGAGGCCAACACAGGCCAGTGCCTTACCGGTCACCTTCCAAAATTGAAATTTAGTAAGGGGAGACCCATCTTGGTGACAGAAAAACGGGCCATGGTGCGTGCCACGCAGTGCAAGAAACTCCTGTAGGGCACCAACCGGACAGATGTCTGCCAATGAACATCGTAGCAGTCGTACTCGACTGCCTACGCCGTGCTGATCAACTTTAGAGGAGCGTATCCTCAACTGAGCCCAATCATTGCAAACATAGACATCGTCGAGTTCCAGTGCCCTACGACTTGCATCCGCCTTAGACAGCATCACCAGCTCGCTGATGCGGAGCGCTCCAAAAAAGGCCACCGTAGTAGCCGCATGAAACAGAGCGGCCTCGTACCTGTCAAAACAGAGGTCATGCCAGCCCCGCGCTAGGTGGGTAAGAACCCCTGGGGAAATTGGGTGGCGGTTATCCGGGCTACGCCCACGCTCCCGCACCCACCCCTCCAAAACATGTCATATGCGGAAATCAGTGGTACTGTCAGCGTAACCCCCTACTTTGGCCATGAATGCCAACGGAGACAGCCTGGATGCTATGGTGCGGGGAGCTAGGCCCTGGGCATGTAAGCAAACCATGAATTGTAGAATGTGGGTGACTGGGATAGGCCAAGCCTCAGGTAGTCGAAACTGGGCACAAAAGGCCTGAAAAGTGATGAACGCGTGGTGATACGCCTTAGGCGTGCGGGGCGCCAGCGACATGCCGATCGCCCGGTTCACCTCTCCTTGCCAAGTGTCCATATCTCGTCCGGGAGCGGCGAGGGAAATTCCTCTGCGTCCAGGGACAAGGCACGGAACCGGGAGATCTGCAGGTGGGACAAAGCATCAGCAATATCATTATTAACACCAGGCACATGCCTAGCCCTGAACAGCACATTGAGGCGCAGGCTACGCAACACAAACTGGCGCACCAACTCCATGACCCTTGGAGATTTAGACGTCTGTGAGTTGACAATGTGGACAACTGCCGCATTGTCACACCAGAAGTGTACTACCGAATTGGCCCACTCCTCACCCCATAGCATCAAGGCTCCCAGAATGGGAAAAAATTCCAGATACGTGAGGTCGCGCAAGCGACCCGTGCCCGACCAGGCTGGCGGCCATCTGCCGTAGGCACACTGCCCATTGAAGTACATCCCATAACCCAGGGACCCCGATGCATCGAACTGGACCTGGAAACGAGGGGAAGCCAGAAGGTCGGACCTCCAGAAGGACACCCCGTTGAACTCCCTCAGGAACTGGAGCCAGATGAGCATATCCGTCTTAAGGCCCCTGTTAAGACGCACCCTGTGGTGGGGCTTGGTTAAGCCTATCATGGCGTCGCACAAGCGTCGAGCAAAGGCTCTGCCAGGTGCGATTACCCTGCAAGCAAAATTGAGGTGACCATGCAGCACCTGTAGCTCACGAAGGGACGCCTTGCGTTTAGCCAGCAAGCCGGATATGAGTGCAACGATCCGTGTCACCTTATCAGCCGGTAACCTGGATGCTTGCACTACCGTGTCAATCTCCACCCCCAGGAATGTGAGCTCGGTAGATGGGCCCTCGGTCTTTTCGGGCGCCAAAGGGACACCAAGTTCCGTCATTAGCGTCTGAAATGTATTGAGGAGACGCGCACACGTGTCCCAGCCCCGTTCACCCCCGAATAAGAAATCATCCAGGTAATGGGCTACAGACCGAGATCCCGACCTGCGGACGAACGCCCACTGCAGGAAGGTGCTGAAACACTCGAAAGCCGAGCAGGAGATGGAACAACCAAAAGGCATGGCCTTATCGAAGTAATATTCACCCCGGAACTTGAAACCCAGCAACTCAAAGTCGCCCGGGTGCACCGGCAGAAGACGGAAGGCCGACTTGATGTCGCACTTAGCCAACAGTGCACCCGGGCCACATGAGCGCACCATGCGCAGAGCCTGGTCAAAAGATGTATACCGGACCGAACAAAGGTCATCCGGGATAGCATCATTGACCGATCGGCCGGCTGGGTAGGACAAGTGATGAATTAAGCGGAACTCGCCCGGTGACTTGTTGGGCACTAGCCCCAAGGGGGAAACTTTTAAATTAGGAAACGGGGGGGGCAGGGAAAGGTCCGGCAACCCTGCCAGCATTCACCTCCTTAATAATGCTCAAGGCAGCCACCTCCTCCCTTCCCCTAAGTGACAAAAGGTTGGGTGCATCTTGGGGAGCCCTGACCCCCGTGAAAGGAATGCGAAACCCCTGCTGGAAACCCTCAAGCAGGTAAGCTGCGTCTACCCTCCCCGGGTACATCGTGAGCCAGCGCTCTAACACGTCCACATCAATTGGTGAGGGGGCCTTTTGCCTGACCAGCTCCCTCTGCAGCAGTCTTGCCTGCCCCCTGTCCACCTCTACCCCTGCCCCGCGCTCCTCCCGGCCTAGGACAGGCGGAGGCAGCGTGGGGGCCAGCACAAGAGGGACACTCATGCCTATATCAGCAATTTCTCCTGCTGCAGGTACCATTGGCCGAGAAGGTCCAACACAGCAGGCGGGCTGGAACCCCCTGCCCCGCCACCTGGCGGGGTGTCTGCGCCGGAGCAGCTCGCTGGACCGCATGTCCACAATGGTACCTCTCCCCAGGCGCCGGGCGCGTGGGGGTCATATACAGAAGCCACAGCTTCTGGCAGGGCTCATCCCACCTCATCTCTGGGTGTAGGGGCACTCTCATGCGAAATTCTTCGTCGTAAGCCAACCACGACGGGCCCGGGAAGTCAACCATCGCCCGGTATATGTTGTCCAAGTACTGGACCATCGGAATGGCCAGATCCGGCCGGGCCCTGAGGTACACAGCCATGTATATGAGGTACGCTGGCAGCCAGTTGGCCCACGTGCGAGGCGGCTTACGACGACGTGCCTGTTCCTTATCCTTCTCATCCTGCCCCTCCCTCTCCTCCTTGGTGGGTTCTCTATTCAGAAGGGAGAAAATGTCCACATACTCCCCCCGCCAGATTTTCTCTTTGGTGGCCTGGGCAAGATGATCCCCAAGGGGCAGAGAATACCCCGCCGTAGGCAATGCTGACAATGGCACAGAGGCCGCATTGGGCACGGTGAAAGGAGCCTGGACCAAGCCCGCCACCCCAAGTAGGTTCCCAACGGGACAGAGGGCGCCACCCCCAGTGGGGCCCTGGATCGATGGTGCCACACCCGTATGGCCCGGCGGCGGCTGAACCACCGCGCCAGCCATACGGGGCCACGGCCACTGTATGCCCCCCCAGTGTAGGTAGTGGTGTGGGTGCACTAGTTTGAACCACATACTCACCCGCTGCACCCCCATGGGCCACCCCTACCAGGGGTTCCGGCCCACTGTGGGCGTCGGAGCTCGCGACCGCAACCGAGCTAGTGGACGAGGCCTGGTCAGTACCTGACTGTGGCAACTGTTGCACGGGGAGCTGCGAGGCCGCAGCTGGCGCCAACCCACGGGCCTCGAGCGGCTCTACCCGTCCAGCCGCCTGCCGATGACCGGCAGCCGATGGGTTGACCTGTATTCCCAAATGTGCCCCGGGTGGGTTAACCACCCCCAAAGAAGCCTCAAGGGCCGCTACGCGGGCCAGAAGGGCGTCAACATTAACATAGCCCCCAACACTGATGGGGGGCATAGGGCCGGCTGGCCCACTGAGAAGAGGCGCCGGGTCAGGTCTCTGGACCCCGGGTCCCGAATATGGCCATGAACCCAGTACCGGCCCCTGAGGGGCCGGAGGCAGTCCTGCCAGGGAAGGGAACCCAACCACCCCCCGTGGTTAAGGCCCACCGCAGGTAGCTGCGGTGCAAGGGCAGAAGGCCCCGAGGTATAAACCGGGCCAGAGCCGGGAGCCACCGATTGAGAGCCGGAGGCCGTGGCCCCCGCCGGGCCGGTCTGAGGGCGCCCAGTCCCGGGCCATGGGGCAACTAACCCCATCCCACCGGTCCCGGTGGGCGCCGGCAAAGGGAGCTGTTGGGAGGGCGCAGCCGCGGTCCTCCGACCCGGCTGGCGCCTCCTCGAAGTGCGAACCGCGTTCGCCAATGCCTTCTTTTTGGAAGGCATTCTTGAAAGTGCTGGGAAGCCGAAGAAAAGGAACGAAAAGGACCGCTGCCCGAAGTAGCTTCCCGGCTAAGGTAAGAGCGACGGAGCAATGGGGAAAAACTTCTCCTCTCCGTCGCTTCGCAAAATGGCAGCTCGGCTGCCTCATGGCCGCCCCTTTTATAAGGGTGCTGGCCACGCCCCCTAACTACCCGGATGCTCTTCGTCCGGTGGGGGGGGGCGCAAAGAGCGTGGCGGCCATTTTGGCGCCGCGCTTGCATTATCTTGGTTTTCTTGATATTGAGTCTCAAGCCAGCTTTTGCACTCTCCTCCTTCAATCCAATCAAGAGGTTCTTTAGGTCTTCCTCACTTTCTGCCATTAGGGTGGTATCGTCTTCATATCTCAGATTGTTGATGTTTCTCCCAGCAATTTTAATCCCATATTGTGATTCCTCCATCGCTGCATTGCGCATTATGTGCTCTGTGTATAGATTGAATAAGCAGGGTGATAAAATGCAGCCTTGTCTTACTCCTTTTCCTATTCCAAACCACTCTCTCATTCCATTTTCTGTCCTAACTGTTGCTTCTTGGTTCGTGTACAGATTTCTCAGGAGGCATATGAGGTGTTCTGGTATTCGCATCTCTTTAATTACTTGCCACATTTTGTTGTGGTCCACACAGTCAAAAGGCTTGGTGTAGTCAATAAAACAAAAGTAGACTTGTTTCTGGTATTCTTTTGTTTTCTCCATGATCCAACATATGTTGGCAATGTGGTCTCTAGTACATTGATGTCAAGTACTGAAAATACACCTATCCAAATGGCACTGCCATTTGAAAATTCAGTTTGAGATAACAGAATCTTGTGCCACCTTAAAGACGAGCAAGCTTTATCTCACATAAGCTTCAGTAAATTCAAACAAATGCAGGAGTGAGACGATGCTTCTTCTAGGCCACTTTAAAAATTCCAAACTCGCATCTCATGGTTACTTTTTCATACTATATAATGCATACCTGTCAAGTATCCCGGATTGGCTGGGATTTCCTGTATTTTTGCACCGATTTTCGTCATTTCCCGCAGAGAGCTGCCGCTACCCAATAATTTGGCAGCGAGGGGGAATGAGTTACTGCACATCCCTTCTGCGCTGCTCACTTCTACGCATGCGTAGAAGGCTTTTACGCATGCGTAGAAGGCTTTTACGCATGGGTAGAAGGCTTCTGTGCAGAAGGGAATGCGTAAAAGCCTTCTACGCATGTGTAAAAGCCTTCTACGCACGCGTAGAAGTGAGCTGTGCAGGTCCATTGTACACATGCATAGAAGGCTTTTACGCATGCATAGAACGGACTTGCACAAAAACGTTCTGTGCAGAAATGTTCTACACATGCGTAAAAGTCTTCTATGCATGCATACAACAGACCTGCGCAGAAACATTCTGCGCAGGTCCCGTAATTTCCGGAGCTGTGCTTAACAGGTATGATATCATGGCATGGGCTACGTAATCTTAACCAGGCTTTATACTTTGATGTAGAATGGGGAAACAGACAACAGCTACATCTTTTTACAGTCTAAAGACAGGAAGCAAGGAATTTGTATATTCCCTTCCCCAAATGGCAATTCCTTGCTTCCTGCCTTTAGATTGGAAAAAGATATAGCTGTTGTCTGTCTTCCTATTTTACATCTAAGAATAAAGCCTGGCTGGGACAATGTTGTATATGTAAGGAAACGTGTTTACCATTTTGTCTTTGTTGTTATAGAGTTTAATATGTATTTGCTTTACTATGGTCTGAAGTCTCGTGAGACTTTGGGAAGGTTCTGAACGAGAAGTGCACGAGACAGAGCTGTCAACAGTTCCAACTTTTTTCCCAACTGTCAGTTCTGATCGGAGATAACTAAGGAATTTATTATATATGTTTTTGAACTTGATTATTGTATTACTTAATTTATCTTGATTGTACTGAAATTTTTACATTGTATTCTATGTTTGACTTATATGTATTATTGTATGACTTAATATGTTGTTTGCCGCCTTGAGTCAGCTTCGGCTTGAGAAAGGCGGGATATAAATTAAATTGGAATTGGAATGTGTTGTTAGCTCTGATCACCTATTCTTATTCCGAATAAAGTTGTGTGTTTGGCCCGTATTGCTGGCTGCTGCCTATTATTTCCAGAACACTAAAGACTACATAGTCCATGCTACGATATAGCCTGAAGAAGTAACCATGAGTTACGAAAGCTTGCAAAGTTTGGAATTTTTAAAGTGACTTGGAAGAGGTATCTCACTCCTGCATTTGTTTGAATTTATGGATGGGTCACACGACTGATTTTGTTTACTGAAGCTTCAGTGAAGTTTTAGTGTATGAGAGTCAAGACACAGGAAACAGCCAAAGGCTGGGTTAACTCAGGTTTATTGCATGGTGGACAGAGGGAACATGAGGTAATGGCGGACGAACAGCTCTATATATATGGTAGTAACGTATTTGAATGTGGCTCCACGATAGCCCATTGGCTACTGCCCGCGTGACGTCATGGCGGGTCACGCCCTTCTTGTCCAGGTGTATGTAGCGGCGGGAAACTTCCCGCGCTGTGGTCTTTGATGGGTTTGAACCAAGAGAGCTTGGACGCTCGCTGCTGCCAGCTGGTGGTCATTAGCTCGCGTCCTATTACAGGGTTTATAGTGATACAGCTGAAGGTTACATTGGTTCAGATACATTGTTATCCCATGTAGAAGGTTACACTGTTAAGACACAACACCCCTCCCCCCTAGGATGAGACGAAGTCTCTCAGCCAAGATGGCTTATTTCGAACACGCTGGGGTCTCGGCGCGGGCTGCCCTGCCCCGGCTTCGCTCCCTCCTCCATGCTCCCTGGCTTCCTGCCCTGTAATTGGAGAGGATGACTTGTTAGTGGTTTGCCGCGGCTCTGCGGCTTTGTTGGGAGGTGTGTGCTTTGTTTGGGAAGAACCGGGGGCACTGGGGGCTAACGAAAAACCCCTCTTCTCGCTTGGATGGGTGGGGGAACACTCCAAAAAATCCCCCCGGCTCGCAAAATCAAAATCGTAATCGAATTCGGGGGAAGCGGCAGCGGCGGCCGCAAACTCCTTTTCCCCCTCCCCGGGCTCGGATAGAGCTGGCGTATCAAAAGGATATGAGTCGGGACCACTGCTTTCCCCCCGGGCTCTGGACTGGTGTCCTTCTCTGTCTCCCCCTTGGGCTAAACGGGTGGGGGAGAACCCTATCGCTGAATCTCTGTCTCCCCCTTGGGCTAAACGGGTGGGGGAGAACCCTATCGCTGAATCCGGTTTCTGAGCCCCACTGATCGGTCCCTCACTCACTCGGCGCCTCAGTTGATCAGCGTGCCTCCTCCAGAGGAGACCGGTGTTAGTTTCCACCCGATACGACACTGGTCCCGTCTGTTCTACTATCGTCCCTGGTACCCAGACCGGGCCTGCGTTGGCATAGTTCCTGCAGTGTACAGGATCGCCTACGCCGAAACCTTTCGAGACCGCTAAACCTATGTTCCTCCCTTTGTCCTCGACCCTCGTCGGGTCTAACCTGGACAAGATCGTGGTCAATTTCCTCCGCATCCGCAGCTCAGCCGGCGAGTATCCGGACGCTAAGGGGGTCACTCTGTACGCTAACAGAAACTGACAGACCTGGTGATTTAGATCTCCCGAGCCCATGCGCCGCAGCGCATCTTTTGTTGTGCGCACCAACCGTTCCACTTGGCCATTCGTGGCCGGGTGAAACGGCGCGGATGTGACGTGCCGAATTGCATTTGCCTCCATGAATGCCGCGAACTCAGCGGACGTGAAACAGCTAGCGTTATCGCTGACCAGAATGTCGGGTAAACCGAACGTGGAAAAAACCCTCCTTAGCTGGCCAATGGTAGTGGCGGAGGATGTACTCTTTACCGGAATGACCTCCAGCCACTTTGAGTACGCATCCACTACCAGGAGAAAAATGGTTCCTCGGAACGGGCCAGCAAAATCTACGTGCACCCTGGGCCACGGCCCCCTTGCTGCGTCCCATTCCCTATGCGGGAGACGGGCTTCCTCTGGCCGGGAGCACTGACATGCCTCACAAGTGCCAATCATATGCTCTATGTCGGCGTCCAGCTGGGGCCACCAGAAGTAACTCCGGGCCAGCGCCTTGGAACGGACGATTCCCGGGTGGCTGACGTGCAGCAGCTTTAGCACCTTCGGTCGCAGGGACGTAGGAACCACCACCCGTTGGCCCCACAAAAGGCACCCCCTCTCTAAGGACAATTCTATTCGTTTTCGAAAAAATGGGTCGAATTCTGTGCTTGGGGATGACGCCGGCCACCCCTTCTGTACCCACGAGCATACTTTCTCCAGTGTTCTATCCTTTCCCGTCGCCCTGGCAATGTCGGCCGGTACTATTGGGGGTGAATCTAAGACCTCTATTAGCAATACCTGACGGTCTCTTCCTACCCCTGCCTTCTGGTCGTCCGACAATGGCAACGGAGACCGTGAGAGCGCGTCTGCATGGCTGATCTCCTTCCCGGGCCGGTATTCCAACTCATGTTGGTATGCGTTAAGAAAAATAGCCCACCGCAGCATCCTCGGGGACAGGATCTGTGGCGTAGGCTTATTTACAGTGAAGATTCCTAACAGGGGCTTGTGATCAGTCACGATCTTGAACGGGCGACCATACAGAAAATCGTGAAATTTTTTGGTTCCCGCTACTATCGCTAATGCCTCCCTGTCGGTCTGTGCATAATTCCGCTCCGCTTGGGACAGGGACCTTGAATAAAACGCTATCGGGGCCTCCCTTCCGTCGTTCAACACGTGGCAAAGCACCGCCCCCACCCCCACCGGGGATGCATCGCAGACTAAAACTATTGGCCGTTTGGGATCGAAATGAGTCAGGATTGCCTCGGATGTTAGGAGTTGCTTTAACTCTGTGAACGCTCTCTCTTGCTCGTCACCCCACAGCCATTTTTCCTCTTTTTTAAGTAGCCGATGGAGCGGCTCGGCAACAGACGCCTTCCGTGGAAGGAAGGTATGGTAGAAATTGAGAAGCCCCAGAAATGACTGTAGTTCGGTTTTGGATGTGGGGCGAGGAGCTTTCTTGATGGCGGCTACCTTAGATTTGGACGGCCTAATTCCCTCGGGCTTGACACGGAACCCTAAAAACTCAACCTCTGTTTCGAAAAATACACATTTGTCTTTTCTCAGCCGCAGCCCCGCTTTCTCGAACACAGTCAGAACTTTATCCAATCTATGTGCCAGCTCGGCCTTACTCCCCCCCGTTATCAACACGTCATCAAAATATGGCAACACCCCCTCCAGCCCCTTCAGGAGGCGTTCCACGAGCGACTGAAAAAGGCCAGGTGCCGAGTTCACGCCGAACTGTAAACGCGACACCTGGAACGCCCCCTTATGTGTAACTATTGTTTGTGCCGCCGCTGTGGCGGGGGTTACAGGGAGTTGCTGGTAGGCCTGTGCTAAATCGAGCTTAGCGAAACACTTTCCCCCATTCAGCCTGGCCAGAAGGTGGCTGACCACTGGCACCGGGTATGCATTAGGGCGGATCGCCTTGTTAATTGTACACTTATAATCAGCGCAAATGCGCACCTCCCCATTAGCCTTCAGTGCTGTTACAATTGGAGTCTCCCACTCCGCGGAATCCACAGGAACAAGAATCCCCTGACCCACCAGTTTGTCCAGTTCCGCCTCTATTTTGTCCTTTAGTGCGAACGGCACCCTGCGCGGTTTGAGTCTTATCGGGCGGACCTCCGGGTCTAGGTCGAAAGCTACAGGGGGTCCCTTGAACTTTCCCAGTCCACTTTTAAAAACGGCGGGGTGTGCGTCGCACACCGCTTGTATTGGATCCACGCCTACGGCATGCACCCCCCCTATGAACAACCCTAAGGGCTGAAACCACTGCGTCCCGAGGAGGCTACAACTCCCCCCTTTGAGCACCACTAGGGGAAGTTCTGCAGAATGTCTCTTAAAACGAACCCGGAATGTCCCGACCCCCAACACTGGAATGTTGTTCCCCTGTACGTCCCGTAATGTGGCCCTCAACGCTTTAAGTTTGGGCCGCACGTGGGGGTCGATTTTCAAGAACTCTCTCTGGGGAATTATAGAATAGGAGGACCCCGAGTCAATTTCCATCCTAATAGGGGTCCCTTGTACTAGTACCTCAACGAAGTAATGGGGTTGTCCCGCAGACACGCTGAACACAGGAGCGTCGCCCTCGCTGTCGTCCGAGCTGCGGCCCACGCCGTCCTGCTTCCTCGTGGTCCGGGCGCCATCTTTGGACCTCGCTGGACGGTCCGGCCTGGCCGCACGGTCTTGTGACTGTCTCCGGCCCTCTTTCCCTTTCCTGCACGCCTTGGCGATGTGCCCCCGACGGCCGCAGTTGTAGCACTCGGTTTTTCTGAATGGGCACCTCACGCGCTCATGGGCCGCTCCGCAACCATCGCAGCGGCGCCCTCCCCTTCGGACCTTCTGGACCTCCTCGCCGTCGCTGCTTTCCGAAGACGACTTCGAGGTCCGTCGGGTTGCGTGCACCGACTGTCCGGACTTTCCGTGCCACGAGTTTTCCGCTTTGCCGGCCCTCGGACGCCACTCACGCCACTTGTGCATCTCATCTACTCCAGCATTCGTGGATTCCGCGGCTTCCGCGGCCTCTACAACCTCTGTCAGTGTGGGTGGTGGCTCCTTGTTCATCAGGCTGCGCTGCACTTCCTTGTCCTTCAGGCCACACAGAACTCCGTCCCTGAGGGCCATCTCTGAGAATTGGTCCCATCTGCAGGGGGTGGCGGCTACTCTCATAGCAGTCACGAAGGCTTCTACCGACTCGTCCGGCGCTTGGACTCGCCTCCAAAACGCGCTCCGAGCGGGAAACATTGCCCTCGAGGGTCGGAAACGCTCACGCAGCAGTTTCATGATGTCACCGGCTTTGAAATCAGTCATCTTCTTCGGTGCAATAATGCCCACCAGCGTTCGCTTGGTCTCCATCCCAAGCATGCGGGTGAGGATGGCCCTCTTCCTTTCCTCGTCGTCTTCTTTGACTTTGAGTTCCACCAGTGCCGCCTGGAAGTCCATCTCAAAAAGCTCCCAGTCTTGCGGTTTGGTAATGTTGAACCCGCTCTGTGCCCTGGCTCCTTGGGGATCCATGATCCCACCTTCGTCGCCAGTTTAGTGTATGAGAGTCAAGACACAGGAAACAGCCAAAGGCTGGGTTAACTCAGGTTTATTGCATGGTGGACAGAGGGAACATGAGGTAATGGCGGACGAACAGCTCTATATATATGGTAGTAACGTATTTGAATGTGGCTCCACGATAGCCCATTGGCTACTGCCCGCGTGACGTCATGGCGGGTCACGCCCTTCTTGTCCAGGTGTATGTAGCGGCGGGAAACTTCCCGCGCTGTGGTCTTTGATGGGTTTGAACCAAGAGAGCTTGGACGCTCGCTGCTGCCAGCTGGTGGTCATTAGCTCGCGTCCTATTACAGGGTTTATAGTGATACAGCTGAAGGTTACATTGGTTCAGATACATTGTTATCCCATGTAGAAGGTTACACTGTTAAGACACAACAGAAGTGTAGCCAAATTTTTTGCCAGGCCACAGTGGGCTACAGTTTATTAAAAAGGTAAAGGTAAAGGTCACCCTTCCTCGAAAGCCAGTAGTATCTGACTCTAGGGTTCAGTGCTCATCTCTGTTTCATAGCCAAAGAGCCAATGCTGTCTGCTTCTGCAGATGTTTTCGTGGCTGTGTGGCAGGCATGACTAGACACCAGAGCACACGGAACACTGTATACCTTCCCGCTGAAGTGGTCCCTATTTATCTATTTCCAATTTCTTGCTTTCGAACTGCTAGGTTGGCAGGAGCTAGGACAAAGACGGGAGCTCATTCCATCCTGCATTATTTGGGTATTGAACTGCAGTCGGTGTCTTAGCCATTGCAGTCCACAGTTTATTAAAGGTGACACCAAATAAAATGTGTTCATCTTTAAAGTGTTACAAAGGTCTTCATTGTGTTTTTTTTTAATCAGGAGGCAAATCTGAGTCCCCTCCCAGAACATTCAGCTTGATACATATAATATGCATATTTGTTTGTAAGCCGCCCTGAGTCGCTACGGCGAGTGGGCGGCAATATAAATTTGAACTAATAAATAAAAAAATACAAATTAGCCTATATTTTCAGAATGGCTTTTGTAACAAAGCTCTATAGAGATGCAAGTTTGGGAGTAGAGGAGCCAACAGTTCTACTGAATAAACAAACACAAGCGTGATACCAGAAGTGGCAGTATTCAAAAAACCAGCCAGAAACCAATTCAAGGGCTGTTGGCCACTGACCTTAAAATAACCATTGTGGACAGTTTTAAAGGGAAATTAGAGCAAGAGCATGCTGAGCTATGATTCATTAGGAAGTTCCCTTCGATCACCACAGGTTTTAATCAGGTTAATAGTTTCTCACACTGCATGAATCAATTGGCTCACTTAATAGCAGTGAGTTGGTGTTATCAGCAACAATTTTGTGAGTAGCCAGTACTAATAATGTACTTGTCCCTATCAGTAGCTCCATGACCCCAATGTACTGGGCTGCATTCCACAAAAGCCTTGGCCAAATAAAGCATGTGCCTCAGGATGCTTTCTTCATTTCCATGCAAGAAGCTAATGCAGCTACTTCCTCATAAATCTTTCACTTCATTTATATTGATCGCTGTCTAAAGTCTCACCCACCACAACCCTCTGGAAAACAGTTCATGCACCTAGTCTGTGAAACCATATACTTTCTTTATTCGTGTCAGATGCATCACCAGCTAAAATTACCATATCTAAAAACAAAATAGAACTAAAAAGGGCTAGATGACATCCGTCCAATGTCAGGCCACTTCAACAGCATTTCCTCTAGCCAACATAAGGGCCTCCTCAGTGCATGTTGAGGGGCATCGTGTGCATTGTATCCTATGGGAGATAATTTGTAATTCTCCACATTCACACAGGCTGTCATCTACAAGGAAGCCTCACTTTCTCAGATTAGCCCTTGATCTTCCTACCCCTGCACACAGTCTATTTAAAGCTTTCCACACAGGCCATGGTTGTTCTTGGCCAGGCGGTAGAGAGTCATGTGGTTCAGCCTAGTTATCTGGTAGCTCCTTGCTTGCCTTCCATAGTTCTAAGGTGGTCTGTGAGGGCTGGTTGTTTGGAAGGGAAGAAGTTGTGAGGAAATTACACCTTGATTTCAGTCTCTGCTTTGGTGGTTGGTAATCAAATAGCAGGTGTGTTTCCAAGGAACTTGCTTTGACCCACTCTTTCTGAGCAACACTTTCTCTATGGAATTTTGATGCAGGGATGCCAGCTAAGTAATGCACTTTTTGTATCGGGGTTGGTTTTAGGCATCCTGTGACCAATCTTACTATTTCATTTAGTGCCACATTCACCTGCCCTGCATGCTTTGATCTGCACCACATTGGCCTAGCATACTCTCCTGCAGAGTAACATAACTCTGCATATACTGCAATCAATTTACTCTTAAGGGCTGCAGTGGCTCAATGGTTAAGAAGCTCGCCTTGTTAGCTAGAAGGATGGCAAGTTGGCAGTTTGAGACCCAGGTACTGCATGACAGTTTGAGTGCCTGTCTCTGCCCCAGATCCTGGTAACCTTGCACTTTGAAAGCAAGAAATTAAAGTAGATAAATAGGGTCCACTTCAGTGGGAAAGATCTTGGGGACATGAAAGGAGCCTCATTCTAGCATCCTCTGAGTGGAGTTTCACAAGCAAAAATCCTTTCAGCCCAGAATAATTTCTGACATGAAATTATTATAATTTACTGTTCTTTAAGGCGACATTAAGATCTTGTTTATGTCCCTATATGCTTCTTGGACTTGCAGAGGGAAACATGGCTACTCAATTACTCACAACAAACTTTCATAGTGCATTTCTTAATGCTGTTGTACGATATTTATTTATAAATTTATATCCCGCCCTCCTGGTGGGGAATACCACTCAGGGCAGCTAACAACATGAATAAAACAGTTAAAAACAGCAAAAGCTAAAAACAGTCAAGTCCCACTAAAACAGTATATAAAAAACCCAGAACAAACCTTAAACATTCAAAAGCTACCCTGATCTTCCCTCCCCCCAAGATAAAAAACAACAACAGAAATACAGAAATACACAGGATCCCTCAGACAGGCGATACGAGCCAGGGGGCCTGTGAGGTGGAATAAGACTCACCCCACACCTGCTGGCACAACCATGTCTTTAACATCTTCCTAAAGGATAGGGGATCCGACTGGAGACAGAGTTCTAGTGGTAAGAGGTTCCACACGGCTGGGGCATATTTGTCCTATGGGTAAATTAGATATCTATGTTGTGGTATGTTCTTTTCAGCCTTTATTATCAAAGTGAGTCTACTGAGGGTGGAATCCTATGGAGACCTGTGTTAGAAGAAAAGGAAGGGAAAAGTTACATTTTGAAGTACACATTGCAGAGTACTTCAGCCAGCAGGGTTAAAGGAGATTCAACTCTGGGCATCGCCAGTGAAAGCATGGTAATGTTGAACCCCACTTGTATTTTTGAACTATCACTTTTTTGGACTATGTCTCTGTTGTGTATTAAAGCAGAATTGCAAGTTGCTCAAGCAACGCCTTGCAAAGATAAAATGGTGGTTTCCCGCCATCCAAATTAGGAGCTAAAGTTGGCGTGTAATCTCCCTCTCTTGGTGCGCTCATTATGCTAATTAGAGTTCTGTGATTGGTTACAACTTTGGATCCTGTTCCTGATTGGTTAATACTTATATATCCTGTTATGATTGGTTGGTTATGATTGTTGGGCAGGTTACTACATTGTAGCAAGGAGTCACCGCCAGGGAGACACGGGTTTACCCACGGGTAAACAAGGGTGGGGCCAGACTGGATCTATACTTCCCATTACCGCACAGGTTAGCCAACGTCGGGCTAAGCCTGGGTCTCCTCTATATGCTATCACACCAAGGTGTAGTTTAGTCACTGCCTCTATGGTAGGAAACACGAGGGACCGACTACATGGGACTTGTGTAGCCATCTGATGTCTGGAGTGCCTTGTAAGTGTAACCTGATTCAAGACTGTTCAATTTAATTTAATTTAATTTAATTTAATAGTCATATGTTGTTCTGTTCATCGTTGCCTGGACTATTGCTTATAAGTGCCGGACATGACAGTCTCCCAGAATTCCTCAGAGAACATGACCACTGCCATGCAGGCTGGGATGTTATTGGAGTTGTAATAATATAATTGCTTGCTGTCAACTCAGTTCTGAGTTATAGTGACACTTTTCAGGGTTTTCTAGGTAGAGAATATATAGAAGTGGCTTAGCATTCCCCCTTCTTCTGGGGCCGTTCTGGGACTGTGCAGCCGGATAGAAATAAAACATTATTATTATTGCTCACGACTAGAAAAGCTGGCTCTTCTCCTGGCAAGCACGGTCTGTGTGGGACAGAGAAAAATGCAAATTTCTCCCATCTCTGCATGAGATAAATTCTGATTGAAAGAGGCTATATATGTGGGATGGCATATGCATATTACTTGGTGTCACTTTGCTCAAAGAGCTGAGGTGTAATAGCCAATATTGGAGGTATAGTTTGAAAGCCACACCTGGGCTTTTTCCCTAACTCACTTGTAAGAATCAAACATAGCACAACCATCTGCCATGAATGGTACTTGCATTTACACCGGCGCATCGCCCTAAGGAAATGCGCTTTGACCCATGAGCTCTCACAAGTTTTTGGATTTTTTTAAGTGGCCTAATAAAGGTACAGTATCACCTTCTTGAAGATATTGAAATTTATTTCTGACTGAATCTGCATTCAGTTGAGCTGAATCTAAGCAAAGAGCTCTTCTGTTCAATTTATGATGAGCAAGCAGGGCATTAAAACAGGAGGAAACAAGTAAGAAAAGGAGCTGAAGCCATCAGTATTCCAGAGACTCCAGAGGGTTATTCTCTACCTCCCAAGTGGACTTTTAAATCAAAGAGGACATTGTGATTAGATTAAAGCCCCAGAGTGACACCAGTTCTCCTTTCGTTTTGCTTTGAACTTTGTAAAACTCCCCAGCTGAAGCGCTGTTCAAAGACACTTCCTTTAGATGAATCAATAGGCAGAGGGTCGAATTACCACCTCATCACGCCTGTGTCCTCCTCTTCTCGGGTTTCAGCAATTTCTTCTCTCATTCAGCAAAGAGAAAAAGATGCTACTGGGATGGGAAAATACCAATGGTAGGGGCTAGGGTAGGGTAGGAGTAAGGAATGAGATAATTTTAAAAATAAACTCTAAACCAGGGTACCCAAACTTTTTGGGCCATGGGCCGGTCACATGGTTCCTCCCACTGGAAGCGGAAGTAAAATGCACCTTGCAATCTGTTTTGTGACAGGATGAGATAGATTTTTAGGCTGCCATTTCCTCTGCTTAAACCAGGGGTTCCCAAACTATGGCCCTGGGCCAAATTCAGCCCCCAATGCCAATTTATCTGGCCCACAACGTCCTTGCTGCTCCTGGAAGGGGAAGTAAAACATGCCCGTATGTCCACTTGGGAGGTAGAGAATAACCCATATGGGCACTTTTACTTCCGCTTCCAGGGACGACAAGGGTGTTGTGGGCTGGATCTGGCCTGTGGGCCATAGTTTGGGCATCCCTGCTCTAAACCCAATAAACATTCACCAGCTTTTACTCACTGATGGCTTTAATCGAGCTAGTCATGATAAAATTTGAGTGACACACACAAACTCCAGCTTCATTGTCTTCAATTAGTAGTACAAAACAAAAGAAAGACAAAAACCATTGTGGCACCTTAAAGACTAACTCCTGTATTTTAATGTTAGCTTTTGTGGATGAAGTCCACTTCATCAGACATAAGAGTGAGTTTTCATGGTATCAATTTATACATATCAGGTACAGAGGCACATAATGTTTGGTTAGCATAACTTATAGGTTTGCAAATCAGTGTGCTATTTACAACTATGAAAGCTAACATCAAATCACAGGAGTTAGTTTTTAAGGTATCACAACATTTTTTCTTTTGTTTTGTTTACTCTGTGAACATTATGGCAAACCTTGGCACACCAGGTGTTCTTGGACTCTAATTACCAGGAACCCAAGTCAGCACTCCTGCTGATCAGGTTTCTGGGAATTGATGTCCAAGAACAGCTGGAGTGTCAAGGTTTGCCATCACTGCCTATGATATGCTTGCACAGACTAACACAGTTACCACTTCAAAAAGTGGTACAATTAGGTGATTTTTAGAATCTTCCTTACATGCACACTCTAGCTACCATAGACAGACAGTGTGTCCTGTCTGGACCTTTTTGCTAAACCCAGGAGAACAAATAATATGATGTACATCCTGTTTTCCAGTGCTTTCAGACATTGTCTACTTGCCTTGCATCTTTCATGAACTTTTGCATGAAGTAACCTTTTGTGTTGTTGTAAAATTTATTCAAGTTATAATGCAGTGAGATAACATAAACCATTACATAATCACACTTCCTGTAACCCTTGCTCTCACATTGGTCATCAGACAGATCTGACTAGCCTAACATACAGGAACATAACAAATGTTGGAGATGTGCTAGAAAGAAGGTGACACTAATTCACCGGCCATTAGCCCATCCCATTAGGAACCATTTCATTTTTGTACTATATACAGCTTTGGATTTCTCTGCCTTTAATTTACTGCTGGGATATTTAACTTTGAGATGGTGTCAGAATCCTTGAAGGAGAGTATCCTCACAGTAGCCCTAACAGTAGACCTCACAAGGTATCTCAGAAGCCTATGCATCACAGCTAACAACATTCCCACTTGTTTTTTTCCTTCAATATTTTCTACATTTTTGCAAACTGTGGCCTGAATCCAACTGCTAAGCCTAACTAATGTAAACCCATTGTTTGCGCAAATGCTGCGTTATCGTTCCATAATTGATTCAATGGGTTTTTGCCCTAATTTTGATTTAGGCCACTAGATTTCTTCACAACTCTTGATAACCTCCTTTTTGCATGTGAATGGTTTCATCAACACCAAAAGAACAAATCTGTTAGTAACATATCAGGTTAATTTTTTCTTCTCTGATAACTGATTTGGTTCCTGACAAATGGACTATTATTGGGTAGATACTTTATTTTTCCTGCTGTTGTGCTTTAGTGCCTTTAGTCCCACTGTGTATTCATATAACTCTAATTATAATATGATTGTGGTGTTTTCCCCCTGTATCTTTTAAAAAGTAGAAATTTGGAGGAAAGGTGAGAAAAGAAGAGAAAAAAATAAACAACAGTCACCTCTTTCCTTCCTCCTAGCTAGTTTTTCTCAGTCAACAGTCAAATATTGCGCATTCAGTTGTTTCTGCAGCTATAATGGATTGGTGTTTACTAAGCAATTAGTAACACTTTTACAGTTTGACTTCTAACAGTCAATGAAGAGACAAATGACCATGTGTCTAAAGAAATTAAAGATGATTCCCAAGGGGACCCCAAAAGAAGAAGTAGGACAAAGGGTTTCCTCCTCAAGGATGATTGTTCCCTGTTGAGACCACCTTAAGAGGCCCACACAGAAACCCTGGGGTTCTAAGGTAGTCCTCTATGTCCAGCAGGCCATGACCCCTTCACCATCATAATATAATTTGATTGCATCCCATCTTATGTGTAGGATTTCCTCCAAACAGTTGAAATAGCAAGTTATAGTTACTGGCCATAAGCACTTTCAGTTAAAAGTATGATGACATCCTTACCATGGATACCTTGGAGTTGTTATTCAGCAAGGAGTCTGCACAATGGTTGACATCTCCACAACGACATTCCACACATGCAATTGGACCTGGGAAATCAAGTCCATCTGCATGCAGTATTTTTAGCTATTTGGATATCACGTCACCCATCGGCTGGGCAGACCATGATGTATGTCCTTTGCTTTCACCTTGCCCAAGGAATATGACAGTCCTACCCTTTCAATACTGGTCCCACCCACTAGTAGCATGTAGCTCCTGAGAACATCTCTGAGAACCAAATTTGATCCATGGGCTGTAGGACATTCTCCATTCTATATACTCACTGCATGGTTTGATCAACTACAGCTTTTAGTCTTTCTCAGAGAGTCCCATGATAGGATTTTCACAAAACTATTTGGGTTGATCAGCTTCCGAACACTACAGAAGCCTAAATAAATAATACCCATAATATTTGGCAAGAGTAATAGTATCATTACTAAGTTTATCTTTCTATATTTACCAAGAGCTGCTTGGCAAACTTAGTTCTGTAGTTTTGGCATGCACACAATCAAACAAAGAAACAAAAGCATTTAGAAGTATATGTGAAGCCCATCATCACCTTTAAATTAACTGCAATAGTTAATGATTTCAGGGTTGCATTTCTTGTCTGAAATTGCTGTATCTTTACGTCTTAAGGAAAAAGAAAACCAACATGCGTTCTCCTATACTTAGCAAATTTTCTGATTTCATTCTTTTCTTTTTTTCACTACATCAGCCAGTCAGATTCCACCCCACCCCACTCACCATTCCTTTCTAAAATGGAAAATGTAGCATCAAAACATCAAAGATCTGTCATGAATTTCAATCCAAGCTGTGTTTATAATGAACTGCTGCAGAAATCTCAACAGTGTCAGGTCATATGCATTGTTATGCAGAAAGTGACTGAGCCAACTCTTAATGCAACTCCACATATTCTAAACTACGGGATGTTGCTTCAAGCAATCAGTGGAAAAGGTAAGAGTAAAGGTAAATGTCAAGGTCACCCTTGTTCAAAAGCCAGTTGTATCCAACTCAAGGGTTCAGTGCTCATCTCTGTTTACAGCCAAAGAGCCAGTACTGTCTGCAGTTTGCAGATGTTTCCATGGACATGTAGCAGCCATGACTAGACACCAGAGTGCATGGGATGCTGTTTAACTTCCTACTGAAGTGGTATCTATTTATCTTCTTGCAATTTCTTGCTTTCAAACTGCTAGGTTGGCAGGAGCTGAGACAGAGACAGGGGCTCACTCTGTTGTGCAGTACTCGAGTATCGAACTCTGACCTTCCAGTCTTCAGGTTCAGCATCTTAACCACTTGAATCACTGCAGTCAGTGGCAAAACAACTCTACAAATGGCCTTCTGTTTATAGCAGTGTTTCCCAACCTTTGATTTTTGGACTTCAATTCCCAGAAGCCCAATTAAATTCCCCAAGCCACTGATCCGCCAATGTACTGACTTAGACATCTGGGAATTGAAGTCCCCTGGTGGTGTGTGTGCCTCACGTTGGAAACCACTGGTTTATAGGGAGGTCAGAAAAAGAAAAATCTTAGAATGCATCCAAGAAAAAAAACTCTTCTGAAAAATGTTAGTTCATTCCACAGGTGGAACACTTCCATATGTGCTGTCAAGTCAGAACCAACTTACAACAACCCTAATAGCGTTTTCAATGTGCAGTAGATTCACGCATAACGAAAAAAACTCTGTTCCATGGAGCACTTTGGTATGTGGTTTTTTTCTGTTATGTGGTTCCCTATGGGAGATGCCCCACATAACAGAAAAAAATGTTCGTTAACTGGGGTTCCTATTAAGCGAGTATACCCTGGTTACCAAAAACCCTGCATAACGAAAAACAGCTATAATGGATTTCCCCAGGGTATCGCCATTGCATAACGAACACTTTGTTGTGCAAATTTTTTGCTATATGATGCATTTGTTATGTGAGGTACCACTGTATGTGAGACATTTAAGGAGCAGTTTTACTAGTACTATATCAATTGGCTGAGGGGAGATCCAAGTTACGGCCTCTTGAGCCCTAGTCCATCATTGTATCCACTGCACCACAGAGGGTCCTCTTCTAAAATCCTGTGCTTTTTCTGAAGAGAATTATTTTACTGATGAGTTCTCTCAAAATAATTTTGACTTTAGTTAATACAAAAGAAATCCCTTCCAAAAAGAATTTCAAAGAAGCTTGTCAAAGAAATTGTCATGGAGAAGATTCAGAATTCTTGTGCTTAACTTACATAAGAGGTGGTTGAGAAAGCATCTAAATACTGTATCCTTCATTTCATGTACCATTTTGCATACTTTTCCAAATGTATGATACTGGTGACCTCAAACATTTAACCAAAAATGATGAAGTACCTTGACTAAGACAAAGAAAAGTAGAGATTTTTATAAGTGAGCATTTCATTACTGGGGAAATAAAACTTTTGTGAAAATGGAAGAGACATCATGGCATAATAGGAGCTGATTATAACACAATGATCTCTCCTACTTATGAAAGGGCTTATATTACAGGAAGGAGTTTTATTACAAGCATTCTTCTTCCTCCTCCTCCTCTACCTCCCCCTCCCCCCTCCTCCTCCTCTACCTCCTCCTCTACCTCCCATCTCCCCTCCTCCTCCTCTTCCTCCACCTCCACCACCACACCCTTTAAAGACTAAAATTGGTCTGCAACATCCCCTCCAACTTGTAACATTTGGAGAGACAGAGGAAGATGTTGAACCAAAATTTCTCAGAAGAGATTTTTTTTTTCTTGGACGTATTCTATTCGTTTTTTCCTGGCCTCCCTTGAAACAGAAAACCATTTTCAGAATTTTCTCTAATATTTTTCTGTTTGGTGAGTACTGACCCGCATCACCACTACCACATCATAGAAGGACCAAAAATAGAAAGGATTGTGGAAGAAACAAAATAATGGACTGGGCTACCACCCTATTGCCTTCCTTGTGACTGTAAGTGTGCAGCCTAAAAAGGTGGGGCTCTTCTTCTTTCGTGTCCCAATCAAACCCTGGACTGCCAAAATTAAGTCACTTTCTTTGCTTTGTCATTGCCCAAACACAAGTCCTCATAGATGCATGCAATCAGTGGGTTGAAAAAAAAACATAAGTAGAACCAAAGGACCAAGCTTTACTAACACCGAACCCCACCTTAGTTGCAAAATCTCCTCTTTCTTTGGAGAAATGTTGTGAAATCTAATCTTCCCATGAACCGCATGGAGACTTTTGATTCGAAAGGCCATTATATTGAAACATACACTGAAATCTTTCACTGAGGTCACTGGGAATTAAAATAGTGTGAAGCCTTGATTCAGTTTCAGTGCATGTTGGGAGCAAATTTGAATTCCTTGTGATTGCAAATGTTTGGAGTACTTTTCCATATTATATATTTGTATGCTGAATGTATAATGTGAAGCATTTGTGTACATGCAAGCATTAATTTACTGGTACAATTTTCTTCTGCTGCTCCTTTTCTACCTTCATTTTTTTGCCTCTGCTTCTTCTTTTGCACAGAACATTTCTTCTTCCCCTGATCATCATGTTCTTTTCCCTGTTTTAATAAATTTCTAAAACCTGTATTAGGTAAGCTCCCCAGTATTCAATATACTGTAATTCATAATCCTGCAACTTAAATTATGACAATTACAGTGACTGTTTCCTCCCCCCAAAAAAACACTCACAAAAATCTCTTTTATTTGAGTGGTTGGCAGACTTCCCAGATGAATTTTATTACTGTCAAAAACTCAGATATGTCACGGAGTATTTTTGATGGCCACCTACCTACTCTTATCAGTATTCATAGGTTATAATCAGCAAGTGGAGAAATATGTATATTTCTTTTCAAATAGTCCCAATGGTGAACAGTCACTAAATTTTAGACATTTCTAGGGGGCAGTTTAATTGTGTCATTTCGATGAAGAGTCTTATGGCATTGCAAAGACAAACATGTGTTATTTAGTTTAAAGTTTCATGGACTACAGACCGTTTCATCAGATGCAGTTTGTGATGCATTCCACTAAAGCAAAGGTGCCCAAACAATGGCCCATGGGCCAGATCTGGCCTGTGGCACCAAATCATCCAGCCCATACCACCTGTGCTGCTCCCGGAAGCGGAAGTAAAATGTGCATGCACATAACACTGCTGTAAATGACCCACAGCTGTTTTAAACATGTTTACGACAGCCACGGGTAATTTACAGCAGTATTGTTTATTATTATTATTATTATTATTATTATTATTATTATTATTATTATTATTATTATTATTATTATTATTATTATTATTATTATTATTATTATTATTATTATTATTATTACTCGCATTTCTACCACCGCCCCCTTCCTGAGGCAACTTCGGCGCATGCGTGGACACATTATGCACATGCACATTTTACTTCCTCTTCCGGGGCCCACGGCCTGGAAAGTTTGAGCACCCCGGCACTAAAGCTTATAGCAAATAAAGTTGGTTAGTCTTTAAAGTGCCCCATGCTTCTTTCTGCACATCAGGACTTCTTCTTTCATGTGCCAATCAAACCTTGGACTGCCAAAATGAAGCCACTTGCTTGGCTTTGTCCTTGGCCAAACTTAAATCCTCATCGGTGCATGTTTCTGGCAGTAATCAGCAGACCAGTAAATGAGCCGGATCCTGTATCTCTCCACATTCACATTGTGTGTTGTTGTCTGCCAGCAGCCCCCACTTGAGCATGTTGATGTTGCATTTAGGCACTCTAACCCTCATCCTATTCAGGGTCCTCCAAGTGATGTGGTGGAGGTTGAGTTTCTCAACTATATCCACCTTTAATGTTGTTCCTTTTCCAGTGAGCTCCTTAAATTATACAGGGTAGTGAAAACTGTGAGAGATTGTGAGGAGCTCCAGAGGGATCTCTCGACACTGGGGGAGTGGGCAAAACAGTGGCAAATGAGTTTCAACATTAGTAAGTGCAGAGTGATGCATGTTGGGGCAAAGAACCCCAATTACATTTATAAACTGATGGGGTCTGAACTCTCTGCGACAAACCAGGAAAGGGACCTTGGTGTCCTGGTGGACAACTCAATGAAGGTGTCAACCCACTGTGCCTCAGCAGTGAAAAAAGCAAACTCAATGCTAGGGATCATTAGGAAGGGTATAGAAAATAAGTCAGCAAGTGTCATTTTGCCTCTTTATAAATCTATGGTGAGGCCCCATCTGGAATACTGTGTACAGTTCTGGTCGCCATACCTCCAGAAGGATATTATGGAGCTGGAAAAAGTGCAGAGGAGGGCAACCAGAATGATTAGGGGACTGGAACACCTTCCTTACCATCTGAGGCTGCAACGGTTGGGCCTCTTCACTCTTGAACGACGACGTCTAAGAGGTGACCTGATTGAAGTTTATAAAATCATGCACGGTGTGGACAAAGTAGATAAGGAAAAACTGTTTTCCCTATCGCATAATACTAGAACTAGGGGACACTCCATGAAACTTTTGGGTACTAGTTCTCAAACAAATAAGAGAAAGTACTTTTTCACCCAGAGGATTACTGGTCTATGGATCTCCCTGCCAGAAGAAGTGGTGACAGCTGTCAGTCTTGACAGCTTTAAGAAAGGATTAGACAAGTTCATGGAGGACAAGGGTATCAATGGCTATAATTATGGATACTTAAGGACAACCTCCGGGTTGGAGAGATAGGCAGGATATCTCTCAATATCATTTCCAGGGAATCCTAAGCAGGTGAAGGCATCTGCTTGGGAATACCCTGAAGGAAATGGTGAGCCACTGTGTGATACAGAATGCTGGACTGGATGGGCTGTGGCCTGTTCCAGCAAGGCTGTTCTTATGTTCTTATGTTCTTATGTTCCTCCATCTTCTAATTTGGTTTTGTACTCCAATCCTCATCCTATTCAGGGTCCTCCAAGTGATGTAGTGGATGCTGAGTTCTTTAACTATATCCTCCTTTAATGTTGTTCCTTGTATAGTGAGCTCCTTCCTTCATCTTCTAATTTGGTTTTGCTCTTACAAGAATGTTTGTTCTTGCCATAAAGCTCTTCTTGGATCTGAGCTGGCAAACTTGAAGCACATATCTGTTGAGAGGATGCCGAGGGTCATTCTCTTGCTTAGTTTTCTCGACATCCACTGCTACTTCTCTCCTTATCTTATATCAAGAGGATATATTCTCAACTGGTGTAGGTTTGAGGCATCCTGTCACTATATGCATGGCTTCATTGACAGCACTGTCACATCAGTGTTACGCAGTCACTGCAATTGAAAAATAGCTTTGATTTAAAAAAATAGTAGTAATGAAATGAAAGAAAATTACCTAAATGTGCTATAAAAATGGTACATAGAGAAAGTAGGAAAGATGGGGTGGGACAAAAAGGATAGATGGTGGAGATGTGATGGAACTGTGGGGTAGATATGAAGTTTTTTGGGGAAATTCATAATGTTATTATACAAAAAAAATAAGTTTGGAAAAGAAACCAAAAATATTTCTTTTGTATATGATAAAGCTTAAAACAAAACAGAAGATTAATATTGTATTATTTATAACAACAGCTGCAAGGATACAGATAGCAAGACATTGGAAAGGGAAAGAGTTACTGCAGCTAGATGAATGTTCAATCAAATTACAGGAATTTATGTAGATGGACAAATTAACACTACTCTTAAGTGGAGAATCTTTGGCAAAGTACAGGAAACAGTGGTGCATCGTGGAGATTTAGAAGAAAAGTGGAGGTTAAAAACCGGATGATGGATTTGTAAATGAATAAAAGGCTGCTGAGGAAAAGATTTATTAGATAATTTTTCATGATAATTGGTGCACCGATGTAAGAGTATAAATGAGTAAAGAGATGGGGCGGAGCTGGATAAAAGCAAAGCAAATTAAAAATATTCTGATTGATCTGGTGAGAAATGGAAGGGAATATTTCTTAACGACAATTTATTTTACTATTGTCATTTAAAAAACTAAATAGGAATTTTAAAAATAGCTTTGACGAACTCTTTATTCTTAAGAAAAGGTCGCCCTTGCTTGAAAGCCAGTCATATCTGACTCTAGGGTTCAGTGCTCATCTCTGTTTATAGCCAAAGAACCAGCGTTGTATGTCTCTACAGACATTTCCATAGCCATGTGCCAGGTATGGCTAGACACTGGAGTGTACGTAATGCTGTTACCTTCCCATCAAAGTGGTACCTATTTATCTACTTGCAATTTTTGCTTTCGAACTGCTAAGTTGGCAGGAGCTGGGATAGATGGGAGCTCACTCCGTCGTGCAGCACTCGGGTCTCGAACTGCTGACCTGCCAAACTTCCAGTCATCAAGTTCAGTGACTTAACCACTAAACCACATAGAATAAATGTGTCTGCACTTCTCAGGTATGCCAGTTTTATCCAGGTACCTGAACTGCCCTTTAACAAATATGCAAACCCAGAGCAAAGGGGGGTATTTGTACAATTCTGAAGCAACTACTGGTTGCAGCAAGGAGTGCCTCTTAATTCCCCAAGCTGGGGGGAAATCTCTGTGGATCCTTCATATCTCAGCTTTCTTGAGGTTAAAACGATGATCAGCGCCTTTAAATATAGAAAGGAGAAATCAAAATTTAAACAGTCCACTGAATTTCTGTGGTCATGTGGTAGACATGACTAGACTCCAGGGGCCATGGAATGTTGTTACCTTTCCTGCCAAAGCGATACCTTGCAATTTCTTGCTTTCAAACTGTCAGGTTGGTAGGAGCTGGGGCAGATGACCGATGCCCATTCTGTCATGCATCACTCAGGTTTCGAACTGCTGACCTTCTGACCTTCTGGTTGCCAAGCTTAGTGTCATAACCGCTAAGCCACCACAGCCCCCCTCACTAAAATTTAGTGAAACATTATTACACTTATCAGCACTGGCTGTTCTTCATTAAGGTGTTCCTTAGTAGCCCTCTGTGGGAGATGCCTTAGTGGTAGATTTCCTTCTTTCTCTGGAGATGGAACTTGACCCTTACAGTCCCTTCTACCTCTACAGTTGCTTCTTACATTCTCTCTCTGGTTGATTCTCCAGTTAGTCACAAAGACATGGCTTCAATCATCAATACACATGCATGTGTCCCCAGGGAAAATGCCACTGGCATGATTTGTTTAAGGTGGATCCCAGCTTGCCATGAAGTGACCCACACACTGTGACCTCAGAGCCATCTCCTGGCGCACATATGAAATGAGACATGCAGGATTTAACACCAGGACTGCAATGGACTGCTGCAGCCTTGAGGATATTATCAAGGTGCGCCTTCACAGCCAGCCCATCTGGCATGGTTTCTTCCGCCTCCATGACTGTTGGGAATTAGAGTAGTAAAAGGTTCCTCCTCTACTCATTTTACTGTTTGGCCCAATATGATGGTTTCCAGTGGCATTTCCTCCACTGAGAGGAACCATCACCCCCACCTAAAGTGATGTATCATTTCAGGGATCACTGGAAAAAAATGAAAATAAATTATTTCACTTCCCCAATCCTTTGGAAACACTCAGAGGAAGTGATCAATCTTTACCTATAAGAAGGGCCTTGGGCCGTGTGTGTCCGGCATGCATGTCCACACCCAGCCCAACCATCCTGTACCGAGCCGGCCACACTTTATTTAAGACCCTGTGAGCATCGCCGCAAGGGTCCGCCAGCTGAGAGTGGGGCAGCTGCCCCACAAACCAGTACAAAAAAAACCTGCATGGCCCAGTGTCTCCGCACCGTGCCACCCCTCAGCCAATCAGGCTAAAGGGTGCGAGCGCAGAGAATGCTGGAAAGCCAGCACCCGCATTAAAAAAACAGCTAATGCACATGCCGTTCCCTTCCCTCCGTGAGGCAAAGAAGGCGGAATGCTGTTCCGCCTTCTTTGCCTCATGGAGGGAAGCTATCACTTCCATCGGTTGGGGTGCGAAAGATTTCACACACCCCAACTGAGGAAAGCGAGCCACTACCCTCTGTGAGGCGAAGAAGGCAGAACGGCACCCCGCCTTCTTTGCCTCATGGAGGGAAGGTATCACTTCCATCGGTTGGGGGGGTGGCCGAAAGATTTCACCACCACCCCAACCGAAGAAAGTGAGCCACTTCCCTGCATGAGGCAAAAAAAGCAGAACAGCGCCCTGCCTTCTTCGCCTCATGGAGGGAAGCTATCGCTACCATCGGTTGTGGGGACAAAAGCTTCCATGCCCTCCCCCAACCGAGGAAAGCGAACCACGTTCCTCCGGGAGATGAAGGCCATGGCTTCACCTCCCAGAGGGAAGGAATCGCCTTCCATGGAGGGGATTCGCTTCTCTCTTGTTAATTTAAATTTGATTTAATTTAATTGTCACATTTATATACCGCTCACTCCACCAAAGCCGACTCAGGGTGGTTCATTTTCCAATGTTTGGCTAGGGACGAAAACTTTTGTCCTCAGCCAACCAAGAGAGAAGCAAACCCCTCCCCTCTGGGAGATGAGGGCTGCGCCTTCACCTCCCGGAGGGAAGGAATCCAGTGCTCCAGTGTTTAAATTGTGTGGACGTCATAACACAATTATGAGTGATCCCCAACAGCTCCAGTTAGCAAGCTATATGCTCTGCCAGGACTCGCTCCATGTTCATGAGACTGTTTTTCATGCATGATTAAAGGCCCTGGTAATGCAGTGGTTAAACTGCTGTACTGCAACCAGAAAGGTTGTGAGTTCGATCCTGATCAGGGATCAAGGTTGACTCAGCCTTCCATCCTTCTGAGGTCAGTAAATGAGTACACAGCATGTTGGGGGCAAAATGCTAATTAACGAGTAAACCGCCCAGAGAGTGCACTATGGAATAGTATATAAGTGTGATTACTTTGCTTTGAAACGGTTTTGAGAGAGACTGAGATTTCACAGGTCTTCTGTCACGAATGAAACATTTCCCCCCCCCCCCCCCCTGACTTCCTCCCATCACAGTATCCATAGGGACTGTCTTTCTCAATTATCTCCCCACTTCTCCCCACCTTCATTCTCCCTGGATCCCTTCTTATCTGCAAAATTAAGATCTGGGCTGCCTTTGAACGTTCGGGACAAAGATAGTCAAACCCGTGTAAAAATACACTGGATCTGCTGGAATATTGATTAAGCATTGCACAGAAGACAGATCTAGCCCATGGGCCGTAATTTGGGTACCCCTGATTTAAGCAGAGAAAATGGCATCTTAAAATCTATCTCATCCTGTTGCAAAACAGATTGCAAGGTGCGTTTTACTTCCACTTCTGGTGGGAGGACCCACGTGACCGGCTTGCTGAACCACGTGACCAGCCCACTGAACCATGTGACCAGCCCACGGCCCAAAAAGTTTGGGTAACCATGATGTAGAGAATGTGTCCTGGCCCCCTCTGGATGCTGCTCAATTGATACTGCACTTGCCCTAAGGTAGCAATAGTGGAGTTGCAGTCAAATAACATTTGAAGGGCCACATGTTTCTCATCCCCTCTACTGTCACACAAGTCTTGTGATCTGACGAGTTTAAAGTGGTAATTAGAGTGAAGGAAGTGAAGTGTGTACATAGGTTTGATTCCTTGTCTGTAAGCTTCTTGTAACCTTCATCTGGATTTATTTTCCGGACACCCAGCACGTGTCCAGGAAACATACAGTTTGGATTCTTTCTGAAGCAGATGACAAAGAGTTTGCCCACTTACTAATAAAAGAAAACGTCAGAAACTCAGTGCCTCGTTAAGAGAAAAACAGATGCTAAATGAATATGAACAATTATTAAGAGAGGCAATGATGACGCATTAATGTTAACTAGTTGTTGTTTTTTTGCCATGGATCATCATCCTCAATGGATCTGGTCTTTTTACTCAAGCTCGTCATGTGCACATATTAACAATAACAGCACTGTATAGCCTTTGGCGAACTAGACATGTCATGGCTGATTATTTTCTAAACACTGCCACCTGGTGGCATATTTCCCTCTCAAATCTGCCAGTGATGGACGTCTCAGAGACTTCTTGTAAAGCTTATCTCACCCCACCCATAGAAAACCATGATAGAAAAAACCTCAAGAGAAGGGGTTTGGTAACAGTTATTCATCTAGACCACTTGGTCATAAGAGGCATAGATTGAACTCTAGTAGTAAGTCATAACGAGAGAAGGACCATTGAATCCCTGGAGATCTGGTAGGTCAACTCCTTCACAAGGTCCACTTATTGAATGAGACTATTCCAGTTGCAACTCACTACTGGATTCCAGCTATTAATTGACAATAACAATAAAATTATTCATGGCTAACATAATCCCTATGCAGGAAGAAACTGGCAGTCAGATTTGCAATAGGATTGATTTGATTTCAGTTTTATATAATGCTTTGGGCGCTGCTGCGTGACAGTCATGGTGTGTATAAACCAGGGGTTCCTAACCTTTTCAAGCCAGGGACCTGGTCTTCTCTCTCAGTCAGCTTCAAGGGCCGGATGGCCATTTTGCCCTACCTGCATGATGGGCGTGGCCATTTTGTCCCAACAGCTTCAAAGGGGGTGGCCATTTTGTTTCTTGAATGCCCTTGGAGAGGTGGGGGCCACATGAAATGGTGCCATGGGCCAGATCCAGCCCACGGACCTTAGGTTGGGAACCCCTGGTATAAACAAACAAATGTATATATCCAGATTACTGAATGCATGTCATATTGAGACTTTGCCCTAGGTAGTGGTCACAGTGAAAAGGCTTCGGTTCAGTTTCCATTCTCACCTCTCAAAGTGACTGGAATGAAAACAACCCAAGGTAGCCTCCCAGACTGACCTACCCTTCAGGTTCTTCTTCTGTGTCTAGGCCAGATGTGATTCTTTTTTTTTGTCCCACATGAAAAAACCCGCACCCCACCCCAAAAAATCTAGGATCCTGGCTACGGCCCTGCACTGGTGTCTGTTGCTTTGACCAAAAGCTACAGAGAAGTTATGTTTTTACCTTCCAGGAAGAACTTTAGGGCAAGCAGATGATCAGTCGGGCCTCATTCACCAGATGGAAGGGGTAGCTGTAGGGCACTTGTTTTAACCCCCCCCCCTCTTGGTCAGAAAGCTATCATCTTGAAATTATCTCCTTCCTTCCAAAACCATTTTTCTTTCTTGTGCTATGTCTTTTAGATTATGAGTACAATCTATCAACTAATTTTTTTGCTTTTCTTCTTCCCTCCCCATTTCCATTTCCTTTTGTATCAAGTCTTTTATATTGTGAGCCTCTTGGTGGAAAGACTTATCGGCTTCACTGCTTTCCTCTTCCCAATTCCTTTCCCCTTTGCTATCACACCTATTGTATTTGATTGCAAATTAGAATTCTTTTACCTTTGTCCCAGCTCCTCTTAACCTAGCAGTTTGAAAGCAAGAAATTGCAAGTAGATAAATAGGTACCACTTGGGCAGGGAAGGTAACAGCATTCCAGCATCTAGTCATGTCTGCCATTTGACCACAGAAACATCTGCAGCATTGACTCTTTGGTTGTAAATGAAGATGAAAACTACCCACCCGCCCCCTGAGTTGGATATGACAGGCTTTCAAGCAAGGGTGACCTTTACCTTTATTTATATTTAGAAAATCATAAATGTGGTGATGACGACGACAACAACAACTGTTGTTGTGTGGTCAAGTCAATTGGAGAATACACAAACATGGTTCTGGAGGCTTCCGGGGACTGTGTAGCTTGACCATGACTACATAGATACAGAAAGAGCCTCCTCGAACATTGTGGTATTTTTGAACCACAATCAGGCGTACCCTGGTAATGGCAACCCTGTGTTGCCAGCTAATATTTCTCACACTTGGTCAGGCAAAAGGAATTGCAGAATGAACTCACCAAAAGGTGTCTTCATTTGGGAACTACAGTAAAACCCCAACTTATTGGGGGGGGGAGTCTGTTCTGTAGGCTTTTGCTTAAATTGTTTTTTAGGTAACTTGAAGAAAACCCATAGGAAAAATTATTTTTACGTAACTTGAAGCAAACCCATAGGAAAAATAATCTTTACGTAACCCGAAGCAAACCCATAGGAAATTGTGTAAACTGGGACATGGTTTTAGCACAAAATCATTATGTAAGTTGAATTTTATGTAACTCGAGGCATATTTAAGTTGGGGTTTTACTGTACATAGATTGGCTTTTCTCCCAGGGGAATCAGAATTGGAATTGCAACTAGATTCCTAAACCACTGAACTGCCCAACCAACACTCTTTTAATGGTAATAGTAATAGCAATAGTGTTATTACTACTGTAATTGCTGATCCAGATCTAATGCTGCACATCTGTTCATATGCCACAAGCAGTGATATACACACACACAGACCCTGATCCTTGCCAATTTAGTGGGGCTTGAATGATAAGAACATTGCAAAGACAGGGCAAGATGGACTGGTTAGCAAATCCCAGTAATGTTGCCTTTGAGTAGGGTTGCCATGGAATATCCCGGATTCAAGGTTGGAAAAATAGCTATCATTATATCATGTTTGTTTTTTAAAAGGCTATTTTGTACTTCTGTCCCAGTTTTGTGAGAGAGAATTATGGCAACTCTACCTTTGAGCATTTTTAATTCAAACGAAAAAAGGACCACTGTTGCACAAAGCTCCAGCAAGTACCTTGTATGCATTGTTAGGAAAAAAGAAATTGGGAGCAAACTCTTGAAATATTGGTTCTTGAACGGCTTCCTCTCCCCAGGCCGGCTTCTAGGCCACAGAATCATGAATGAGCCCTTTCTCCTTTTCCAACTGCCTGAAGTCACTTCCAAGCGTATCCCTTTACATTATCTCACAAAGCTCCGCTGGATCAAGAAAGCAAAGCCAACTCTTGTAAAAGCAGGTCTGATGAATTAAGAAATCATCAGAAGCAAAATTGCCCCCCCCCCCTTAGTGACTTAAAAGAGAAACAGGGGAGGGGGGATGTGGAGACTATGAAACCTCCGATTTTCTACGCAACTGCTGGTCCAGAAATCCTTTTTTCCTCCGCATAGCCTTCAGTTCAAGTAGGATGCTCCGGTGGGGAGGGAGGGAGGGCAAAATAGTGGGATTTCAAAAGGCCCGCTTCTTCCCCCTTTTCCTGTACACGCGAAAGAGGAAATCAGGTGGTGGGTAACATGTGTGTATATTGCATTTCGGTTGCAAATGTTTGCAATTAACTTAATTGAATTCACTCGAGTTTGAACTGGTCCTGGAGCCAGCTTGAACGTTGAATGGGCAGCTCTCTCTCTCTACTTCTCTCCCCCACACACCCCCAAAAAAACTTTTTTGCAACTTGCAAGCGTTAGCGTTCCCTCCCTCCCCCTCCTCCCTCCCTCCCTCTCTCCCCACCCGCTCCACCCTATTAAACCAACCTCCCAGTCTCACTCTTGTGAAGAGACCCCATCCATCCATCGAGGCAGGAGGAAAAAACCCGACAGTCAAGTGGAGAGAAGGAAAAGGGGAAGCAGAGAGGAGGGGAAAAAAGGAAAGGGGAAAAAACGTTTTAATTTTTTCCCCCTCCTGAAGGGAAGGCAAGAACCGTCTGGAAAATATTATCCCACCGTTTCTCCGGTCTCTTTGGTGCCGTCGAGGGAAGGCTCGAGATAGAAGCGCCATTCAGTCCAGACCAGAGGGAGAGAGCGAGCGAGCGCTTATTTCGGAGTGATTCTCTCCCCCCCCCCGCCCCCGACTGATGCTGCTGCACCTCTGGCGAGTCTCCCTTCCAACTTCGGCGACGGGTGTCTGGGACAGTCCAACGCCCCCGAAGGGCCGATCTGTCGCCCCTGCGACCCCTCCGTCCGCTTGAACGGGAAGCCCCCCCACCCCCATTCCCGGGGGGGGCGGGGTGGGAGGAGGAGGAAAAGCCGGGAGAATCCGAATTAAGAGGACTGTGGGAGGTCCCCCCCCCGTCCCCCGCTTGCCTTCGCCCATGGTTTGGAAGAACCCGGGGGTCTTCTGCAGCCCTGCCAAAACCCCTCCGGAGATCCGGAGTTGATCTCTTACCTCAATCTGGGAAGCCGTGGGCTACCAGATCCGCCCCGAGGGCTACCAGATCCAGATCCACGCCCCGCGGCCACCAGCAGATGAGCCCAGGGCCACCAGCAGGGCAACAAGGTAAGTTGTCGCACCCAAATCACCCCCCTCTTTTTTTGTTAATGGCAATAAATTTTAAGATTTAATTAATTAATTAATTAATTAATTAATTGGCAATGTCGTTTCCCCCCTCGTATCCCTGGTGTGACCATTAGATGCGACTGTCTCTGGATCGCGAGGGGGGAGGGGTAGTCCTGGTTTTTCCAGCGCCGTCTGCGTGGAGAACCAACCCCCCCCCCCCCGTAACAGAAGCCAGGGGCGGCCCCTGCCCCGAGGAAAATGCCGTCTAACTTAGTGATGATCCTCTCTCTTCCTCTGGGTTTTTCTCTCTCTCTCTCCTTCCCTTGTGTTCATGTGGTTCATTTTGTGCATTATAAGCTTAATGAGAAGTCTTGACCGCGCCTGATCCAATGGCATTACCTTGATTTACCTTCGCGTCTTCTCGGACAGGCGCCGGCCAGAGGGTTTCATGCATCCCTGATCCGGCCAGGGTCAGGCACACGTTTCTTCAGGCTGCGATCCCTACGCGTGGTTTACTTGGGAGTAAGGGTCTCTGGATTCTGTGGGATTTCTTGCCAAGTAAGCAAGACTAGGATGTCAGGTTCCACCTCTCTTCCTCGGGAAATCGAATAGTGCGGAACAGTCTCAGATCCGGGGGGGGGCGCTCCCCCATCCTGTACATAATATTAAACTCTTTCACCTCCGGCTTTGCTCCTGCTTTACTGTGATAATCCCCCTGCGATCTCCCCGATTCTATCGCATCGTGTCTCGCCAGAGAGGGTTTATTTTTTAGTAGACCCCGTCGAAACGAAACAGGTTGTTTGGGAAAGAAAGGGGGGGGAGCTAAGGTGTAGCAGCCCCTTCCCCTCTGGCGTTCTGGGGGGGGGGAGTCTTAGGAATTGCTAGGGCAACTCGCGAGTAAGTGATTCCCGCGGAAGTTCGTGGAGTCCTTTCTTTCCCTGATGACTAAGGTGTATATTATTGGGCAGGGAGCGTTGTCTGCACCCAAGGAGTCTTAAAGGCACTTTTAGAGGCTCGAAAAACTTTTGATCTCGTTACAGAGTTTTTCCAGGGGGCGGTTTAATGTCGCGGAAATCACGGCTGCAGATTGTTTAAATAAACTGTATATAGATAATTTGGACGGCATAGTCAAGGTAAAGGTTTCCCTTGCTCGAAAGCCAGTCGTATCCGACTCTAGGGATTCAGTGCTCATCTCTGTTTCAAAGCCCAAGAGCCAGCGCTGTCTGCTTCTGCAGACATTTCCGTGATCATGTGGCAGGCATGACTAGCTAGACACCAGAGCGCACGGAACGTTGTTACCTTCCCACCGAAGTGGTCCCTGTTTATCTACACTTGCAATGTGGACGGCATACAGTGCAGCTATTGAGACACTTGTAAAAACATGAAACGTGACGGGGCCACACCCTCCGCAGGGAGTGGAGGGAGAGGAGAGGACGAGGAGGGGCGGGGCGGGGATCGCCAGGAAGGGGTCAGATTCGCAGATAGAGAGGGGGAGCTATCCATGTGCTCGCCGGCGAAAGAGACCGGATGGCGCAGCCGGGATCGCCCCAGAAAGTGATCCTTCTTACACTGATTGGTTTATTGCACAATTGCATCAGTATACCGCCTTTTAGCCAAACAAGGTCCCTAGGGCGGCTTACAGCCCTGGTGGCGCAGCACTTAAACCAACCGCTGTACTGCGAACCACAACTGCTGACTGACTGTGCGAGTTCGATCCTGACGGGGTTCCAGGTTGACAGACCCCAACGTGTTGAAGGCAAAATGCGAATTACCTTATGGACCCACACTAAGCGCTACGGGGCGGTAAAGAAGTGGAATTGCTATTGCTACAGGATGTGTGTTCGGATGATGCCCCCCTGACACACACCCTGGTTAACTTGGAGGTCTCTGTTAGGGAAGACGTAGCGGGCTCCAAGTCGACGGCAGACTAAAACTTGGCAGTCTTCCATGTGCCACAGGACTCTTGGTTGTTATTCGATGTCCAACGGTCTTGGAGTGGGGGGAGGGGGGTCCTCCTTTGCACGGTTTAAGTACCTCTTGTACTTTCAGCCCCGATTTGGGGTTGGGAAGGGCTTGGGGGGGGGCGGGGAGAAGTGGGCGGTGCCCTATATGCCCAATCCCCTTGGGGGGGGTGTCACCCCTTTGTGTCCTATATGGGGACACCAGGAACGTTCGTGAGAGAGAGAGAGATCCTTCGAGCCGCTCTAGGGAAGAGGCTACCTGAGGATGGCCCGATCCACCATTTCTTCCCATGGGGGTGGGACACGGCGGGGAAGGAGAGGAGACCGACATGGCAGATGACCTCCACCACGTTGGCCCGACGGCGATCGTCTCTCTTTTTTTGACATACGGAGGACACAAGAGGAGAATCGGGCCCTTCCCGCCGTCCCATCCTTCCAGCCCCGGCTCCCGGGCCGTCCAGGCTCCGAGATGCCTATCGGCTTTCCCTGGACAGAAGCCACGGCATTGTTTCACTCCCCCCTCCCGGCTCCTTTGGGTCCGGATCCAACTCAGAACTCTTGCTATACACCTCCTCTCCTCCCCAGGCCAGAAGGCCGGGCCCGCTCCTTCGGGGGTTGACACGCAGCCCCGACAGAAGTGGATGGGTGGGGAATAATCGTCGAATTTCCCGAAACGCCTTCGCCACTCGTTCGCTTGACCTACTCGGGGGAGGCAGGGAAACGGTCAAACCCCACCCCACACACCCACCCCCGACGGGAACCGGCAAAGGGAGAATCCCCAACAGAAGCCGCAGCCTGAGGATCCTCCTCTAGATGGAGAGGGAAGAGAGGTTCACAAGGCAACAACCCCCCCCCCCCCCTTCCCATTTTCCAAAAGAAAAAATCCCCCTTCCCTCCGCCGCCCCGTCTGGCAAGAGGAAAAAGCCTTCCAGGATCCAGGCTGGGAAGAACCCACGTGGCAGGCAGGCAGGCAGGGGATGCCGTCGATGAGGTCACTGCAAGCGAAGCGCCCGCCTCCCTGAGCAGTGACGCGCCGCCGCACCCTCGCCTGATTGGCTCCTCTCTTCCTACAGGGGGTTTCCCCGGCGAAGGAACCGCGGGAAAGTTTGCGAAGGCTTGTGTCCCAGCCGGGGCTGCCTATAGAGGGGAAGGCTAAGAGTGGGCGCAGCAAGAGGAGGCAAAAAAGCTAAGATTGGTCATGGTTGAAATTTTTGAACCGGTAGCCCTGTTAGTCTGTGTTCCAAGCATATACGAGAGTAAAAACAAAAAGACATACAGTATTACACTGATTTTCCACACTTGAGCATATCAGAGAATAAATAAAGGACGTTGTAGCACTTTGAAGACTTAACTGTTAAAGTGTAATGTTAGGTTTCTGTGTAGGGTTGCCATAATTCTCTCCCACCAAACCAGGACAGCCATGATGTGACATCGTTGCATTCTTCAAACTGTGCGTGTGTCAGGGAGACCGCATCTCTAAGACACCACAGAATCCTGTCCAGGGTGGGCACAGCCACCTTCAGTTTTTTTTAAAAAAGCTGTAGTCAGGAGGTTGTTTCCCATATGATTCTTCCTGCAAAAGATTGATTCTTGATGGTTCTATTTTTATTTCTTTTCCCATCTCTGTCCCAGCTTCTGCCAACCTAGCAGTTTGAAAGCAAGAAATTGCAAGTACTGTAGATAAATAGGGACCACATTGGTGGGAAGGTAAACAGTATTCCATGCACTCCAGTGTCTAGTCATGCCTGCCACATGAACATGGAAACATCTGCAGATGCAGACAGCACTGGCTCTTCAGCTATGAAGCAGAGAGCAGAGATGAGCACTGAACCCTAGAGTTGGATACAACTGGCTTTCGAGCAAGGGTGACCTTTACCTTTTTAAAATTTCTTGGGCCACTCTTTAAACCACCCTTCCTCCCCCTGAGGTCACCCCTCCCCTTCACACACACACACCCATTGAAGTAGATACCCTCAAACCCCACACATGGATCCCTTGGAAGAAAGTTCTAAGGAGGTGCCCGGAACGGCAATGCAGCCCATGGAGCCTTCATTTCCCTTCGGAAGGAGGAAAGCAGGAGACAGGAAGGGACTTATTTTGCAATGGACAACTATTCACTTTCTGTCCTCCCTCTCTAGGAATAGCGACTCTTTGTTTCCGGGATTTTTACATGTTTTTTCTTGAACCGGCTGGGACTGCTTCAACCTGGGGAAATCCTGGGAAATCAGGACATATGGCAACTCTAGTTTCATGGATCAAGTCCACTTCGTCAACTTGATACGCGAAAGCTAACATTAAATGTAACAGTCTTCAAAGTGCTACAACGTTATTTGTTTTGCCTTGTTTATTCTCTGAAACACAGGCTAACATGGCTACTGTTCCAAAAATTCAACGTGTTTGGATGAAGCTCTAATGAATATTATGGGGCTTTTAAATAAACATGCTTAGAATCTCAATAGAAAAGTGAACTTTGATTACTTCTCAAAAGATAACAGACCCATGTCTTTATATTCATTGGCATTCTGGTCACCTAGCTTCAGAATTCTCTTAGTGATACCTCATTTATATAGTTGTACATTAGTTTAGTTCTCATCACCAGTCATATCCAGTCATTCACTTATTGATCCCCCCCCTCCCCAAAAAAAAGTACCCATGTAAGTCTGTCTCAGCTTGTTGGTATAAGACAAAAATGGGGAGAAATGACAGGAAATGTTGCTGTGCTTTAAAGACTTAATTTTATTTCAGTGTGTGTGTTCGTGGGTCGAAACACTCTCTCAGACACTGCAATACAAATACACATCCTGTATATTTATTTATACATATCCCAATGGGAATGCGTGGGAGAGATAACAGACAAGGTGACAATGGTTTGTTAACATAGGAATGGGATTATCAGTCTGTGAATTACTTCCATTAGCAGGAATGTCTTGCTGGAAACCCAGGTAACAAACTTGCCAGACTTCTCACCAGGTTATCAGTAATGCATTTGGTGAACTTTCCTTCCTGTTTTTCTTGACATACCCATTTCTCTGTCACTTATTTAATCCCTGCCCTTTGCTACTCTCTATAGTTTAAAACTGGTAAAGTGAAAAGTGAAATTGTCAGTTCCTGTTGTCTTCTGTTTGTTTATCTTATGTATGCCTTTTTAAATTGATTCCAATAGCCTTTGGTCTGAGCAAAGAAAGGGATGCATCAACCTAAAATCTTGCAGTGAAGTGTTGCTCATGGAGGTAAAAATGAGAAAGGGGATAGACAACAAATTAAAAAAAAAACCTCCCCTTACCTCATCACCAATACTTTATCATAGAATCAGACTTGGATGAAACCTCATGGGATCATCTAACTCAGGGTTTCTCAACCTTGGACCTCCAGGTGTTCTTGGACTTCAATTACCAGAAGCCCAAGTCAGCACACCTTCTGATCAGGGCTTCTGGGAATTGAAGTCCAAGAACATCTGGGGCCCCAAGGTTGAGAAACCCTGATCAAACACAACCCACTGCCAATGAAGGACATTCTAGCTAAAGTATCTCTGATAGATGGTCATCCAACCATTGGTGGAAATCTTTGATGGAGAGTCCACCACCTTATGAGACATTCTGTTCAACTGACAGCTCTTACCAGCAGGAGCTTCCTCCTAATATTTAGTTAGAATATTTTGTTTCCAGATCTCCCCATCATCCCTGCTCATCTTATTTTCAGATGGAGCTCACACAGTGTCACATCAAGTAAGGTTCCTCAACCTGCTTATAGATCTTACCTGATGAACAGCTTGGATGGAATCCAAAATAGGGTGCGTCTGCTGATGGAACTATTTCTCTCAAAGAAAACAGAGGAGGATTCCTGCATCCCCTTCTCATGTACCCTTAAATAGTCCTCTGGTGCAGGTTTCCTGGAAACCCAGAGAATTGGAGGGGAGTAAGCAGCTGTCATGGGATGGAAGGGTAGTTTGAACCTAGGCTCTCAAAAATTTGCATAAGTTACATGAGGAGCTGGAAACCTATGGTCCTGAAGATGGCTTTGGTCTACAGCTCCTTCTAAGTTACACTCAGCATGGTCAATGCCAATGAGCTGTAGAAGATGTGATCCAGACTAAATGCAATCTGAACACTGCCTATCAACACAGCATAGGAAAGGAGGTGATAGTGGAAAGGGAATCTTCCATTTAAATTGGCATATCCTTGGCTGAATTGTATATGAGAAAGCAAAATGGGGAAAAGCTGTGAAAACAGGTCACTATAGAAACCACAGACCTCGATATTGTGCCTATCTTAAAACATGAGAATTTACAGCTGGTTTCATGTTTATAACAATATGATTTTTCTCTTTTACTGAGGGCTGTGTTAGCCTGTTGCTTAATTTGCACATAAAACAGAAACCTGACAGCTCTGTCTGAACCCTGCAGCAAAGATCAATGGCATGTAAAATCTGGAAGTGATAAAGGAGGAGGAGACAAAGGCAACTGTATTGCAGTTGTAAAGCCCTACAGATGTAACATAACTGTTCAGTTTCCCCTCCATTGGCTGTTAAACTGTAAGGGAAGGAATGCTGACAGCTACTTTATGTTCATAATGAATGAACACTGGGAATCATTTGTACTTCAAAGAGGGATTTACTCGTTCTCCTGCCAACCCACGTCTTAGTCAGTTTCCCAGAGATGTGCTTGCCATTTAATACCAATTTGATAATGTTTCATGTCCATGTGTCCATGTACAAGGATGAATATAATTTACATGTGAAGAACCACCCTCTGAAATCTGGTGTCCCCTTCCTTCAAAAAGATCGACCACCACCTAGTCTGTTTCCATGTGTATCTAGATTAGGGGTTCCCAACCTAAGGCCATTTCATGTCCCCCCCACCCCTCCAAGGCCATTCAAGAAACAAAATGGCCACCCCTTTGAAGCTGTTGGGACAAAATGGCCACCCCAATTGTGCAGGCAGGGCAAAGTGGCCATCCGGCTCTCAAAGCTGACTGAGAGAGTGTGACCTGGCCTCTGGCTTGAAAAGGTTGGGAACCCCTGATCTAGACCAACACAATAACATTGTCATTATATGCTGTTCAGTCTTTTCTAATTTAGAATGACCCTAATAGTTTTCAAGGTCTGTGAGATGTTTAAAGATAAGTTTCCCATTGCGATCTTCACCAGTTCAGTGAGCTTCCAAAGATCAGTGGGATTATCAATAGATAGATAGATAAATCTTTATTGTCATTGTCCTTCACAGAACAATGAGACTGAAAATCCAAATCTCATATGAGTCCTGGACTAACACTATGTCCACAAGGCTACAGTGTCTCTTCTATATATTAATCATAAAGTCACAAGGAATCTCAGAATAGCTGGCTGGAGCCAGTCAAAAGCTTATCTAATCCAGCATTCCATTTGTGTAGAGGCCCATTAGATTCCTATGGGAAATCCACATAAAAACCACGAACCTAGCAATATTTAGGTCTTCTGCCTTAGGTTCCCCAGCAACTGCTTTTGGGAGACATGCCACATCTGATGCTGGAAGTGTCAGACTGACAAAGAGTCATTCATAGCCTTACACTCTATTCTTGGAGTATAGATCAGTAGGTAACCAAAAATATTAGCAGGCTTGGGATAACTCCAAAATTAATAGATTTTTTTTTTTTAAAAAATGAGGGTGTAGCTAAATATGGGAGTGACATCCTAACAGCTGCTGGAAGACTGAGCCTGCTCTGTGGCTATAAAATGTTGATTTACTGTTGTGAAAGAATGAAAAAGTAGAGCAGCGGGCAGAGGGGGGGAATACAAATGCAATAGAGTATCCCAGAAATGGGCACGTCTGGCTGGTTCGAATCTTGAATCCGAACCCTGTTCTCTGTTCTGCAGTGTTATCAAACAGTTTTGCAGCATTCAGAGCAAGATCATCAAGAGAGCCAAGGTTGACTCAGCCTTCCATCCTTCCAAGGTCGGCAAAATGCTAATTAACTTGTGAACTGCCCAGAAAGTGCACTAAGCGGTATGGAGCGGTATATAAGTGTGATTGCTTAGCTTGCTTTCAAAAGGCACTGAAAGGACATTGTAGGCAGGTGTAGTGGGGAAAAGATGCTGTTATGAATATCTGGTTCTCTTGTTGGGGAAGTCGATAACTGCTGCAGTCAAGTCTACCTTTTTTCCATCTCAAGCAGATCACCAAATTGTCCCCATGCTTCGACATGAGGTGCCTGATGACATTGGTCCATGCCTTAGTAGTCTCAAGAATTAATTACTGTATTGCACTCTACATGGGGCTACCTTGGAAGATGATACGGAATCTGTAGAGGGCTTAACTCAAGGGGAAGCAGGGGTGGGGCGGCGACACTGGCAGGATGGGCGCCTTCCTCCCGCCTTGTCTATGTCCATTATACATGTTCCCACCATCCTCCCTGGGAAAATTGAACCCCGACTTCCTGATTACCAGAAAGGATATCATGCTTTTTAAATCCAGGCTGTAGAAGCCCTAAATAGGAATCAAACTCTGCCTCAGTAGAGACTCTTTGTTTGAAGAAAGGATGCAACATGGAACAGTAATTTTATTATTATTTATTATAATTGTAATTATATTTATAAGAATATAGCTGTTTTTTTAGTTGTGGGAATCAAACTTGGTACCTTTAGGGCATAGTCAAAAACACTAACCACTTATCCACTAAGGACTTCTCCTTAAACCTCATTTTTTTTAAAGCAATGGTTACCAAAAGCAGTTCTGTTGATGGCATATCCACCATGGTTTAGAGGTTGCAATTTTGCCTTGTAAGCAGGAGGTTGTCGGTTTGAATCCCCAGAGGGGAGTTGAAATTAGAAGGGGAGTTGAAATTAGAAGGCGAGTGGGAACATATATAATTTTTAGGGATAGACACCCTAATCACTCCCTGACCAGTGCCCTTTTAGGGCAGCCCCCCCCGTGTGACACAGTGGTTAAACTGCTGCATTGCAGCCCAAACTGCTGTCATTGTAAGTTAGATGCTGATGGGGCTCAAGGTTGATTCAGCCTTCCATCCTTCCAAGGTCAGTAAAATTAGTACCCAGCATGTTTGAGGCAAAATGCTAATTAGCAAAGCGAAGCAATCACACTTATATACTGCCCCATAGTGCTTAGTGCACTTTTGGGGCAGTTCACAAGTTAATTAGCATTTTGCCCTCAACATGCTGGGTACTCATTTTACCAATCTTGGAAGGATGGAAGGCTGGGTCTACCTCGATCCCTGGTCAGGATCAAACTTACAACCTTTTAGTTGTAGTACAGCAGTCTAACCACTGCACTACCAGGACTCCTATTTACCTTGTAATATACAGTACTTTATATTTTAATCCACTGTGATCTCTGTTACGTATTTTAGCTTGATTTTATTATTGCATTTTTATGGTTTGTTGTAATTGCTTGTCCACTGCTCTGAGTGGCCTGTTGGCCAAAAGAGTGGGTATAAATATAATTAATCTTAGTTTCAATAGTAAGGAATGAAGGGCTGAAGTTATGGCAAATATTTGGTTTGAGTTTACATTAAAGGAAGGGAGTAGCTGGACTTTGTAAGATTCTGGAAAATGTATTCCAGCAATAAAAGGCAACAGAGGAGATTGAATGGAGTCTGGCTTTGGGGAAAGATAGCTTTAGGAAGCAGTGAAGTAGCAAAGTGAGATGGGTTAACGCAGAGATGTGGGAAGATAATGTCACAAGTGCTACCGTATATACAGTATATCAGGAAGTTGCTTGCCCGGTTTTGTTGCAATTAATATTGGAACTTGATTCCTTCGTATGAATCTTCCACAACCCAGCAACTTTTAAGGGTTTGTTAGACTACAAATTCCACTGGTACAGAATAATGTGATCATTGGACCCAGAGGGTTATGGGGGATGTAGTCCTAACACACACAGAGGGTACCAGTTTCAGAAAGGCCAGTTTAGATGGATACTTTGTTTCATAGCCTCTTCCAGTTTTATGTTTTTGTAACATCCTGGCATTGCTCTAGCCTTTGTTGTTGTTCAATTGCTCAGTCGATTCTGACCCTTTGTAACCTCATGGACCACAGCTAGCCGGGTTCCTCTATCATTCGTCATCCTCCAGAGTCTGCCCAGATCGATGCCCACTGCATCAACGATGCTGTCTAACCATCTTGTCTTCTGCTGCCCCCTTCTTCTACTGCCTTCTATCTTTCTTAGCATCAGGAGTTTCTCCAGTGAGTCCTCTCTTCTCAGTTGGTAGCCAAAGTAATTGAGCTTCACCTTCAGTATTTGTCCTTCCAAGGAGCAATTAACCTGGATTTCCTTTAAAATTGACAGATTTCGTCTCCTTGCAATCCAGGGAACTCTCTAAAGTCTTTGCTCTATCCTTAGATGATTTGAAAATCAACAAAATGCAACAGCTCGTAGTCTTTCAGGAGTATCTTACCTTCCTCCACCCAGGTTCTGGACTCATGATATTTTTCATTTCATTTCATATTTACATTTGTATGCCACCCAATCGCCACGCGACTCAGGGCAGCTCACAACAGTAAATTACCACATCAAAATTACAATCATTATAAAACAACAAAAACATAGCAAAAAGAAAATTATTCAATAAAAAGTCCATATCAGCATACATAATAATCATAACATAGCTCGCATCACGAACCCCAACAAAAACGTTGGTAACCTCAGGGGCTCCTCATCTCCCCAGCTTTGGGGGAGGGTAAGGCTGGGTCAACAGTGGCATGTCCTGCCTCCAGCTGGGCTATGGAGGCTCTTTTCAACCCAGCCAGGGGGAGGGTGGGCTGGGTCAGTGGCAGCGTGTGTCTTACCTCCCATTGGCTGTGGAGGCTCTTTTCAACCCAGCTGGTGGTGAGGGCTGGATCAATGATGGATATTTGTTGTTCTTGGCATTACATACCTTTCAAGAGTGTACATGGGGGAGGCATCAAACACATGAAATTGGCTCCACTTATCACTTATCATTTTTGAAGGTCATTAGTCCAGTGCTTGGAAACATTACCTTTTTTAAACAACTGCTGCTAGCATCTCCACCCAGAATGGCAGAAGCTGTTATTTGAAAGTCATTATTTGAATGAAACCAGCACAGAACCTTTAGCTAGCCAGTTTATTGGTGGTTATAGTCTAAATTGGCTAGGCTATGGAATAAGGAATTTCCTGGTTGTGGCAGTTTTCGACCTGTGGCTGGAAGTCCTTGCTGTCTGGAACAAAGCCATCCAACACACCTTTCCATATGCCAGCTTATTAAGTTTGTAACAAAAGATTTGTGGGCTGGCACAAAGCCAAGTAGCAGTGGCGGGTATAAGACAGCAAATGTTTAATGACCAGCTATAATGTCAATGGAGTGCTGACCTGGGCTTCTGGGAATTGAAGTGCAAGAACAGCTGGAGTGCCAAGGTTAGACATCACTGGCCTACTAGAAGCATCCAGTCATGGCAATTCTCCTTTTAATAAATAACACACGGATACCCAACTAAGATCCCCTTGAGCCAATTTCTTGAAAACTGAAGTAGACTTCTAGGTCTCTCTCAGTTTATTTTTTCCCCACCATTTTGAGGGCATTTTGGATGGTATGATGATTGGGTTCCAGAGAATCTAAGATGCAGACAATTGGCCCTCAAAGCCATCAAAGTTGCTCAACCTTTTCAAAATAAGTCTTACACTGCAGTTCTAGCATGGCAACCACAAGCAACAGGAACGTCTTAAGTATCACATGGTTACAACATTTGCAGGCTTTGGCTAGCTCAATGCATGTATCAAGTCTCAGCATTTTGAGTGCTTGATCCTTGATGGAAGTCGGGGGAAAGCTGAAGTCAAGAAATTCCCACAGATTGCATTCCATTTTAAGTAAGTGGCAAAGCTCCCACTACATTCAAGGCAGCCAAAATTACATCTGTCCGGTCGCTTTGATTCATTTGAAACTATAGGCTTAATCAGTTACACCCGGAGGGCTTTTTCAGATGACAATTTGGCTCAAACTAATAGCATTTTTAACTCACATGGGATTTTATATAGTCCTTTTTTCTCCTTTGCTTGTGTATACAATCCCATCAGTATGTACAATGCTTTACGAAATTAAGTAGATTGACTTCCTGGTAGTAACTTTACATCTCAAGCAAATCAACTAAGGACTAAACTTTTTTTTAAAAAAAAAAAGGCTTGGAAATTGTGGTGTCTTCGCCCTTTTTCTTATGCATTTTGTTTAACAGCTCTATAAAAGCATTTCTCACTGGATTGGGTGGGACTTCTCCAGAAAACTGAGGAGTTCAAAATGAGGTAGCCAAAGCAAAAACCAAACAAACAAACCACAGAATCTTTGTCACCACTAGTTGTTGTTGTTCAGTCACCACTAGAGACCTGCAGAAAAGGGCTCCCCCACATTTTTCACTAGAAAAGAACGTTTGGGAGCTTGTGGCCACAATCACATCACTAAGAATTAGGGTTAGCAGTCTTCTGGACACCACAGGGCCGTAGCCAGGATTATATATATATATTTGGGGGAGATTTTTCAGGAGGGGCAAAAAATGTTCAGGAGGGGCAACAATGTCACACTCACATATATAACATTGGCACCACAGCATGGGTTGGGGGGGGGTGCTGTTAGCTCAGGAGGGTTTTTGCCCCTGGCCTCCGTGGCTACGGCCCTGGGACACCATCTGATGTCTGTTTCTCCAGGAATTGCTATGCTGCAGGCAGGTATAAGAGCGACTGTGGTGGCTTAGTGGTTAAGATGCTGAACTTGATGACTGGAAGGTCAGCTGGTTAGTTCAAGACCCGAGTACTGCACAACGGAATGAGCTCTTGTCTCCGTCCCAGCTCCTGCTGACGTAGCAGATTGAAAGCAAGACATTGCAAGTAGATGAATGGATACCACTTCGGTGGGAAGGTAAACAGTGTTCCATGCAATCCGGTGTCTAGTCGTGCCTGCCACATGTTCACGGAAATGTCTGCAGACACAGATAGCGCTGGTTCTTTGGCTATAAACAGAGATGAGCACTGGGCCATAGAGTTGGATATGACTGGCTTTTGAGCAAGGGCAAACTTTACCTTTATCTATGCAGGTATAAGTGCCTCAGGGTGTGTGGTGTTGTAGTTCTGCTGTACTTAAGGTAACAAAAGACATTAGCGCTAACAGGAATCTGTTAAGTTATATGTCAGAGAAATATACATGTGCTTAGGATTCTTGGTGACATTGATTTGTTGTTTTTGTTTTTAGAAAGAAGTACAGTTAAAGTAAAGTCTTTAGGTCTTTAAAGTCTTTTAGGCATGTGATGTGGCCCACAAAAGGAAGGAGCCCAAATGCACATCTTTCTTCTACGAAAGGCAAAAAACAACAACAAAAAACCACAAGAGAGAAAGCCAAAAAATGCAAAGCCTTACTACAGTGGTTCCCAACCTAAGGCCCACAGGCCAGATCCAGCCCCTGGCACCATTTCATGTGGCCCCCAACCCCTCCAAGGGCATTTGAGAAACAAAATGGCTGCCCCTTTGAAGCTTTTGGGACAAAATGGCTGTCCCCATCATGCAGGCAGGGCAAAATGTCTGTCTGATCCTCGAAGCTGACTGTGAGAGCGTGACCCGGCCCCAGACTTGAAAAGGTTGGGAACCCCTGCCGTAATACATGTAAATAGGTCAGAAAACCACTAGCAGCAGGAAGACAGGAAACTTTCCAATTGGTTACTTAGGGACAAACAATATAAAATAACATCCTTTAGTTTAGACTAATATTTCTGTCTCTATGGTTATTGCGCTAACACCTATTGCATAGTGGAGTTGCTCTACAATACTCAACAAAATCGACTCCTGGTGAATGTTTTGAAAACTCCCTGGTTGCCCCAAAGATCTGGCTTTGCCCCACCCATGAAGTGGGCAACCATATTACCTGGCTAGCCATGTTTTACCAAATTATTGAGATTCCCCTTTGTTCCTTTCCTGACCAAGAATCAATTCTCAGTTTTCACAAGAACTCATTTTTGGAAAATCACAAGGGGATCTCAAGTTTTAGCCCTAAGATGTCAAAGGGATCAGACTGATGAGGTGCAGAGAGCTAACATGGGGTGGGCTACTGAGGTCCTTCATACATTTCAGGTCTACAAGTCCCAGCTGTGTTACTCATCACAGCTCATGTGCGGTTTTTGAGACTGCAAGCACATCTGGAGGACCACAGTTATTCACCCCTGAACATTCAACTCCTACTCCTAGCCAGATCAGACAGCTCTTTCAGGCAGCAGATGTTGGGCATCATGAAAGGGCAGCAAATTGTTAGCTATTTAAATTTTTATTGTATTTTTATAGACACAGAAGAGCGTCTGTTCTGGCCTGTGCCAAAATAGCCTGGCCGGCTTTAGTTATTATGCAGTTTGCCCTGGTGTTATTTCCTGCTCCACCTTAAGCATCGGTGATAAAATGTCCTGGACTAGCCCTGAATCATGCTCTGTGGAATAGATCAACTGTGATTTAGGAGATTGGAGTCACTCTGAAAAATGGCTTTACAATTGGAGAAATGTCAGAGAAGTCTGCAAACTGCCATTCCATAATGCCCCTCCTTTGCCACACCATCTCATCAGTCTCACAAACAGATTTTGGAATTCTAATAAACTATTGTAAAACGTGGACAACAGTGGCTTAGTGGTTAAGACCCTGAACTTGATGACTAGAAGGTTGGCGGGTCAGCAGTTCGAGACCCAAGTGCTGCATGACAGAGTGAGCTCCCATCTCTATCCCAGTCCCTGCAACCTAGCAGTTCAAAAGCAAGAAACTGCAAGTAGATAAATAGGTACCGCTTTGGTGGAAAGGTAACAGCATTTGTGTGCCCCAGTGTCTAGTTATGCTTGCCACATGACCATGGAAATGTTTGCAGACAACATTGGCTCTTTGGCGAGATGAGCACCACCCCTATATTCAGACATGAGTGGCTTTCAAGCAAGGGAGACCTTTACCTTTATTATTGTAGAATACCTGAAACTCCAGATTATCTACCTCTCTAATATAGCTTTCCAAGATCTTACATCTTACTTGTCCATCTTGTCTGTAACTATTGTAAGTTAATAGCACCTTGTTTAGTGGTAAAGCATGTTCACAGCAATTAGTTTTTACTTTAAACTGTTTTTTTTTTAAAAAATCTTGATTCGGTTTATTGGTTTTCACTCAAGATAAGTACTTTTGGGTTTCAACCAGCCTGAAACCAGGAAATGCCTTAATCCAAGGTGTCCCTGGCTGCTACATAGCTTTTGGAGCCACCATGGGATTCTAAGATTGGAAGGAACTTCTGCAAGCTGAACATTGATTTAATAGGTTTGTTGAAATAGGAAATCATGCGGGGGTTTAGCAGCCCCAATCTAGATAGATCATGCCATGCTTTTCAGACCTTGGGAAAGTTGTGTTTTGGACTATAACATTGTGGCTGGTGATTCTGGAAGTCTGATCCAAAAAAGTAACTTTTTCGAGGTCTACTCTAGTGCTTTAGTTTTGCTTTCTAGTAGTAACAGCTCAAAGCCTTCAGGGAGTGGGTAACTACCTCTCATTCTTTGTAATATCACAAAGCCAGGATAGACAAAGTTCTTACTCCTGCTCTTAATTTTTGGGCGTGAAATCTCAAGATGTCTGTCTGACACTGCTCATTGGCAGCCTTGTTCAGTCAATAAAACAGCTGCCTTAGCCTGCCTTGCTTCTGCATGGATTGAGATGTGTAAGTGAACTGCTGAAAATAACCTAGTGCTAAAAGACAGGACTTTCTTTCATTAGCACCTCTCCGGCTGCTTGTCATTTGGCACTGAGAATTCAAGTAACAAGCAGTGATGTGAAAGGAACTGCCCTTAACATTTCACATTTGTGGCTGCCAATTTAGGATGTGCCTCTGCTGATCCTATAAGAAACGTCTTTATGTATTTTCCCATTAAAGAATTGGGAATGCATCCCCTCCTCCCAGGCAAGCCATACATTTGTGAAAGTTTACATCTCCTCTTAAAATATCTCACTCTTAAGATCTCTGGTGACCTCCTCCTCTTGTTTAATTCCTCTTCCTCTGATTTTCTGGATTGCTGCTTTCCTACATAGGTAGGCAGACAGATTTGTATTTCTGAACGAGAAGGATGTATTCTTCCTTCTATCAAAGGCTGTACATTTTCAGACAGAATCATAAACAGTCCATGTTTGCTATATGGCTATAGCTGGGATTCTCAACCTGCGGCCCGTGGGCCGGATACAGCCTGCAGCACCATTTCATGTGGCCCTCCACTGCCTCCGCCACACCAGGAGGTGCTATGTGGTGAAGAGACGGCAAAATGGCTATCAAGCCCCTGAAGCTGTCTGAGGGAGCATGACCCGGCCCCCGTCTTAAAAAGGTTGAGAACTTCATGGCTATAGTGAAATACAGTAACTACTTTGACACACCTGAATTTTCAAAGCATGATCCTCAAACATGTGTAATTCGGAAAGATGAAGTTATAAAGTCAAATGTTGTCAACATACACATGGGTTGAATATTATCAGTGCTGAGTTAGAAAATGTTACTTTTTTTGTACAGCAGTTCCCAGAATCCCTTGGCCAACATGCCCTTAAAAACACTTTATAGTACAAATGTTAAAAAATGACCTTCTCTTCCTTCTTGTTCCTCTTGTTGTTCCTTTTCTTTTCTTTCTCTTTTTCTTCTTCTATATAACAATATGTCTTCATTATGCAGCATGGCATCTCACACAGGAGCTTGTGGGTGCCATTAAAGGGCAGCATTTGGTTAGTTGATTCCTTTATTGTATTTTTATTGGTTTGTGGGGGATGTTGTGGAATGTTCTGCCTCAGATGCTGAACAAAGCAGTGTTTTACTTGTTTTTAATAACATAGTAAAATACTAGCTACTGAGGGGCTCCTCGTTTAGTTGATAGAGTGACTGTACAAATGAATGAACAGGTGGGCACAGTAGATAAAATTTGGTGCTAAATCTACATACCCCACAGAGAATGCAACATCTTGTAGCTAAAATGATGGCAGGTGCAATGAAAGGGGTTTCTTCTACTGCAGGAGTTCTCAACCTTTTAAAGCCAGGGGCTGGGTCATACTCCCTCAGACAGCTTTGGGGGCCAGATGGTCATTTTGCCCTTCCTCCACCACATGGAACTTCCTGGTGTGGTTGAAGCAGTGGGGGGGGGGGGCACATGAAATGTTGCCATGGGCCGCATCTGGCCCATGGGCCACCGGTTGAGAATCCCTGTTCTAGTGAATCTCTAACTTTGGAATAAGAGTAACACTGTGTTCAATGTTCTGTGTCAAATTAAAATGATTCCTTTTCCATTTGTTGTTGAGTTCAACAAATTTTTGCAAGAAAACAAGGCCTTTTTCTGTAATTGGAGCGACACGGACACCACCTTCCCCCAAAACTGAAGTTAAGTTCCATTACTCAGAGCCAGAGGTTGAGAGTTTGATTCCCACCATGCTTTGAGGGCGAGGAGGAGTCAGCCTGTAGAAAAGTGGTTCCCAACATGGGGCCCACACCCCACAGGAGGACTTCAATTCCCAGAAGCCTAAATCACTACATTGGCTGATCAATGCTTTGGGGAATTGACTTAGGCTTCTGGGAATTGAAGACCCAAAACCAAATGTTGGGAAACACTGCTGTGTAGAGCCTTGGACAAAACTTTCAAATTGGCTCTGAGAGGAGTGGCAAACCATGTCTGAGTACTATACCTCTAGAAAACCCTGGAAAGGATTGTGATAAGTTGGAACTCACTTGATAGCTTGAAATTATTATTTAGATAGCACAATAAGTTGTGAAGTGTGGTGACAGTTGCTGCTCATATACATTCTTACCAGGGAGTAAGTTGTGCTGAACATTTTGGGCTCACTTCATAGTAAATATGTATTGGTTGGAACTGGGTATTTCTGCCTCTAAGGAAGTTTATTATTTTTCTCAGATACTGTATGTTGATATACTGCAAAATGGTTTGGTAGTGGGGTGCCTTCTTATCTTACACACTTGTTGAGTCTTGCATCTTTGCTAGATCACACATAACTCTGAGTTTAGCTTTATAGAGATTCCACTGACAGACAAGCTAAGAATACTAAAAGTTGCCAGATTCTATTTCAAATTCTGAAAGGACTCAGTCTATATATACAGGTACAGTATTACTAGTGCTTGCAAAAATTTTCAAAATAACGAGAGAGCTTGTAACAATAGTATAAGCAGCGCAGGATAACATGACTGATGAAGTTGCTTCATGCTTCAATCTTTTTCTAGCAAGTTCAGACCTGAAGCTGAAAGATATGAAATTTTTCTTTCTAGATTGTTGCAAATGCTTCCATTTCGAAAAAGACTGAAAAAATATGGAGTCGCATGTGGCAGTTTAGATTTTTTTTTAGATGCATAATGCCATTATTTTAATACATAATAGAAAGAGAAGAGTTTTTAAATCTTAATTGTTGCTTCACTGGTGTCTAATACAATATCAGCCTGGTACTCTTCAAATGTTTATCATTTACTGTATATCAGTTATATGTTTTCAAATACATAAACATTTTGAGCTGAATCCTACCAATTAATTAGGGCGATATAACTGCATCAGTTATGAATCAGGGTCGTGAATTGCTGCTAGTTGACAAGTAGGGATGGGATTTTCTGATTTTCTGAACTGCAGATAACGTAATTCAATTCATAACAAAAATCCCTCTGATTTATGAAGATGAGATATTCTGTTTCAGTGTTCATTATTCAAAATGGTCACTACCATCCATTCATGTTTGTCAAAGAAACAACAACAGCCATGACACTTGATTTGTGTTTGGGTAAGGAGTGGTTAACTGATGAAAAAAGGAGTCAGCTTCTATGATTTTGCCTTGCGTGGTTCTCTGTGTGAATGGTACTATTCCCTATGTGAATGTAGACAAGTGGTTCCCAACCTTTTTTGGCCATGCCCCACCTAAGCATCTCTAAAATCCTGATCCCCCACTCCCATCCCATGACATATAATTATTATTCAAAAAGTGAACTATTCACATGGAGGAAGCCTAAAAAGCCATTAACTTGGTCTAACTCGTTCTCGAATTGCCCCCCTTAAAAATCAAGTTGCCGCCACCCCTATGGAACATGTGCCCCACATTGGGAACCATGGATGTAGACTATCTTGACTGCTGCCATTGGGCTGCCAACATTCAGGTTTCTCTTTGCTATGTAAAGCTTGCATCTTTTTTTCTAGATGGTGCTGCAGTTTATCAAAGTACAGTATAAAAAGCTATCCTATGTTTCCAAGCTAGAAATACTTGCATTGGCTGAATCAGGCTGATGCAAAGCGATGAGAATTTTATTTTGTGGTTCGCAACTTGTCAAAACTTGGTAAGAGGAAAATGGATGCTAAACCTTTCTCTTCCCACAGCCTTCATTCTCCAGATATGTTTATTTCCAGAGTCATTTTTAATAAATAGTTTATTTTAAGCTGTAACTTTTTTACATCCAAGCTCTGGTCCCACGGTTTGAGTCTGAAAACTCAAGTGATAATATAGAGGGGGACTAAATTCTAAATTGTGGCTCAAGGGTATTTTCATAAAAACCATTATTATGAGGAGATGTCTGAGGAGTGGGCCAAAGTATATCAATGAACAGAGACTTTACTGTTTATTTTTTGAGGAAGGGAGGTCAATGTTGGATTTTGATTTGTGAAGTGCAAATGAATTTGTCCAAAGGACATTTAGTAACTGTCTTACATAGCCTTTATTCAAAAGAAATTAAAAAGGACCAAGAATTTGTGCAGAAAATAAATCCTAACAAGACAGACCACCACCCCGCGTCAATTGCTGAGTCCAAATTTGGGGAATTAATTTTGTAACTATGTACCAGTCTTTAAGCTTACAAGACTCCAGATGGTTTTGGACTGTAAATTTCTTCAGCCTTTGCTGGCACTGCCACACTGATAATGGAACTCAGTGGTGGTCGCTGGAGCTGGCAGAGTGGAGGGCAAGTGACTGAGAGGAAGCTAAAATGGTGACAGAGCTAACTACTGTATTTGCTGGCATATAAGACCCACTCCCTCCCTTAAAATACACTGAAATAATGGAGTGCACCTTATACTGTATATAGTGGCCTATAGTAAGAACACTCTCCTTCTTTTAATCTCTTTTAATCTGTAGGAGTTGGAGTAAGTTTTGGTGTCAGTTTTAAGGGGGGGGGTGTTAATTGGTTTTTTAAATGTGATTGGTTTTGTTTTTTGTGAGCCGTCCAGAGTCTTCAGAGTTGGGCGACAATATAAATCAGAAAGATAGATAGATAAATAAATAAATAAATAGTGGGTTATTTTTGTAACAATGGGGTGTGTTTTATACTCTGATGCATCTTATACACCAGCAAATATGGTGTTTTTTTTTTTTGCAACTTCCTTCTTTGCCTTGAAACCAACCCTCTCATCATTAGGATTGTGGTTGTGTTGGGGGTTGACTGCAGAAGAGTAAGGACTGGAACGGACCACATAACTCGTTAGGTCCGACCACCCTGCCAAAGCAGGAAGTACCTGCCTAAGCATCTCCGATAGGTTGCCATCCAACTTGTGTTTAAGCATCTCCAATAGTGGAAAATCCTTCATCATACAAAGCAGTCCATTCCATTGCTGACTAGTCAATCTTTCCTAACAGTGATTAGGTGGGCAGCATCCCATATGTCCAAGCAGTAGGAAACCTGGTGGGTGTTGCTATCTAACAGCATTGGGGAGGGGGGGGGTGTTGTCCACGTATTGTCTGTTCCTTCCTCAAACCAAACAAATAAGTTACTGAGAAGCAGTGCCTAAATTAACAATGACCTGTCTTGATCTTTTACAGATGCATTGCGAGCGGTTTATATGTATCTTGAGAATACTTGGAACCACCCTGTTTGGGGTGTCCCTTCTGCTCGGAATCTCAGCTGCTTACATCGTGGGATACCAGTTTATCCAAACAGACAACTATTATTTTTCCTTTGGACTATACGGTGCTATCCTGGCATCACACCTCATCATCCAAAGCCTGTTTGCCTTTCTGGAACACAGGAAAATGAAGAGGTCCCTAGAGACGCCCATCAAGCTGAACAAAACTGTTGCCCTTTGCATTGCTGCCTATCAAGAGGACCCCGACTACTTAAGGAAATGTTTACTTTCGGTGAAAAGGCTCACGTACCCTGGGATTAAAGTGATTATGGTCATTGATGGGAATTCAGAAGATGATGTTTACATGATGGACATTTTTAGTGAAATCATGGGCAGGGATAAATCAGCAACTTACGTCTGGAGGAATAACTTTCACCAGCGAGGCCCCGGCGAAAGTGAAGAGTCCCATAAAGAGAGCATGCAACACGTCACCCAGATGGTCCTCTCCAACAAAAGCATCTGCATCATGCAGAAATGGGGTGGGAAAAGAGAAGTAATGTACACAGCGTTCAAAGCATTGGGGAGAAGTGTGGATTATGTACAGGTAGGTTTGAAAAGCCTGGCTTGCTTGCCAAGTACAACATTCCTCCAGAAAGAGCAGGTCTTGTACATTTTGTGCCTCATAGCCAATCCTGATCATTAAGAAACAGAGTGCTCCATTCACTCTCCTGTATAAGAACAGCAGGGCTGCTGAAAATGCTTAACTTCCTAAATACTGAAGCCTATGAGAGGGTACACTGTGATGGGTCAAGGGAAACAAGGGAAGCTCTTAGAAGAAGGGTAGGCAATGTCTTTTCTTTATACCTGCAAGCATCATTATTGCTCAACTAATTAATGAGGGTTTCCAAGATATAAATAGTTGGGTGGGGTATAAATATTATAAATAAATAAATAATAAATAGTTACGCTTCCAGTGCGAAATGTCAATTCACTTCTGTCAGACTTTACCTCTGGACATAGCTCTTGCCCTCAACTCCTTCCTCTGTGTGCTCACTGCGTCATCTTTAATAGACATCAGAGATGAGAGGGGAGGACAAATGCTTGCCAACTCAAGCTTTGAATTCAAAAGACATTGCCTTAAACCAGTGATGGCAAGCCTTTTAGAGACCAAGTGCCCAAACTTAACAGGCTGCCATCCACACTGCAGAGGGGTGGGGCGAACTTTGAGCTGGGGGAGGGAGGAAGTGCTCTCATTGAGCTGCTGGGCAGAAGGGGTGGGGTGAACTCTGTGCTGGGTGGAGGAAGGAAACATTGGGCTCCTGGGAAGAAGGGTGGGACAAACCTTGTGCTGGAGCAATGGCGCGCATACCCACAGAGAGGGCTCTGAGTGCTCCCTCTGGCACATGTGCCATAGGTTTGACAGATTATTTCCCCCTCTTACTCAGCCATTATGGGCAATGGGCCATGTTGGCCTCAAGCTGGGACTTTGGGATTTTCCATGTGCTAGGACATAGAAAATGAGGTTTATTTCTTAGTGGAGATGAGTTATTTGCTCCTCATTCTATGCATGGGCAGAGGCAAAAGAAGGACTAGAGAAAAGCCTGGCATGCCAGGGAAACTCTACAAGCTATCTCAACCCATGGATGGGAACTCTATAGGCTGTGGGTTCCTGCTTGCAGTCTATATTAATCATCAGATGCTTTGCACAGGTTTTGAACAGGAAGTGTGGAAATGTGCTTAAGTGCTAACAGGAGATGCTAAAATTGAATTTGGAGCTTCCTGATTGCAAAACACATGTTCTACCATTGACTTACAGCTCTTCTTCAACCTCTTGACCCTTCAGACATTCCAGTTCTTTTTGTTTGTGCATTCTGAGGACTGAAGTTTCCAGTGCCTAACCTACCTTATTTTTGAATGTCAACAAAATCTGTTAATTCTTGGGCTAGTGTAGAACTAATTAACAATCTAGAGAACGCCATGCCTCCTGCCTCCAATTTGTGGGTAAAATCTATCATTAAATAATTGAGTGGGAAGGGCCATCAAATCCAACCCCCTGCTCAGTGCAGAAATCAGTGCATCTTATCTTTATGTTGGGATAGGCAAAGCAGCATCTATATATTTTGTACACAGAGTAAGACTGTCCTTTATTCCCACCAGTTCTCTCTTTGATGAGTTGGCTCTTCAACCACACTCTTTTAGCAATAGCAATTGTACTTATATACCCACCCTATAACACTTAGTGCACTCTCTGAGCAGTTTACAGGTAATTAGCATTTTGCCCCCAACATGCTGGGTCCTCATTTTCTGACCTTGGAAAGATGATTTAACCTTGATCCTCATTAGTATTGAACCCATGGCATTTTGGCTGCAGTACAGCAATTTAACCACTGCACCACCAGGACCCTCCTTTTGTCTTCTGAAGTAGAGACAGGAGGTCTGGACCTAGGTTGATGTTTGACTCTCCCAAGGGTGTTAAAGGGAAATGTCTGTGGTTCCATATTGGGCAATAAAATGTACTGAATAAATAATAAATAATTCCAATTTTGCATTCTTCACATTCTGGGAGATGGGCAACTACAAATTTTCCCCAGAGTTGCCATCCAGGTGGGCAGAGCTAAACCTTCCCTGAATTGGATGTTACAGGCCAGAGAAGCCCAACCCCTCCTACTGTCCATAAAGTTTGAATAAGTTTATGAGGTGGCTTCTTTGAGGAGCAGCTTTTGGTTGTCATGAAAGTCCAGCAAATTTTTAGTTATTGAATATGTTTTAGTATTTTTAATGCTTGTGATCAGGAAAGGAGATTCTAATTTTCTGCCTCTTATGCCAAGGTGGCTTGAATGGCTTTGTATGTTGCATACCTTAATTCGGATAAACTGGGATTCCATTTGCTAAATTTCTAGGGCCACTCTGGCTTGTCTTTCACTTTTTCATACATACTTGTAGCTTACCTGAGAGCTGCTCCTTAACATGTTGTAGGCTACTGTACCCATAGTCAAGAAAAGGTTTTAAGTCAGCTGCGCCATTCAACAAGGTTAACCAGTTACTCAGGAATTGTACTCTAAATATCATAAAAGGGCAACAATTTTTTAGGATTTTTATTGTATGTTGCATGCCAGGAAATGAAGAGCTGCCACTTAAACTTCCTGTTTCAGATGCCAGAAGAACTGCAGTCTGATATCTCTCGTATGGCTGGTGTGACAAAATCTAGGGAGGAGGGAGCTACAGACCCGGCCTTGGGCTGGCTAGTGCATTGTTAGTCCAGATTTGCTTAGATATGGAAAGATATGATGTGGAGGCAAATTTTTGCTGCAAGGATAAAGAGCCATATGCAGAGAGAACAGGTGTCTTGACATTGGTTATCTACCATGAATACCTGGGCAGCAGACTAAGCAGGTACACAGGTCAGATGATTATGACCCTCAATGAGAGGTTGCTACTTCCTGAGCTCTATTCAGTCATTAGAGACACATCTTGAGTCCTCGTGTGTTGAGGGAGACCTGCTTTCCCTCCCTTCCAATTGTTGCACTGAACATAGAAACAACAACAATTTGAACAGGTGGGAAACTGCTTTATCTGATTAATATCTCCTTATAAGCCAGAACCCTGAGTCTGGTCATAGATATAGCAGCCTCTCCCTTTTCAAATATTTATGCTTCCATCTGTAATATGGGTAGGACTAGCACATGCTTCCTTAATGACTGAATAGGGTTTGGAAATTTCTTCCCATTGTCCTGCTTGCAAAGCTCCACCTGCCCATAAATTGCTTTCCTTTCAATTTGAATTGCTTTTACAAACCCATGTTCTCTCCATTAATTTTAAAGAGCTCTCAAAAGAAAGAAAGCTAAATTCACCTGTGCTGACCAAATTCAACAGGTATTTCTGTTTTAATTATGGAGAGTACTGAATTGTGCCCATATGCCGTGTATCATGTAGTCTGTGACCTTGAATACTAGTATCTGGGGACAACAAGGGAGATGGTACTACTGGACTTATGCCCTACTTGTTGGCTTCCCATGAAACTTGGCTGACCAGTGGATCCAAGTGTTGGCTAAGAAAGGATTTTGGTCTGATGATCAGGCTCAACTTTTCTTAAGTCTACGGTACCCTTAGCTTCTTCTCTCTGCCTGTATCTGCTTGGCAAGCCTTCTCACCTTTAGTTCTCCAAATGTTTTGGCTTCCACTGCTAAAAACCTTGACTGTTGACCTTACTGCCTGGGGCTTCTGGCAGTAGAATTTGAAAACATCTGGTGGGCCAAAGGCTGAGAAAAACCATGATAAAACAAGTAGGACTTTGAATGTCCACCAGAGAAGAAAGAAGGACAGTCATGGATAAATGGAACAATAGAGTAGAAAAGATACAGGGGAAACTGCAGCTACTGTACACAGACTTTCCATTCATCCACTAGTTTCCATGTCTTCTGAAAGAATTAATCAGCAAATCAAGATAATTTGACTTGTTTTCCTACATATTTACAGGCAAGATGTATGTCATATTGTATGCCACCATATTCAGTTGTCATAAGAATATCCTGTAATAATGGAATTTTTAAAATTCTCATCATGCCCAATGTACACTGGGATTTGAGGGCATGATTTATTCTTTGACAAATTTGGAGGCCCTCATATGCGAACATGTGCCCTTGTGTCTCCAAAGACGATCTCAGAGAATTGGCAGAATTGACCAAATGGAGAGATTTTAAAGCCTTATAAAAACTTGTTAAGACGCAGAGAGGGAAAAGAGGTCTGGGTGGAGAAAAGTTGTTGTGGGGGAGTGAGGGTGGAGGACAGCTTAGGAATACAAACAAGAGAAATCCTTCAGCCAAGTTGTGTTGGCTTCGTCAGTTTACAGCTGCATTACCTCACTCAAGGCAAAAGCTTGGCCTTTAAAGCCGCTGTGACACTGTTCACTTAAAAATGAATTAGACGGGGCCCACTCCCCTCTTTCTCAAACCCAAGCTGCAGGCAGGGATTATTCACCAGCTGTGCTGTCTCTGGCAGCATTCCCCCTCCCCTTCCCAGAGCTCTGCCAGAAAAAATGAAAGGCTGACACAAAGAACTACTTCTCACACAGTCAAGCTACTTCTATTAATTGCGTTTTTATTCCCAGCACTTCTCCTACGAGCTTAAAGCAGTAGACATGGATGCAAGTGACCTCATTTTATCTTTGGAATACTTCTATGAGATAGGCTAAGTGGAGAGAGGGGGAGAAGGCCATGTGTTATATTTATCCCTTTGCTCCCATGACCAAGATATGGATCTCTTGCTCGCCACAGTATCTTCACAATAATCTTGTGTGATAGGTCAGGATGGGAGCAACAGTGGTTGGCTCAAGGTCATCTCATGAATGTCTTTCTTGGGTGGCAACTTGAACCTGAATCTCCCCAATGGGGTGGCAAGCCATTGGCATTTCAGGTGTTTTGGACTTTGACCCCCAGAAACCCCAGTGTGTATTGCCAATGATAAAGGGACTATGGGAGTTGTAGCCCAAAACATCTGGAGAGCCAAGGATTTGTCACTCCAGTCCATGTTGGCTTGAAAGACTGATTGACTAGTCATGCAGCTAGCTCAAGCATCTCCAGTAGGTCTGGAGGTTCTGTTGCTTGTTGCCATGGTCCCAATGCCAACCTTTTACAAAATGCTGGCTTCAAAATGTTTTGGGCTGCAGTTCTCATCATTCTCAGCCAACATGGGTAGAACCATTGAGAGTCAAAAGGAGTTAGGAGTAGAAGAAGAGCCCACTGCTAGACAAAACACATCAAACAGGGCCAACAAGTGATGCAATGTATAAATAAATGCTCACACCATTGTGTTTTTTTATATAACAGATCATGCTAAGGGGATATCTAGCCCAGTATTTGATTCCCTTCAACAAGCAAGCAGGTTCTCAGTGTAAAGATTCAAAATATGCACTTGGAAGCAAAGGCACCCTTCTGTTACTGTTTACCAAGAACTGGTGTAAAAAGAGATTGTTTCTGACATGGAAGGCATTGGATTGCCATTTTGGCCTGTAGCCACTGGTAGTCTTTTCCTCCAAGCATTTGGACTGCAGTGGCTCAAGTGGCTAAGACACTTACTGGGAGGCAGAAGGTCAGCAGTTCGATTCCTGAGTACTGCAGGATGAAATGAGCTCCCATCTTTGTCCCAGCTCCTGCCAACCTAGCAGTTCAAAAGCAAGAAATTGCAAGTAGATAAATAGGTACCACTTTGGTGGGAAGGTAACAGTGTTCCATGCACTCCGGTGTCTAGTCATGCCTGCCACATGACCACAAAAACATCTGCAGAAGCAGACAGTGCTGGCTCTTTGGCTTTGAAACAGAGATGAGCACTGCACCCTAGAGTCGGATACGACTGGCTTTCGAGCAAGGGAAACCTTAATGCTGGAGTTTAATTCTCCTATTACAACCATGCAATCTGATGAACACCTCCTGGGAAGCTGTAACTGCTGTAACAATTGGGAAGCAATTCCATTCATTAACAGTAGTTTCATTATGTTGTCTATAAAGCATCATTCCTATACAAATAAAAGAAGACTTAGAACTGAAATAAGATGAGCAAGAGCTGAGAGAAAATTCATCACAAACTTGGAATGTCATAACAAAAATTGTAAATAGAAACAACAATTTAACTTCATTTCCAAGAGAGGTGTCACAGCTAGACTTCTCCCTCATGAGCCATTGAGTTTCACAAACTACCATCCACTACACAATTACTAAGCTAGAATATTGTGGCCTAGGAAGAACAATCAGAAGTGATGTGCAACTTTGAAACATGGAATATGCCTTGCACCTGTCACCATGAAAAACATTTTTAATGTATTGAATTTTGAGCAATTAAATTGAATATTACTTTTTTTTTCTTAGTATGTGCCACCAAGCACATAGTCTCCTACTTTGCAGTTGCCCTGTGAGATAGATTGTTCTCATCTCTGGATCCTCAGTTGTCTTTGGACTTAGAACATAAGAACATAAGAACATAAGAACATAAGAACAGCCTTGCTGGAACAGGCCACAGCCCATCCAGTCCAGCATTCTGTCTCACACAGTGGCTCACCATTTCCTTCAGGGTATTCCCAAGGAGATGCCTTCACCTGCTTAGGATTCCCTGGAAATGGCATTGAGAGATATCCTGCCTATCTCTCCAACCCGGAGGTTGTCCTTAGGTAGCCATAATTATAGCCATTGATAGCCTTGTCCTCCATGAACTTGTCTAATCCTTTCTTAAAGCTGTCAAGACTGACAGCTGTCACCACTTCTTCTGGCAGGGAGTTCCATAGACCAGTAATCCTCTGGGTGAAAAAGTACTTTCTCTTATTTGTTTGAGAACTAGTACCCAAAAGTTTCATGGAGTGTCCCCTAGTTCTAGTGTTGTGCGATAGGGAAAACAGTTTTTCCTTATCCACTTTGTCCACACCGTGCATGATTTTATAAACTTCAATCAGGTCACCTCTTAGACGCCGTCGTTCAAGAGTGAAAAGGCCCAACCGTTGCAGCCTCAGATGGTAAGGAAGGTGTTCCAGTCCCCTAATCATTCTGGTTGCCCTCCTCTGTACTTTCTCCAACTCCATAATATCCTTCTGGAGGTATGGCGACCAGAACTGTACACAGTATTCCAGATGGGGCCTCACCATAGATTTATAAAGAGGCAAAATGACACTTGCTGACTTATTTTCTATACCCTTCCTAATGATCCCTAACATTGAGTTTGCTTTTTTCACTGCTGAGGCACACTGGGTTGACACCTTCATTGAGCTGTCCACCAGGACACCAAGGTCCCTTTCCTGGTTTGTCGCAGAGAGTTCAGACCCCATCAGTTTATAAATGTAATTGGGGTTTTTTGCCCCAACATGCATCACTCTGCACTTACTGATGTTGAAGCTCATTTGCCACTGTTTTGCCCACTCCCCCAGTGTCAAGAGATCCCTCTGGAGCTCTTCACAATCTCTCACAGTTTTCACTACCCTGTATAATTTAGTGTCGTCAGCAAATTTGGCTACCTTGCTTTTTACTCCTACCTCTAGATCATTTATGAAGAGGTTGAAAAGCAGGGGTCCCAGTACTGAACCTTGGGGGACCCCACTCTTTACTTCCCTCCACTTGGAGAAGTGTCCATTTAGTGCTACCCTCTGTTTCCTGTCCCTTAGCCAGTTGCTGATCCAGGACAAGACCTGTCCCTTTATTCCATGACTGGTAAGTTTATTCAAGAGCCTTTGGTGTGGGACCTTGTCAAAAGCCTTCTGAAAGTCCAGATAAACAATGTCAACTGGATCCCCCTTATCCACATGCTTGTTGACACTCTCAAAAAATTCCAACAGATTAGTGAGGCATGATTTGCCCTTGCAAAAGCCATGTTGGCTCTCCTTTAGCAGCGCCTTCTCTTCTATGTACCTATTAATTCTATCTTTTAGGATGGTTTCCATCACTTTACCTGGGACACATGTCAAACTGACAGGCCGGTAATTTCCTGGATCACCCCTGGATCCTTTTTTGAAAATTGGTGTTACATTCGCTACCTTCCAGTCATCAGGCACAAAGCCTGATTTGAGGGAAAGATTATATATTTTGGCTAGGATATCAGCAATTTCATCTTTAAGTTCCCTGAGAACTCGTGGATGGATGCCATCTGGTCCTGGGGATTTGTTAGTGTTTAGTTTAACAAGACATGCAAGGACCTCCTCCCTGGTTATTTCTATCTTGCTTAATTCTTCGGTTTCCCTCCCTACGAAGATAGGTTCTGTTTTGGGCATGTGGTCTCTATCTTCTTCAGTGAATACTGAAGCAAAGAATTCATTGAGTCTCTCTGCAATCTCTGTTTCCTCTTTAATAACCCCTTGCCTTCCATTGTCATCTAATGGTCCAATGGCCTTCCTAGTTGGGTTCTTACTTCTAATGTACTTAAAGAAGTCTTTGTTATTCCTCTGAGTATTTTTAGCTATACGCTCCTCAAAGTCTTGCTTTGCTTCAATTCCCAGCTATGGAAAAGAGGAAATCCTGCAACAGAGAGGGAGCAGAAGTTGAACAATACCTACTAGGCGATGTCAGCTTGCAAAAAGTCACTTCCCATGAATTTAATGGCTAAACTGGGTTTTCAGTCCAGAGATTATTAATATAAACCCAATATGGTAGCCAGTGGCCTTAGATTAGTTCTCGATCACTTTTCAGTAAATAAGGCAATCTTTGCCAATCTGGTGCCCTTGTTGCCAAATTATTTCCCATGCTCTAGATGAGGAAACAATCTGTATGGATTCTCATGATATTTAAAAGAGTTCTCTTGGCTTTAGATATTTTCCCACACTCTTGGAAAGAAAGAACCGTTTCTTCCCTTGGCTTATTCTCTGTAGGAGTTTCAAATATGTTTCCCTCCCAAAACTCTTTCCACATTCCCATTGCCTAAATCTATACTTTTACTTAAGTTCATAGATCATATCTCGTCTAACGTTGGATATTATGCCATCAACTGCATCAAAAAGAAATAAGCCAGAATCATCTTAGTGTTTGCATAACTTAGCTGGGGAAGCATGGATGCAGTGCTGGGTTGTACAGCAGGTCACATGCCTTATTGCACAACCAAGATGCATCTCAGTACCTCATCAGTTATGCACAATTGGCAACAATAAATTATCAAAGCTTTACACAAATACCAGTGGGAAATTAGCTTAAGTTTTATACTGGCAAAAAGTAAACATATTCATTATATGAGCATGTATTTATTTTAGCTGATCTCTGCCTATCTTTATAAAGGAAGTGAAGGTGTATAGTTTCCATACCCGTCAAGCATGGCTCCAGAAAATACGGGGCCTGCGCAGAACCCATCTGCGCATACGCACATACGCAGTAACTACTTTCCCTGCTGGTCAAATTACGGGATGGCGGTGGGAAAGTGGAGGAAGCGGCGCGGAAATACGGGAAATCCTGGCCAATACGGGATACTTGACAAGTATGATAGTTTAAATGTGGCCTTATAATTGTTTTTGTTTGTTACAGTGAGTTTAAAGGTAAGATGAAACACAAGTGACAAAGAAACAGTCTAGATCACTTGCATGGTGTGGCCATTGCTGTGTGATGGTACTTCACGTGCTCTCTGCCTTCACCCAAGGAATGCTAGAGTTTATACTTTGGTCAGGTACTTACAAGTTCTTTGCTAAAGAGCCTGAGGATACATCTACATAATATAAACCTAACAAATAGCAGGTTGACCAACTGGATCCAAAGCATGGGCAAAGCCTGGAAAATAATTTTTTGCCTAGAACTGCCAGAATCCTACTCCAGGGTTCGGCACAGAGTTTAGCAACTTTGACAGCCCTAAGTAACAGTTTTATGCTTCTGGGATTCTCTGAGGACTACACAGAACACTCCCCAAAAGAAAAAGCATTGCCAGAAAGGTATTTAAATAATTCATATTTTTAATGTTAAACAGTACAAAAAGCAACTTCTTTAAGAGGTGCTTTACCTCTCTGGTGGCTTCCATCAATTACAATACATTTGGGTGGTGGTTGAGGTGAGAGGAAATATTGGCAGGGGAATTTAAGGAGCTGTGAGCTCCAAAAGAAGCCTTGGGTGGCTAGAAATTCCTAATCTGTAGATTAACACGAGAAAAAAAAAATAACCTACGTCTTTCTCCCAAGTAGCTATTTTTCATTGTTTACATTTTGGAGGTCCATGTGGCCAGGAGCAGAAGATTAGTCTTCATACCTGTCAAAATTGCCTGACCATACTAGAGAAATATCTACAAGGGCTCTTTCAAAAAGTGATAGTCCTAATGGTAGCCTTTAGATTATGGTTTCTCTGCCATATAGAAAAACCAGGAGGATGTTACCAGCTCATGCTATGGTCCACCTGCATTTATGTTTCCCAAGAAACCATGGCTCATAGTCAAGATTGCAGCTACTCATTAACACATTCCTCTTATGTATAACATCTACAATAAAATTCTTCAAAGGAGAAGAAACACCATGCTTGTAATATATTTCGCACATCTTAGAACTGAGACATATTTGAACTGAGACCAGAAAACCCTTTAAAACAACATCAGCATATAATGTATGCATATATTACAAACAGAACATTAAATGTTAAAAACAGGAGCAAGTGATTATGAAAAACATTTCTGTGAAAGTGTTTTGTGTTGTACAGCCCCATGAAATCTTAAGTTCAAAAAGATCTAGAGAGCAGAATCAGCAGGCGCACACATGTTATCACACAAACGGTTAAACCTTCAGTGGGTAAGAAGGGCTATCGTGTTTCTTCCCTGGTCCTCTGCCAGTTTTTATAAGCATCTGTAGATTCACTCATCATCCGTTCCTTCCTTTCAGAGGACAGCAGGAAATGTCTGAATTGAAGGCACCAAATGTATCCTGTGTCCTCCTTCCCAAAGGGGCAGGAAAAGTGCAGAACACCCACAAAGTTGTTTCTCACCAAACGCTACACTCGCCAGTCCTTGTTAACAACACTTTCCCTGTTGAAAATCCAGGCTGTAGAATCCCTAAATGGGAATCAAACTCTTCCGCAAGAGAGACCCTATGTTTGAAGAAAGGATGCAACATGGAAGAGTAATATTTTATTATAATAATTGTAATTATATTTATAATAATATATATTTTTTTAAATTAAGTCCTAAGCGGGAATCAAACTTGGTACCTTTTGGGCACAGTCAAAAACACTAACCACTTATCCATTAAGGATTTCTCTTTAAACTTGATTTTTTAAAGCAATAATATTCTCTCTTGTTAACATGGAGTTCTCTGTTATAAGATTACCAAAAACAGTTCTGTTGATAGTGGAGCCACTATGGCTTAGAAGTTGCAATTTTGCCTTGTAAGCAGGAGGGTTTTGTTTCAAATTCCCAGAGGCGAGTTGAAATTAGAAGGCAAGTGGGAACATATATAATTTTTTAGGGTTAGACACCCTAATCACTCCCTGTCCAGTGCCCTTTTAGGGTAGCCAGCATGCCCCTGGCTCCGAGTGCCACCTCTGGCACGCATGCCATAGGTTCGCCACCACTGGTATAAGTTATTTTATTCCTTTTACATTTACTTTTCAGCAATCTTGACTCTGGTATCTTTAGTAATTCCATGTTGTTTTCTTTTGGACAGGTATGTGATTCTGATACAATGCTTGATCCAGCTTCATCAGTGGAAATGGTAAAAGTTTTAGAAGAAGACCCCATGGTTGGAGGTGTTGGGGGTGATGTGCAGGTGAATATAAACAACTTGTTTTAGACTTTTCATCAAAACCCTTTCCCACACTTACCATAATTCAACTTCAACCATACCTCTTTGAAAAAATCAACCCTTATTTAGGAAAAAAAAGCACATACATATTATTTATTAAATTGGTAGGTCACATTTTCTGTCGACCTACTGGTTAAAGCCACATAACATTAAAAGGCCATTAATGGCCCACACACACGTGAACAAACTGAAAGAGCAAGTCTTAAAAGTGGCTTTAAAATGACAAAATGTTACACAGGCTTAAAAGCCCCAAAGAACAGAACAATCTTTATCGTGTTTCAAAGGCAAACACACAAGGAACTAATCTCATCTCCTTTGTGGAAAGAAGCTTCATAATTGGAGTCCTCATACCAAAATGTTCCCATTCTATGAATCAACCAATCTATAAACAAGGAGGATCCTCCCCCCCTAAATGTGCTGATCAAGAAATGGCTAGACATCAAAGCTTCTTGATCCATATATTTGCAAATAGTGCAGCGCATTCCAATATATATACTGCATGCTTTTTCTTTCTGTCTAGGAAATTGTAATACCCAAACTACTCTCACTTTGTTTTCTAAAACCTACCTGAGGGTGCAACTACACAATGAGGAAAATTCATTTGATCCTCTGTGATCCTCATTGTAGTCATCCAAATCACAATTTGCAGGAATTAGCAAGGGTTTGATTTGCTTTGATGTCCAACAGCAGCAGCTACCTTAAGGTGCTAACAAGTGCTAATTGGCTGTTTCCATCCCCCCCTTCTCATTCAAGTGCCCCCAAAAGCCACTTCTGTGAATTCTCTACCTGTATATAGTTTTTTCTGGATAGCTAAGAGGTTTGGGTATCTGCTTGTAAGGTTAGGAGTTCAATTCCCCACTGTACCACCTGAGAGAAGAGCCATCCTGTGTAGCCCTGAGCAAGTTGCACACAACCTCAGAGCATTCCCCCAGAAAAAGGAAACAATAAGCCACTTCTGTGCATTACTTACCTTAAAAATCATGGAAAGTTTTGGCATAAGTCAACACTGACTTGACAACATGCAGTTATTGTTATTAAATGTCCTAGTGAAAATCCTACCCACCCCTTGTGGGACTGCAGTGGCTTAGTGGTTAAGTTGCTGAACTTGACAACTGGAAGGTTGGTAGGTCAGCAGTTCAAGACCCGAGTGCTGCACGACAGAGTCAGCTCCCATCCTTATCCAGGCTTCCGCCAAAGCAAGAAATTGCAAGTAGTTAAATAGGTATCACTTGGGGGGGGAGGTAACAGCATTCTATGCGCTCCAGTACCTAGTCATGCCTGCCACATGGCCATGGAAACATCTGCAGACACCGACAGTGCTAGCACTTTGTCTGTAAATGGAGAAGAGCACTGAATCTATAGGCATGTGATGGCGAACCTTGGCACCCCAGATGTTCTTGGACTTCAATTCTCAGAAGCCCCCGTGAATCCACACGAAGGGGTTTGCTGCGATTCATCCCGCCCGCACCGCCCTCGTTGCTCCCTGAAGCGGAAGTAAAATGCGCCCATATGGGGGCTTCTGGGAATTGAAGTTCAAGAACATCTGGAGTGCTAAGGTTCGCCATCACGGCTATAGGCAGATATGACTGGCTCTTCCAGCATTAAGTTGAAAACCTTTTTGTTTGACTTTAAGAAAGGGGTTGGAGACAAGGGGTGTTCCCTTGAGAACTGACACTTCCACATGTGCCCCTTTGCATCAGATTAGGCAATCTGGTAGAAGGCAGACAAAACTGAAAAGTGAATAATGACATACAGTATTTGATAGTGTAGTCCAGTGGTGGCTAACCTTGGCACACCAGCTGTTCTTGGACTTCAATTCCCAGAAGCCCAAGTAAGCACTCCTGCTGATCAGGGCTTCTGGGAATTGAAGTCCAAGAACACCTGGAGAGCCAAGGTTGGCTACCACTGGTGTCAGTTGCTCAGCGCATTCTGGAATAAAGCCATGCCTTTTATGTTATACCTCCCTTTAAAAAATTGCTTTGATTGTTAAAGCTCCATCCCTTTCATGGCAAAAGAAGAATGTCTACAGGTTCATATGATGACTCATGCGCTTGCCTTGTGTTCTGTTATGGTTGCTGAGTTTGCAATAAAGTGTACAGAAAGAGACAGCAGAATAAGACTTAAGACATTTACGGCCTGAGGCAAAACAGCAAATAGCATCCTTAATTTACTTATGTCAAAGTATATAGTACCTGAAGCCAGCCAAGTTATATTGGCACCTGAGACATAAAATCCACAAGTGTCTTACTTCATTCCTGGCAACACAAATACTATGGTAACAAAATAAACAAACGTCTTCCACCCTTTCATAACTCAAAAAATTGCTGCTACTCTACCCAGAGCCATGTCTTAGAAAACTGTGTTGCATGTCACATTCCATATGTGCTTTTAATAAATGTAACTTAAAATGAGTAATTTCACTTACTACTGAAGAGCAAGAATGTGAACAGAGATTTTGAAAAGTTGTCGCTGTATCAGTAACTAAATTGTGATGGGCGGTGGGGCTTGAAACAGTGACTACAACGAAATATTTTTTCAGAAATAACCTTCCAAAGTGCTACTGTACCCAATGTTTGCTTGTGTTGGCGAAGAGCAGTGAAACTTTTTTTCTTAGAAGATTCTTGTCTGCCTTTACTAATCTTATTTTTATGGAATTCCTGATAAGCCACTGTGTAATCATATGTTTCATAGCAACATAATTTGAAATCCACAGCCTCTGAAATGAATGATTCCACCAATATGTGTAATATTGGTATTAGGCATATAGAAGCCAAAACAATGAAAATCTTCTTCTGCTGTATCCAAATCCAAATATTGGCGATCCTCATGATGATCAGCCATGAAGACTGTCCTGAGAATATAATGCAGTGGCCTTTCATCTGCCTGCCGCATTGTAGCATTACACCCATACCACTGATCCAGTTCAGTGAGTCACTTTCTGGTCCTGAGCCCTTTCGGGATGCAAAACCCTCATCGACCCCAGGCCAGTATTGATGAGTTTGCTGCCCTCCATCAAGATGGATTCAAGTGGGATTTAATCCACCTGGGCACCATCACCCTTCCCTGTGGACTTTCCTGACACGGCATTGAGTCGCTGGCAGTATGGTCTACTCTATTACCATAGCAGGATAACCTGGCCAGATTTGGAATGTAAATAGGCATGAAAAAAACCAATGGGATTGGGAAGAGGAAATAATAATCAGAAATTGAAGTTGGCAGTACTATTTTTACAACATTTGTCTTACTCCTTTTAAAAATCTAGCACGTGTTCTTTCTGGTAGGAGCCCTTCTTGAAATTTTCTCTTTATTTATTGTAGATTTTGAACAAGTATGACTCGTGGATCTCCTTTCTCAGCAGTGTCAGATACTGGATGGCATTTAATATTGAAAGAGCCTGCCAGTCCTACTTTGGCTGCGTGCAGTGCATCAGTGGACCTTTGGGAATGTACAGGAACTCCTTGCTCCATGAATTTGTAGAAGATTGGTACAATCAAGAATTCATGGGGTCTCAGTGTAGTTTTGGAGATGACCGACATCTCACCAACCGAGTCCTGAGTCTTGGCTATGCAACGAAATACACCGCTCGGTCAAAGTGCCTTACTGAAACACCCATAGAATATCTCAGGTGGTTGAACCAACAGACCCGTTGGAGTAAGTCCTATTTCCGCGAGTGGCTATACAATGCAATGTGGTTCCACAAGCATCATTTGTGGATGACCTATGAAGCTGTCATCACGGGGTTCTTTCCCTTTTTTCTCATTGCCACGGTCATTCAGCTTTTCTACCGGGGGAAACTGTGGAACATCCTGCTTTTCTTATTGACAGTTCAGCTTGTGGGTCTCATAAAGTCTTCCTTTGCCAGCTGCCTTAGAGGAAACATTGTCATGGTATTTATGTCCCTTTACTCTGTGTTGTACATGTCAAGTTTACTTCCAGCCAAGATGTTTGCAATCGCCACGATAAACAAGGCAGGATGGGGGACATCAGGCAGGAAAACTATCGTGGTCAATTTCATAGGACTCATCCCAGTGTCCATTTGGTTTACAATCCTCTTAGGGGGTGTAATTTTCACAGTATACAAGGAATCCAAGAAGCCATTTTCTGAATCAAAACAGACAGTGCTGATTATCGGTACGATACTTTACGCGTGCTACTGGGTGATGCTTTTGACATTGTATTTAGTTCTTATCACCAAATGCGGCAGGCGGAAAAAAGAACAACATTATGACATGGTGCTCGATGTATGATTTGACCACTGTGTCTTTATTGATTTTTTTTATTTTTGGAATTGCCCGTGGGAAGCTTTTCAAGTGACCTGATAATGAACCTTCTAGGGTCTATGGCACTGAATTTGATACCATCAAGGGAAAAAGATCACTGCTGCTTGGAACTGAACATTAATGAAATCATGGTCATGCCAAAGGAAAACTAAAACTTAAAATGTGATTGTGCCTTTGGGGGAGGGGAGGGGAAAACAAAATCACATGGATTAAGCCCATTCCTGTGGGTAGCCTCTGATGATGCACTTTCTTCTGTTGTGCTTATACCCAAAAGTGTTATCGTCCTATATATATACCTCATTGGTCATGCTTATGATGTGGACGGACATGGAAGAAAGTGAGTTTCGGAGACAGAAGCAAAGGATCTGGGGAACCCTTGCAACCTAATTTATGAACTTGTTGTTTTGTGTGTGTGTGTGTGTGTGTGAGTGTGTCTGTACATTGGTGAGTTTGTGTGTTAGGCTGCCAATTCTAAATCCAAAGTCAATTTTTATAAGGTTTGATGACCAAGTTGTATTTTTATATAATTGTAATTATTTGACTTTGTTTACTTTTTATCAGTTTTTTTTTAAAAAATCTCGTATTTTATATTTCCACCAAAAAGTACACTCTTTCCTCCCCCACCCTCAATTCTTACAGTGTCTCTTCTTTTCTAAACAGGCTTTGAAGAATGACTCCTTTACAAACAAACAAGCAAAACTTTTGCCCACAATGTGAAAATGAATGCTGATTATATATACTTTTTTTCACAATGGAAAGAATAAAAATTCTCTCTGTACTTTTAAAATTACAAATAGTGGTTATTTCTGTGAAAGTATTTTTAAAAATGTGTGTTTGACTTTATTTTTGTGTGGAAAAACACTGACATTGTGTTAAGTTTTGGAAACAAAATCTTGATGCGCAAAAAAAAAGGCTGATTTTTCAGGAAGTTCTTCAGCATGGATGCCATTGAAATGAATGGGAACTGCTAAATTCAAATGAGGCCCACAACAAAATGTTGCAGCTTGAATCACTTTGTTCAGAGTTTCAAACAGCTGTGCCCTCTATCAAGGATTATCCGTTCCCTGGCACTCCCTCATAGATTCAACTTTCTTTTCATCAACAAGACAATAAGCATTCATGTTTACTAATTTTTCATGTGGATGTTTGGATACTATGTTCCCTTCAGGTTTTGATGTGAGTTATGCAAAAGAACTTCTTAAGGGATTTTGCCCAACAAGGCCAAAGGGATAGATATGTGCAATCCTTTTCCACCCAGAAATATTACAAGAGGGAATGTAACTTCTCTCAGTTGGTACACATTTGAAGATTAAAAATATATTTTAGTTACCCTTCTTCTTATCTTCCCTAAGAAACTGGTTCTTAACCCAGTCTTTTCCATTTTTATAAAACATCTCCCAGTGTAGATCATTTCCTTATTATTATCAGTGCCCTGTTATCTGAACAGCATTGCAATAGCGCATCTCTCGGCTTCCATTTTAGAATTTCTGTTAACTTGGATAAAATCCTAAATTTATCTGGAATCTTCCTGGAGCAATTTGGAAAAACTTCATTTGGTAAAAGATTTCATCTTTAGGGCATTTCAGCTGTAGTCAGAAACCAGTGATTTTATTTTAAAGTTCTGTGGCAACAAAATTTGCTGTATCACATTAAAATACAGGTGTGGAAATTTTCCCATGTGAAAAAATACATTGAATATAGTAGTAATGTCCACAGGGACAAATTTTAGTTTGTGCTTCTCAAACATGTACCTAATAATATCAATAAATGACTCAAGAAAAGAAGTCATAACCTTGAGCTTACAAGCAGGGCTATAAATTATAGGACTTGTTTGGAAGTCACTAATTCATAGGGTCACCCATAATAAGAAGCACCTTAAAAACATGAAACAATAACAAATATTAATTTAAAAAATTCAAGGACTTTTTCTAAAATGAGGGCCTTCAAATATGCTCCTCTCTTGAAGTGATACAGTCCAGAATCCTATCCCATCAAATTCTAAAATAAAAGTTATCTTCTCAATTTGACATCTTAATTTTACTTATAAGTGACAGTGAGAGGAGAAAAGAGTAGCACATAGCTCTGTTTTCGAGTTTAATCCAGTTTTAGTCCTATTCAAGGGAAGACACAATGAAATCAATGAGAATTAAGATGCTCCTGGCTAACTCAGATTTCACTATTTTCGGTGGCTCTACTTTAAATCTGGATCTAATGTTTATTATTATTTCATCTTCAGCAGTGAGTTCAATTGATTTTGATGGGCAGAATAGCTCCCAATATTCACAGAAGTGAATAGTTAACCCTTTTTAAGTGGAAGAACCCTGTTTGTTTGCATATGAATTTCTGTACCAGCAAAAGACTGAAGCATGAGGAAGGTTTGATATAAATGCTCTTAAGAGAAATAGCAACAGACAAGTCTGGCTGTAATCAAGGTGCACCATAAACAGTTTAGTCTTCAAGTGATTTGCCAATTTTTAAAGCATAGAGTTGATTTATACGAGTCTTCATGAAGAATGCAAAAATACAGCCACATAATTCTACAGTTACAGTGGTACCTCGCTTAAAGAACACAATGCGTTCCACGGGACTGCTCTTTAAGCAAGTTTGCTCATTAAGGGAAACACCATTGTAAGTGACCAATTGTGACCACTGGCGGGGGGGTGGGATTGCAAACCCCATTTTAGTTGTTAAGCGAGTTTTTGGTTGGTTTTAGTTGTTAAGCAAGGTGACCATTCAGAGAAAATTCTGCTCTTTAAGCAAGTTAGTTTCTAAGCGAGGTGCTCTTTATGGGAGGTTTTACTGTATATGAATTTTCAAGGAATGCTGCCAAATATTCAAAACAGATTTAGAATTAGAAGATTCTGAAATATAGCGTGTTCATACCAAACAGAAATTTAAATGAAGATTCCACACTTTTTTGTGAGCTGACAACACAACTAAACAACCTGATTGTTCAGATTGTACAAAATTAACCCTGCTATCCTTTCCAGACAACAATGAAGTGTACAATTTTATGAAGAGTAAAATTTTTGCATTTTTGGCAATTAGTTAACTTTCTAAATAGCTTATTAGTGGAACAAGACACAGCCTCACTTTAGTCCCATAGAAATCAATGGAAAAAGTTACTCATTAACTCGTTACTGTATTCAATAGAACTGAAATGTGTTACCTTACAATACAATCTTACATAGGTCTCTGAAATAAATCCCACTGAGTTTAATAGGATTTACAGGCATTGTCTGGATGAAACTGTTTGTATTTATGAAATAAAAGTAGGAGTTAAAACAGCTCTGTGCTCTAATAATAATTTTCATCTCCAGTCTCCGCTGAAATAATTTAGTCATGTTGCCCGTTTATTCGTATGCACCAAAGTTTTGGATATCTTTTTAAAATTAGCAATAGCAATTACACTTATATACCACCTCATAGTGCTTAGTGCACTCTCTGGGTGGTTCACAGGTAATTAGCATTTTGCTCCCAACATGCTGGGTACTCATTTTACCAAACATGGAAGGATGGAAGGCTGAGTCAACCTTGATCCCCTTCAGGATCAAACTCAGATTGTGAACAGATTTTTGCATCTTAACCACTGCACCACAGGGTCCAAAGATACAATTCTGGCTTTGAAAAAGAAGAACATGGGGCCCAATTCTTGCCCAGGAAAAGGGATGCAGCCTGAATGTACAGTAAAGAATGAAAAGAAAAATCTGCAGAATCCGTACAGATTATATCTGAGTCAATTTTGTTTCAGATTCTTGTGTGGAGAAATACTGTGGTAAAATAAAACCCCATCTAATTATGGTTTTGTCCTCTCTCTAATGCAGATATGAATTTGATTTTGATTTTCTGCTGTGGAATGTGCAAGACACATACTACCTTTGTCTGATGACGTGGAAATAACATGTTTATTTGTAATTTTACCTTAATATATGTTCACAATAGAAAGCAGGTGGGGGAGGGTGAACCTTGATCCTTTTTGGTGACCAAATGGATCAGTATTAAACATTCTGGAAACAAAACAATCAAGTGACACATGAAAAGAAAAAGAAAAAATACTTGACTTTGCCTTTGTAATTATTTATATTGCGTAAATTGAAGCTTCGGAATAATAACATTCATTGTCAAATAAAATCCTCCCATTCTATAAGAGATTGAATTAATTGCCTGTATTTATTCTAGCAATTATTCAGTGCATTTCAAGTATAGTTTGTTCAGTTCTTTTGTTACTTTAATAAATAAAATATTTTTGATATGACTGTGAGCATTTTATGTTTTTCCAGGTGCTGTTGTGGCATGTATGGGTGTTCCAAAAGGAGTGGAGCCCCAGTTTTATCATGGGAGATCAGTTATTAATACAGGTTGCTTTTAAAAAACTATATTCTGCTTTACATATCTGACCATGAGACTAATATAGAAGTGTTGCACCGAACTGATAAAGAACAAGCACTGTTTAAAACCATTAAGCAAAGAAAGCTCTAATATCATGAGGAACAACATAAAATATAGAATACTGCAACTCGCTCTGCAAGGGAAGATCCCTGGGAAGAGAGGTCCTGGACGTAGATGGACATCATGGCTGAAGAACCTGAGAGACTGGTGTGGCATGTCCTCGGAACAGGAGTGTCGGAAGTGGGGGGCAGGGAGGGCCGAAGCTCCCCCCCCCGAATTTGCCCCGGGCCCTTTTGGAAGCTGAGAGGGGACCCGGCCAGCCCTGCCACCGCCAACCAAACCGAGTGTCCCTGGTCCATAGCTGTCAAATATCCCAGTCATTTGGGATAGACAGCCCTCCTTGCCTCGGCGCCTGGGCGATTACTAAGGAGCGGGGGCTTAAAGCTGGCATGTCTTGGGCATGTACAGTATTCAAAATGTCCTGGCGCAGCTTCCTCCACACTTTGTGCCTGCCTGCCTTGGGAAGAACTGTTCCGAGGAGTTAAGAACAGGGAGACTATTGCCATTATGATAGCCAATATCCAGGATTGATATGGCACCTGAAGGAGAAGCAGAAGAAATCTACCTGGGGGAAATGACTAAGAAGTCACGTTCTTAGTCCCACTAGTCTTGGAAACACTTTTGGTGGGGATGTGTAAGAAGACCTCAATGACTTCTTCCAGGCAGTAGAGAAAAACTAAGCTGTAAAATTATAATTAGAGTAGCACAATGGGTGTATTGGCCCAGAGTGCTGAAATTTAAGAAGGCATAAAAATGTGCAGGTGGAACTACATAATCCCCCTTCCTCGCCCATTTTTCCCAAACAGAAGAAAAGCTATAAGTTGAGTTATCAAAGAACCAAAATGGCTGTCATAAATCCAATCCTAGGCATTCTTCCCTCTGTCCCATTCCTTCATAAGTCAGTCTTGGAAGACTCAGACTTGATAATAGCTAAGTGAAACCCCTGAGGTTTTTCTGCATCAACACAAGAGATCGCACTGCCTGAACACATGTAAATGCATTGTGTGCGAGAGAGAAAGAGAGAGAGAGAAAGTCCCATCTGCAGAGGAAACATGTATGGATGTGGGGTGGTGGAGACTCTTGGCTGATTTACATTAACTTGTGCATTTCATCATTAATGGAAAATAATAGTGATCTGACCATCCAAATCCTAGAGCAATTCCTGTATTATTTGCCAATGTAGTTGTCCCATCAGTTTTGGGGAAGGAAATTGTAGGAGCCTTTCACCCACCTACTACATTAAAACCAAGCCTTGAGGAATAATCTAAACTAGGATACTCACCAAGGTTAGGCAAAAGGAACTGCAGAATGAACTCACCAAGAGGTGGCTTCATTTTGGCAGTTTCACGTCTGGCCTAGACATGGAAGAAGAAGAAGAATGGAGGCTATGGAGTTGGTATGGAATACAAGACTGGGTGCTCAAAACACCCTTATTCCCTCTCCAGTCCATGTCAATTGCATCTTAGACAGGACTCTTTCCACTGTTTTTGTGTGTGGTGATATGCGCGATTAAATTGTACCCAAAATATAGCAAACCTAATAGGGGATGGAGCTAAGTGAGATCTTTGAACAAATAGTTTACCAGTGCACCTTCCCCATGAGTTTCTATTGCTGAGTCCGCATTTCAGCCCAGGCTTCCTGAGTCCTAGTGAGTCACTATACACTGGGTTTCTGTCCCTAAGACATTTCTAACAGGAGCTACCAGACAGAAAACACTGCTCTGTGACCTTAAAGTAATATCTATTACTTTGTTTCATTGTGTTCTACCATCCATCTGGTTGCTCTCTTGTGAATTGTTTACACAACAGCAGAAATCCAGCATATGAAACTTGTCCCTATCCTTGATTTCTAGAAAAGGCAATATCTGTTGATTTCTCCCTAAAACAGTTCTCAAAAACACAAAAAGGGTTGCTACCCCCTGACAGCTGGCATAGCTCCATGAACAGGGGTGCAGGGGTTAAGAGTTTGATTCCCCATTGTGCCTCCCAGAAGAAAGAGTGTCTAAGATCACCCAGTGTATGTGTGGTTGGTAGGGTTAAGTGCTTCTCTCAGTGGTGGGATTCAATTTTTTTTACTCCCTACTCTGGCCGTGGCCAGGGGGAAAGCCATGCGTTGCACCTGAATTAGGACTACTTTATTTCAAAACCTGGGTGGGCGGGGCCATCTGGAACTTCTGCTACCGGTTCTGGTGCACTAGGGCGAACCTGTTGAACCCCACCACTGGCTATTCTACATAGGTAGCCTCACGTAAGTGACATCAACCCAGATTGCCTCCAAATTGGATCCAGAAACAATGCCTGTTCTAGAACTAGAAGACCCAGGAAGAGACTTTGTAAGTTGCAACTGATTTGGTGGAACATAATTATTATTACTAACTTAAGTAGCATCTGTGTTGCCAAGCAATCTGACGAGATCTTTCTAGGCACAGGTTCTTAGGCTCTGGAAGCAATAAACACTCAGTAGAGAGAAGAAACAAAGTTTTATCAGACAAATCTTCCTACAAGCATACAGCTAACATAGAACAAGAAACCAAGGCAGCAGTGCATACAAAGCAGATTTCTCCAATTGGCTATCTGGAAGCCCAGGAAAGGTAGTGGAGAATGTCCCTAGGACAACAGGCCCACAGCACCTGGCACCACTGGTCTGTGGAGAGCTTCAAACCTGAGAGTGGAAACTGCCTCCTTTTATATTCCTGTGTAATGGCACTTAGGGTGGATATATTTGACATAAACATCTTTGGGTTGACATAAACATCTTCACAGGTGTGATGGGGAGGAGGCTGCTACCATGCCCACTTATCAAGATCAAGGGCTCAGGGTGGTACCATTAAATGCTTCATTCTTATCTCAACCAATTAAGGGTCTTTCCTCTGCATTGTTGAATTACACGCAATCTAAACATTTCCAAAAGTGAATGCAATGTTTTGGGAAACATTTATTTCCCTGTTAAGTGTGCCAACTTGACTAATTAAGCACATGTAATGTTAACCATTTTAAGTCAAGAGCTTGTTATAAGCAATGACATGTGCTATTGAGCTCCTTGAAAGAAAAACAGTTTTTTGATTTGCCCTTATGCCCTGGCACCACATCATCCACCTAAAAATAACAAAATCTCATGCTTATGTTGTCTCTACTCAAAAGCAGCACCCTAGAGAAAGCTAGACCTTTTCTCTGGAAATTCAGATTTTTTTCCTGATGCAAGGTGGTAGGCCATTCCTGGGCACATCTCCTGCACCATGCACACACCATACACTAAATGAAATAAATCCTGCACATGGAGACCACAAATCAATGGAAGAATACATTTGCCACACAGTCATTCTTCAGGGAGGATGTTTAATCCGTACATTATTTCCAGCTGTTCAGCACCACCACCAAGTCATAAACCTTCAGCAGGGAAGTATGATACATAGTCAGAGACATGTAAGTGCAAAGTGATTCAGATATGTTTTGATTAATGAGAAGGGGTAGGAAACTATATCTGCTATCTTTAGGCCAATGAAAAAGACATAGCAACGTGTGCTGACCTTCAAGATCACAGACCTCTCCTTCAACCAAAATGTTAATAAAACATTCACAGATGTCTTCTCCAGCCATGATGTTATGAATGGCAGAACAGCCAATGGAGCCTATATGATATCTTGAGATGTAAAGGAGAAGGATGGTTAGACAGATATTCAAATAGGACACAGCAGGTAATGAAGTAATGATGTTAAAATTTTACGCAGAACATCTCATAGTCTTTCTGATATTTTGAAAGGCAGACAAGTCTTTCATAATTACCAACTTAGAACATACAAATCTAACCTGTAAACTCAGAGTTGTTTCCACTCTCTTCATACCTGTCAACCTTCCCGATTTGGCTTTGAGATCACAGTTTTTGCCTTGCTCACTGGAAAACATAGAGCAATCCATTCACAGATGCCAGGTGCAAGGTGCTGTGGGCCTGGCATAATATTACCCTGATCAGAAATAATTACAGATGATGGAAATCAAAATGACAAAATCAGCCAAAGCTGAACTGGATAGCTTTACCATTGTGTCAGGGTGGAACGAACCCTATAAATAAAGTTATTTATTTCTAATGTTACACACACACACACCATTAACATTGAATGCCTATTTACATTGTCCTCAAACAAAAGTAGAACTAGACCTTTGGACAAAACAAATTCTGAAATCTATACTGGGATAATACCATCATGAAACCATGGGAAAGGTTGCCTTAAGAAAGTCTACACTCAGAGTCTTCTTCCTTCATTATATCTTAAACCAACACACAAACTACATGACCTTCAGAATAGATATTTCTTCTCTTCTTCTGTAACACCGTGCCTGTTGAAAAGATCTTCCACCTTGAAAGCCTTTTTGTGGTTCTTTAATTGACTGGTCCATCTGTTGGTTTGTTGGTTCCTTTGCTTGTTTTCATAGCCTATGTTATGCCTCAGTTATTGGGGAAGGAACTAAATACCTATGACTAATTATTGCTGATCACAAGAGACCAAACATTAGACAAGTTACATTCTTTGAGACTACAGTTCTCAAAAGCCACTAATCAGCATGGTCACTGTGGGAGCTATACATCAAAAAAGTAACTTTGTCTGGAGCTGGACTTAATGGTCTAAACCATTTTCATATGACTAGAATTGTGTCAAAATTACTGTGTATAAAGCATAACCCCCTTTTTTTAGTAGCGGCGAGGGACAACAGATATAATAGATGGGGGAGGTCTTTCACAACCACTTGCAATGTATGCCTCCATTTAGTTGCAATTCAAGCCGATGCAAAAAGGGGAAAGAGAACATCTATTTTAGTAGGCAATTTTTAATAGGAAAGCCAAAGAAGCCATCATTCATTGGCTGCCAAAACTGTCCCAGTGTGCAGTCTCTGTGTGTTTGTTTCTAATTGCTCTGCTTTCCAAAAGTGGGAGGAAACTGAGCATATAAATCAGGATTATTTAAAAAGATCCATTTAAAGAACTCGCATATAATTTGCGTCTTTTTGATTGGTGTAATGAAGACATTATCAATCTCTGGAATTTGGATTCCACACAGCTTCATGACCAACATAGCTATCTTTGCATTCTCATTTTCCTTCTCTCTGCATGTGTGTATATAAGAGAAAGAGCAAATGAACCATTTTTCTGTTCTGAAAGGAACTTTTTCAAATGCAGGAAACCCTGTAGTTTTAACAGCAACCAAAGTTGAATATGACTAATCGATAAACTCCCCCACCATCTGTTAAGTCTAAGACAAAGGGTTCCCAATATTATTGTGCCGTGGGCCAGACAATGCCCCCTGGACAGCTGAGTAGGCTGGTCATGTGGTTCCTCCCACTGTAAACACTGCTGTAAAATGCATCCGTGGCTGTTGTAAACACATTTATGACAGCCATGGGTGCATTTATGGCAGCATTTATGGCAGCATTTATGGCATTGCAGGCGTGTTTCACTTCCAGTAGTGGTGAGGGTGGCAGTGGGCCACATCAAATGATGCTGCAGGCCGGGTCCAGCCTGTCAGCTGTAGGTTGGCCACCCCTGGTCTAAGGTGTCCTTCTTTCACAGTACAGTCCTTTACTCCAAGAGCTGTTCATTCTAGAGTTGTATATACATTGAGTTGATGGAGGGCAGCAGTTTCATCAATATTGTCCTGGGGCTGATGAAGGCCTTGCATGCCAAAAGAGCGTAGGACCATAAAGCGACTCCTGAAACTGGATCAGCGGTACAGGTGTCATGTTGTGATGAGGAAAGCAAATGGAAGACCACTGTATTATATTGTTCCCAGGACAATCTTCATGGCTGTTTGCCATGATGATAGCCAATATTCAGAATCCGACATAGCACTTGGAGAAAAAGATATGCATTGAGGTTATATTAATTTGTTACCATTTGAATTGGCATGCCTGCATCCCAAGTAATCCTGAGTCCCATAATTGTGTGAGGGACTCAAAGTCCTCTTCTACACTTCAAACAAGTGCACTGGTGCTCTCTACTAAAAAGGCTAATTACTTTAGTGTAGTTTATTCAATTAAACTGCTCCAACTTTCCATGAGATACAACTATGATAGAAAGAACTGTATAATGCAGATGACTATGTTTAAATGAGAGCTTATAATGTTCTAAGGTAGGAGGAAGCTTGAAATTTCCTCATCAATAGTTGGCATCAATAGGCAGAGTAGAGATGCAAGTTGCTTGAGCAAAGCCTTCCCACAACCATAACATATTCTGTATTTCTTTTCAAATCACAGTAATTATCTCTAAATAAGCATCTGTACATTACACATGCAAATCTTATACAGTGTCCTCTTGCTTTGGTTATATATGTAGCCGCCCTGCCTTTGGGAGGGATTTAGACATTACATTTCTAACTCTGAATTAAGAAAAATAAATTATTATTTTTAAAACAAGCCGCAATTTGTTTTTCATTAGGATTTATTTCAAATGGATTTTCCACTCCAAAAAGTCCTTCTATTGGGACTCTTTTCAAGGCGTATTTGGAGGGCCAATGTTTATTTTAACAGTATTGTGTGTATTTTTTTAATAAATGAGTTCATGTATGGGTGCAAGTGTGTGAATGTGTAATTTGTTTATTTAACCAGTTCTACAATTCAAATTACAGTAATGAAGATGAATGATAGGAAAAGAAACTGGCACTAAATTCCAAACGTAGCTACAGTCTTCACCTCTCAGCTGTAAAGAAAGACGTTCCAGCATGATGAAATTATTTCTCTACAAAGGAAAAATAATTCAAATCCAAATTTCTGGGTCTCCATGCACACTAAAAAACACTGCAGAACAGAATGTGTCAAAGCATGTTTTTAAAGGGGTGTTTTTTTAAATAAAAAAAACCTCTTTCTTTGCTTTGTTTATTAGCCTGAGCCAAGCTGACCTGGCCGAATTATCCCAAGGGTAGAGTTCTGATTGCTTTTCAATAGCAATAGCCTCAAAAGAAAGACAGAAGGCAATTTTTCCACCATCTTGTCACCAGAGAAAACTAAAAGGTCAACTCAAATAAAGCTTAACCAAAGCATTTGTTGCGACAGTATTAGTCCTTTCCATCCCCTTGCTGGGATTAAAGAATCTATGGATCAGGGGTTGGGAAACTTCAGCATAGTCCTTTACCTTTGGCCAACCTAAGTCGGGTATAGCCGGTGGCTCGGCAACCTATAGTAGCAACAGGAGTCATTTCTTCCCTATAGAATGGTTCAAAATGGCTTTACTCTGGGGCAGCAGTGGCGAACCTATGGCACACATGCCAGAGGGGGCACTCAGAGCACTCTGTGGGCACATGCGCTAATGCTGTAGCACAGAGTTCACCGCCCCACTGCTCAGCAGCCCAATGGGATCACTTCCTTCTTCTCCTAGCACAGAGTTTACCACACCCCTCTGCACAGCAGCCCAATGGGAGCACTTGCTCCCTCCCATGGCACAGAGTTCACTCCACCCTTCTGCCCAGCATTCAGTCTCTAAAAGGTTCACCATCACTGAGGCCATTTGTGTAGCTTTTGCCACCTTGCAGCCCAGGAATGTTATACAGTACAAGGAAGCGAAGCAGCCCTGGTCACCACTACTTTGAAAACTACACCCAGGGAATAGCAGTAGCAATTACAGTTATATACCACCCCATAGTGCTTAGTGCACTCTCTGGGCAGTTCACAAGTTAATCAGCATTTTGCCCCCAACATGTTGGGTCCCAGCCTCGGAAGGATGGAAGGCTAAGTCAACCATTATCCCTGTCTGGGCTGCAGTAAAGCAGTTTAACCCCTGTGCCACCAGGGAAAACTAACCAGCAAAAGAAACACACATTGGCATAACAACAAACAACAGCAACCAAATTCAGGTCACATCTCTTAAGAATCTTAAGCCAGAATGCTGTTGGGACTATAGAGTGTGGAAGGACAACAATGTAAGCAGTGGTCCTTTTTTATTTTGATCTGTCCATCACACTCTTTTATGTACCTGACTACAATCAAGCATGGGTTCAGTTGCTCAACAGATGGCATGCGGAACCTGAAAACTATTTGCACATCTGCCCTCATATATGTGTATACCAAAACGATTTTGGCCTTAATCAGTGCCCAATTCATAACAGCTTAAGACTGTTAACTGTCAGATGGTTTTTGCCCTCAAATTGAATAGTATCAAGCACAATCAGCACATGGAAATAAAAAGTGACTTTCCACAACAATAATGAAAATACATTTCCAAGGTAAGAAAACCAGTAGAAATTAATTTACTTTATTGGTGTGATGGAGTTTCTTGTCACTTTTTAAAGGTTCTTGGAAGTGTATTTTTGGACAATTAAACTATAATTTTGACATAAATGTTCACATGTTAGGTTATTTTCTAATCAACCTTAACAAAATTCTCTACACATAAAGAGAGAGAGAAAGTAATAACAAAGCAGCAGAATGGTTTATGTGGTTATTTATTGGATAAATGTAATGATGATGGCAGAATTATCTAAAAACTGCAATGTGAAGAGGAAATAATTTATGTATTTTTCAAACTTTATATGTGAATGAAAACATTTTACTAGCAAAATCCCACTAAAACCAGTCAAGAAACAGGATGGTTCTTTATCCAGACTCCTGATGGGTTTACAAGATACTATTTCACAGCTACTTAGTTCCTTCATCTGATTGGGTATTTTTAAAACCATGAAAGTCATGATTTGGGGGAGGGACTCTTTTAACATTTCTGTATAAGGTAGTTCCCAGTTTATGATTTACAAATCTCATTAAAAAATCCAGGGTTTCCCTTGCAACTATAACTCACCGCCTTGAGGTTGCAGGTTGAACATGTCCTAAGTCAGTGATGGTGAACCTTGACACTCCAGCTGTTCTTGAACTTCAATTCCCAGAAGCCCTGATCAGCAGGAGTGCTGACTTGTGCTTCTGGTAATTGAAGCCCAAGAACACCTGGAGTGCCAAGGTTCACCATCATGGTCCTAAGTGGATACATGTTAGATCAAACTGCTATACTGCAGCCCAAACTGCTGACTTTGTAAGTTTGATCCTTCCTATGCAGCTTTCCCCAAACTTTGGTTTTTGGACTTCAATTCCCATTCCCAGAAGCCTAAGTCAATTCCCCAAAGCACTGATCAGCCAATGTACTAACTTGAGTTTCTGGGAATTGAAGTCCACCAGTGTTCGGTGGAACATAGCTTGGGAAATGCTATGGGATCAAGGTTGACTCAGCCTTCCATCCTTCAAGGTCAGTAAAATGAGTACCCAGCATGTTGGGGGCAAAGTGCTAATTACCTTGTGAACTGTCAAGAGAGTGCACTAAGCGAGGCTATGGGAGGGTATATAAATGTAATTGTCATTGCTATCCCATGCTAACAATACAAAAGGAGACTGCTCACACAAGCAGACTGCCTGGATTAACAGATCTAGAAATGGATCAAAAGATGGTCTCCCCAGGAAGTTCAGACTTGTTTCTACCAGTTCAGCAAATTCTCTAGGAATGGTAGAAATGTGTGTTGGGAATGGAAACCACTTTTGACAAAAGGATATCTTATAACAATCCACCTCATCACACCTGGCTTTTCTTTGATAAAGTCAGGTTACTAAAATAAACATGGCTTAGTCTAGTCCATGGTTAAACACAATTAACTATTATTTACACAGAATTTTATTATCTTTTGTTGTTATATCCATGTGCCTTATTCTTATGTATACATTATACATGGCCTAAGTGCATGTTTTTTTTTATAAATGACAACCTCAATAGTGCAAGCTCTAAAGATTACAAAGTTAAATAGCAGAGTGAAGACTTACATAATCATTCAATTAGACAAACAGAATATTTTCAATTGGATGGCGCAGAAAGATATGTTTAACTGCTGGTTTGTTTATTCTAGTGCACCTATAGGTTTTATGATGTAAAAAAAATCATAAGCTACCTGAAAGTAATGAAAAATCTAATATGAATGTTTTTTTTTGTTATTCAGTCGCACAGTCGATTCCGACCCTTTGTGACCCTATAGACCATCGTTCTCCAGGCACCTCTGTCCTCCACCATCCTCCTCAGCCCGCCCAGCTCTGTGCCCACTGCGTCCATGATGCCATCTAGGCATCTCATCTTTGGTCGCCCTCTTTTTCTTTTGCCCTCCACCTTTCTCAAGCATGTCAGCAATTCACAAAAAGTAATTTCTTTCAAGGACATTTCCTGGAATTGAGGAGATATTTTTATTCATAAAATTGTTTATTAAACATGAAAAAAGTTCCTTTTCTGGTCTACAATTCCTACAGCCACCCTAGGGATTCTGGGAGTTGCAGCCTGAAAAATAAATTTGCCAAGCCATACCAAAGGCTTCTGTATTAGTTTAGTGAAGCCAAATAAAGCTTTGGAAGATCTTCTGGGTGACTCAAGCCCTCCACAATCATGTCCCACAATCATATGGACAGTTTGGGAGAAACTCCCTTTCTCTAAAGGAAGGTCTCACAATTGCCTAAAATAGCATCTTAGGATCACTGTAACTCTGGAATGTGTGCTTGTGCATCAACATAGACCAGGGTTCCTCAAACTTGGCTCTCTAGGTGTTCCTGCACTTCAATTACCAGAAGTCCCAGTCAGCATAGCTGCTTATCAGGGATTCTGGGAATTGAAGTCCAAGAACATATAGAGAGACAATTTTGAGGAACCCTGACATAGACATTTGAGCCATGCTCATTCTGTCCGCCCTGGTCCTGCTTACCCCAATGGTACTTCAGTGGTATGCTGCTGAGCAATGAGTAATTAGTGAATGTATTCTGCATCATCAAGTCACTTCTCGTTTATGATGACTTCATATGTTAATGGCTTCCAGAAGATCCTATCATTAACCGCCCTTCCCAAGACTTGCTTAGGGCTACAGCTTCCTTTTATTGAGCCAATACAACTGATGTTAGATCTTTCTCTTGTTTTACCACTTTCATTTCTCCCTAATGTAATTGCCTTTTCTACTTAGTCTTGTCTTCTTAATGAGGTGTCCAAAGGACAATTGCCTCCATTTAACCATTTTAGCATCTTGTGAAATGTCAGGCTTGATTTGCTCTAGATTAGAACCCACTAATTTGTCTTTTTGGCAGTTCAAGGTATCCATAAATCTGTCCTCCAATACCAGATTTTATTAAACATTTTCTTTAACCAATAGCATTCAACAAAGCAAACATTTTTCAGTTGAATTGTTTTAATCACAGACATCCACAGCTCCTCTGGTGGCTTAGTGGTTAAGATGCTGAGCTTGGAGACTGGAAGGTTGGGTTTCAATACCCGAAGGCTACATGGCGACATGAAAGGAGCCTCATTCAGGCATCCCCTTAGCAGAATTTTTCCAGCAAAAATCCTTTCAACTCAGAGTAATCTCTGACATGAAATTATTATAATCACAGACGTATTTATACTAAAAAATCTGTGTGCTCCACAATGACCACCATTCTGCACAGTTCCTCTACATCAGAAAGCCATGTGGAAGTTTCTGCAACTTTGGCCAACTTGGAAAAATCTCTCCGGAAAAAGATATTAGGAAACAGTGGTAGAGTTTTGGAGAAGAAATCTGTGTGCTATGTAGATTGCTTATACCCCCTAAGCTAGTCTGTGCCCTGTTCTTGGCTGTAGCTGACAACAGAAGTCCCAACAACGTGCAAACAATGATTGGGTTGCTGGAAAGCACCTGGAGAATGCAGCAGTTAGACCATGTATCAGCAATTTTGAACCAGCTATACTGGGTTCCTGTATGTTTTGAGCCCAGTTCAAGGTGCTGAATTTGACTTATAAATTCCTAAATGCCTTAGGATCTGAATATCATACCTGTCAAGCGTGGCTCCAGAAAATCCAGGAACTGCTCAGTCCCAGCCGCGCATGTGCAGCAACAACTCCTTCTGTGCGTGCACAAAACCCTTCTGTATGCGCAGAAGGGTCCTGCATAGAACCCATGGCAGCAGATGGCGGCAGGAAATTTGAAAAACGAGCGCTGAAATACGGGAAATCCTGGCCAATCTGGGATACTTGACAGGTATGCTGAATATGTGAAAAGCTGCCTCCTTCTACATGTGCCTTCCTGCTATTTACAGTCATAATGAGGAATCCTGTTGCACATACCATTTGGTTTGGGCTTATATTTATATACAGTGTCCTACTATTTGGATCACTGTTTAGTCATTTCAGCAGTCTCCAAGCTTTCCGGCTGCTTCTTGCCATGTCAAGCTATGTTACAATGCCTATCCAGTGAGCTCTTTTTGTTTCTGCAACAGTGAAGATCAAATTTCTCATAGCTTTCATCATATGTTCATTAAAAGAGTTTCCTTCAAAATGTGAAATAAAATCTATGTATTGGGCATGTGTTTCTGGATGCAGTTGGTCCAGTACTCTCTTAAAATGGAGGCACAAGAACATTGCAGAGCAGAAGTTACAAACTGATCACAGTCATGTGAGAAGGAGCCTTCTTGAGGAGCAGAAATCATTGCAAATACACCTGGGCATCCATTGGGGAAAGGCATATAGCTGGCTAATCTTTTGTAACCAGAAGGCCTGAGCACACAAACATCCAGTCTCTTGAAAGTTTGCTATCTGCAATCCTCAGTTCAAACCAGGCATTCCTGGATTCAGGATCCTGACAAATTCCTTCTTCACTAACATTAAAAGCATCTGTTCTTTTACACCAGATCATGTTCTTCTATTTCAGGAAATGCAAGGTACAAATAACTCTTATTTTCTTTCTGCAGACTTCTGAATTTTGCCTCCGCTAAGCAACATTAAACCCAGCTCTACAGTCATATTAAGCCTAGCCCACTGCTGTTACGAACTGTTTCCACTTGAGAGACATCATGTTAGCTTTTCTAAGACATACCTGGGGGTGAGCAGTATAAAATGTCAAAGAACATTGCATAGTAACCATCAGAACAATTAAGCCCTTGTAAGTCCTCTAATACTTTTTTTTTTTTTGAGTGGCTTCAGGATCTGGAAAGGTATGGTTCCTTTCCCAGTTCTCTGTCAGTGTTTTAGAAACATCTGTCTGAGAATAACATGCCACTGTTTCTCCATCCAGAAGTGCGGAAATGTTGGAGAAAAACCTTAATGGAAATACAAGCGCATCCTTTAGCCATGTCATGAAAATATTTGCCCTTCGTTTCACAAATACTGTGTTTTGAGTGGGGATGAGTTAATAATAAATATGATTTGTACAATTAACACAAAAATGCACCTAATTTTTAAAAGTTGGCTATAAGAGTCAATAACCAGGAGCCCATCCTAGGGACATGTTTGTGAGAATTGCCTGGATGAGGCCAATTATAGCCTGAAGCCAAAGTTACAGTATTTATAAGTCTTTTTCCTACTGATGTGTCCCCGAATGAACCATAAAGTAAACACTTTACACACCAGTTCAGTCTTTACCACTATGACTTCACTCTAAGAGTTGGTCTTGTTTACAGTTTCTTTCAGGTACTAGAGTTGCTCTAAAATTCTGAACTATGTGATTAAGGGCAAAATATACAAATATGAGGCATTTCTTGGTCAAATATTTCGGAATCAAAAGGTCACAAAGTAGTGACAGAAGAAAGATTTTAATGAGAGACAATTAGGTCTGAGCTATAATGATTGTGGAGATTGGGTTTTATGCTGATACTAGCAGAGGTTGCCCGGCATTGCCGGGTGCTATAAACTGTGATCAGTTTTTTGGGGTTTTTTTTGTGGATTAAAAAAGAACAAAGGATGATATAATTGTTTCAAATTGTTTTATTTAACCAAATAATGTTTTAGTTAGTGGGTTTTTTTAATAGTTGTACCGTAGGTAATAATTTTAAAAATGTGAAAGTACATTTTTTTTACATGCAATGTTTTTAAACTGTGTGTAGATGTTTTGGTTTTTTATTTGGGTTACAACTCAACACAGGATGTTATAAATATTTTTATTTTTTATTTTTTACATATGTTTGTGATTTGCGTAAAATTGTGATTTATTGTTATGTTTTTGACTTGTTTTTACTCTTGTGGCCTCAAGGTGGGGCTGTTGAGTCTTTTTGACTTGTTTTTACTATTCTGTCCTGCAGGTGGGGCTGCTAGTGGTTCTGTTTTAGTTTCATATGTTTTTTCTCTCCTGGCCTCTGGGTGGGGCTTCTTCTGGTAAGTAGTCTCTTTGTTTCTTCATTTCTGTTCCGGTCGTCGTGGAGGGAGCATGTGCTGGTGAGTTGTCTGGTTTTCTTTCTTCTGAGGTTTTTCTTTGTTTTGCTTTTGTGGTGTTGGGCTGGGAGGTGTTTCTGTTTGTTATTTTTTGTTTTGGTTTAGTTTTAGGTTTGTTTAATTGGTTTGGTTATTTCTGGTTCTGTTTAATTTGTTTTATTTTGTTGTTGTTTATTTATGTAATTAGTTGTTGTTTGTTTGTGTAATTTGTGGTTTTTTCATGTTGTAGTTAGGTGTTTTGTATGTGGTTTTGTGTCATTGTGGATGTTTTTGTTTGTGTATTTTGTGGTTTATTTTTTGTTTATTAATTGTTTGTTTAATTATTGATTTATTTTTGGTTTTTTTTAAAAAAAAATGGTGTTTGTTTTTTTTAATTTTTTTTATTAAATGTTTTTAATAGACATACAGAAAAAGAAAAGAAAACATTAACAGTACATTAACAATACATTACACTAACAAGTCCATAATATCATACTAACAAACATTACTATATGCTAGCACATAACAATATCTATATTCATTAACTACTATTTAGCCACCAAATATTAAGAACCATTATTTCAAAGTCCAAAATAATAGAAAGAAACTTTCTGTACTACCACTAATCTTTTTAACCAATAAAAATCACCCTGTGAATATATACAATGCCCGGAGAGTTTATTTTCTACTCAGCTCCAGAAGCTTCTTTGAGATGGTACTGGTCCTGAACTATCACTTGCCATAATAGAGTGATCCACGAACGGTTTCCATATATTCCAAAATCTATTCTCTTTTAAATTATCTCTTTTGACTTTAATCTCCCATGTCAATTTATCGTTCAATGCTAAACTCCACATTTCTTTATACCATTCTCCAACCTGAATATCTACATCGTTTTTCCAATGTCTGGCTATACATTGTCTACCCGTTGTCAGTACAATTTCCAGTAATTCTTTTTCCTCCTTGTTTAAACCCAGATCTTCCACATTCGTTAAAAGAATAGTACCCGACACCAACTTAACACTTTTACCCAATATTTCACCAAATTCATTTTCTATTCTTCCCCAAAAATCCCTTATTTTTTTACAACTCCACCACATATGTTCATATGTTCCATCAAATTCTTTACATCTCCAACATAACTTATCTCTTTTATTATCCATCTGGTAAAGTCTTAATGGTGTCAGGTACCATTGCCACAACATCTTGAAATTATGTTCTTTAATCCTTACAGACATTGTTCTCATAATTCTCTTTTTCCATTTATTTTTCCATTCAATCTCCCCAATTTTTATATTCAAATTTTGTTCCCACTTCCGTTTCAAATCCTCCTGTGGATCTGCACCTCTATTCAATATATTATAAAGCTTACTTACAAGACCCTTAATACTACTTTCCCCTTTTCTAATCTTCCTTACCAATTCCTCAAATTCCGTAAGTACTCTGTCTGACCCTAGTTCTCTTTTATATTTTTTATTCCAATTGTCCACCTTTAACTTCTGAAACCAATTCAAATTTAGTATCTCAAACATTTTTTTCCGCTCGGCATCAACATCACATGCTTTTAACCAATCTTTCAGTAACAACGTCCCATTTTTATCCAATATTTCTATTTTTTCTTTGTCTAATTTTATTGGGAAACACAACATATCAGTCAATTCCAAGATTGGGGAGAGATTCGGAACCATATCTTTTTTTACCTTCTTCCACACCTCCATGAGACCTTTCATCATAGTATTATTTGACCTTTTCACCTTATCCTTCATTCCCAGAAAATTCAAGTTTCCAATATTTCTGTATTCTTTCATTTCCAATTGTTCCCAAATTACCTTTTCTCTTGCCAAGATCTTCACAACATTCTTGACTTGAAATGCTCGGTAATATACTAACAGATTTGGCATACCCAACCCCCCTTTTTTCTGAGACAAATACCATAGTTTCTTTGGAAGCCTAGGTTTTTTTCCTCCATTACAAAAATCATTAAACATTTTTTGAAACTCATTAATTTCTTTCTCTTTTAAGTGAATCACGAGCGTATCAAATAAAAAGTTAATCTTTGGTAACAGTATCATTTTACACATGGCAATCCTTCCGAACCATGACAGCTTTAACTTCTGAAGTTCTCGTATTTTATTCCTAAATTCAATTCTCAAGCTGTCATAATTCAATCGTTTAAGTTCTTCTAATTTGTTTGAAATAATTATCCCTAAATACTTCAACTTATCTTTAATTTGTATATTAAGTGTCGACACCGTCCTACCCATCTCGCTCAATTTCAAATTACACAACATCAATTCAGATTTATCCCAATTTATCTTTAATCCAGTTATAGCTTGAAATACTTGTAGATGATCTTTAATCCTGTCCATTACCTGTTCCGGGTGCTTCACCATAAGCAATGTATCATCAGCGTACATGCTCACTTTATTACCCATGATCCCTTCTATATTTGAATCCTCCCTTATACTTTTAGCTAAAATCTCCATTGCCATTATAAACAAGATAGGAGATAATGGGCAACCCTGCCTAGTGCCTGCCTCTAGCTTTATCACATCCGTGAGCTCCTCGTTTACTCTAACCCTGGCATTTCCTTTTTGATATAGTAAATCTATAACCCTATTAAATTTATCTCCAAACCCATATTTTCTAACTATTTCCTTAATTGAAGACCACTGCAATGAATCAAATGCCTTAAAAATATCCAATGATAGTAATCCCACTTTTTCCTTTGTTTGATTAACATTGTCTATTAAATCTAATACCCTTCTAGTCAAATCTGCCATGTGTCGTCCTTTTAGAAACCCAACTTGATCAACATTTATATATTCCCCCATAAAACTATTTAAACGGCTAGCCAATATTGCCGTGAAGATCTTCGCATCTTGATTTATAAGCGAAATTGGTCTGTACGAATCCACTCTTTCCAAATTCTTACCAAGTTTTGGCAAAAGAACAATTGTAGTGTTATACCATGAAGTCGGGATTGATCCTCCATCTAGTATATGATTATATAACTTCACCAATTTCGGGACCACCACCTCTTTAAATTCTTTGTAAAACTCTGTTGATAAACCATCATCCCCCGGGGCTTTCCCTATCTTCAATCCGCTTATTACCCCCTTAACCTCTTTATCAGTTATCTTTTCCTCCATTTTCTCCCTATGCTCTTGTTTTATCCCATTCCCTAACTGCCTCTCCAATATCCTTTTAAGTTTTTCCATATCTATTTCTTTTTTTGCATATAACACCTGGTAGAATTCCCTAACTATTTTACATTTATCGCTATTCTTATTACACCTTGAACCTTGCCTGTCGACTAACACCCCAATTTCTCTTTTTTCCCTTTTAACCTTAGCTGCTCTTGCTAATAGTTTTGAATTCTTATTACTAAATTCAAAATATTCTCTGTTTAAATAAATCAAATCTCGTTTAACTTTATCAATATCTTTACCCATTACTTCTGCCTTAAGTCCTTGTAATTTCAAGAGAATTTTTTTATCTTTACTTTTTGCGTGTTCTTCCTGTAATTGTTTTATTTCCCTTTCTTTTTCTATGTGTTCTGCTTTATACTTTTTATATTTGAGGCTTGCCAATTTTATGCTTTCCCCCCTAAAAACTGACTTCATGGTATCCCATACAATGTTAAAATTAACCTCATTATTATCGTTCCATTGCCAACTTTCTTTCCAGCTTTCCATAATTGCCTCTTTGCTTTTCTGATCTTTGAACAAATTAGGATCGTACCTCCAATTTCTAACTCTTTGAATGTTTTTTGGTGCTTTCAATTCCAAATATACTTTAGCATGATCCGATTCCTTAATAATCCCAATTTCCGTGCCTTCTATATCCCCAATTAAGTTTTCCGACAGAAAAACATAATCTATTCTCGAGTAGGTCCCATGTACATGCGAAAAAAAGGAATATGCCCTCTCCAAGCCTTTAAACTCTCTCCACGAATCCTTCAAACCCATAACTTTCATCCATTTGTCCATCGCCTTCCCTTTCACACCCATTCCACTTCTAGCTATGTTTGTGCAATCTATTCCTGACCTGATCAAATTAAAATCACCAGCCACAATAGTTTTTGCAACGTTTTCCAACTCCACTATTTTCCGAATTTTTTCGAGAAACACTACTTGGTGGTCATTCGGAGCATAAATATTTACCAACAATATTTCCTCATCCTCCAATTTTCCTCTTACCAACAGATACCTACCCTCTTGATCAGCAATCTTTTTTGTGATTTCAAATCCTAACTTTCTAGAAATCATAGTTGCCACCCCTCTTGCTTTAGATGTTCCAAACGCCATCTCATAGTGTTGCATCCAACCCAGATAAAGTTTATTCGTATCTTTTGATTTCTGATGTGTTTCCTGTAAAAATAAAATATCTGGTCTATCTTTTTTCAACGCTGATTCCAGCCTCCGTCTCTTAAGAACAGAGCCTGTACCTTTCACATTCCACGATATTATTTTAATACTACCCATAACCAAATTCTTCTCCCAACTTTAAACTCTCCATCGGGCATGCCACCAAGAACCCTTCACCATACCCACTACATAAAACACACATTTTCACTCTCCCCACCTTCCAACGAAAAGTCGCCTCTGTCAACCAAAGAGGGGAGAGGGGGGACCTGCAAGATGCGCCCTACTGCCGGCGCTATGCGCTATTTACCCATTCTACCTCTATTAGGTAATTAAGATTACTACTATCTAATGCTCATTATTCCTTACCTGTCTCCTCCTCCACCATAATCAAGGACGAGTCCTCCTCCTCCTCCCCTCGCTGTGGCGTTCCACCTGTTGCCCCACCGGGCTCCTCCCTCCCATATTCCCTCCCCAGAGCTCCAGAATCCGTCATTTCCTTCTTAAGATTTTTCCATTCTTCCGAATCTACTTGTACCAATCCCAACAAACTCACATATTCCAATGGATTAGTGCCTTCATCAATAACTTGCATTCTTTTATCATAGAAAAAGCGCAATTGTTGTGGGAATCTCCAATTATACCTTATGTTTTTACTCATCAATAATTTAGTAACAGGCCTCATCTTATACCTCCATGTTCTTTCTTTCAATGAAATATCATTGTAGACTTCTACATCTGAACCATCAAATTTCAACGCGTCTGAACCAACTCTTTTCAAATGAGCCATTACTTTTAATTTATCTGCCCAATTTGCAAATTTAACCAACACATTTCTTTGAACCACTCTCCCTCTTCTTTGACCCACCCGGAATACACTTCCTAAATCCTCCTGAACAAATTCCTTCCCCATTTTTAAACCATTTAACCACTGAACCACCCTCTCTCTTAACAAATCCGGAGTGCGTTCCGGCACCTGACGGATCAGAATGTTCTGCTTTCTCATCATATCTTCAACAGCATCTATCCTCATTTCTTGTTCCTCCAGTTTTAACTTGCTGTCCCGCACCACCTCCTGAGTCCCTTTTACTTCCTTCTTTACAGCATCCACCTCGATTTGAACCACTTTCAGCATTCCCTCAAATTTATTCAAACTTAAGTCCACCTTTTTGGTATAATCTGTCAGTGTTGACATCATCTTTTCTTGCCTTTTAAACATTTCATTTTTATCTTTCACCCTTGAAGCCTCATTTTTCTCCATTTTTTGCAACAACTTGCCAATTTCCACCATAATTTGAGTCTGATCCAATGGCACTGTGGGCTCGGGTGTTGACTGAGCAGATTCATCCATTGGTGCTTTTTCAATCTTCTTAGGCTTTACAACTTGTTCTTCTTCTTTTGCTTTCGCTCTCGTACCTTTATCCATAGTGATGTAATATATTTCACACCCAATGTTGCAGATCGCTGTAGCAAATTGCCAATACAGTAAGGCTTACTACACTGCAGCCATAGGTTCCACCAATACAACCAGAAAGTTCTTATGTCAGCAGAAGATCCAAAATTTACTATAATCCACAACGATGGAACAAAAGAAAACAGCTCTCCAAACAGGCAGTTTAAAAGTGAAAATTGTTAACCACAAATAATCCTTTCCCACAAAGCCAGCAGTCAAATGACGTCTTCCAACCACAGCAAAAAGGCTTCAAAGAAACAATTAATCAAGTTGCTGAAGGGGGGGGGGAGCTCAGAAGGAAGGAAAAATCCAGCCACCAAGGGGTTAAGGTGGGAAGTTGAGCAGCTATTTGTAATCCACACGGTGAAGGAGCCATACAATCAAAGCCACATAATCCTTCCTTTGAAGTGGATAATCAAAGCACCATTTTCCAGCGAGTGCCTTAACTTTGGAGTGAGAAGAAGCCCCCCTCTTCCCCCTCCTCCCTGAATGAGCAGATAACTTAAGCAGAAGAGAGAAAAAAAAAACTCCCACAGCTTCTCCGCTTTTCCAGCCCAGAGAGGAGAGAGAAAAAAGAAAAAGGAAGATTAATCCACCTTATTGATCTCAGAATGTGGCGCGGTCCTCTGGTATGTAGAAAAAAAACCCACAGTCTATGCACGATCACTTTCGTTTTCCCTGACCGTCGCCATTACAGTGCCTCCACCTCTCCCCCCCTTTTTTTTTCTTTTAAGAAACTCAGCCGGTTTTATGGCTTGTTGCTAGGAATGTAGCTCCCTTCAGGCACTTATAAACAAATTGCCTTCACTCACAGCCGCTTCTTGCCACTTCCAAAACCAGTTCCAAAGCCTTCTCCACGATCTCGCTGATCCCGTTCCTCGGCTCTCCAGCGGAAAAGCCGCGACTACCGTCACAGCTCAACCGCCCAGAAAACCTCCCGAACTTCGATCATCCAGCTTCATAAGCTCAGCAAACTTTCCAAGGAGACAGGCAAGGATCTTATCTTTAAGCTTTACCACTTCAAAGTTTTCTATTCCGCTCCTTCACATTGTTCACCACTTTGTTGAGCGCGAGCGTCCGAAACTAGATGTTACACAGCAGCCATCTTAGCCACGCCCCCATGGTGTTTGTTTTTGTTGTTTAGTTTGAAGAATGGGCTGGCTGTTGGTTCCTCTTTCCCCATTGCTGCTTTGAATTTTGGTTTAGATGTAGCTATGGAAGAAAGGAGGGAGGAGGCAGTCAGCCCATTCTTCTCTCGGGAAGGTTTGTTAGGTAGGTCAGGGAAGAAGGAGGAGGAGGCAGAGAAGAGCTTTCTCTGCTTAACGATGGTTCCCTCCTCTCTTTCTCCTTTTTCTCCTGGCTTACCTAACTGGAGATCGGCAGGCAGCAATCCGTTAGGGGTGGGGCTCTTCCTTGTGGATTGCTGGCTGTTGTTTTTGTATTCTGAAATACAAAGGCATCAGCCAGTCATCCGCCAGGGAGGGTGCTTCCCCTGACGAAGTGCTGCCTGTTTTGGGGTTTTTTCCCCACCCCAGCTCAACTTTACTTGAGGCTGCTGGTGGTCTCGCTGTGTCTTCGGCGGGGTAGCATGGAGGAGAGGGAGTCCCTCTTCTCCCCATTGCTCCAGGAAAGAAGGACGGCGGGTGTCTCAGAGTGGCGTTTTGTGGCTTTTTATTTTGCGTGGCTGTGAGGCGCTAAGTCTGCCTGCTGGGGACTTGCGCTCCCATTGCTTTTTGTAAGTTTATTTTTTGTGTGCTGGCTTTCTCAGCATTCTGCATGCTCAGGGCGCGGAGGGCACTGGGACTTGTAGTTTTGCCTTTGTGGTTTGCATTCGTGGTGCGGTGTTTTTTTTCTGCGGCTCGATTTCAATTGGCCAACGTTCTTTTTCCTCGCGCCTCTCAGCCTGATTGGCTGTGGCACGGCGCGGCACAAAGAACATTGGGAATTGAAGCCTTGTATGTCAAAGAAGTGATAAAATCGTATGAATTGGAATATCTAGGTGATTTGGAGTCACCATTAGAAGCTCTGTGGGTAAGAGTACCAGGCCACAAGGATGGTCTAACAGTAGGCATATACTATCAAACTCTTGAGGGAGACTGGCAGTTGGAGAATGTTGTAAAGGAGGCATCCAAGAAGGGAGGCATCCAAGAAGGGAAGCTGGTTATAATGGGGGACTTCATTTACCCTCACATAGACTGGGTGAACTGTTGTTCAGCACATGATAAAGAGATAAAGTTCCTAGATATGCTAAATGATTGTCCCCTGGGACAGATGGTTGAAGACCCAACTAGAGGTACAAGAATCCTTGACTTGATCCTGTGTAATACTCAGGATCTGGTGCAAGATGTTAATGTGACTGATCCAATAGGGAACAGTGACCACAACTCAATTATGTTTAACTTGATCATAGATTTCAAGTCACTGATAAAATCTAACACAGAGACCTTAAATTTTCAAAAAGGAAATTTCCCAAAGATGAGGAAACAAGTAAAAAAAGAAGCTGAAAGGGAAAATTGAGAGAGTCCAAACACTCCAAGAGGCATGGAGACTGTTTACAAAAACAATAACAGAGGCCCAGTTGTAATGCATACCCAAAAGCAGAAAGGGCACTGCCAGGTCAAAGAGGACTCCGATGTGGCCTACAGGAGCTGTTCGGGAAGTGATCAAAAGCAAGAAAAGCTCATTTAAGAAGATGGAAGGCTTGTCCGAATGAGTACAGCAGGCAGAAACATAAATTCTGGCAGAACAAATGCAAGGCAACAATCAGGAAAGCAAAGCAAGACTTTGAGGAATGTATAGCTAAAAATACTCAGAGAAATAACAAAGACTTCTTTAAGTACATTAGAAGTAAGAACTGTCAGATGTAATATCAAACTGACCTGAACTACATGTACCACAATGCCTTGCCGGTGTAATCTTACCCCTCCGAACCCTGCACCTCTGACCTCACCTAACCCTATTAAAGGACCCTCGCATACCTCCTGTCCTTCCTTCCATCCCTGACCCTTGATACAACCACTGACCGCTATGCGGGCAGTGGGAATAAAAGACTTTGATTATAACTGATTGATTCTGGAGTCATTGGGCCGAACCATCTGAAATACTCTATCAAAATGGTAGCAGAGGTTTGGTTTGCCCACAAACAACTCCAAAACAAATACAAATGACCAAAAGAAAGACCCGGCTGAACAAAGGAGGGTCCAGAACACGAGCCAAACCAACTGGACCCAAAGGAGAACCCGAAACTCTGAAACAGGCAAACGCACGACACCAAACGGTAATGGAAGAGGTCAACCCCGACCGGACCATCACGGAGATGGACCCAGATGGCCAAACAGAGGCCGAGACCGGAGGGGCACCCACCAAAAGGGACGACCAAGATGAAAGCCTGGCAACCAAAATCTACAAGGCGATAGCCGGGAGACGGATGATCCCCACAGCAGAGCTACTGACCCTGATAAATGGCAGAGATGAACCCCACACCAATGGCGCGGTAAGCTCCACCCCGGGACCCTCCATGGCGGGAACCACAAGCGCCACGCCGGGTTTGAATCTAGCCAAGATGGCCGCCCAATTACAAGTGGCGACCCTAGATTCAAACACACCAGCGGGAAACCTCACCAGGCCAACAATGCCCAAAGATAACACATGCGCCCCAGCCACGCGAAAGAAAAAAAGGCCCTGGGACCCCAGAGGGTAGACACACAGGCCCTAGAAATGCAGGACATGCCAGCCCTCAGCCCCCAGGAGCCAGAAGGGGGGTGGAGACCCCCAAGCGGACACCAAGCACCCAAGGGAAGCGATGCCAATGATCAGGCCAGACTTTCCCCATGAGCAGAGGCCCCCCCTTGCAACCAGAAGCTGAAGGGGACGTGACCTCTCCCCGGAAGAAAGCCACCGCAAACCCTGCTCAGCCAAAAACTGAAGGGGGCACAGCCCCCCTCCAGAAATGAGCTACCGCGAATGCGAAGAATGCGAAACCCGCAAGGCATGCGTCCGCACGGGAAGAGCAGAGGCACGTGCCAAGCAAAACAAAGAAAGGGGGGCCTACCGTCACTCGCCGCCTGCCCAGCCCAAGTGCAGGGGAAGCCCAGATGAGAAAGGCGACCTCCACGCAGGGCCACAATCCAAGGAACCAGAACTCCAGCAACGTGAACCCTCATCGATCCAGCAGAGATGGCGGCCTCCTCACGACAGCTCCACAGGGTCTTCCGATGAGGAAAGCAGCTCCAGTGATGAGGACGACCTCCCGGCAATGCTCCAACCTGAAGCAGCAGGACCTCCGGAGCAGAGGTCCGCCCACCTCAGCAGCCAGCAAAGAATGAGACTCACGCAGGCGCAAGAGGAGCGGGGGAGCCCTCCTCCGGCGAAGAGGAAGAAATGCAAGTCACACCAGGTCGCTCGATGGATAGAAGGTCAGCGAGCTCCCCCTACAGGCGACCAGAAAAACTACAAGCAAGACATTCAATAGCAAACATCTCATGGACTGGGCACAACAATTTCAGGTAATCTTGATGAGGGAGGGGGCTTTGTACCTGATCCAAGACCCACCAAGGAAGCCATGGACCCTAAAGGTGGACAGATTACACCACAGAGTATTCTGTTTACTTCTAAGTTCCATTGACATTTCAATGTATGGGAGTATTCCGGACGGATTAACAGTGCATGATGTTTGAGGGATATTGTATGAAATATTTTATTGCAGTGACAGGACTACGACCTGCTTGCTATTGAGAGAGTTGTTTGCGTATAAAAAGAGAGAGGGGACGACGATGAGTGAGCACTTGATGAAACTAAACAACATGAGGTCCAACCTCATAAGAAGAGGGGAAATCGTGAGAGCAGCACCTGATTAGTGTTATTTACAACTCTTTCGATTCAAGCTGGGACTATTTCCTGACTCAACTGGACAATTTGGGAAATGACAATGCCACATTGAGGTACATCACTAGGAAACTCGTAGCTGAGGATAATCTTAGAAGAGACAGGGCCACCATACGCAGAGAGGACAGGCCACACAAAAGGGTCAGTTTCACCGAACAAGCGAACCCTGCCCCCGAGTGTTATGTGTGTGGATCAAGAAAGCACACCAGGAGGGACTGCCCAAGATACTATAAAGACAAGAGGGCCACTGGGCACAACTCCCCACGCGACCGAACATGCCACGAGGGCACCCCAAGGCCTAGACATGAGTCACAGGACAAGTACCCATGCAGGTACAAGGGTGAAACTAACAAGCGAGACAGGCCATGGAGATCGCCCAGCCCAGGGAGAGAGCCTAAACCGCAGAAGGAGCAAGACAAACGTAAATCAGATTCAGTGAACGTGGTCAAACACAGCAAAGGGGCCAGTGGCCACAGGGCAGACAGGTCCACAAACGCTCACCTGCAGCAATGGCTGATCGACTCCGGGGCGACCACCCACACCTCATGCCACAGGGAGATATTCAGTTCATTCAAAGAAGACTCCTTCAGAATCAAAGTTGCCAACCAGAAACATGCAAAAGTAACTGGCAGAGGCAACGTACTCATCCCTGGGATTGGACTGGCAAAAGACATCCTTTACTCTACAGAAATTCCTTACAATGTCCTGGCCATCACCAAACTCACGGACGACCCTAGCCTGAGGATAGTCTTCAAAAACAAGAAGGTATCCATCGAAAGAAGGGGAGAAGAGATAGGAAGAGTGGAGCTCATGGGCGGCCTACCATACTTCATCGCCGAGGAAGCCGACGACAGACAAGCCGTGATAGGGTTGCTTGACGGCAATGATGACAAAGCAACGCAAGAACGCACCACGGAAGACCCCAGAGAGCGTGGACATGAAGGCCCAGAAGGGGAAGATGATGTCCACGACAGACCCACAAGGAATGAAGGGGTCAGCAATGCAGAGCAAAGAACGCCAAGGATATCCATAGGAAAGCAAGCACATGATGAGTGTGCGCACCTGTTGCACAGAAAGTTGGGACACACAGGTATCTCAACAGTCAAAAAGATGCTAGGATGCTTGGAAGGGCTAAAGGTCAAGAATTGTGAAAACTACCTGGAGTGCTCCGTATGCAAGAGCTCTAAGGTAAAAACCGAAGCACAACCAAAGACAGCCACCAGAAAGTCAGACCACCCATTCGAATTGGTCCACCTTGACTGGTGGGGCCATGCAAGAAGTCCCTAGGCCAGAAGAGATTCTTCTTGACGATAGTTGACGACTACAGCCGATACGGCTTCGTATACACCCTCAAGAGCAAGGACGAAACCTTCAGCAAGTTCAAGGAGTTCTACCAGAGGGTTCAAACTCAGAACAACACCAATATAAAGAAACTGATGACGGACAGAGGATCAGAATTCTTGTCCAAAGAGTTTGAAGACTGGATAATCGAGAAGGGGATGCTGCATTACAAAACTGCACCGTTCTCAGCCTTCCAGAATGGAGTCGCCAAATGAAGGAACGGAGTACTCCAAACCATGATCAGATGCGTGATAGAAGATGCAGGTCTAAGCTTCTCGTACGGGGGGGAAGCACTGCTATACTCCAACTACACACTGAACAGACTATGGTCCGGTGTTGTTGGAAAGATGCCCTATGAAGCTATGTACAGGCAGAAGCCCAGGCTGGCTCAGCTTCATGTCTTTGGTGTGCTTGCAGATATACACATACCAAGACAACTGAGGAAGAAGGGGGACAAGATAACAAGAAGGCTAAGGTTCATGGGGTATGAACCGGGTTCAAAGGCATACCGTTTCCTAGACCACAACCTGAGAGTGGTGATTTCCAGGTTGGCCACGTTTTATGAACACGCAAACAGGAGCAAGATACACGCGAATGAGATACTGACAAGCGATTCAGTGCGGGAGAGAGCCAGGACACCGTCACCCGATGCAAGGCCCAGCAGACCAGTAGACAACCTACCAGTGGAGGACGAGGAAAGGCAGACACACCAAGATACCACAGGTGTTGGGGAGACTGAATCCCCAAACTCCCCAGAAGAGGTGCCCCGCAGGTCAACTAGGTCGACCAAAGGCCCAACTCCCAGAGGACTAAAGGAGTATGTGTTAGGCATAAGCACCTGCCCCGAGGCACCTGCAGGTTATGATGACATAGACAAACTGCCTCACAAAGAACAGGACAAGTGGCGAGCGGCAATGGAGAGGGAGATGGAAAGTCTCAAGACCCTCGGAGTGTACGCTCCCGCCAAGGTCCCAGAGGGACAGAGGACAGTGGGAACGAAATGGGTGTACAAGGTGAAACAGCTGGAAAGTGAAGGGGTAATGTACAAGGCGCGCCTAGTTGCCCAGGGGTTCACCCAACGATACCCAGACGATTACGAAGACACGTGCTCCCCCACGGTGAAACCAGAAAGCGTGAAGGCTGCTCTAGTGATGGCAACCATACTCGGAGAACAAGTGTACCAGTTTGATGTGCAGACAGCATACCTCCATGCAGATCTAGACAAGGAGATATATGTCAAGGCACCGCCTGGTTTTGGGCGCAACGAAGGGGAAACATGGCTACTCAGCAAGAGCCTCTACGGCCTAAAACAGTCCGGTAGGAGATGGTACAAATGCCTGGCTGAGGCAATGAGACAATTGAACTTTTTCCCAGTCGAGGATGACAAGTGTGTTTCTCTGAGGAAATCACCAGAGGAAGTTGAGAAGGTGGTAGTTTATGTTGATGATTTGTTATACTTCGGGAAAAGCAAATCCAAATGTGATGAGTTCGCCCGAGGACTACAAAATGAATTCTCCCTGAAGAGCTTAGGAAAAGTGAACAAATATTTAGGCATACAAGTCTCAAGGATACCCAAGGGTTTTGGGATCTCCCAGAAAGAGAAGATAGCTGAGCTCCTGGACAGATGCAACATGATGGACGCTCACCCTTGTGGGACACCTATGCAAACAGACTTCATGAAAAATGCCTATGAGGAAGGGGAACCATTTGAGGACATCAGCTTCTACAGATCCATTATTGGATCATTATTACATATAGCCAACTGGACCAGGCCCAACATTACGCTGGCGGTGAACCTTCTCTTGCGTCACTCCAGTAACCCAAAGGCCCACCATTGGGCAGCTGTCAAAAGACTGCTGAGATACCGGAAGGGCGCCATGGATACGTAGTTACTACTCACCCCTCGAGTGGATGAAGAGATCAATTTATCATGTTATGCAGACGCAGATTGGGGCGGGTGTTCAGGAACCAGAAAGAGCACATCCGGCTACATAGTGATGCTAAATGGCAGTCCTATATACTGGAGCACCGAGAAGCAGAAATTGGTCTCCACTTCCACTGCCGAGGCGGAATATTTCTGTTTGTCCAATGCCTCTTGTGACCTAATCTGGATAAACGAACTGATCTCCCTCATCTGGGAGAAACCCAAACTTCCCATCACCATCCACGAAGACAGCCAGGCAGCCATAGAGATAGCAAAGGGAGAGACTGTAAAACGTAAATCCCGACACATAGATATCAAGTGCAGGAATGTGAGACAGATGATAAGAGAAGGCTTTATGGAACTAACTCATTGTGAGACAAAGGAACAAGTGGCAGACATTCTGACCAAACCACTTCCCTTAGCCCAGCATGAATACCTGTTTGATAGTTTATGTCTTAGTGAATGAAGCACAACCAACTCCATACTCAATGTAGTCAGTTCGTATGATATTAGAAGGGGTTTTGTCAGATGTAATATCAAACTGACCTGAACTACATGTACCACAATGCCTTGCCGGTGTAATCTTACCCCTCCGAACCCTGCACCTCTGACCTCACCTAACCCTATTAAAGGACCCTCGCATACCTCCTGCCCTTCCTTCCATCCCTGACCCTTGATACTGTTGTTTTGTACATTTATTGCCATTGTTTTCTGGCTTAATCTTTTTGAAGTCTGGAACTAATTATATTGTGGTGATATGTACTTATATAGATATATCCTGGCATATATGGCTAGTGTTAGAATTTTTAGCCCTTAAACTGTGATTAGTATGCTGTATACACATGGAGCTGCATTGGAAGGACTGGGAGGGGCACGCTCTCATTATACTCTCCTGAGTCATCACCATATAAAAGGACATAGCATTTAGATACAGTAAGTCCGTAGCCCAGAAAGAAAACACAATGTGAGGTTAGGACCCAATAAAAGAATGATGCTACTATGCATATATATATGATGTAACCAGGTGAGTTGTTATTATAGTTATTATATTTGTTATTATAATTGTTAATAAGAATATTATATTTCAAAGTTAATGTCATTCAATTTAGTGTTTACTAATTGTTTTTACAGAAGTTGGAGAGTAAAGCTATTAAGTTGTCTGAAGAAGGGAAGTTCCCCCAAAAGAGTTGTTTACCGGTCAACTTTCACAACATAGCATTACTGGATGACTGTCTACTATTTTATATTGTGAAATTAAAATCAACTATAAACAACACATTATCATTCCTGTGCCTCAAATGGAGTTTTCCTGTTTCCTCAATTATATAATCCATTTGGCCTTTGTCTTTGTCCTTGATACAACCACTGACCGCTATGTGGGCAGTGGGAATAAAAGACTTTGATTATAACTGATTGATTCTGGAGTCATTGGGCCGAACCATCTGAAATAAGAACCCAACTAGGAAGGCCATTGGACCATTAGATGACAATGGAAGGCAAGGGATTATTAAAGAGGAAACAGAGATTGCAGAGAGACTCAATGAATTCTTTGCTTCAGTATTCACTGAAGAAGACAGAGACCACATGCCCAAAACAGAGCCTATCTCCGTAGGGAGGGAAACCGAAGAATTAAGCCAGATAGAAATAACCAGGGAGGAGGTCCTTGCATGTCTTGTTAAACTAAACACTAACAAATCACCAGGACCAGATGGCATCCATCCACAAGTTCTCTGGGAACTTAAAGATGAAATTGCTGGTCTCCTAGCCAAAATATATAATATTTCCCTCTAATCAGGCTTTGTGCATGATGACTGGAAGGTAGCGAATGTAACACCAATTTTCAAAAAAGGATCCAGGGGTGATCCAGGAAATTACCGACCTGTCAGTTTGACATGTGTCCCAGGTAAAGTGATGGAAACCATCCTAAAAGATAGAATTAATAGGCACATAGAAGAGAAGGCGCTGCTAAAGGAGAGCCAACATGGTTTTTGCAAGGGCAAATCATGCCTCACTAATCTGTTGGAATTTTTGAGAGTGTCAACAAGCATGTGGATAAGGGGGATCCAGTTGACATTGTTTATCTGGACTTTCAGAAGGCTTTTGACAAGGTCCCACACCAAAGGCTCTTGAGTAAACTTACCAGTCATGGAATAAAGGGACAGGTCTTGTCCTGGATCAGCAACTGGCTAAGGGACAGGAAACAGAGGGTAGCACTAAATGGACACTTCTCCAAGTGGAGAGAAGTAAAGAGTGGGGTCCCCCAAGGTTCAGTACTGGGACCCCTGCTTTTCAACCTCTTCATAAATGATCTAGAGGTAGGAATAAATAGCAAGGTAGCCAAATTTGCTGACAACACTAAATTATACAGGGTAGTGAAAACTGTGAGAGATTGTGAGGAGCTCCAGAGGGATCTCTTGACACTGGGGGAGTGGGCAAAACAGTGGCAAATGAGCTTCAACATTAGTAAGTGCAGAGTGATGCATGTTGGGGCAAAAAACCCCAATTACATTTATAAACTGATGGGGTCTGAACTCTCTGCGACAAACCAGGAAAGGGACCTTGGTGTCCTGGTGGACAGCTCAATGAAGGTGTCAACCCAGTGTGCCTCAGCAGTGAGAAAAGCAAACTCAATGCTAGGGATCATTAGGAAGGGTATAGAAAATAAGTCAGCAAGTGTCATTTTGCCTCTTTATAAATCTATGGTGAGGCCCCATCTGGAATATTGTGTACGGTTCTGGTCGCCATACCTCCAGAAGGATATTATGGAGTTGGAGAAAGTGCAGAGGAGGGCAACCAAAATGATTAGGGGACTGGAACACCTTCCTTACCATCTGAGGCTGCAACAGTTGGGCCTTTTCACTCTTGAACGACGGCGTCTAAGAGGTGACCTGATTGAAGTTTATAAAATCATGCACGGTGTGGACAAAGTAGATAAGGAAAAACTGTTTTCCCTATCGCATAACACTAGAACTAGGGGACACTCCATGAAACTTTTGGGTACTAGTTCTCAAACAAATAAGAGAAAGTACTTTTTCACCCAGAGAATTACTGGTCTATGAAACTCCCTGCCAGAAGAAGTGGTGACAGCTGTCAGTCTTGACAGCTTTAAGAAAGGATTAGACAAGTTCATGGAGGACAAGGGTATCAATGGCTATAATTATGGATACTTAAGGACAACCTCCGGGTTGGAGAGATAGGCAGGATATCTCTCAATGCCATTTCCAGGGAATCCTAAGCAGGTGAAGGCATCTCATTAGGAATACCCTGAAGTAAATGGTGAGCCACTGTGTGAGACAGAATGCTGGACTGGATGGGCTGTGGCCTGTTCCAGCAAGATTGTTCTTATGTTCTTATGTTCTTAAGTCCTTTTTCTTTGTTTGCGTTCGTGGGGCTCTTGCCCAACTGGCGCATTTCTCAACCTGACAGTTACCTCCCTACCTGGTTCAGGCGAAGGCAGGAGGCTTGGTATGGGCTAGTGTGGCCGGGTGCGGGAGCCTTTGTCACATTCCAATGGTTAACGCTTGGATTTATAGGTATAGATTTGCATTTTCAACAGAGTATCATAACATATGGAACTGAGTAACACACTCAGATGCCAGAGGGAAAATAGCTGGGTAAGGAACTGGGCAGGGAACTAGGTAAGGAACAAGGAAGACACATAAGGCACCCTGGTGAACACAATGCAAATGTTCACAGTAAGCCTGATGTTTGCAAGCACACTGCCTTTGCAAAATGTCAATGGGAAAAGTCTACAAGTTAACAGAACCTGCAAAAGATTTTTTGAAAAAAGTAGTACTGGTCACTCCACATATCTGTAGGTTCAGTATCCATGGTTTCAGTTCTCCAAAGTTTAAAAAATATTAAATCAGAATCCTGAAATACATGATATATGTATTATATTTCTATGGTTCATTACCAGAGCTGGCCACTAAAAGCCACCACTTGCAATCTGCCACAGTTATCCTCAGTTTCAGGTATCCACAGTAGGTCTTGGAACATATACCTGCAGATATAAGAGGGTGATCTGTAGTCATTCCTTTCTTAAAAATAATAATAATGTTTCTTTTCATTTTAATACAAGCCATTAGTGATTTCTAAGCCTGTCACTGATGTCATCGTGCCAGTGCAACACCCATTGTAAACAGGGTGATACAGTTTGGGCTGCTTCAGCTTGTGCAATAGCAGAAACAGCGGAACTCTGCTTGTGATCTGTTATTAACCGACCAGAGTAACTATTCACATTAGCTGGGCGGTATAAAAATCCAATAAATAATATATATTTATATATAAATCTACTCAGCAATCTGTATGTGTGTATGGGCAGTGGTTTCAGAAGCCGGGCATTCCATGTTATTGCATAGGCTGGATTAGATGCTTTACAGGAGCCCGGAAGAACCCTGGTCTATTTGTTATACTTTTTGAAAAATAAAGGTTAACACCATTACGATTAATTTCATTGCTTCCCACTATCTTTGAACTGTTGGGTTTAATGATGATCTCATGTCATTGCCTGTCTTCACATTGGCTCAGAATTTGGGCACCTGTAGTCTTATCTATATATATAAAACAGAAGTGTTTGTTTGTATGTGATCTATAGGCTCCTGTATCCCTGGACTGATCCTGCTGAAATTTGACACATACATACCTTGGACTGGGGATATCAGCACTGCAGGGATCTAGAAACCCATGGGTGTGTACACCCCCCAAATTGGGATGCAATTGATATATACAATGTGTGTGTTTCCCAGTGATGCAATTGAGCTGATGTCATAGTCCCAGGTAGATTGAGATTGTGACATCACCTGACTAGCTCAGTGGTAGCCCTCTCAGCTCAGCTGTAGTTTTCACAGTAGGTGGAAGGCAAATGGGCATGCAAGATCAGCACTGTAAATGACCATGGCCTACGTTAAAGAAAAGAAAAACCTGAGCAAAGCCGGGTAATCAGCTAGTAAAATAAAAAAAAAAAATCCAAGCTTTGGATCAAAAGGCAGCTTTCTTGAAAAAAGTGTGTTTTCCACTGTGTGCTTCCTAAGAGCTACAGGATAAATGGAAAGATAAAGGTCTCCCTTGCTCAAAGGCCAGTTGTGTCTGACTGTAGGGGACAGTACTCATCTCCATTTACAGCTAAAGAGCTGTCACTGTCTGTGTCTGGAGTAGTTTCAGTGGTCATGTGGCAGGCACAAATAGATGCCAGAGCACATGAAACGCTGTTACCTTTCCTGCCAAAGCAGTACCTATTTATCTACTTGCAATTTAGAACTGCTAGGTTGTCAGGAGCTGGGACAAATGATGGGAGCTTACTCTGTTGCGCAGTACTCAGGTCTCGAACTGCTGACCTGCCAACCTTCCAGTCATCAAGCTCAGTGTTGTAACCACTAAGTGTTGTAATGGATCTCGAAGTCCAAGGTGCTAAAGGCGAAGGAAGGCATGGGAGGCAGGAGTGCTGAAGGAAAGCCAGCCGATCCCGATGGCTCGGGAGGGCTGTATTTATTGGATTACATAGAGGTCTCCCCCGCACAGCACAGCCTGCGTGAGACCTCCTGACAGGATACATGTCTACGTGGCACTCTGCTGGCTAAGTTACATTTGCCAGCTCTAAGAAGTTACTGTATACATTTGGCACCTGCTAAGGGATTACCCAATCTTAAACGACCTTTAAACTTCCTGTGTCTAGCTGTGGTTAGTCTTGCCAGCTACGTGAGCAAGATACGGTGTGCTGTTACAGGCTTGTGTTTCTCCTGGAAGTTTCCACTATTATGAGATTATGCCTGCTCCTCTCAGTGCCCTCAGCCAAGGCAACATGGAGTCACTCTTGCTACCTATTCTATTGGCCCGTTCCCAATTTCCTTTCCTGTCCTAGCTCGGTTGGTTTCCAGCCCGTGTCCTAGCCAGACGAACCATTCAGGAAGGGTTGTGATCCAATCAGTGAAGTGGCCAACCCACAACTAAGCCACCACAGCCCAAGAGCTGCAGGATACACCCAGGTTAACAGATCACATAGAGACATAAATCATTAGAGAACAGGCTGCCAGCTAAAATTCCCATTTGAAACACCTGCATGTAGTTGTTTCTTCCTCTGCTGCTTAGGGACCTGCTGATTCTCATGGACACAACTTTGCAGCTGCTGGAACTACCCCTTTATCCTGGAACATATCAAGCTGCTGCTTCATTTTCTTTTTATGGGATTTGCAATATAGTTGATTTATTTTTCACAGATCTCTCATCACAACCACAAGATCACACAGCTTTTCTCCATTCTCAGCAGCACAGGTTTAATGTATGACTATTGTTCTGTGTTTTTAAAATATATTATCTGTCTGTGTTTGCTTCCAGTTTCTTGGCTAATCCTAAAATCGGCAGGTGTGCCTTGTATCTCTCACTCCAGCCTGTAATATCCTGCCCAGTTCCATGCAGACAATTTACATTTGTTAATGGACTGCTGGCTTGTCATACTTGTGATTCTAGACACTCATTAGGTTTCACAATGGGAAGTTTTAGGAGACTCTCAGTGTTATTCTCCCAAAGAAGAATCCATGCCAGAATCACTGTCAAGATAGTTTAAGGTTATAATGATTAATCAGGCAGCCAGGAGAGATGGAATTAATCATTTGTCTCAGCAAGCAGCTGGGATTTTCTGAGTCTTGCATCCTTTTCTCTTCACATGAACAAGGAATGCTGGCAGAATAAAAAACTACAAAAAAGGACATCATTATGCAGGTTGAATTTTTTGGAATTATGCAGATGCTAGGAGAAATCTACCCAACAGGATCTCTTGTATACCAAAAAGACATAATTCAGGTAGAAGTGAGCCAGGTAGCCTATAAAGGAGCTTCTCAGAGTCTGTCACTTTTACTATTAAATAGACAGAGAAACTATCTATTCTAGGAAACAGAGTTTTCATAACACTAAGAATTCACTCTCCTTCCATTTCCATGTCCTTTTACAAGTGTGATGTTATGTTGCCTCCTGATCCTACCAGCCACAGATTATAAATAAAATAGCAATTTGCCTGGGAATGATACAACTGTCTTTCTTGCACTTGGAGTCAACAATACCAGTGTCATAGAAGCTTCCTTGCATAAAGAGACAGCAGGTCCTCCTCTGTAATAAAGTAAAGGCAAGCACAATAGAGAAAGCATCTTGACAAATCTTCCCTTGACCAGATGCGTGCTGGTATATTGGGCAATGGGGCTTTGTCCCACCCCACCCTCGCCTCTGGTGCCCTGGGGTGCCAATAGCAATGCATGGGATTCCCCCCACCCCCCCAATAGGCACCCCCACCACTCCCTATCCAGCACCTTCCCATGGTGCCCTGCACATCCCTGCCTGGATTTGGGAAAATAATAATGTATACCTGACTAGAAGCTGCAGGATCTTGGCAGCCTTACATTTACTCTGTTGATATATTACAGACTCAATCTTCTATCAGAATTATACAACATCAAATCTGTGGAAAACAGCAACTAGTGTAGGCTCATTGAATCATTAGAACTTATATTTATGTTGCCTTACCAAATCCCCAATGATCCAATCGGCATCGGCAGCTGCTACTCATATCCAAGCATACATTTTTCCTGGAAGTCATTTTTTTCAGTTGATGAATGTGTCTCTGGTGACTCCATAAACCAGACCTGGCATGAAACATGTGGCCTCACACCGTGCACTGAATAGATGGTGGAGGGTGTGGTTAAGTTTGATGAAGCTTTCGTGTTTGTCGCTTATCTTCTTCATGTCTGCAGCATTCTGCTTCGAAGTGACCAGTAGCAGCAGAGGTGGCTTGGTGCCAATGATCCAATAGGTCTCCTCTAATGGTGACTTAGTACTGGATTCTTGTTATTACTTTTAGGATGACAACTCTTTTAATTTCCAGTCATAGCCATTGAAAGCTATTGCCCCAAAAAAAGCTTTCCCGGGTTTTGGTTCTTTCATTGTTGGTTTCAACACCATATACTTTCTCCCTTTTGTTTCCTCACAGATTAGTGGAAAATTGCAAAGCACTTTATCAAAAAAATAAAAATAAAATTCAATCCCTATTGTACATGAAAGAGAGGAGCAAAAACCCTTGTGAGCTGAATATGTCCACTTCTGCTATAAATCCTACAAGCAGCACTGACTTCCACTGTCTGTGTAGGATAAATGATGGTTATGGTACTTTCTTCTTACCTCCTGTTTAAGTACAAGGGTTAAAAAGGAATCTGAGGCTGGTAGTGTACAACATGCTGTGTAGGGAAATTACACTCTCTAGCTTAGTACTCAGGGCTGCAGTGGATTAGGGCTAAGACACTGAACTTGACAACCAGAAGGTCAGCCCTTCAAGACCCAAGTGCTGTGTGGCAGAGTGAGCTCTCGACTCCATCCCAGCTCCTGCAAACCTAGTAGTTTGAAAGCAAGAAAATTGAAGTACAGTAAAACCCTGACTTACATATGCCTTGAGTTACATAAAATTCAACTTACATAATGATTTTGTGCTAAAACCATGTCCCGATTTACATGATTTCCTATGGGTTTGCTTTGAGTGACATAAATATTCTTTTCCTTTTCCAGATTGCTTAACATTAGGCTGCCTTCAACAGGGCCGTAGCCAGAATTCTAGATATATTTTTTTTTTGGGGGGGGGACGGTCAGGAGGGGCAAAAAATTTTTAGGAGGGCAACAATGTCACACTCATATATATAACATTGGCACCACAGGGTGGGGTGGGGTGGGGAGACTGTTAGCTCAGGAGGGTTCCCCTGCCTGGAGCCCCCTTGCTATGGCCCTGGCCTTCAACCTTTCTCAAGATTATTGTCTTTGCCAGAGAATATTCCCTCCTCATGATGAGTCCAAACTATGACAGCCTCAGTTCCATCACTTTGCCATGACAAAATGAAGAAAGAGATAGTGATGGAAGATGAGACTGCCTATTAGCTGCTGGGGAAGAGCAAAGAACAAATATGAGCGTCATTTGTATTAGATATTCTGCTATGTGTTATTAGATGTTTTCATGTTTGTATAATTTGGCCTTTTTATGCTAATAAAATTAGATTTTAAAAGAGCAGTTCATAATCCATTACTCAGATTAGAAAAATATCCCATCTGAAAAATCATCTAATGAGGGAGCAGGGTAGAGGTGGAATGAAAATTAGAATAAAGAAAAAGATGAAGTAGGTAAATATGGAAAAATTGAGAATTTCTTTTACCATTATAAGACTTCATTCTCTTTTTCACCATGAAACAAACGTGTGACATAGATAAAAATTATATTTCCTGCAGAGGTCTTGCATCACTTGATTCAGGAGAAGCCTAATTTACTCATAGCTAAACTCTTTGCTTTGCTTTGCTTTCCAAACAGATTGTTTGGAGAGGGAAATCTTTTTGGAAGTGAATTTATTAGAATTGAGAGAGAAATTTTTCCATCTTCTTGCTTCACAGAGTCCCCTTTCCCTGGCAGAGATGAAACTATCAATTCCCAGTGACGAGAATCAGCCAGACAATGGGTTTCCTTGAACTGCAAAAACATCTGTTCCATTAATTAGCCAACAATATGTTTACACTTAACCAAAAGTCCTGAGAAGGATGTTTTCCAGGAATTAGCTGGTCTCTTAAATGATCCTTCAGGAAGATTGGCCACAGCCATAGTAATCCTATAAATCTACACATTAATGGGGGTGGGGACCCAATGGATCACACAGATTTCCCTCTTGGGAAATGAGTTGGTTTCATTTATTAGGGTAACCACCCATTTTTTCAAAGATGAGAGAGCTGAACATTGGCAGACAAATTGGCCACAAATGCACATTGGCCACAAATGCACAGCCAAAGGACAACCTAAATAATGAGGTCAGCTAATGAACTGCGTCAATTAAGCTTCCCCCACCTATCATTCATAAGACAGGAATCATTCTACTGAGGGGGACTTTGTGTGCCAAAAGCACTGAGGATCAGAAAGTGACTCGTAGATCACTGGTACGGGTATCACACTGCGATGTGGAAGGCAAATGGAACACAACAATTATATTGTTCCCAGGACAATCTTTAAGGCTGATTGTCATGAAGATAGCCAATATTCAAAATCAGATATGGAAGAAGAAATGACCATTCTACCTGTGTGCATATAAATGATACAGTTTTAGTAATTCCCATTCTATGTTCAATCATACTAGGGGCAAAGTTCCTAGAAGGGACTGTAGACTTACTTGGCATCAATAAGGTGGTCAAAGGTTCAGAGGTATTCTGTAGAAATTAGAATGGTGGCTGTAACATCTATACGATATTCTGGTTTACATTGTTTACATTTAAAATGTTAATTTAGCAGTTGGCTATAGCAGGGATCATATGGGATCTATGTGACTTGGCATTTGTTTTACCATACCAGATGTTAAAAACTAAGCCTTATGCTTAACTTTACAATGACTGTAGCTAATTAGCAATCATCAGAACAACACTTCTCAGGCCCAGAAAACAAATTTGTGCCCATTTTTAAAATCCCTTCTTCTCTCTCTCTTCCTTCTTCCTGGCTTTTGCTTTTTAACCATAGAACAATTCTTTTCTGAAGACATTTGAATTTATTACACATACACACACTACATTTCTAGACAACAGTTCTATAAAAATAACCAAAATGCCATACAATAGACATTGAATAGAACCCTCATATATTTTATTGCTATTGTTATATATTCTAAATTGGGGATGCATAGAAGCTCCCCAACCCAGTCTGTGTCCAATTAAACAAAGCATGCATAGATTGTGGATGACCTCCTCTGTTATTTTTCAGTGGCATTCTCATCTGCTCCTTGAATGGGTCATTTACACTCATTTAAACATGTCTACTTTTTGTGAACAGGGAAATGTAAACCACAAGGCCAGAACACAGACTGAATGGTTGATGCATGACAAGGGCACCAGTGCTAGTTTGTGTGTTGGTACTCCATTCTATTTTTTTTCTTTTTTCAGCTGCCAGGAGAAAGTATCCATCTGTTCCCTAAGGCAGTGTTCGCCAGCCTTTGGGTTTTGGACAGGGCTGTAGCTGGGAGGGGGGGGGACCCCTCCTGAGCTAACAGCACCACCAACCCACTTTGCAATGCTAATGTTATATGTGTGAGTGTGATATTGTTGCCCCTCCTGAACCCCCCCCCAAATCTAGAATCCTGGCTATTGCCCTGGTTTTGGACTTCAATTCCCAAAAGCCTAAATCAATTCACCAAAGCACTGATCAGCAAATGTAATGACTTAGGCTTCTGGGAATTGAAGTCCAACACGCAAAGTTTGGGGAACACTGCCCTAAGGCAGCGAAGGCTAACCTTGGCACTCCAGGTGTTCTTGGACTTCAATTACCAGAGGCCCAAATCAACACTCCTGTTGTTCAGGGCTTCTGGGAGTTGAAGTTCAAGAACATCTGGGGTGCAATGGTTAGCCACCACTGCCCTAAGGCATTCACCAGGAAGGAAATGAGTGAAATCCTTTAAAAAGGTAATGGTGGAGTCATCTTCGTTTCCTTCTTTAAAAGACAATGTAAGGAGCCTATACTTCTGTACTTCCCAATCTCTTTCTTTTTCTACCCTTCTGATTCCCTTCCCTGGATCTGAAATAAGTGTTGCAGCCTCAAAATCATGTTGATTTGGTGGTAAGAAATGAAATGAAATTTTATTTGTACTTTAGGAATCCTACACTTCATCTTTTAGAATTTTTCTTTCCCCTTTCCCAGTTCTAATTGGGACATGTAAATATTGGATATAGCATCAGGATCTTTAAGTGTATTGCTCTCTGCATCATTAGCCCTCTGGGGTCTTTGTACCACTCCTCAGTCACCAAAGAAATGCATTGATCATCCTGCTTTGATTCAGTCTTACACTGTTCTAAATATTAGTATGGTAAACTACAGTATTTGCTATGCAACATTTATAACATAACCATATTTTCATAAGATTTATAAGATACAGTATAAGTGGTTATTAAACTAAAAGCTATTGGAAAAAATGTGTGTTGCATATATCATTGCTGTGGAAGATGCTGGTGTAGTGTTTATATTTGCCTTGGGATGTTTTGTCTGTTTGCTTTGGAGTGCATGTTTAATTTTAATACATGTTTATAGACTGCTTGCTTATAAAAACAAGCCAGGTGGTGTTCAGCAGACATTGGTGGAGGGGGGGGGGGAATAACACAGTAAAATAAACAAAAATAGTTCAAAAAACAGTAAAATAATAGTAAAACCATTAAAATAATTCAGGAAGCCCAACATAAAGGTAGAATAATAAGGGTGGGAGAATATCCCAGATGGGCAGGATATAAATGCAACTTTAAAAAAAGAATGGGGTCATGATTTGGAAGGAAATGCATTCTACAGCTTAAGAATAACATAATTTGGAAAGTAATAATGTCCTGAAAGTGCACTAGCACTCTGGAGCTGACAGTATCTTCACGAAAATTCTCAGAATCTGGACTTATGAGCCTTCTTGTGACATAAACCCTGGTTCTTCTTCTTTTTCATGTCCAGATCAAACTTTAAACTGTCAAAATGAAGCTACCTTCCTGGCTTTGTTATTGGCCAGACTTAAATCCTCAATGGTACATGTTTCCAGTAGTAATTGGCAGACCAGTAAATGAGACAGATTCTGTATCTCTCCACATTCACACAATGTGTTGTTGTCTGCCAGAAGCCCCCACTTGAGCATGTTGGTCTTGCATTTAGGGACTCCAACCCTCAGCTTCTTCAAGGTCCTCCAAGGTGACATAGGGGAGGTTGAGTTCCTCAGCCGCATCCTCCTTTAATGTTTTTCATTGTTCAATGAGCTATTCCCTCTATCTTCTAATTTGATTTTGCTTCTGGAACTGCAACATTATCTAGCCCTACCCACCATTGATACACAGTAAAACCCATACTTACAAAAAAAAAAAGTCCATTCCGTAGGCTTTTGCTTAAATTGAATTTTTACATACCTTGAAGCAAACCCATAGGAAAATGAATCTTTATGTAACTCAAAGCAAACCCATAGGAAATTGTGTAATCAGGACATGGTTTTAGCATAAAATCATTATGTAAGTCGAATTTTATGTAATTCGAGGCATTTGTAAGTCGGGGTTTTATTGTATGACAAATTTGGAGGAGTACAGCTCTGATATTGCATGACAGTTAGTTCAGCACATTATAACCTGGAGAGTTAGTGGTTTCTTTTTAAATCCTGAGTTAAAGTAACTTTTGAAGATGAAATACATCATAGGCCCTCACTTGGAAATGTGGTGCAATATGTACATTGGGAAGAATAATTATGGAGCCTGAATGTCTTTATATGACTGTGCTATAAGACCTACTGTACATACCATGCTGGGCCGGATTTAGTATTAGGTAGAGGCCAGCAGATAATGAGAGACAAAAATTCTTGCCTCCTCTTTTTTGGACATTCTTTTCCATTGGAGGACTGAGCTATTGTGAGCCACCCAACCACAAAGGAGCCAACTTGTCCTTCACCCTCAGCCAGAAAAATGTATTGGGCCAGACTTGATATCCTAAATACTCCTCGTTAGGATTTCAGCCTCTGCCTTCAGGATTAGTTTGTCTCCCTGGGAGCTGTGTCTTAATCTCTTAGTTAGCCCTTTTGTCTGCTTTGTCATTCTCTCTCTCTCTCTCACACACACACACACACACACTGCCCACTTTACAATCATGAAAGAACAAAAAAAGAAAAAGATTGGCCATGTCATCTCCAAATTCTCAAACGTTCCCACTAACCATAAAGGAACAAGCCCACATTTCCCAAGACTGCCTATTGTTCCTATGCCAGTCCAGGCCCAACATGGTGGCCTTTGCCAACCCAGCTGGGTATTTGCTGGCACAGTTGCTATGAGAGTTGCCAGGCAGCAGCCAAGCCAAGAATCTGTGAGCTTTGGCTGTTCAAGGAGGGGAAATATAATCAATTCCACGTGCTTGGTTCTTTTTGTTTATTGCCTCCCTAAGAGAAAGTAATTTATTCAGAGATTCAAAACCATATTTTAGAAACATAATAAATAGTCCGTAGTTCAGCTTGGGATTGGCCTGGCTTGGAAAATGTTTATTATGTGCAATATTATAAAGATTCCCTTCGAGTTATTTCCAAATATTGTGACTAATTTATCTTCTTCAATGACATGCTAAGAGCTATTCTGCACAGTCCTGCTCCATCGGATAAATAGAGCAATGTGCCCCCCTCCCCCCCAATGACTATCTCAAATAAGGAGACCCATCAACACCTCTGCCTTTGCCAAGTGGAAGGAGCCCACCATGCAAGCATCACTTGATATGCAGCTTTTGGAACACTGCATCAGCATTGATCGTTTACCTTCCTAACACTCATGATCGTTTACCTTCCTAACACTCAGTTCACCTCAATAAGGAACAAAAATGAGCCCTTAGGCAGGAATAAGATATTAAGTTATCCAGGTTGCTTTTTGCAGAAAATCTGTCTTCAAACAAAGGAAGAGATGGAATTATGGTTGATTCTACACTTTTAGCAATCTATCATAGTTCATATGTTAGACACTGGACCTTGATGATTGAACTCTGGCCCCATATAGCTCTAGAGACACAAACTTATGCACATGTTTTCATACAGCTGCTTAATAGTTTCCACTAATGGCCTATAGCTTGTCCTCTCATGTTAGAGTCAAGGTATACAATACAGAAATCCTGTTATAAACTGAAATTATGCTGTCTGAGCTTTGTGCCTGAGCAATCATACTTGTATATGAACTCTGTGTTTGCATTCTCAAGGAAGCAATTAAAATACCCAAAGCCTAGTAACATACCCTGTCTAGCACTCCTGCACAATTAAACAAATGCAACAAGTACAAAGGTGTGCCACATTAACTGAGATTTAACTTGATCCTTGGGGGAAAAAACCAGTAATAAAACCCATGAGTCTTAGAACTAAAATTTAAGACCTGCTAACCTTAATTGATGAACTGCGGTGGCTTAGAGGTTAAGATCCTGAACTTGACTACTGGAAGGTTGGCAGTCAGCAGTTCAAGGCCCAAGTGCTGCATGACTGAGTAACCTCCCTTCTCTGTCCCAGCCCCTCCCCACCTAGCAGTTCCAAAGCAAGAAGTTGCAAGTAGATAAATAGGTACCACTTCAGTAGGAAGGTAACAGCATTCCATGTCTAGTCATGCTTGCTACATGTCCACACAGAAACGTCTGCAGATGCAGACAGTGCTGGCTCATTGGCTGTAAATGGTGATTGGCTGTAAGGATGACCTGGGGGGGGGGGATAGTTGTAAAATCAATACGTCTCAAAATTAAAATTTGAGACCTGCTAACCTTAGTTGGCAGGTAATATCAAGCTGTTGGATTGGCCAAGAACTCATATCACTTTCCTTGCTTGGTCAGAAAAGCCATACCCCCCTCCCCCGCCCCCGGCCATTGTTCTCAAGGTCCAGGAACTGATATCAGGGAGACTGGGTGGGAGATTGCACTTCTGATCTGCCTTTGGTTGCTGCCACCAACCCCCCCATTTGGCTTCAACATTGTCTACCTTGGATAAGGCAAGTCTGCTGGCATATATTCTTTCACTACCAAGGGATTAAAACATGATGATGCTTTTGGCTAGTTTCTCTGGTAATATACTGAGTGATGTCAGAGTTCACAACTCTCAGAGTCAAAGACATCTCATTAGCACCTATAATCTAGGCATGCTGGAAAAGTTTATTTCACGGGACAGGGAAAACAAGAGAAATGAAGACATTTTGCTTTTCTTCCCTCAGCGTCAAACCCAAGCTGAAGTTCTGATGTTTTGCCAAAGAATATTCAACACCTTCCAATTTCTGAATTTCAAGAGGGCTTTTTCACATTTTTCATGCTAATATCAAATTGCTTCTGGCCAGACACCTTCTCAGCTCCCTATGCAAAACACCTGAGCAAAAATGCTTGCGATGGAAGTCAAAAAATGAGCTCATTCTCCACTTGCAAAACTGCAGGGATTGATGACCTCACTAACTAACATGATTCTATAAACTGTTTTCTAAATCAGCTTTAATTGAAGTCTTTCATATCCAAAACTCTATTTCCAGAAGGAAAGGGTATGTCATGTTGGATATTTAGGGCTCCAGTCCTTGTTTAAAAAAATAAATGTTTACTCAGTTGAGATTTACAGGTGGTAGTTTCATTGTTTGTTCCCGCTGGGATTAACATAAGAACATAAGAACAGCCTTGCTGGAACAGGCCACAGGAGCCCATCCAGTCCAGCATTCTGTCTCACACAGTGGCTCACCATTTCCTTCAGGGTATTCCCAAGGAGAGGCCTTCACCTGCTTAGGATTCCCTGGAAATGGCATTGAGAGATATCCTGCCTATCTCTCCAACCCGGAGGTTGTCCTTAAGTATCCATAATTATAGCCATTGATACCCTTGTCCTCCATGAACTTGTCTAATCCTTTCTTAAAGCTGTCAAGACTGACAGCTGTCACCACTTCTTCTGGCAGGGAGTTCCATAGATCAGTGATCCTCTGGGTGAAAAAGTACTTTCTCTTATTTGTTTGAGAACTAGTACCCAAAATTTCATGGAGTGTCCCCTAGTTCTAGTGTTATGCGATAGGGAAAACAGTTCTTCCTTATCTACTTTGTCCACACCGAGCATGATTTTATAAACTTCAATCAGGTCACCTCTTAGACGCCGTCGTTCAAGAGAGAAGAGGCCCAACCGTTGCAGCCTCAGATGGTAAGGAAGGTATTCCAGTCCCCTAATCATTTTGGTTGCCCTCCTCTGCACTTTTTCCAGCTCCATAATATCCTTCTGGAGGTATGGCGACCAGAACTGTACACAGTATTCCAGATGGGGCCTTACCATAGATTTATAAAGAGGCAAAATGACACTTGCTGACTTATTATCTATACCCTTCCTAATGATCCCTAGCATTGAGTTTGCTTTTTTCACTGCTGAGACACACTGGGTTGACACCTTCATTGAGCTCTCGTCCACCAGGACACCAAGGTCCCTTTCCTGGTTTGTCGCAGAGAGTTCAGACCCCATCAGTTTATAAATGTAATTGGGTTTTTTTGCCCCAACATGCATCACTCTGCACTTACTAATGTTGAAGCTCATTTGCCACTGTTTTGCCCACTCCCCCAGTGTCAAGAGATCCCTCTGGAGCTCCTCACAATCTCTCACAGTTTTCACTACCCTGTATAATTTAGTGTTGTCAGCAAATTTGGCTACCTTGATTAGTAGGTTGTTATTTCATTGTCCCATCAATAGAGTCAAGATGGGACTGTGGTTCCTCGGTGCTTAAGAAGCTCACCTTGTTAGCTGGAAGGTCGGCAGTTAAAGACTGCATGACAGAATGAGTGTCAGTCTCTGTCCCAGCTCCTGCCAACCTAGCAGTTTGAAAGCAAGAAATTGCAAGTAAATAAGTTGATAAGAAATTGCAAGTGGATGGGGAAAGATCTTGGGGACATGACATGAGCCTCATTTGGGCATGCCCTGTGCAGAGTTCCTCCAGCAAAAATCCTTTCAACCCAGAAAGCATCTTTGTGTGCTTTTGACATGATTAAAAAAAACCTCAAGGCTTTCTACATGTTGTAATACTCTTGTGCTGGATTTGCCATGGTTGAAATCAGTTTAAGGATTGGGAACTATGCCACATATAGCTAAGTCTGCATTTTTATCCAGAAAAGGATTTATTTTAAACACTCCAGTGGGGTTGTTTATTTTGAATTGATTCTGATCACATATTATTTTTAATTGTTTTGGTGTTTGCAATCATCAGTGTCAAAGTAAATTATGTCTTGGGTTTGGCACATTTTCGGTAACCAGATGAAGCATTTTGTTTTACTTTTTTATTTAAAAAAATAGCACTGCATTGCTTAAGCATTAATGAACTATGCCACTTCTAAGTTATATATTTAAAAACTATCAACAATATTAAAAGTGTGATGAAAGCCAGCCACAAAGCTTGAACTGAAGAAAAATCAGAATGCCAAAGTGCCATATTCTGATGCCAGAGCAGCTGAAACTATAACTTACTTTTAGTGTCAGAAATTATTGATTACTTTTGATGTTTTGTACTTATGTATTATGTGCTGTATTGATATTGTGTTTTTCCCCTGAATTTCTTCGATGTAATTGAACTGTATTATTATGTGTCATTGTATTAATATATTGTATTTATTGTCCCCATGTAAACCGCCCTGAGTTGGGTTGCACCCGAGTGGGCGGTATATAAGCGCGAAAATTAAATTAAATTAAATTAAATAATTCTGGGTTGAAAGGATTTTTGCTGGAGAAACTCTGCTCAGAAGACTCCCAAATGAGGCTCCTTTCATATTCCCAAGATCTTTTGTTTGTTTGTTTATATTTATTGGATTTATACCCCACTCTACTCAAGCACAAGGCCGATTCAGAGTGCCTACAACAGATTAATATACATACACCAAAGTGGTCCCTAGTTATCTACAGGTACAGTACTTGCAATTTCTTGCTTTTGAACTGCTAGGTTAGCAGGAGCTGGGACAGAGATAGGAGCTCAAACTGTCATGGAGAACCTGGGTCTTGAAGTACTGACTTGCCGGCCCTCCAGCTAACAAGGTGAGCTTCTTAACCACTGATCCACTGCAGCCCCTAAATAATAATATTGAGGTGCTAATCAAAGAATGGAGAGACCCTGCTTACAAATATTTTTAAAATGATATTCAACTCTTAATAAAGAAATAAAATATATGTTCTCTATTCTGTAATAAGATATTTGAGCAATGACAAATTTTAATTTGCATAATTATCACACAGAGATTTTTTTTAAAAAAGAAAAGCATTTTAACATCAAAAAAAGCTCAACCACAATTGATTTTAGATTTAAAAACATCTTTTTAAAATAAACCAATCCCATTTTAAAAATTTATTTATTTTTAAGTCATTGGCTTGAAATGTCCACGTAAGGTACGGTATGTGACTTATCATAGCTAATTGCAGCTAATTGACACAATGCTAGGGCACAACCCAGTTGTGCAATCAGGCATATGACGGAACACATAACTGTGATGCTCCAGGCACCTTATGGCAGGGAGGGCTGGAACCTGGATCTCTGAAGCCCAACACTCTAAATATTGCTCTATGTTATTGCTCAGAATATGCAATTCATGGGATAGCCACAATATATGGAAAACCTCCAGATTACACCCCAAATTAGGATGTCCTGTGGATTTCTCATACTATCTCAGACTGTGTGGGTTGTACTGGAATCTATTTTTTGAATATCTTGTATTTGCAAAACCGAAATGAAGATGCTGAAAGCTATTATGCTTGGCATTGAGACCTTCCTGTTTGACTGGCTGCTTTAATCAGCAACCTAAAAAATGGGAACCAGCAGTTCCCCAGTTGTTTCAAAGTTACTAATAATAATAATTTTGTGTCAGAAATTATTCTGGGTTGAAATGATTTTTCCTGGAGAAACTCACCCAAGGGATGCCCAAATGAGGCTCCTTTCATGTCCCCAAGAGCTGGGACAGATACGGGCACTTAAGCCATTGTTGTGTCCTAAAGCCTGTGCCTTTAAACAATGTACCTATCCATGTGTATCCAATGTAACCTTTTCTATGTGTAACATTGTAACCTCCAGCTGCATCACTGTAACCTTAATAGGACGCGAGCTAGTGACCACTAGATGGCAATAGCGAGCGTCCAAGCTCATTGGTCCAAGACTCACCTAGAACAACAGCGCGGGAAGATTCCCGCCACTACCTTCACCTGGACAAGAAGGGCGTGACCTGCAATGACGTCACGCAGCCTGTAGCCAATAGGCTATCAAGGAGCCACATTCAAATGTATAGCCACTGTATATATTGAGCTGTTCGTCCGCCATTACCTCATGTTCCCTCTGACCAGCATGTAATAAAGTTGTGTTAAGCCAGCTCTTCGGCTGTCCTGGTGTCCTTGGTCCCATACACTAAATTGGCGACGAAGGTGGGATAATGGCTGCCCACGGGACCAAGACATACGCCGGTTTCGACATCAAGAAACCGCAAGATTGGGAACTCTTCGAAATGGACTTCCAAGGCGCGCTGGTGGAGTTCGAGGTGACGGACGAGGCAAAGAAGAGAGCCATCCTCACCAGAATGCTCGGGTACGACGGCAAGAGGGTATTAATTGACCTCATCGCACCCAAAAAGGCAGATGAATTCAAGGCAAAGGAGCTCCTGAAGGTGCTGCGAGACCATTTCCGGCCCTCGGTAGCGATGTTTCCCGCTCGGAGCGCGTTTTGGAGGCGAGTCCAAGCGCCTGATGAGTCGGTCACCGCTTTCGTAGCGGCCCTGCGCCTGGCTGCCGGCCCGTGCAAATGGGAGAATTTGGAAGTCACCCTTAGGGACTGCGTGCTATGCGGCCTGAAGGACGCCGAGATTCAGCGCACGCTAATGAATCAGGAGCCGCCCCCCACGTTGCAGGAGGTCCTGAAAGCGGCACAGGCTGCGGAAGCCACGAAGGCAGGGGTGCAAGAGCTCCAGGACTGGCGGCCGAAGGCCGACAAAGCAGAGAGTTCGGTGCACGCAGCCCGGTGAATTTCGAAATCGTCCGCCGAAAGCAGCGACGATGAGGACGTCCGGAGGGTCCGGAAGGAGGGCCGGCGTTGCGACGGCTGCGGAGCGACTCACGACCGTGCCAGGTGCCCATTCAGAAAGGCCGAGTGCCACAACTGCGGGCGACGCGGGCACATAGCCAAAGTCTGCAGACAACGCGCAAGGACCGGAGGAGCTCGCCCGACCGCCCAGCGAGGGACCGGAGGAGCTCGCCCGACCGCCCAGCGAGGCCAGACCGCTCGACGAGGCTAAAGGATGGCGCCAGGCCCACGAGGAAGCAGGACGGCGTGGGCCGCATCTCCGACGACAGCGGCGACGACGCCCCGGTTTTCAGCGTGTCCATGGGACACCCCCGTTACTTTGTTGAGGTACTGGTGCAAGGGGCCCCTGTTAGGATGGAGTTTGACTCTGGCTCCTCTTACTCAATCATTTCCCAGAGGGAGTTTTTGAGAATTGGGCCCCCCCCCACGTATGGCCCAAGCTCAAAGCGTTGAGGTCCACGCTTCGGGACGTGCAAGGGAACAGTATCCCGGTGTTGGGGGTTGGGAATTTCCAGGTTCAGTACAAGCGGCACGCCGCGGAACTCCCCCTAGTCGTTCTTAAGGGGGGTAATTGCAGCCTCCTCGGGACGCAATGGTTTCAGCCCCTGGGTCTGTTCATTGGGGGGGTGCATGCCGTTGGGTCTGACCCGATACAGGAGGTGTGCGACGCGCACCCCGAAGTCTTCAAGAAGGGACTTGGGAAATTCAATGGACCCCCAGTAACGTTCGACCTGGACCCGGAGGTCCGCCCAATCAGACTCAAACCGCGCCGGGTGCCTTTTGCACTCAAGGACAAAATAGAGGCGGAACTGGACAAATTAGTGGGCCAGGGGATTCTTGTTCCTGTTGATTCCGCGGAGTGGGAAACTCCAATTGTCACAGCATTCAAGGCCAATGGGGAGGTTCGCATTTGCGCCGATTATAAGTGCACCATTAATAAGGCAATCCGCCCGAATGCGTACCCGGTGCCGGTGGTCAGCCATTTGCTAGCCAGGTTACATGGGGGAAAGTGTTTCGCTAAGCTCGACCTGGCACAGGCCTATCAGCAACTCATGGTAACCCCTGCCGCAGCTGCTGCACAGACCATAATCACGCATAAGGGGGCGTTCCAGGTGACGCGCCTCCAATTCGGCGTGAACTCGGCGCCTGGAATTTTCCAGTCGCTCGTGGAACGCCTCCTCAAAGGGCTGGACGGTGTTTTACCATATTTTGATGACGTATTGATAACGGGGGGGAGTGAGGTTGAGTTGGCTGAAAGGCTAAACAGGGTCCTGGCGGCGTTCGAACAGGCGGGGTTGAGGTTGCGAAAAGACAAATGCGTCTTCTTCGCGAAGGAGGTTGAGTTCTTAGGTTTCCGAGTAACACCCGAGGGGATCAAACCGTCCAAATCCAAGGTGGCCGCCATCAAGAAAGCTCCTCGCCCCACATCCAAGCCCGAGTTGCAGTCGTTCCTAGGGCTCTTAAATTTCTACCACTCCTTCCTTCCACAGAAGGCTGCGGTGGCTGAGCCGCTTCACAAGTTACTCAAGAAAGATGCGGCATGGAAGTGGGGCGATGACCAGGAGAGGGCATTCACGGAACTGAAACAACTCCTGGCGTCTGACGCCATTCTGACCCATTTCGACCCCAAACGGCCGGTGGTACTGATCTGTGATGCATCCCCGGTGGGGGTGGGGGCAGTGTTATGCCACGTGTTGGAAAACGGGAGGGAGGCCCCAATAGCGTTTTACTCTAGGTCCCTGTCCCAAGCGGAGAGAAACTACGCCCAGACAGACAGGGAGGCGCTGGCGATAGTTGTGGGGACCAAAAAATGTCACGATTTTCTGTATGGCCGCCCTTTCACCATCGTGACTGACCACAAGCCCCTACTAGGCATCTTTACCGCAGATAAGCCCACGCCACAGATCCTGTCCCCGAGAATGCTTAGGTGGGCCATTTTTCTCAACGCCTACCAGCACGCGTTGGTGTACCGGCCCGGGAAAGAGATTAGTCATGCGGACGCCCTATCAAGGTCCCCCCTTCCCCTAACGCAGAGCCAGATGGGCGGAGAGGGGCGTGACCGCCAGGTGCTCATGATAGAGGTTTTGGATTCGCCCCCCATAGTGCCCGCCGACATTGCCACAGCAACAAGGAAGGACAAGACGTTGGCGGCGGTTTGCTCCTGGGTACAGAAAGGGTGGCCGGCGTCTTCCCCAGCAGAGGAATTCGCCCCATTTTTTAGGAAGAAGCTGGAACTGTCCCTAGAGAGGGGGTGCCTCTTGTGGGGGCAGCGGGTGGTGATCCCTACATCCCTTCGACCGCGGGTGCTTAAACTGCTGCACGTCAGCCACCCCGGAATTGTGCGCTCCAAAGCGCTGGCCCGGAGTTACTTCTGGTGGCCCCAGTTAGACGCCGACATCGAGCACATGGTCGGCACTTGCGAGAGCTGCCAATGCTCCAGACCGGAGGAGGCCCGCCTTCCCCACAGGGAATGGGACGTGGCTAAGGGGCCGTGGTCCCGGGTGCACATAGATTTCGCGGGCCCGTTCCGAGGAACCCTGTTTCTCCTTGTTGTGGACGCTTTCTTCAAGTGGTTGGAGGTCATCCCAGTCACGAGCACCTCCTCGGCCGCGACAATTAAGCATTTGCGGAGGATTTTTTCCACGTTCGGCATACCCGACACTCTAATTAGCGATAACGCTAGTTGCTTCATGTCCGCTGAGTTCAGGGCATTCACAGAGATCAACGCCATCCGGCATATCACCTCCGCCCCCTTCCATCCGGCCACCAATGGCCAAGTGGAGCGCCTCGTACGCACCACGAAGGACGTGCTGCGGCGCATGGGCCCCGGGGACCTCAACCTGCAAGTGTGTCAGTTTCTGCTAGGGTACAGGGTGACCCCGCTAGCGTCAGGCTACTCCCCTGCGGAGCTTTTAATGCGCAGGAAGCTGACCACCATACTCACTAGACTAGATCCCACGAGAGTTGAGGACAAGGGGAGGAACATAGGGTTAGAAGCCACCAAGAGTTTCAGCGTGGGTGCCCCGGTACATTGCAGGAACTACGCCAGCGCGGGGCCAGCCTGGGTGCCGGGGGTGGTCGTGGAACAGACCGGTCCCGTATCGTACCGCGTGGAGACCAACACAGGTCTACTCTGGCGGCGGCACGTGGACCAGCTCCGGAGCCGGGTCCCAGGGAATCAGGGCGCCGGAAACACGGATACAAATTCAGCGTTAGGGTTCTCCCCCACCCGTTTAGCCCAAGGGGGAGGAAAGGGGGGTCGAGAGTCCCCACCAAGGGGGGAGGAGAAGGAATTTGTCCTCGTAGATATCCCGCGGGATCCCCCAACAGAGTTTGATTTTGATTTTCAGAACCGGGGGGGTGAGTTCGGAGTGGTCCCCCACCCATCCAAGCGAGAAGAGGGGTTTTACGTTAGCCCCTGGTGCCCCCGGTTCAACCACAACGGAATCTACCCTTTCCCCTAAAGCTGCAAAACCGCAGCAAGCCTCTAACAAGTCTCCCTCTTCCATTACAGGACAAGGGTCCAGGGAACAAGGAAGCGGGAGCGGCCCCCGGGTGGGCCAACCCACATCGCGGCCCAAACGCGAGTGCAATAAACCATCTTGGCTAAGAGACTTCGTCTCATCCTAGGGGGGAGGGGTGTTGTGTCCTAAAGCCTGTGCCTTTAAACAATGTACCTATCCATGTGTATCCAATGTAACCTTTTCTATGTGTAACATTGTAACCTCCAGCTGCATCACTGTAACCTTAATAGGACGCGAGCTAGTGACCACTAGATGGCAATAGCGAGCGTCCAAGCTCATTGGTCCAAGACTCACCTAGAACAACAGCGCGGGAAGATTCCCGCCACTACCTTCACCTGGACAAGGGCGTGACCTGCAATGACGTCACACAGCCTGTAGCCAATAGGCTATCAAGGAGCCACATTCAAATGTATAGCCACTGTATATATTGAGCTGTTCGTCTGCCATTACCTCATGTTCCCTCTGACCACCATGTAATAAAGTTGTGTTAAGCCAGCTCTTCGGCTGTCCTGGTGTCCTTGGTCCCATACACTAAAGCCATCATGCAGTACCCAGGTCTCAAACTGCCAACTTGGCGGCCTTCCACCTAACAAAGTGAGCCTCTTAACCACTGAACCACCACAGCCCCTATTGCAAACCCTACACGTTCCTTGAAAGATATAACTAGCTGCTGTCCTTTTTCTCTTCTTTCTTTTTTCCCTCAAAAAAAGCACATGGAACCAAATCAAGACTAAAAACATCAGTAGATGGGAAGGGGACTTTTTTTTTTTTTTTTTAGCCCACGGAGGTGTGCTGGCCGGATAACTCAGTGATTTAGGAATCAGGCTGAGAGTTCAATTATCCACTATACCAGCTGGAAGCATGGTACCAGATTAACTTGATCTTTACTGCTGCTCATATTTTTTAATTTGAACACTGACGTGCACGGAACACTGTTTATCTTCCCACCAAAATGGTCCCTATTTATCTACTTGCAATTTCTTGCTTTCAGACTGCTAGGTTGGCAGGAGTTGGGGCAGAGACGAGGACTCAATTTGTCGTGCAGTTCTTGGAAATCGAACTCCAACCTTCCAATCGTTGAGTTCAAAAGAGATAGCTAATCAGACCCCCATTTAAGCCATTTCACTTTTCTCCCAAAGGTTTGAGAAAATCCAAAATAAGCATCATTTTGCAAAAAGAATCCCAATGCAGACCATGAGAATGATTTGCAACAAGTACAGTACCCGTATCTTTCCTTTGGCTTATGCTCAAAATAGGGATGTGTTGTGCTCCACTTAGAGCATAAAAGAACAATGGCCCAGGGGAAACATGACTGAGACTTCTTTCTCAAAGCAGATGGTTGGCTGTGCTGTCAATTGGGTTGAACAGGGCAGAAGCACTTAAAAATTCAAATGAATTCCTTTACATGATTAACAAACTAATACCTTTCAGACACATCTGAAGGACACATTTCTTCTAGACATTTCAATTGTTCAGAAGCTGTAAGGCAAGCAATGGATACCTTCAGAAATATTTTGAAAAAAAGTCCTGACAATTCCTTGTATTTGGGTAACAAGCCTTCCAACATTTCATGGATTAAAAAAGATTGATATAAACTACCCATGAATATACTGGGACAGCCATTAACAAATCATCATCGTAATTTTTTTAAAATTAAAATGGTTTGCATAAACTTTGCATGTGTGGGTTTTTAGAGTGAAAGATGCATATACTGTATGTATGTGTATGTTGCTAAGTGGAGATTCTTTCTTTCTACTCTGGGTGGTTTATAACAAATTACAGTCAAAATGTAACAAACAAACATAATAAAAGTCAAAATAACAAATACTTCAAAGGTAACAAATTACAATTTATAAGAAATAAAATAAGAATATAATCTACCGGTGCCCTTCAATAATCTAGACCAGGGGTTCTCAACCTTTTCAAGTCAGGGGCTGGGTCACGCTCCCTCAAACAGTTGAGGAGGCCAGACTGGTTGTCCCCCTGCCATTTGAGGCTGCTGTAAATGAGTCCGCAGCTGTCATAAATGCATTTATGAGTTTGTGGCTGATTCCGGCTGCGGGTTGGGCCATAGGTTGAGAACTCCTGATCTAGACAGCTCCACAATATATGAGCTAATTCTATATTCTAAATTGGTTCAATGATATGGAGTACAAACTGGATACAGTTTCAAAGGGGCAGCAACCAAATACACACAACAGCTTAGTTGCTTTTTAACATTGTAACAATGTTTTATTTTTAGCTTTTCATGTCCCTGCTTTGGGCCCTGTTTGGGAAAAAGGTAGAGTATTTAAAAAATGAATATCTGAGCACATTACACTGGAGGAAAAACCTCAGAGGAACAATAAAGATAATTCTTATGCATGGAGATATCTGATAATTTCAATGCCGCTTATTTTCTTAGCACAGTAAACAAAAGAATTTTCATGAGCCAGTGAGACTGATGTATTTAAAAGTGAAAATTATGCAGGAGATGCATTTAAACATGCTGTCGGCTCTAAAAAAGAGACTTGGAATGGCCAAAAATAAACCACTCCTCGTGATTCTGTAACTGGTATTCTAAGAGTGGAAAGAGGAACTCCTTGCCGTCTTTCCTTTGTATGGCTCATAGAGTGAAGTGCTATATTTATATTTCCAATGCGTTCTCTATCTCACATCTCCATTTTCCATTCTCAGGCACATTTTGCTGCCTGAGACAGAAGACAGATACCCACCCGCCCACCACTCCATCACATACAGAAGGCAACTGGCTTGATACTTCAATCCTGGTAACATAACCATTATCACTCATGGTAGGTCAGGTTTCGATACCCGAGAGCTGCACTTGGGGACATGAAAGGAGACTCATTCGGGGTGTCATGCCACCTAAAAATCCTTTCAACCCAGAATAATCTCTGGCATGAAATGATGATGATAATGATCATCATCATCATCATCACCACCACCACCACCAAAGTGGTCCCTATTTATCTACTTGCAATTTCTTGCTTTTGAACTGCTAGGTTGGCAGGAGCTGGGACAAAGATGGGAGCTCATTCTGTCCTGCAGTACCTGGGAACTCTGACCTTCCAATCAGCGAGTTCACCATCTTAACCAGTTGAGCCACTGCAGTCCCTTCAAAGGTAAACTGTATATTTAAAAAGGCAACACAAGTCAGTCATAAAGCTTGAAATGAAGAAAAATCAGAATGCCAATATGCCATATTCTGAAACTGCTCCCTTCAATATCAAGTAAAGTTCCCCCTTGCTCAAAAACCAGTCTTATCCAACTCTAGGGTTCAGTGCTCATCTTCATTTACAGCCAAAGAGCCAGCGCTGTCTGTATCTGCAGACATTTCCATGGACACGTGGCAGGCATGATTTGTCTTTGATTTAATTTAATTTAATTCTTCAATTTTTATCCCATCCACTCGGGCGAACCCGACTCAGGGCAGCGTACAAGAATTAAAAACATATAAAAACATGTTTAAAATGCTAGATCACCCACCCACCTACCCACCCTCCTACCCCCACCCCATTTAAAAAAGCTAAAAGGGGAATAGGAGTAATACAGAAATACAGAAGGAGGGACACTAACTGGACTCTAGCTGGAGATGAGCCAGCAGGCTGGGGCCGTATTCCCATTAGGGCCCCATACCTGCCCTGCCAGCCAGATCTTCAAGCATTTCCTGAAAGGCAGCAATAATAATCCTAGTAAGTGATTTCCAGATGATCAAGCCAGAATCTAGTACTGGTGGGAGACATACTTTAATATTCATCCATTTGCAATGTGTGTTGTTTTTTCTCTCCATAGGTTTAGCTAAGCCTCTTTTGGTTCAATCTTCAGTGCTTGAGAGGTACACAGAAAACTCAATTTTTTATTTTAGCTGTTGTCTAAGAGGTTGGTGTCTGTGTAGTGCCAGCAAAAGAATAGATTTTTTTCAGTGAGGATAGGTTTCTGGCAGCCAGTAATAATCCTACATGACTCATTAAAGGCTGCATCCAATTGTTGATTTACACCAAGGGTTGGGAACCTCTGGCCCATGACACCAAATCATCTGGCCCATGCCCTCACTCCAGCCACCACAGTCACAGCCACCACTGCCTCCACTTCTGGAATCAGCTGTGGACTCGTTTACAGGAGCTGTAAACAACTGTCTGAGGGTGCATGACTTGGACCCTGACTTTAAAAGGTTGAGGACCCCTGATTTATACGAATCGGTGCTTCTAGTTTAATATTCAAAGCTTGAGAGACATGCAAAAGACTTTCCCTTAGTTTTAACTGTTTGCTAGGGAGTTTTTGTCCATGAAAAAATGTTTCTAGTACTCTATTTCCTTATTACATTAGTTATTTGCTAGTACCTCTTGACATACTTCTGGAGGAGCAATGCCAGCCAAATAATAGACTTTTTTTGTAGAGGGTAGGATTGGGCTTTGAATTTAGGATATGTTAATTATTATTATTTTTCTTTCATGTCCCAATCAAACCCTGGCCTGCCAAAAAAAAAAAAGCCACTTTCTTGGCTTTGTCAAGTTTCCTGATGATGTTTTCCCTTGTACTAACTTTGGCTTTGGTGTTCAGACAGTGCTGCTTAAAAGTGCTCCTTAATTATGGTAACAGAATGCAACTGGCTGGTAAGATAAAGTTATGACTATGAAATAGGAGTAATCACTTGGGATGCCCATGGTAAAGTTGACATTGTTCAAATAATTTTAATCAGGATGAAACAGGGTATCACCTAGACTTGAGCATAGAAACTCTTCGACTTTGGCTAGGTAGCAAGTATGCTAATAGACATTACACAGTTACTTCACAGGCAACCTTCAACGGCAGATGAAGGAACACATTAACACACTGTAGAAATGGGCCAAAACAAACAAAGACAATTTCATCAGGGGGGAAAAGGTAACATTCTACATTTAAACAAGAGGAATAACATACACAAATACAGGATGTGAGGCTACTGACTTGATAGCTGCACATGTGAAAAGGATCTATGGCAAGAGTTATCAACCTTTGAAAGCCGGGGCCCGAGTCATGCTCCCTCAGACAGCTTTGGGGTCCGGATGCCAAATTTGCCCTCCCTCCAATACATGGCACTTCCTGGTGTGGTGGCGGATGTGGGGGGCCACATGAAATGGTGCTGTGGGCTGCATCTGGCCCGTGGACTGCAGGTTGAGAATCCCTGATCTATGGGTTTTAGTAGACCACAAGATAAACATGAGTCAAGGGTATGATGCCACAGCAAAAGAATCTAATGTAATGGTCGCCTGCTTCAATAGAAGTATAACATCCAAATCAAGGAAAGTAATAATAATGCACTATTCTGGGTTGATTAGACCTCACTTGGAGTACTGGATCTTGTTTAAAAAGGATATCAAGGTGCTGGAACATGTCTGGAAAAGAGCAACCAGGATGATAAATGATTGGAAACCAAGCACTATGAAGAACAGCTGAAGGATCTGGCTATATTTAGCCTGGAGAAGTCTGAGAGGCAACATGATAGCAGCTCTTCAGATATCTGAAGATTTTTTTACAGTCCTGAAACAACAAGAACTTGAGATGTCAGATGAATGTCTTCCAAAATACATTTTCTATGGAGAGCTTGTTTCAGGTGCTCAACTGCAGGGTGAGCATAAGAAATGAGTCAAGGATACAATGAAGACAACATTGAAAGATTTTTATACTGAGGATATCAATTGGGAAGCTCTCACTCACAAATGAATGTACGTCAAAAATCTGTTGAACAAGAGGCTAAAGCAGGGGTTCTCAACCTTCTGCCCATGGGCTAGATGTGGCCTTTGGCACCATTTCATGTGGCCCTCCACCAACTCAGGAAGTGCCATGAGGTGGAGGAAAGGCAAAACGGCCGTCCGCTCCCCAAAGCTGTCTGAGGGAGCATGACCTGGCCCCCAGCTTCAAAAGGTTAGGACCTCCTGGGCTAAAGAATTCAGAGGAATCAAGGATGCACAAAAAGAAAAAAGAAGAAGCAAGAATGTAACATCTCAACAGTCCACCAAGCCCAGTATCAGCTATATTTCCTTCACTGTTTCTGTATCTTCTGCTCTTGTATTGAGCTAGTTCAGGGGTGGCCAACCTTGGTGCTTCAGGTGTTCTTGAACTTCAATTCCCATAAGCCCTGATCAGCAGGAGTGCTGACTTGGGCTTCTGGTAATTGAAGTCAGTGATGCACTGCAATTTGTCCCCTACCTACTCTGTGGGCATGGCTAACTCTGTGGGCATGACCAACTAAAAAAACTCACCAATATATATATATATAAATCAAAAAATTAAAATATAACAGCAGAAATTGATTTCTAGACTGTTCAAATTGCTGTTCTAATGGTATACAGAGGAAGAAGTTGTCAAAACATCTATGATTAAATGGGCTATTAACATGAATAAAGAAATACAGATGACCTCTTGGGAACATATGTGGAAAAATATACAGAGAATGTCTACCTGTACTTATCTTAGAGAGAACAGCTATAAGATGTTTTACAGATGCTATTTAACCCCCCAAAAGCTATCAAAGATGTATAGAGAGACATCCTCTTTGTGCTGGAAATGTAAAGAAAAAGAAGGCTCCCTTTTCCATGTATGGTGGACATGTGAAAAAGTAAAAGAATATTGGAGAGAGATTGCAAATATGATGTCTAAGATTCTGAAATGTAAAGTTGAATTGTACCCTGAGCTTTTTCTTTTAGGATTGGGTTTAGAAACATTACCAATTACTGAGCAAAGGCTTACTTGGCATATGGTTACAGCAGCTTGTTTGCTTTATGCACAATATTGGAAAACGGATATTATACCAGATGTGCATGATTGGCTTTTGAAACTGTGGGGCTTGGCTGAGATGGATAAAATTACAATGAAGCTATGAGATCAAGAAGATGATTCCTTTTTTCAGGTGTGGCAGAAGTTGGTGGACTTTGTAAATAAGTACTATACGGAGGAGCATCAAAAGAAATGTACTACAGTAATTAAAACCGATTGGCTTTAGAGGATATGAAGGCAGCGGAGTAACCAGTAAACACCACAATGATCAGTATTAAACACACCAAATAGCTAATATATAATAAAAATAAAATAACAACAACAAAAACTTAGTGAAAAACTACATAAAAAATTACAAACATTACTAAAATCAGGATTTTCCTTGCACGCCCCCTCCCCCAAGAACAGAAACTGGTGGCAGCGGGTGGGTATGCTTCCTCCTCCTCCTCCTCCCCCCCCCCGGCCTCCGGCCGCGCCCAGAGTACGGGGGAGGTGGAGGTGGGTGTGGTGTGGGAGGGAGGTGGGCATGGCCAGCTGATTCTGCTACCGGTTCTATAGAACCTGATAGAACCTGCTGCAGCGCAACACTGATTGAAGTCCAAGAATACCTGGAGCACCAAGGTTGGCCATCCCTGGGCTAGTTTGTCACTTCCAAGGCAATCAATGTGCTACAACTCAACTTTAACTGTTTACTTCTTCCCCTGTCCAAATGGTGAATTAATAGAATAGAATAAATCTTCATTGCCATTGTCCCAATGAAATTTCTCGGTTGCTATATCAACTCAAAATAAGACACTCCACATGAATTTAAAACAACTACAGAAACACTAATTAAAACAGTACAATACAGTACCATATGACAAATAAAATAAAATAAGATGACTTCAGAGTCCAGGGTTTCCATTTAAGGCCAAAATTGCTCTAGAGAAGAAGCTGTTCTTAAGATGGCTCGTTCTCGCCTTCATTGTTCTATATCTCCGTCCCGATGGCAGCAGCTCAAAGATGCTGGTGTTCCACAAAAAGAAAGGATAAATATTAACTATGGACATTTGATGGAAGATGGAGCAAGCTCGTTTCCTGTAATTCTCATGGTAGGTAAAGGTGATTAGTAAAGGTTTCCCTTGCTCGAAAGCCAGTCGTATCCGACTCTAGGGTTCAGTGCTCATCTCTGTTTCAAAGCCGAAGAGCCAGCGCTGTCTGCTTCTGCAGACGTTTCCGTGGCCATGTGGCAGGCATGACTAGACACTACATTCTCATGGTAGGAGCTGAAAATTTGGATTTAACTTAAAAGAAAGAAGGTTTCTGTTCTTCAGAGAGCTGTTCAACAGAATAGCCTACTTTATAGGATGATGGATTCCCCAATACTGGAGATACAGTATTTATACAGTGGTTGGGTTACCGTCTGCCAGTGAAGCTTTAGATAAGGATTTCCTGCCTTCCCCTATGATCCCTTCTAGGCCTAATGTTTTATGATTCTGTGAGAGCAGAGAACAAAACAATCTCCTTGAAGAAGAGAATTATTTAATATGCTAATTTAAGAGTCCCCACTTTGATTCTGGGTCTTTACAAAGCCACTCCATTCCAATGCAACAATGGATCACGTGGAAAATTGCACGAAAGTGGTGGTCATCATGAGTGATGATTTGCCTTTGTGATGATATCATTTCTCCAATGCCAGCATAAGTTAGGTCAAAACCAGCTCCAGTGAAAGAGTTATAAGAAGGAATTTCTCTTCTCCCTGTAACCAGCTCCAGTCAGGAGCCCAGCTGCAGCATTGTGAATTCAGTTATGTTGCTGAATACTTGCCAAAGACTATTCTATGTAGAGTTCATTACAGTAATCCAAACGGGATGTAACTAAATAATGTATCATCATGACCAGATCTTGTGGCTGATGCATTTATACCATAAGACTTTGCTTACAGCAGGGCATCTAGGCTCAGGGATGAATCCAGGAGCACCTTCAAGACAGAAACTCAAGTTTTTAGGGAGAGTTTTCAGGTTGTATCTAACCAGCTCGGGAGAATAGGCAAAATCTGATTTAATTTTAGATTACTCAGAAGAAACTAAGGCATTTCCCATATTGGAAGGGAAATTAATTGGCTTACTCTGAGCCTATTTGATTGGGGGTGGAGCACCAGTTAAAGTAGAAATGTAGCTTCTTTGTATGTTTTCAATTTTGATGAGGCAAATTAAAAACTGGAGTGGGGAGAGAAAGTTTGTTCTTCCTTAATAAATAAAAAAATACAAGGCCATTTCCATGTGATAATTATGATCATTTTTACCCAAGCATCTGTTTTCTCCTCCCATTACCATTATTGCAAGACTAGCTATTTAGTCCCCTGCTTTGAAACATGAGAAAGATAATTTCCATGTAAGCTGCAGTATGGCCAGATGGTTGAAAGCCAAGCAGATTTCCTCTGATTGCACACATCGCCTATTAGCACAGCTGTATACAAACTGTTGTTTTGACTCAGAAATTGTCCATGGGGATATTGAAAACTGCTGAGCAACTGTAGTTATTGATATCCACTTAAACAGCTGTCCTTCTGTGCTGCACCTGGACAATTCCAACATACATCCTGCCCCCATTGAATAGGATGCCCTCAATCTCACTACACCAAGAGTTTGCAAATTGTGTTAAAAATCCCATTCAGATTCTATCCTGAAGCACCCTTGATAGCCAGAGAGAAGGTGGAAAGGGGTTCCCCATTATACAGATTAACTATCTGAACATCTCCCACAAAGATGCACTAGAAGAAGAATCTCTGGATAATATTTTTTGGCTCATGCTTGCAATTAATTAATCAATCTATAACAAAAAGTTCCTTAATAATTTATTGTTAAAGAAAATAATATTTATTCATTAATAGTTGATTAATTGATGAATAATGCATTAATCATGAATAATTAAATAAGAAATACTCAATTATTCCTTAATAATTAATCATTACCCTTTGAATGAAACTGTTTATTCTGAAGCCGCAGTGCTGTCCAGTGAAAACTTCCTTCCCATATATGTGTGTTTTAGCAATTATTTCCGCCTCTGCTCTCCCACTTCTGGGCCTTATAAATATTGCAGCCAGGTCTGATGTTGAAGGGTGGTGCCTGATTTATCTATGGCACATAAATCAGTCACTTTGGACACACAAAGTACAACCATTCCTTCCTAAACACAGATACATTTTTTGCATACTAAGGGCCAAAAATTGATCCCATAGGAGGTCTGCAATGGGAGGCCTGCCATTGTGTTTCTCTGATTTGGGCTTTAATATTAAGCACTAAACAAATTTGACCTTTTCAGCCAAACTCTGGCCCATCCAGAGTCAGTGGCAAATTCCCAAAGCCTTAAGATGATCCAGGGTGTTGACCTTCTGAAAGTTACAAATTACAAAACCCTTCTCACATGCTAGCATGTTCAAGCAATTTTGCTAATTTATTCTTCCTAAAGTGGGCTCTGTAAAACTTGCAGCTGCAGTTTTGATTTCAGCTCTATTTTATTACTGTGAAGCTGAGGAGCTCCATTGAAAATCCACCTGCCTATTTGTATATCAACTGCTTTTACTTGTGATGACATATTTTTTCCTCACATCACTCATATCTCTTCAAAGTGCTAAGTGCTTCATGGATCCCCTTTCACGCACAGTCTTGCCAGGTCACAGGTTAACTTGTTTTATGCATGGACTTCATGCACCCATGTTTCATTTACACAGATGAAGATGATTTTGACAGAAGTCAGTGAAGGTTACAAAAACATGAATGTTGCACACATAGTGATGTCTTGATTCAAAAAAGTTTACAAATATTGAAATACTCATTTTCATTCAGCTTCTGAGAACTGACTTTGCTGAAGCCCAGGAAAGGGAATAATAACAGCAGCAGCAGCACTTGCATACCCTAATACAATGATGGTGAACCTTGGCACTCCAGGTGTTCTTGGACTACAATTACCAGAAGTCCAAGTCAGCACTCCTGCTGATCAGGGCTTCTGAGAATTGAAGTTTAAGAGCAGCTGGAGTGCCAAGGTTCACCATCACTGGTCTAGTACCAGCTGACTATATAACCATATAAAAAGGTGTCAGCTCCTCAAGGCTTCTAGAACCTTCTCCTTCAACAGGAAAGGCTCTGGCACTCTTGGTGTCCTCAGCCCAGTTCTGCATTCCTCAACCCATTAGAGAACTTGATATATCAGCGTCCAGGGCATCGGCAGCTGGCAGATAACACAAACGCAAAGACCCAGGGCAACCAGGTAACAGGCCAAACAGTAACCATATCTCAGTCCTGAGTCCAAAGCCAAATCAAGTAAGGGAAGCAGGATTGGTCCAGATGATGAATGTACAGTCCAATTGAACCAAAAGTCAGATAAGCAGGAGAACAGACACAGTAGAGTATCTTCAGGAGCTGGAGCAAGGTGAGGATGGACCTCCAGGAACTAGGAGCCAGGCAAGGTGCAGCAACAGTCCACGGGAACCAGGCTTTAGTCTTCAGAAGTAAGAATCAGGAACAAGGAGGAGTTCTTTTAGAACCCAAGAACAAGGCAAGTAATCCAAGAGCCAAGCAACTGCATGTCTGCTGACCTTCATTACTGAGGCAACATCTGGGAGGAAGGGAAGGTTCTTATATAGCTAAGTCACCTGGGGTCTCCAAGTAGAGCCTATGAAGATTCAGAACCTTCCCTAAGACTCTCAGGTGGGGCTTACCAGTTGCGGAAGGGTGAGGGCTCCAGTTCCCTCAACACCCAAAGAGGTAAAAGAGGGAGCAGAGGAGGAGGAGGGCTGCAGGACTTAGAGGAGCAGCTGCAAATCCTGACATGATGTCTAGAACTACTGGCTCAGGTGTGTGGATGGTGATAGGCTGCTAGCCTCCTGGGATGACTCCTTGCACTAGCACAATGACAGTGGGAATGTATTTGACAGAACTGTGGATAAATCACTTACTTCTAAAACAGAGTTCTTCATATGCAGTCAGCAGGATTGATTAAGAGTATGCAATGTGTTTAATTCTATTAATATTTGTGATACAATTGTGCTTTAATCTTCTGTTGTTTGAAACTTTTTTTATAAGATGCCTCAGGTCCCAGTGCTGAGCAAATAATGGCATATACTTAAAATTTTAAAAATCATTAGAGCATTTTATCCAATGTTAACTCTATTTTTGAACTAGAATCAAACAATGGAGAAAATGTCATGGTCAATTGTGATCAATTTTTATTCTGGTTTTATTGTCAGAGCACCTGCACCAATAATATCTGAACATGGTTCTGCCAGTGTTGTCCTTCTGTGATATCAGGACAACTCAACCAATGATTGTCACAAATTTTTCTCTGCTTCCATCCCAAATTCTTTAATGTGTTGCAACAAAGAAGAAATATTAAATGAGTTTTAGGAATCACAAATCTGAGGTTCATAAACAATTTCATTATGTAGCCTTCACAATTGTCATAGTTGAGAAGACTCATATACCTGTGAGCAGTGGGTAAGACAGGAAATAGGTAACTGAGATATATCTTATTCTATGTTGCCTTAGCAACTTTCTGAAATGGGATATAATCTAGATCCCATTGTAGATTTTCCGTCATGTTCAACTAGCATGATCATTGGAGGAAATGAGGTTGCAGAAAGTTGGCTTAGTGTAAGAACACACAAAACTGAAATCATGTTTTTATGGGGTGGGAGGGCAGTTTCATTTCCAGTATAACAATACCATACCACTATCCTTACAGGCTTTGACATTTTCAGAAATGCAAAGCCAAAAGAAAATTCTCTAGGGTTATGTGACAGATAGGCTTTGACCTTGACCTTGCCTTTGGGGCTCTCACATTCCTGGCAAGCGACTTTTACCAGCCTGCCCTATGGACCTTCCCCAAAGACTTCTGATGAGCCCAGGAGGCCTAAAAGCTATCCTGCATATCCTGAAGCAACCTGGGGCTTACCTGTATTAGCAGAGCTCAGCAAGTATTATGGAGAGTACTGTATTGTATTAGATGTGGTAGTGTGTGGCTTATGGCTTAACTCTTGTCCCAAAGAACAGGTGTTGTTGATGAAGTAAAGATGTTTATTGTTCTCGAAGGATATTGTAAAAATAACAGTTCTTCCATTGGTTCAGGATACAGAATTACAGCATACAAAAATACTAATCAAAAAGGACAGTTAGGGAAATCCACACTCAGGCCTTCCCCGATAAACAAAAGGAAAACGTGACTAATCTAGGCAATCATGTTGGGTAGGACTAGGGACTCTGGAGTAGCACCCAGAAATCCCCAACTAGAACTCCAACTAGAACTAGAGCTCTAACTAACTCCCCAACCCATGTGCCTATAGGAAAGACATGAGTTTGGCCCTCCTAATTAGCATACAGCCAATTAGAGCCCAGGGTTTGTATAAACAACCACTGGTTCCCATAACAAGTGTCTGGTGTTCCCAGGCTCTGGATGTTGACATAAATGGACATTCCAGACCTGGAGAAGAGGACATAACATAGGCATGAAGCTTTGAGAAGCTTCTTCTAAGCCCACCTGCTTGGTAAGCGCAGCAGAAAGAATTATGAGGCGTTTGCAAAGAAGCAAAGCTATATTCTAAGCCAGTTTAAAATCCAAAGAAACTCCATATTGGATAACTTGTGACCAGTGGTGGGCATCAGCAGGTTTGCACCAGTTCACCAGAACCAGTAGCAGAAATTCTGGCTGGCCCCGCCCAGCCAAGTTTTGAATTAAAGTAGTGCTAATTCAGGTGCAACGCAGTACCTTGAATGTGTGAATACTTTCTGAGGACTGTCCTCTAACAATTACATGACTATCTTATTGACAGGGTCTTCCATAACAGGTCTATAGCCAACTCTGTTTTAGAAATCATAGATAGCAAGGGACATATATATTTTATTATTCTGAGCTTTAGTTCCAATGAACACAAGGCAGCTTCCATGAGGTAACCAATCACCTTCTCTAGAATGCTTCTTTTAAGTAAATAAATAATAGACTTTATATTTATTTGTTGCTGAAGAATGTTAATATTTCCGGGAAATGTCTTTCATTTCCCTTCAGCTGGATTCGTCATCACTTCTGGCCCTGACTTGAGCAGAAAGCTTCACATCTGAATGTTCCTTTTGTGCCAAATTGTTGCCCTTCTCTTCATAATAGGTTGTTAGTGTTTACAATGGTGGGGGGAAGCTTTGAAATGTCTCTTGGATGGGTGGGGGAGAGATCAACCCACTGGAGCATGGCTGAGGAAAAGGATTGTAAGCTGGCAAAAGTGTTTACCTGGCTTCCTCTGGACTCTAGAGAGAACTTACCCTGATGACTTTATTTGCTGGTAGACAGATAGGAACAATCCATAATTTTTGCTCTTTGGGGTGAGTGGGTGGGTGAGTGGGAAATAGAAGAAAGAAAAGGCAAGTGTGTGAAAAATATTTCCGAATATTTCCCAAGCAGCTTTTTTCAAAAGGGAAATTGAGGACTTAGTTGGAATTTTATAATGTACTAGACCTAGCAAAAAATATCTTTTAAAAGTCCACACACACATACACACACACATACACACACAAAACTCACACAGAAGGTCTGTTGAAAGAGAAATACTTGTGGGACATTAGGAATGAAAAAAACTGAGCACGCACACTGCCCAAACTTGCACGCCTTGCTTCCTTCTTCTACCGCATGGCAGGCTTTGACGCTGATATAAAAGAGGCTCTTTGTCTCAGGAAAAAAGTATAGCTTTCAAGGACAAGAAAAATCCACAACCAGCCTCTCATTTTGACACAAAGGCCATGGCATTAGAGAAATTATGCAGGGAGTCATAAAGCCACCAGCTTAGTTTAGAGAAGCCGGGGGTTGCAGGCAGTGGGGAGTGGGGGTTAAGGCTTTAATTCCTCTTCTCCATTGATTTACTCCTTCCATTCAGATGTATAATCTCCTGTCTGAAAGGTCAGGACTATAAAATAAGGATTATGTTTTTACATCTCCAGTGGTTTGTGCCTGTTTAATACAGATTTTTCAAACATGCCCTCCCCATCTTTCTAAATATATTCCCCATTCTGGGCTGTTACCCTCTACTCAAACTTTCTGTCTAATCATAGAGGGAGCAGCTCTGGTATCTTACCTACCACAGCATAAATCATACCATTGCATCATTTTGATAATCTCTGGAATGTGGTTTATTAAGGAGTATTTAAACAGAGGTACACTATCAGGACCGAAATGTTCATGGGCAGGGTAAGAGTGTGGAGATGTGGAGAAGGGCAGGGATTCAAAGACCAAGCAGCCACCTTTAGAGTTCTTCTGGGCAAACCACTAGACCACTGTGGCCCCAGGCAAATAGGGTTGTTGTTCAGTCACACAGTAGAGTTCAACCAAAACAGGGTCGTTGTTTGAAGTCTTCCACAAATCCAATCCACTCCCAATACTTCCCAACTTTGTCTCTACTGCTGTCAGAGTCTTGATGGTGGAAAGGCAAGGGCCAAAGAGGTTTCCTCAGTCACTGGTCATAGGATTTGCAAGACTGAGGCAAATCTTATGCCACCGCTGCCATCTGAGAGGTGAATTTTCAATAAGCTCTCTTAGCAATTGTAGGATTGGTTTTTAATTCAGAAAACATAGTTGCTTTCTGTGTTTCTGTGATGCCATTGCACACAGAAAGCACCATATGAAAAGGACTATTTCCCTATTCACAACCATAAGATATATTCCTGAGATGTACCAGGTAGCAAGATTGAAGAGAACAAAACATTTCCTGCTCCTGAGGAACTCAGGAATTCAGTTCACATCTTGGAATCTGCCAGACTACCTCATTTAAAGTTGGAGTCTGATGGTTACTGTTTGACTGGTATAAAGGTAACATATGCATTTTACTTGCCAACATCATGTAACTGACAAATTAAGCCAGCCAGACATTGGAATGAGCCCGTTTCCTGATGTTTGTTATACTAGGATATAGACGGAGTGGCAGACTTGCTGAGAGGAAGAGATCGGTGCGATGAGGTAAAGTATTGCAACTGAAAGGCTGGCACAGAACATATGACAGCCATTTTGGGATGAATTGACAGGTTTACACAGTCAAGCCATTTGCCAGAATCAACCTTTTCCAACTCACTTTTTTCTGCCTGAATACTTGGCTGAGAAACATTGATTCTGGCAGAGCTAGGCAAGACTGTATTCTCTTACTAAGTTTTCGAAAAGGGAGGAAAATTCTACTTTCATCTAGATGTGCCACGAAACTTCTTTAAAACTTAAATTTGGCTAGAACATTTGTTTCCTTGTAAAATGTATATTCTCTTCATGCTCCCACACTCACCAACTAAAACTCACAGTCTTAAAACTGACAAACTAAAACATTCCATGCCTGTGCAACAAAACCAGTATTTAATTCAGACAGAAGTGTGTTGTCCAGATACACACTGAAAGTCATACCATCTCTAGCAGAGCTTAGAAAAGGTAATTTTTGGATTACAGCTCCCAAAACTTCAGCCATCATGTCCAGTGGCCCTGCTGAATTCTGGGAGTTGTAGTCCAAACATGTTATGTTTCCCAACTTTGAATGATTCTGAGCTTGTTAGACATACATACATCCTGACATAGCAAAAGGCAAGTGCTAAGGCTCAACAAATAATTAAGAAAAGAGATGTGAAAATCTGTTCATTTTGCTTTGCAGGCGCACCCCCCCAATAACGGACACAGACAACATTGAAAGTGGATAACAGCAAAGGGCCACATTTATTGATTCAATGCCCTAGTCCGAATTATAAATTTGTATTGGTAAAACGACCAATCATAATTCCTAAGGCAAGCAGGCCGAAGTAACACTGGTAAGGTACCACCCCAAAATTGCCAACGGCAATTGGTTACAATGTATCAATTTGTATCAATTTGTTTGTTAACAACAAACAAATTGTTGACCGTAGTCAATAACTAACTCATGACCCCACCCTCTGACGCGTATCCGTGAAATCACAGGGGTGATGCATGCTGGTTAGCAATCATCATCACCCCATCGCCTGGTTCGTCGTTGACCGGACAACGTTTAACTACTTTATTCCTGTCTAGTGTTGTCCAGTCAATTGCGAACCTGCCGGATACTTGTGGGTCATACTGTTTACCTTACCAGTGCTACCCGCCCATGTGACCAAAGTCAACAGTAGGAACGAAGAAAGACCCCTATATCAAACCATAGCAACAGTGTGGGATGGGCAAAAAAGCCAGGACCCGAAGCCAATATGGGTCCCAACCAAAAATTCCCACCCGGCCCCGAAGCGACCATAATCACACTGTTAACTAGGGAGGGGGTGGAGGGGAAAAAACTTCTCCGCTCCGTCGCTGAGGCAAAATGGCAGCTCGGCTGCCTCGTGGCCACCCCTTTTATAAGGGAGCTGGCCACGCCCCTAACTACCCGGATTCTCTGTCCTGTGGGGGGGGGCCCGCAAAGGGCGCGGCGGCCATTTTGGCGCCGCGCTTGCATTGCAGGCGCACCCCCCCCAATAACGGACACAGACAACATTGAAAGTGGATAACAGCAAAGGGCCACATTTATTGATTCAATGCCCTAGTCCGAATTATAAATTTGTATTGGTAAAACGACCAATCATAATTCCTAAGGCAAGCAGCCCGAAGTAACACTGGTAAGGTACCACCCCAAAATTGCCAACGGCAATTGGTTACAATGTATCAATTTGTATCAATTTGTTTGTTAACAACAAACAAATTGTTGACCGTAGTCAATAACTAACTTATGACCCCACCCTCTGACGCGTATCCGTGAAATCACAGGGGTGATGCATGCTGGTTAGCAATCATCATCACCCCATCGCCTGGTTCGTCGTTGACCGGACAACGTTTAACTACTTTATTCCTGTCTAGTGTTGTCCAGTCAATTGCGAACCTGCCGGATACTTGTGGGTCATACTGTTTACCTTACCAGTGCTACCCGCCACACGGAGGGGCTTCACAGAAGACCTGACGCCCCCCCCCCAGACCGTCAGCTCGGTCAACAGGCCTGCTCGCCAGTCACCCAACAGGAGGTCCATACCTCCTCGCGACAGATGGACCCCATCCCCTGCATACAAGTCATAATTTCGTAGACTAATATCGGGGTGATGACTAACCCGTCCCCAAGCCCTGGTGGTAAGAAACCGCGCCACTGCCTTATTGACCGCGCGCCTAGCTCGGTCAAGAGCCAGGAGGTTAACGCCCCCTCTGTAAGAGTGGCGCGGAACAATGTCGGACCAAACCAGGGCTGTGGCAGGCCAGACATAATGCAAGTAGGCGAGGTCCTCGCAAATCGCATGCTTGAGCGATAAGCCGGTGACCTGGCCCAAATCATTGCCCCCCAGGTGGATGATTAGAATGTCAGGCGGGTCAGCCCCCAGGCCAGAAAAAAGGAAAGGCCGCAGCTCCCGCCATAACATCCCAGGCTTACCATGCCATGCGAGACTGGCGTGGTCACCCAGTCCCAGTCGGGGTCCCCACTCTGTCGCCGCAGCGTAACGCGCTGCCCTGAGCACATAGCTGTGGCCCACCAGCCATACTGTCACCGGTGTAATACGACACCCAGGGTCTGTAAGAAAATTGAGAAAAAGGGAGGTAAGGTGACTGGATTGGTACTCATGGCGGGAGTGGGCGCACATAAAACTGAAAACATTGTGAGCCCCACCTCCCCATGCTGCGTATGTCAGCCCCAGAGTACCCAAAAGCAGCTGCTGTAGAGGCTGCACCAATACGGAACGAATGTGTGCCATAACGGGCACCTGGTAGGCCCACCCTGGTGAGGGCTCTGGCTGTCACCTTCCAAAACTGAAATTTAGTAAGGGGAGACCCATCTTGGTGACAGAAAAACGGGCCGTGGTGCATGCCACGCAGTGCCAGGTATTCCTGTAGGGCACCAACCGGACAGATGTCTGCCAAAGAACACCGTAGCAGTCTTACTCCACTGCCTACGCCATGCTGATCTGTTTTAGAGGAGCGAATCCTCAACTGGGCCCAGTCTTTGGCAACATAGACATCTCCGAGTTCCAGTGCCCTACCACTTGCATCCGCCTTAGACAGCATCACGAGTTCGCTGACGCGGAGCGCTCCAAAAAATGCCACCGTTGTGGCTGCATGAAAAAGGGCTGCCTCATAATGATCAAAACAGAGGCCTGGCCAGCCCCGGGCCAACTGGGTAAGAACCCCTGGGGAAATAGGGTGCCGGTCGTCCGGGCAACGCCCGCGCTCGCGCACCCACCCCTCCAAAACGTGTCTCACACGGAAGTCAGAGGTGGTATCCACATGACCCCCTACTTTGGCCATAAAAGCCAACGCCGAGAGCTTGGATGCTATGGTGCGAGGTGCAAGGCCCTGTGCATGCAGGTGAACCATGAACCGCAGAACATGGTCCACCGGGATAGGCCAGGTCTCTGGCAAGTGAAATTGAGTAGCAAAAGCCCTATACGAATTGAATGCTTGTTGATACGCCTTACGCGTGCGTGGCGCTAGTGACAGGCCAATCGCCCGGTTCACCTCTCCTTGCCAATAGTCCACATCTCGTCCGGGAGTGGCGAGGGAAATTCCTCCGCATCCGGGGCCAAGGCGCGGAACCGGGAGATCTGCAGGCGGGACAAAGCGTCAGCAATATCGTTATTAACCCCTGGGACATGCCTGGCCCTGAACAAGACGTTGAGGCGCAGGCAGCGCAGCACAAAATGGCGCACTAGATCCATGACTCTGGGCGATTTAGAAGTCTGTGCATTGACAATGTGTACAACGGCAGCATTGTCGCACCAGAAATGCACCACCGAATTAGCCCACTGTTCGCCCCATAGCATCAAAGCCCCCAGAATGGGAAAAAATTCCAGGTATGTGAGATCCCGCAGGCGACCAGTGCCTGCCCATGCCGGTGGCCACCCACCATAGGCCCACTTCCCATTGAAGTACATCCCATAACCCAGGGATCCTGAGGCATCAGACTGGATCTGGAAATTGGGGGATGCCAGGAGGTCAGACCTCCAAAATGAGACCCCATTAAACTCCCTCAGGAATTGCAACCAGACGAACATGTCTGCCCTGATACCCCGGGCAAGCCTGACTCTGTGGTGGGGCCTGGATAACCCTGCCATGGCGTCGCATAAGCGCCGGGCGAAAGCCCTGCCCGGTGCGACCACCCTGCAAGCAAAATTGAGGTGCCCATGTAGCACCTGCAGTTCCCTCAGGGATGCCTTACGCTTGGCCAGCAATTCCGAGATAAGGGTCACTATCCTGGACACCTTATCACCCGGTAACCTAGAAGCCTGCACTACTGTATCAATCTCAACCCCCAGGAATACTAGTTCGGTCGATGGGCCCTCGGTCTTTTCGGGCGCTAAAGGGACACCAAGTTCCTGCATTAGCGTCTGAAATGTATTGAGGAGACGTGCACACGTGTCCCAGCCCCGTTCACCCCCGAATAAAAAGTCATCCAGGTAATGGGCTACAGACCGGGACCCTGACCTGCGGACGAAAGCCCACTCTAGGAAGGTACTAAAACGCTCGAAAGCCGAGCATGATATGGAGCAGCCAAAAGGCATGGCCTTATCAAAATAATACTCCCCTTTAAATTTAAAACCCAGCAATTCAAAGTCGCCCGGGTGCACCGGCAAGAGGCGAAAAGCTGACTTAATGTCGCACTTGGCCAGCAAGGCACCCGGGCCGCACGAGCGCACCATGCGCAGCGCATGGTCGAACGATGTATACCTGACCGAACAAAGGTCATCAGGTATCGCATCGTTGACCGATCGGCCGGCTGGGTAGGACAAATGATGAATAAGGCGAAACTCACCTAGGGACTTTTTGGGAACCAAACCCAATGGCGAAACCTTAAGGTTGGGAAAAGGGGGTGCGGGAAAAGGTCCAGCGACCCTGCCCGCGTCTAATTCCTTTTTAATGCTGGCCGCGGCCACCTCCTCCCTTCCTCTGAGGGATAAAAGGTTGGGAGCATCCTGAGGGGATCTATCACCCATAAAAGGGATACGAAATCCCTGCTTAAAACCTTGGATGAGATACTCTCTGTCTTCTCCCCTTGGGTACGATGCGAGCCAGCGCTCCAGCATGTCCACCTTAATTGGGGAGGGGGCCTTTCGGAGAACTAGTTCCATCCGTGGCAGGCTTGCCAGCCCACTGTCCACCCCTCCCTCTGCCTCGCGCCCCCCCAGGCTTGGGACAAGCAGAGGCTGCATGGGGACCAGAACATGTGGGACACTCATGCTTATACCTGCAGTTCTTTCGACTGCAGGAACCATTGGACGAGAAAGTCCAGCACAGCAGGCGGGCTGGAACCCCCTGCCCCGCCGGTTGGCGGGTAACCTGCGCTGGAGCTGCTCGCTGGACCGCATGTCCACAATGGTATCTATCCCCCGGGGCAGGACGTGTGGGTGTCATATACAAGAGCCACAGTCTCTGGCACGGCTCATCCCATCTCATCTCGGGGTGGAGGGGAATCCTCATACGGAATTCCTCATCATATGCTAGCCATGAGGGGCCCGGGAAATCTACCATCGCCCTATATATGTTGTCCAAATATTGGACCATGGGAATAGCTAGATCCGGCCGCGCCCTCAAATATACCGCCATGTATATTAAATAAGCGGGGAGCCAGTTGGCCCAGGTACGCGGCGGCTTACGGCGGCGTGCCTGCTCCTTGTCCTTCTCATCCTGACCCTCCCTCTCTTCCTTGGTGGGCTCTCTGTTCAGGAGTGAGAAGATATCTACGTACTCCCCTCGCCATATCTTTTCTCTGGTAGCCTGTGCCAAGTGATCACCCAGTGGCAAGGAATACCCTGCCGTCGGCAAAGCCGAAAAGGGGATAGCTGGCCTATCAAAAGGGGCCTGAGTTAACCCTGCCACCCCAAGTACGTTCCCAGCAGTGTAAGAACCGAGGCCCACCCCAGTGGGCATGGTGGCAGTAGTTGTCGCCGGGTGGGTCGCCAGCGGCGTAGCCCCTGCACCACCCGCGCGAGGCCAAGGCCACTGAAAGGTCCCCCCTATATTGGGAATGTGTGTGGATGTACTCGTTTGCACCATATACTCACATGCTGCACCCCCGCGGGCCGCCCCCACCGGGGGTTCTGGCCCACTGGGGGCGTCGGAGCTCACGACCGATGAAGAGCTCATCACCGGGGCTTGACCCGCACCAGGTTGCTGGCTGGGGAGCTGCGAGGCAGTGGCCGGAGCCGCGCCACCCGCCTGCAGCAGCTCAACCCTCCCCGCCGGCCGTTGTCCTGCTGCCGATAGCGCCTCAAAAGGTACCCCAAAAGGGGCGCCTGCCTGACTGGCCCGGGCCAAAGACGCCTCCAAGGCCGCAATACGGGCCAGTAAGGTGTCTACATTGACCATGGGCAAAGAGCCGGCCGGCCCGCCTGACCCTTGCATGGGGACAGGTCCCTGCACCCCATGGCCCATATATGGCCATTGGCCAGGACCGAAGCCCGGTAGGGCTGGTGAGGAAACCTGCCAAGGCAGGGCGCCGGGCCACCCCCCAAGGCTAGAGGGCCCCGGGAGAGGCTGCGGCCCGAAAGCAATAGGCCCAACGGATTGGGCAGGAGGAGGAGCGGTGTCCACCGCTCGCGGGCCGCGGGCCGGAGCGCCCTCCGCGCCCGCACTCTGATCAGGCCAATGGGCGATAGACCCCAAGCCACCAGCCCCGGCCGGGGATGGCAAAGGTGGCTGTTGAGGAGGCGGCACCACGGTCCTCCGACCTGGGTTGCGCCTCCTAACAGCCCGGGCTGAATTCGCAGCAGCCTTCTTTTTGGAAGGCATCTCAAGCAAAAAAGGGAAGCTAGCTAGGCAAATTGACCCAAAAGGCTTCCCGGTGATACCACGAGCGACGGAGGCGCAGGGAAAAAACTTCTCCGCTCCGTCGCTGAGGCAAAATGGCAGCTCGGCTGCCTCGTGGCCACCCCTTTTATAAGGGAGCTGGCCACGCCCCTAACTACCCGGATTCTCTGTCCTGTGGGGGGGGGCCGCAAAGGGCGCGGCGGCCATTTTGGCGCCGCGCTTGCATTCTGTGCACTTAAAGCCTACTGGCATAGAGGTGACATATTCTTTTTAAAAATGCATGAAAACGAAATTGGTCAAAATTTTGTCACTTAGAATAGTAAATCTCAGTCAAAGCAAAGCAATCACACTTGTACACCACCCCATAGCACTTAGTGCACTCTCGGGGCAATTTACAAGTTAATTAGCATTTTGCCCCCAACATGCTGAGTGCTCATTTTTAATGACCACGGAAAACTGGAAGGCTTAGTCAACCTTGAGCCCTAGTCACAAGAGTAGAGCAGGCCCACTGAATCAATTGGGATTTAATGAGTCAACTCCTCTCCAAGTTGCATTTACTCTAACTATGATTTACTTTAGTGTCATAAATCACAGTTAAAGAGGCCCATATAACTCCAGGGATGGAACAGAAGAGTTAATTCATCAAATCCCCTAATGATTCAATGGACCTACCCTACTGTGATTTACATTAGCATAGTAAGTTGCAGTTAGAATGGGGACATTTGACCCAATGTGATCCTACACTAGGGCGATTTACTACACTAACCAAGAGGATTTGGTCCATTGTCTCCCATATGCAGCACCAGTTTTAACAAGCAGCTCTCATTGGTAGACTATGATTGGGGCAGGGCCACATTCATACAGGTGCCTCTCTAGTTCAGTCTGCAAGCCAGCAGTCTCCATACAGCTTTTTGCAGTATAGAGAAGACCACATGGCTAACTGGCCATGATACAGCTGTTAAAGACATGGGCAATGGCTGGGAGGCAGAAAGAGGCTGACCAAATACAAAAGAAGATTTGAAATTCCTCACCATTAGTAGTGGTGTAGATTATACCTGCCATTGGTTAGCAGGTGTTTGGCTATTTCAAAGTGTGAGTTGGTGGCCAGGAGCTTTTGAAAACCAAGTCCTAAGAAATCCCTAGGTTTACTGGTTTGTAATATAAGAAGATTTGTGTTTTTTCTGTATAAAATGCAGGAACAATTAACTCCACATTTCATTCTCTTGTGCACAAAACAGAAAGTTCAGACATTAATGTTCAGCAATCCCAGTTGCTCTCTTTGCCTTATTAGATATATTGTGCCAATACATCTGTTAGCCTGGACAAGCTTGTACTTGTAAGCTAACTGGAAATGTTACATTTCTTGAAAGGTTTAATAGGCTCATAGCATTTTCTCAGCTGTAAGAAAGTTAATCTGTTATTCTGTCATTAATGTTTATTAAAAGTGATCAGTGATTATCTTTGGCTTCAGCACATAAATGTACCTGCTTCTTTTAAAAACAAAATTTTACATAAAGATGTAAAAATAATAATATTATGTCTGTCATTGGGAATGATGCATTAAAATGTTACTTGATTTCTGTTCCCCCCTCTGCTTGTAAGACTGGGGTTATGGGATGGTAGCGTTGCCAAGGGCCGACTGCCCTAGTCCCCAGTCCTTTGACACGAAAACAGGCCGGAGACAGCTTCTTCAGTAGTCTGAGTATTTTATTGAGGAAATAAAGTCATACAGAGCATTCATTAGCATACAGTGCCAAAACAAGAAACCTAACTAGAAAGCCAGGGGGCCTTCGCCCTAGCCCCTGGAAACCCCACCCCCACCAGGCTGGGTAGGATATGAGCGCTTCCCATAGAAAATAAAAGAAAAAGAATCCAGCAAAAGCTTGATGCCAAAATGGTTACATGGGATATAGATGGTTACATCACTCCAAGGCCCATTCTCCACCTTCCTCCAGCCCCTGACAGTTGCCACCCAATCCCCAGCCTTTCTGGGGTTAATTAGTTGCTTCACTCAGGTAGTCGCATCTCTGCCCCTCTTTCCCACTCTGGCCCACCCCTCCCGATGGAATGCTTGCCAGATAATCTTGGGTCAACCAGTACCCATCTTCAACCTCCTCCTCCCCCCGTCCCACAGACACCTGGGCTCCCATGGGAAGGGAAATGAATTCTTCCTGTGGGCAGAGCAACTCACTCCTGATCTTACACTGCTCCCCTTCCCTGTTGTTTTGCATGGCCTGCAATAAAAATGTGACATAAAATGAGTGCTGAAAAGGTTGGCAAGTTTATCATTTGAAGGTCCAGGGTTTGAAGAATTTACCAAGTTTTTCTGAACCGAAGGTACTTGAGACTTAAATCAGAATAGCAGAAAGTGAAACAAAATGATTTCCTCCTTCTTTGTCAAAGGGGTTATCTAGACTCTGCAGAAACTAGACAGGGAACCTCTGCAATGCTGAGTATCTCCTGTGATGGGAGGTTCCTTTTCTTTACTCTGTTCTTGCTATGTCCGGCCCTTATAAGCACCAGTCCAGACAACGATGAACAAAACAGCAACAAGTCTTTATTCAACAGTTTTTTTAGAGATGATCTTACAAGATGTTTCCGAACACAGAGATGGCCATACAGTCCCAAAGGAATCAGTCCCTCTGGACTCTTGCCGTAACATGGCAAATACTAGCTACCATAGAAGCATAGCATAATGGAGGAGACCCAGGCTTAGCACGTATCTGGCTACCTGTATGGAGTGGGAAGTGTAGTCCGGTCCAGCCCCACCCTTATTTACTTGTGGGGCTTATATAATGTCTCCTCAGCAGTGGCTCCTTGATACAAAGTAGCAAGGATAACCGTAACTGACCAATCATAACAAGGAATATATGTGTTTAACCGATGGAGAACAGGATCCAAAACTGTATCCAATCACAGGGCTTGGATTAGCATAATGAGCGCACTCTGTGCAGGGGGTTTTCGCGCCACTTACAGCTCCTAATTTGTATGGCGGGAAACCGCCATTTCCTCTTGCAAGGTGCTGCCCACGCTACTTGCAAATGTGCCTCAATACACAACAGTTCTTTCTTGTTCCTATAACTGTGATTGCAGGGGAGTAGATCATGCCCCTTGCTTTTGCTAAATCTTTATATCCCACAAAATTGATAACAGTGGAAGTTGAACAGCAGTTTTGCTTAAGAGAACATGTTATTTTCTACACCAGTCTAAATTAAGGAATGTGTTTTCACACCATTAAAATCTGAAACAGCCTAGAATGTTTCCTTAGCTGTTTAATGCTTAGGTATCCGTGCATGGTTTCTTTAATGTGCTAGACTAGAGAAATGCTAGCAGCATCTAAACAATATGACTCAAAGGATCTAAATTCCTATTTTGATCTGAATGCTACTATAGTGGTATCTCATACAACAATTTTAATCCGTTCCACGGGGCTCGTTGTTGTACGAAACAATTGCTATACGATGCATCGTATTTCCCTATGGGATGCACCATATAATGTTTTGTTTTTGTTTTTTTGCTAAGTGGTTTTTCCCATCGAAAAATTGTTGTACATTTTTTTCCATAGAGAAAATTGTTATGCAGGACACCATCCCCCCCCCCCCAAAAAAAACCCCACAACTAATTGTTATGCGATTTCATTGCTATACAAGGTGATTGTTGTATGAGGTTATACTGTATTATAAGCAGTGGCATGGGAAGGGTACAGATAGGTGATGAAGAGAAATGTGCCCAACACAAAACTTGCAACTGATGAGTAGGGTTGCAGTCCTGGAGGTTTATGTAGGGAGGGGAGAACCTTCTTGGTCTTTAAGATGTCAGATGTTTCTTTCTCATTTTTTTACCATAACAGATGGACAGGACTACCCAAACCACCATTTGGAAAAATGTCATACCTGTCAAGTTTCGGGAAATTTCTGTCAAATAAGGGAAATTTCCCAGCCAAAACGGGAAAGTGGACAGCTATGCTTATCCTGTGCTGGCCTCCAGTCTAACTCCAGGCTAATTGCAGTCTAACTAATACGGGATGATGACGGCAAAGAGTGTAAAATATGGGGGTTTGACAGAAATTTCCCAAAACTTGACAGGTATGGGGAAAATGTTCATCCAGAAACTGTGCAATGCATAATTTCCCTCATCCTTCCTCAGCTGGCAGAGGCATACAACAAGTACAAATCCAACCACACTGCTTATCTTGGCTGTTGGTGGGAACTCAGAACTGTGGAAGAATTTCCTTAATTTCAGGTCATCTTACTGCCTCCGTTCCAAGTAGTCAAGGTGGCTTCATCCAAGGACTTAAGTTGAATATACTGAGTTAGCACTGGGACTAGACCACTTCCTCCTGAACCCCTTGATCAATTTCACCCAAAATGAGAGAACAAGAGGGAACAAAACATGTGTTTGAGCCAATGGAAGTAGAGAGGGAAAGTTTCACTTGCTGCCAATATTCCACAGTGAGAATCCTGGAGGATATGTTCCCCAACACTGCAGCTGCATTTTATTTCCATTTACTGCCCCATGAGCCTGCCTTCTACGCTGGAATGTTCAGGAGGCCATAACTCCCCAAGGTAATTCAGATTCACCAGAGTTTCAAAAACAAAAGAGTTGGAAGGTAAATGTCTTTTAATCATAAGAGTCAGTGTTGTTGGTTATCCAAGCTAGAGTATATCGACTGAATCATTTGCTGAGTTGTGGAAAGTGACTGGTGAGAGGCAATAGTGACTGAGCAAGGATTTTAAATCAGGTCTCCTGAATCCTAATATGTTTTTCTACCCCCTGCTGTTTCTCATTTCATTATACATCCTCCAATTATTTAATCAGTTAATTTATTCACTAGTTTCTGCTACTATTGTACTGGCTAATAATCATTTGTGCTTCTCTTCTTCTTCTTCTTCTTCTTCTTGTGCCATTTCCGATTCCGAATATTGGTGGTCATCATGGTGATCAGCCATGAAGATTTTCTGAGAATATAATGCAGTGGCCTTCCATCCTTCTGCATCAGATCCGTACCACGGATCCAGTTCCGCGAGTCACTTTCTGGTCCTGAGCCCTTTTGGCATGCAAAGTCCTCACCAGCTCCAGGCCAGTATTGATGAAGATGCTGCCCTCCATCAAGATGTATTCAAGTGATATTTAATCCATTTGGAGACCATCATGCTTCCCTGTGGTCTTTGGCACCCAAGTCTGTTAGTCCTCAGGGTTGTCATGTTAGTTAACCACCACCTGATGATCCATGTTGAGTCACTGGCAGTATGCAGTGTTGAACTGCTCCCGGTGCCTGGGCACAGGTAGCAGAAATTCCCCCAGGCCATGCCCACCTGGCCGGACACGCCCACCTCCCTACCCCAGGCCATGGAGTAGGAAGGCCAAGTGGGCATGGCCCACAGAGTTAGCCACGCCCACAGAGTTAGCCATGCCAATTTGGGGGGGGGGGTTTGTAAATTTTTTTGCCGTGCATCACTGGCAGTATGGTCTACTCTAGTACCATAGCCAGATTAGTGTGCTTCTCTTAATGGCAGATTAGAATATTCTTTTTCCACACTCTCAGAAAAGAAAAGAAATAAAATGAACACACCATTCATTTTCTCATTTTATGTTGTTATTTTTCCTGCTGCCCATGTGCTGCATTGTGTTGTGTGGTTCATTTAATGGACCAATTGTTTCTTTGTTCCCTCTGGATTTTTGCACAGATTATATATGTATGTATAATGAATCCACTATAGCTGTTGGAGATATCAACTAAAAAATTCAATACTGTGCATTCCTCTTTGCCTCTCTAAATACAATATCCTTTTAGCTTCCTTTTGTCTTGTTTTGATAGATTTCCCAAAGTGCCTCCTTTACGAAATTGTTTATGTTATCTTAAATCTTCTCCTATTCTTTACATCTGTACCTCACTGTGTTGGTTATAGTTTTTTTTTCTTCTCTTGTTTAGAGCTGAATAGAAATGACAGACATTTCCAAACAATCTTCTTTTAAAATGTGTCCTCTGCTCATTAGAAAAATCTAGTCAAAACAACTCCTGCTATTCCATATTACTTCAGTGGGATCTTTGCTAATGTCAAAATGTTTGTGTTGGTTTGTGCCTGCCCAAACCCTTAAATGTAATTGCACTGAAGAACACCAGATGTTCTGTGAGAAAGAGAGGCAGCTTCCTCCACAAGAAGAGATGTGTTGGAACTCTACCACAAAGCGTAGTACTGCAACTATGATGAGAAGGGACAATGCTACCCAAGTTGACTCCAGTTGAAATTTCCACCTAGTAGTGCCCCTAAAATTAATCACCACTTTTTGTCATACATAGACCACACACATTATTTTATGTATTTCTGTTTATTTGTTTAAAATATTTTGATTCCAGCTTGCAGGAAAGTCCACCTTCCCTCCCCCGGAAACAACAAAACAAATGTTAAAATTCATCAGTTAACATTAAGCAAGGAGCGTGGAAATAAAATGCTAAAAGAAATCACAAACTAGAGCAGCTGTGGAAGCAGTGAGAGAAATACAGAGAAGAAAGTAAAATTGACGGCCCATTATCTTCCCTAACCAACCAAAGGTAGACAACAGAAGAGGATTTCCAATAGACAGTTGAGGAAAAATGGTGTATTGGATCAGGCATTAACTATTTTTGAAACTTTGATCCTTGAGGTGAGATACGGTAAAAAGAATTTAAAATGATTAGTGGGTAAGATATATCAAATGTTAAATACTAGCGACAAAACCCAACAATGGCTTAAGAAAACTTGGGAAGATGATTTGGGAATAACAATTAAAGAGGAGAATTGGAAAAGGAAATGGACTCAAAGAAATATGAAATCACTTTCAATTAAGGAAAAAGAACACATTTGTAAACTTCTTTGGAGGTGTTATCTTACACCAGCCAAACTTTATTTAATGGGAAAGAAGAATTCTGAGTTATGCTGGAGATGCAACAAAGGGAAAGAGACATCTATCCACATGTGGTGGTCGTGTGACAACTTGAGGACGTTTTGGAAAGAAATAGAAGAAGAAGTGAGAAAAATATTAAAAATAACAATAATATTAAGTCCAAAGTTGGCAACTTTGGGTGAAGTTGATGATCTGTACTTGGAAGATAATAAAAAAAGAATTATTGTTATCTTTATTGATGGTAGCAAGACAGCTAATTGCCAAGGAATGGAAAGGTGGAACAAACATTAGAAAGGCTAGATGGTATTCAGATGCTTGGCAATTGGCACTTGATGAGAAACTGACTATGCAAATCCATCAGAAAAAGGGAATGGTAACAAAGATCCCATTTTGGGATATTTGAGGTCCTTTTGTTGAATTTGCACTATCAGATGACAATGAATTTAAACCAAGCCCTGACAAGATCCAATTTTGGAAAGAGAATTGTAGTTAATTGGTTCAGAAGTCTACGCAGACAATCCCAACAATTTTATTTTCATTTGTTATAAAAAATATATTAATTTTCATTTGTCATATATTATCTTCATTTGTTATATATCGTTTAATTACCAGTATTATTTAATACACCTTTTATTCATCTTGTGTATTGTTTATCATATTTTGTTTATTATATGAAAACTAATAAAATATTATTATTTTTTAAAAAAAGAGGATTTCCAGGTCAAATCAGCTTTTTTACTTTATGGAGCAAAATCCTATGATTGACAGTATCATATGCTGAATAGTTTTTTTAAAAAAAAAAGATTGTTAACTATTGCTAGTGGCATCAGGAAACAAAGCATCAAACAGTACATTGAGTCAATCAATTGCCGATAGCAAAAATGGACAAAATCCTATTGTCAATCAATGCTTCCATAGGAAATTCATACGTCAGTAGCAATTTCCTCTGATTTAATAACGTGCAAACTGTGATTTAATAGGGTGCAAACTCTAGTTCTACACATGAACACAAGCCCTGGTTCACACTCAAGACTGCAAGCAGTACCTTGTTCTTCAGGGACAATTTTTTTTGCCAAGATTTATATGATTTCCCAATAGGAATCTGTCCAGTAATTTTTAATACCATGGCAATTTGTATAAAGGAGAGGGAGATAGGAATGACAATATGGGCTTGCATGTTAATTACCTGACTGGCTCAGTGATTTTATTTATCTAGCTGCAGAGGTTGGATGTTTGATACCCCCACTTTACCTCCTGGAAGAAAAGCCATCATATGTGACCTTGGGCAAGCTACACAATCCCAGGATGCCCCCAGAAGAAGGGTAGATAAACCACTTCTGTGTGTTGTCTACCTAAAAGACTCTGGAAAGGGTTGCTGTAAGTCAGAACTGACTTAACGGCATGCTGCGATGTTGTTGTTGATGATGTTATTTTCACACTTTTCACGGAAATAAGTCCTCATTGCAAAATACAGACTTCACATGTACTACTCTAAGAATTAATTCTATTTAGTAGAAGAGACAAAGACTTCCCTCCCCAATTATTACTAAAAATAATCATCTGTATTTACATTTTGTTAAAATAAAACATCCCTCCTGCTCATTTTTTTATTTCAGTACTCTCAAAATACACAGTACAAAAGAGAAGGGATTTAAGAGAAATGAAGGCCACAGAAGAGTCTAAAATAGTAATGTCACAATAAAGAAAAAGTCCATATTATTGTTATTCCACATTTCTGCTGCCTCATCACATTAATTTTTTTTGTAGACTAACACAAATAGTTGCAATAAAGTTCCTGTAATCTTTTATCTGCTACACCCCTACTTCCCTTTCTATGTAGTATTTCCGCCATTTTTTTTCCAAGTGATGCTGCATTAGTATATATTTTGAATTATTTTGCTTCAAATATAAATGAAATGAGTACAGTTATTTTTTCTGTTTGTTTTAATTTTCCCAATAACCCTGCAGCCCAGATTTTAAAAAACAAAAAAATTGTACTGGCTTTTATCAAGTATGTCTGCATTTTTGGCCACCTCTAATCTTGAAGACTGGAAGGTTGGAGTTTAAGACCTGAGTACTGCATGACAGAGTGAGCTCCCGTTTCTATCCCAGCTCCTGCCAATCTAGCAGTCTGAAAGGAAGAAATTGCAAGTAGATAAATTGGGACCACTTCAGTGGGAAGAAAAACAGCATTCCATGCACTCCGGTGTCTAGTCATGCTGGCCACATGTCCATGGAAATGTCTGCAAATGCAGACAGCGATGGCTCTTTGGCTATAAACAAAAATGAGCACTGAACGCTAGACTTGGATACAACTGGCTTTCAAGCAAGGGCAACCTTATCTTGCAGTTGCTAGCGTACCATGTTCATGGAAGCAGACAGTTTCACACCAGAAACATGTTGACAGCTTAGTTTCTTAGTCGCCTTGACACACTAGCTCTAGGCTACTACAGGATTTTGCTGCTTTGATAATAATAATAATAATAATTTTTAATTTGTACCCCGCCCTACTCAGCACAAGGCTGACTCAGGGCAGCATTACAACATTTTAAAGAAACAATATACAATTAAAAAGAGAAAATAATAAGGGCAGCATTACAACATTTTAAAGAAACAATATACAATTAAAAAGAGAAAATAATAATAACCAATCAATATATGCAAAACACGGCATACAAAATACAATAAAAATATACAATACATACAGCTCCAGGTGCAAAGTACAATATAACAAAAATACAATATAAAGAAGAGCTCAACTTTCCCGCGGGACATGCCAGGCCGGGGAAGGAGCTGGACAAGGTGGTGGTGGCGGATTATACAGTCCGTGCCGCCAAGAACCCCAAGTAAGCTCAACTTCCCCGTGGCTAAAACTGGACCAGGGAAGGAGCTTCCCCCCCCCCCCGGCAGGGACCGACACAGGTGCTACCACTCCTCCTGGCGTCGGGTGCAGGGTGGCAGCTTTTGAGGGCTCCTGCCATGATGTTTCTCAGCTGGGCTCGGCTGGGTTCCCACCTTCCATGACCAGCAGGGCTACGGAGGGGAGCCAGAGATGTTGGCATTGGGCATGGGGCGACAGCTTTTGAGGGCTCCCGCCGTGATGTTTCTCAGCTGAGCTCAGCTTGGCTCAGCTAGGCTCCCACCCTCCATGACCAGCAGGGCTACAGAGGGGAGCCAGAGACATTTATGACAGTCACAGGTGCATTTACGGCAATGTTTTGTGCATGTGAAGGCATGTTTTACTTATGCTTCAGGAAGCGGTGCGGGTGGTGTGGGCTGCATGATTTGATGCTGTGGTCCGGACCCAGCCCATAGGCCATAGATTGGGCACCCCTGTTTTAGCATGTGATATGCAAGCAAATCTTACACATGTTTATTCAAATGTTATGTTTTTTCCAGTGTTACTGAAATTTTGTTTAAGAACTAATACTGCAGACTGGCTAAAATCAACACAAATCCTCAGGACACAGAGCCCCTGACACAGAGAACTGTCTCTAACATTTTTTTCTGGCTTTACTCAATTCCAGTAGATAATAAAGGATGGCATTGTTCTAAGAGGGGATCTCCACAACATGTCCAGCTTTGAAATCCCCAAGCCTAGCTTCTTAATCTATCCTTTCATGTAGCTGTCTCTGTTTCCAGTATCTTGCAACCAAGATTTGGGCAGCAGTTAATAAATTCCTGACCAGATTCTTAAGAGTGTGTGTTTCCTAAACAATGTTCTTACAGTAGTTCAGAAGAATTATCTTGGTTCTTACTGGGATTTCGTTTCCAAAGGTCTCTGTGTTTTCAACTATAGTTTTTTTCTGGAAGAGTCTATAAATATATACTTCCATCAAACACATCTGGAAATCAGCTTACATATGATTAAATATCCGACCTCTGTCTGTAGTATCAGCAAATCATTGCTACTACTTCTGCTACTAGAATGTGCATCTCAGGTTTAATATAGTTTTCCTAAGGAGTGAATCCAGTAAGTGGGCCTCTAAAAATACTGTTCTGGTGACAACAATAATCCAAGTGTGTTGTAGTAGCTTACCTTTTTCTCTTACACCTCCTAGTTGTCGAGATTCCCTGTGGGATGATGTCATTTTATGTTAATTATCTGTTAGTTTAATAGGATTTTACCTAGATATGCTAGCACTGCTTTTATTTTTTCTCTATCATTTATTCCACTTAGCCTAACTGAAGCCATTTTACAAAAGCACACTCCACCATTTTACCCAGCTTCTGGGAAAGCACCTCTTGTACTTTTCCCAAGACCAAGCAGTACCAAAATATGGTCCAATCTCAGATAGTGAGATGAGAACACTGATAGCCAGCCACCTGCTGTCTTTGAAGTATGCACGAAACTGTCACTTCGAGTGGTCAATTAAGACATTTCTGGGACATTTTCTCATAGAAAAAGGTATAAAAACCTACCCAATTTCTTAAGCTAGGAGTCCGTTCTCCAATGTAGTGAGAGCCCATTTTGATTGCCATCACGATGGGTATCACTCCGTACTATCTCGCATGAGGCGGCAAAGACCGCCGCACTTTACTCTAGGCAAGTGGTAGTTTATAGCTTTTTATTTCGTTTCTTTCATTTTAAAAATCTTTCAGCCTTATTCTTAGTTTAGTCAGTTATTTTTCTATATTCTGCATTTATTGGACTTTGATATTTTTCCAATAAAAAACCATAAAAGGACTTGGTTTGTCAAGCTTACTCCTTTTTGCTCCTGCTGCCAACGGAGCAAATTGGGGAAGACGGACTTTAACAATAAGGCATTATTCCTGAAAGGAGAACTGTGTCTATTTTGTATCAACTTCGAGGAGTCTGTTGTCCAAGAGAAGAGACTTCACCCTGCACCCCAGTATCTAGCGAGTTGCTGCAGAGGTAACAGAGTTACTGCCACACATCTTTCCCACCGCCAAGGCTAAAAGTTCCCCAAAAACAAGCTAAAGGTGCTTTTCATATGGGAAAGTGGCGTTCCATCCCAGGGGTCTTTGCAGCTCAATTTTCCATTTCTCTACGAATCTATGAGCCAGAATTCTCCAGACTAAGCCTTCCTCTGCCAAGTATTGAGGAAGCCACCCTTTCGGCCCGCTAGCCAAATCAGGACTGCTGCCTGTACTGCGGCCAGCCAAACCTCTAGCAGAGGGGGAGCAGAGCCTACCGACAGGTGAAAGGAACCCCGATACTAATATCCCAGCATGGCCATTGGTTGAGAGATTGTGGTAGCTGTGATTCAGAAAGGTAACATTTCTAAGATGTGCAAACCCATTCAGTACAGGAACACTGCAAAAACTGAGTCCAAGCCCTTTAGCTCTACCTACCTCCGATGAGGAGGACCACCTCTGACAAGTCAGAGTGAGGTGACTGCCTCAGGCAGCAGATTTGAGGTGCTAGGAGGGATGGGTAAACTGCTCTTTAGTTTGTTGTTCTTATATTTTAACCATCAGGTATGTGGATTCCCCGCCCCCCCCCCACACACACACACACACACCACGTTCAGATGTTAAATGATGTAGTTGGCTTCGGATAATATTCATCTCAACTTGACTCAACTAGACTAGGTTATTCTCAGAAACATGTTATAGCTATGATTAGCTACGATGGCTTGGAGGGTCAGAAGTTGCAATCCAACATCCCAGAATACTTCGTGGGACCTTCTTCCTAAGTTCTTCTCCCCAATTTTGCCACCACTGCCCACCTTCTCCTTCTGTGCTCAGCAGAAAGACAGATGAACAGAAATGTCTATCAGTGTAGAAAAGATTGGGCTGGGTTTATGGCTATTACATAGTGGTAACTACCCTGAAAACTCGTAATTAGGTAAACACTGAAATCTTCTACTTCTTGCTGCAAGATATCTATTCAGAGATGGTGCAGGAGAAAAGTACCATAAACTGCCTCCCAGAACCCATAAAGTTGGCTTCTGATAGCCATTATGAAAGAAATTCCTAAGTGTCACAAATTCACACAGAGAGACACAGACATTGTAAAGATCTGGAAAAACACTGGTCAACACAAGCAGATCAAGCACTAGAACAAAGCAGGACAAAGCGGGACAAAAATATACCACCACCTGAGACTGATGTAAAAAACAACAACCAGAAAGCAAAGTGTTTGTCTCCCATTTGACTGATAATGGGTTTCAGCTTTGTTTCATGTGGATAGGAGAATGCAGTATTAATTCAATGGGTGTAAGGAAAGTTGACCCTTAAAATTGTACCAACTTCTATGAAAGGGGACTGCAATGGCTCAAGTGGCTAAGACACTGACTGGAAGGCGGCAGGTCAGCAGTTCGATACCCGAATACTGCAGGATGGAATGAGCTCCCAGCTTTGTCCCATCTCCTGCCAACCTAGCAGTTCGAAAGCAAGAAATTGCAAGTAGATAAATAGGGACCACTTTGGTAAACAGCGTTCTGTGTGCTCCAGTGTCTAGTCATGCCTGCCACATGATCAGGGAAACGTCTGCAGAAGCATACAGTGGCTATGAAACAGAGATGAGCACTGAACCCTATTGTTAAATACAACTGGCTTTTGAGCAAGTGTGACCTTTACCTTTATGAAAGGAGAAGTAAAATCTGGATTTGCAGTTCTGCATATTAATAAATGTTGCTTATTTCAAAGGCAAGGGGAACAAGGATGAAAGACATACATTTATCTTCTCTTTTCCTCTTTATTGCCTTTCCCTGTTATATGTGTTGGTGCTTGAACTTTCTGTTACATAGCACTTTGACCAAGCAGCACAATCAAAATCTAAGTAGATCTTAGACTTAAGATTTATGTGAGTTGTTCTTACATATAACCATGGAAAACATGATTATAGACTAGAAACATATGTCAGGCTAATGCATTTGTTAGCCACCCAAGTCTCCAAAGAATCTTTATTGTTTCTGTTAACCCACACACTCCTATTGTGTTTTGTGTGTGATACTGTTAGTCAATAGATTATTACACAATATTCCTTCCTCCTCTCATCCACTTAGTGCCAGATGGACAATCTCAGTACAAAATAACTGCTGCATTTCCCCTGTCTTTGTTATGTCTACACTTGTAGACTTGGTAAACCAATATATACAAACAAATAAAACTATTTCCCGAAATTGTTGCCATTTGTCCTTTATACGACTAATATTCTTCTTCCAAAATTTAGTTCATAAGAAGAACTCTTAATTATTAATAGAATGGATTTCCAGGTAAACTCTAGTATTGAAAACACATTTTCATACCTTAATAATTTGCTAATCAAATACACAGTTTGCATTTTGCTGCTCTGCAGAAGCCTTCCCCTGTGTTCTTTCACTTTCCCATCTTGCAAAATAATGAAGATTAACTTCTTCCTAATTACATTGGCGCAAAAGGAAACTAGCACAGCTGCATGGAAATTGTGAGCCAACATCAAGAAATCCATGTAAGGACAGTTCTGGCTAAAACATGTGTGAGAAACCTATTGTGCTGCAAGGTCTCCCCTTCGCACCTCAGGATGGGAAGTGTGTGGGTCAGTTTCTCTGTGTCACACTATGTTTGAGTTTGATTCTCCTACTGCAGTGACTTTCCTCCAAGTTTCCTACTGTCAGGAAAGCTTCACATAACGTATCTATTGAGAACCCACAGCACATCTGCAGCAGATGCAGCAGAGGGTACTGCAAAGGATTCTAGGAAATGTTTTAGGCTGTGCACTCAACTTGTAGAGTATGTTGGCCAATCTTATCTGTGTTGACTTTATAGGGGCCTAGATCTATAGCCTTGAAACTTTCTAAACCCAATATCCATATACAAAAGGGTGGTCATTCAGTGGTAGAGCAGACTACTTGTAAGATTGTAAAGAATACTATCTAATTCTTGACCCAAAAAAGAGCACATCAAGAGACTGTTTTTAAAAATGGTTGACCACTGCCAGATTTCAGCAAAGCGAAAAGACCAAGCTTGCCCCACCCGTCATCTTCAACATAAGCAAGATTATTTATTTATTTATTTATTGCATAAAGAAATGTGTATCTATGCAGAAAACTTGTATTGGGGAGGCACATGCAAAATAGGTTTTCATGTAAAAATACTTCTGCAAATTTTTCACAGCTACTGCTAATTAGTACTTACAATACCGAATTAGGGAACCACTGATAGACTGATTGTAAGGCATTTTACTATGTTATTCTTTAATCCAGCCCAAAATGAGTGTGTTTAGTATTACATTTCTGTTGAATTAAATTATATATTTAGCATGTATCTAGAAAATGTGCTCCATGGAGGGGGGAAGCACATCTACTTGTCACAATGTGTGCTTTCCTCAGCTTGGTATCTTGTATTTCATAGGTTTTGTTGTGTGACTGAAGTTTGAAGGGTAAACCCATGCTTAATTTGCAAGGCATGTACAGTATTTCTAAAGAGATCCCATTGCAGAAGTAGGAAGAGATTAATCAAAATCAAGATGAAAGATTGATAGAGTTCTGCCAAGAGAACGCACTGGTCATAGCAAACACTCTCTTCCAGCAACACAAGAGGCGACTTTACACATGGACATCACCAGATGGCCAACACCGAAACCAGATTGACTACATACTCTGCAGCCAAAGATGGAGAACCTCCATACAGTCAGCAAAAACAAGACCTGGAGCAGACTGTGGCTCAGATCACAACCTACTGATCGCAAAATTCAGGCTTAGACTAAAGAAAACACGGAGACCAGAAAGATATCACCTAGACAGCATTCCTAAAGAATACACGGTGGAGGTGATGAACAGATTTAATGGCTTAGACTCGGTAGACAGAGTACCAGAAGAATTATGGACGGAGATGAGGGACATCATGCAGGAAGCAGCAAAGAAAACCATACCAAAAGAAAAGAAGAGTAAGAAAGCAAAGTGGTTGTCTGATGAGGCTCTTAAAATAGCAGAGGAAAGAATGAACGCAAAAGTCAAAGGAGAAAGGAAAAACTACAATCATTTGAACACAGAATTTCAAAGAAAAGCAAGGAGAGATAAGGAAAACTACCTAAAAGAACAGTGCAGAGAAATGGAGGAAAACAACAAAAGAGGCAGAACCAGAGATCTTTTCAAAAAAATCGGGGAAATCAAGGGAACATTTAAAGCAAAAATGACCATGATAAGGGACAAAGACGGAAAGGAGCTAGCTGATGCAGAAGAAATTAAGAAAAGATGGAAAGAGTACACAGAGGAACTTTACAAAAAGGACCTCAACACTCCTGATAATCACAATGATGAAGAAATTGAACTTGAGCCAGACATCCTGGAGAGCGAAGTCATAAAGGCCCTAAAGAGCACTGCAAACAACAAAGCTAGTGGAGATGATGGTATCCCAGTTGAATTTTTCAAAGCGCTAAAAGATGATGGCGTCAAATTACTGCATTCAATATGTCAGCAGATTTGGAAAACAAAACAGTGGCCACAGGATTGGAAAAGATCAGTATACGTCCCAATCCCAAAAAAGGGCAATGCCAAAGAATGTTCAAATTATCGAACAATCGCGCTCATCCCACATGCCAGCAAGGTGATGCTCAAGATAATACAGGATAGACTTCAGCAGCATGTGTAGAGAGAATTACCAGAGGTGCAGGCTGGTTTCAGAAGAGGCAGGGGGACTAGAGACCACATTGCCAACATACGCTGGATCATGGAGAAAACAAAGGAATACCAGAAACAAGTTTACTTTTGTTTTATTGACTACACTAAGGCATTTGACTGTGTGGACCACAACAAGATGTGGCAAGTAATTAAAGAGATGGGAATACCAGAGCACCTCATGTGCCTCCTGAGAAATCTGTACATGAACCAAGAAGCAACAGTTAGGACAGAGCACGGAATGACAGAGTGGTTTGGAATAGGAAAAGGAGTAAGACAAGGCTGCATTTTGTCACCATGCTTATTCAACCTATACACAGAGCACATAATGCGCAGTGCAGGGATGGAGGAATCACAATATGGGATTAAAATCGCTGGGAGAAACATCAATAATCTGAGATATGCAGACGACACCACCCTAATGGCAGAAAGTGAGGAAGACCTAAAGAATCTCTTGATTGGGCTGAAGGAGGAGAGTGCAAAAGCTGGCTTGAGACTCAATATCAAGAAAACCAAGATAATGGCAACAGGCCCCATCAGTCCCTGGAAAATAGACGGGGAAGAAGTAGAAGCAGTGACAGATTTTACTTTCTTAGGATCAAAGATCACTGCAGATGGGGATTGTAGCCATGAAATAAAAAGGCGACTGATTCTTGGGAGACAAGCGATGAGAAACCTGGGGAACATAGTGAAAAGCAGAGACATCACATTGCAAACAAAAATTAGAATAGTCAAAGCAATGGTACTAATTACACTGCATCACAAAAAAAAAATATTGTCTGCTACTTGGTCTAATTCATGTGCCCTATACTAAATCAAGTGTGCTGAATCAAAATCTGAAACCTGATTCTGCCCAGGACATCAGGATCTTAAGTTAGCAAATCTCACCCTCTTGGTTAGGTTCTTACATTGATCACATGGGGTATATTTGCCATAAATGTAGCAAAAATTATCCGGTTTATTAACACTGCTGCGCCTACTCATCTTTAGCTCAAAACAGACTCATTATGCCCTAGCTGTACTATCCAATATGATGGTTTCGCACTAGAGACAAGCCCTTGGTCCATCTTGCCTTATATACCTATTTCTGACATCAGCTCACTTATTTGCCCAGACATGCCAAGCCGCTGCTGAAACATGCATGCCACCAGGGGACATGATTCAGTTGAGGCGTCGACAGGCATAGTGGTAGCTGCAACTATTATAATGTCACCATGTAAAACTACATTACCCAGTTGCCAATCATTTGAACAGCTATAGCACACCTTAAAATCTGTACATGACAGGCAAATTCTGAGTTCAGATTTGGAATCAGCACACTCGATATCATGTAAATCATATGTGTTATTCCCAGTAGCAAAATTGTTGTTAATGATGCCCACCAAATGCTGGTTGACAAAGAAAGATGCGTTTTCACCAAACTTCCCTGGGTTGAAATTTATGTCACGTAGCCCACAGGCTATGATTCAAATTTATCTGTGCCCAGTCCATTACAAATTGTGTGATAAATAGGTAATGTAAAGGTAAAGGTCTCCCTTGCTCAAAAGCCAGTTGTATCCAACTCTAAGGTATGGTGCTCATCTCCGAAGAGCCAGTGCTGTTTCCATGGTCATGTGGCAGGCATGACTAGATGCCAGAGCACATGGAACACAGTTATCTTTCCTATCAAAGCAGTACCTATTTATCTACCTGCAATTTCTTGCTTTCAAACTGCTTGGTTGGCAGGTGCTGGGACAGAGAGGGGGGCTCGCTCTCTCATGCAGCACTCAAGTCTTGAACTGCTGACCTGCCGACCTTCCAGTCGTCAAATTCAACATCTTAACCATGAAGCCACTGCAGTCCCCCCAAATACTAATTTCCTTTTATCCCTAGTCTCATTTCTTCTCTCTTCTCTGTGTTTTAGACTGTCTTCCCCTATCCTTTCTTCTCTCCAGTTTGCTAAACTATGCCCAGACTCCTCAAATAGCAAACCAGTTACAAGACCCAAACAGCTGATAACTAGCGTGGTAAATCAGGCCTGCACACCACCTGCACTCCTCCGGAGGAATCCTACATTTCCAATGATTACAATATTTGCTGTTTCTTTTTCTTCTTTGGAATGTATGAAATTGGGGTGGGTAATAATAATTGGAAATATTGTCTAAGACTGCCACTGTTTATAAAATTGCCTTTTCTTTCTTTCTCCTGAGTTCAAAGATACACAGTACCTTGTAACCAGCACTAGTTTTTCAGCTGGTTGAAGTTAAGGACCTACACTGTGAGGCAGAAGACCTCTGCATTTGTAAATGTTTGCTTCTAGGCCTCTGCATGTGCAGCTGTGTATGAATGCTTCTGAGTGTATGTGAGAGTCTGACTGCCTACTTCTCCCCACACACTACTTTGGTGTTATGCCTTCTGGCCCATTAATCACAACAGCCATTAGCCAACGAAGTTCTCACAGCTCAACCAACCACCCTCCTTGAACATTTTTCACCTGTTTGCCTGTGAGGTTAGATGCCAGGGCTGGTCCTGCAATTGGGGAGGGTGTGTGTGGATTACTTACTAAACGATTAATTCTTCTTCTCGTTGTAGTCTCAAAAATACAGGTTCCCATTCTGAAAAGTGCCATTTGTTATGGTGTGCAACCTGCTGAGATTGGGAGAATATTGCCTATGATTATGATTTTTTTCTTATTCCGTGCAACAGATCAGTACATGTTAGCCTGAGGGACTGAAAAGAATTTCATTGGAATTGAGATGTCTTATGCAAGCATTGAGATGTCTTTATGTTGAGATGTCTTTGTGTCTAATCTCTTATTGTAAATATTTATTTTTTATTTTTTGTAAGCCACCCAGAGTGGGAGAATATCCCAGATGGGTGGGATATAAATGCAATTTATGCAATAAATTTATGCAATAATTACATAAAATAAATCAGCCATTTGGCCTCTAATGAACAAGACTCTTGCTAAGACATAGTTCTCCTTGACTTGCAAATTCGCATATTTGCAAAATCTGCAGCATGTTTTGGAGAAAAGAAACACACAGAAAATCTCATTTTAAAAAAATAGCTAAATTCAACAGAATTGAAAAATTTGTAACAGGTGCCTTAAATGAAGAGGGAGGGAAGTATACAAAAATAGGTAAATTTGGGGGGAAAGATGCATAACAAATATGTAAAAACACAGACACTAGAGGAAATGTATCGTAAAATGTATACAAATTTCCACATAGGCATTAAAATAAAGTCTTACAATCTGATGTGAAGGAAGCATGGGGCAAAAAATAAGTGTGAAATTTAGAGAAAGGCAGCAAATTGGGGCAAGAGGGTTTTTCCTGTTCTTAGTTAGATTTCAATAGCAATGCTCTAAATAAGCAGGAGAGGATTGTTGACCTAATGTGACCTCACACAAGCAACAGAGCCTTAATAATCTCTTTGTCATTTCTTTAACTTCCTAACCTCTCTTCCTCTCTGTCCCCTTTGTGACAGGGCTACTGGCTTCAACAAAGCCTCCATGACTTAAAAGGAGACAATTAAGCCCCAGAATCTTTCCTGAGAGGATAAAGGATTACTGTCCCTCCGCTTTTAAATACCAAAATGCTCCAGCCTGATTATCCTGAATGCAAAGCTGATAGGGAAGTGTGTTTCAGATAAGCAACTTTCAGATTAATTAAGATAATGTTAAGCATCTTCTGTAGATAGTAAAAGGCATGACCCTTCTGGGAGGAGGGAAAAGAAGCAAATAGCTACTAGTAATGGAGTATTAATCATATATTTGCAAGGGTAGAAAAAATTGGAAGCGACAGAGCGCTTAAATTGAAAAAGATACACACCTTTGCATGGGGGAGTAGATAGAGGAAGAAGGACCGCCTTAGGTTCTTAGAGTGTCCTTTATCTGCTCTGACCTATGCTGATCTTTCAATCTAGACCAGGGATTCTCAACCTATAGGCTGCTGCCCGAATCCAGCCTGCAGCGCCAATTAATCCAGCCTGCGGTGAGGACCCCGCTGTTGCTGCTGGAAGTGTTGAAAACATGCCAGAAGCATGGAAAATGCACAGAAAATGCACCAAAGCACAAAAAAACCTGCCAACCACATCCCGAAATAACCTAAAAAACCTGCCGGAAATGCACCGCCCTTGCTCCTGTTGCCAGGGAAAGTGGCGGAGGCAGTGAAAACATCTGAAAATGCACTGTGAATGCACCTGCTGGTGGCACCACCACCAGAAGTGGCAGAAGTGGTAAGAGAAACCGCGCCTCCAGCCTGCTCACCTGTCAGAGGCGGCGTGGTCCAGCCTGTGACATGAAATGGTTACAAACCCCTGATGTAGACCAGTGGTTCCCAATGTGGGGTGCACACACCACAGAGGGACTTCAATTCCCAGAAGCCTAAGTCAGTACATTGGCTGATCAGTGCTTTGAGGAATTGACTTAGCCTTCTGGAAATTGAAGTCCAAAACCCAAAGGTTAGGAAACACTGGTCCAGACTCATGGTTCTTTGGTTGCTGGCATCACATTTTTCCTTCTTCCATTTCTTCTGTGACCCTTTATGAATAGAGTGAAAATTGGTGGAAGAACCATCAATACTTTTAAGATATGCAAATGAGACTTTATCACTAGCAGAACATAGTGTAATGTCTTGAAGTGACAACTGATGAAGGGTGAAAGAAGGCAATGCAAAAGGAAGATCACAGCTGAACATACGGAAAAGAAAATGTATGGCTACCAAACTGTAGCATGACTCTTCCACATGACAAAAAAAGAAATCAAACCTTTTAAAACATGATCAGTGCCTCAGATTAATTGCAACTGTCCAGATGGAGACTTCAAAAACTGCAACCTTGAAGAGAAGCTATGAGGGAAGTAGAAAATACCCTCAAGCATAAGGATGTGTCACTGGAAACCAAGACCAAGATAATTGTGTTATTCCCTATCACTGTGCATTGATGTGAAAGCTAGACAACACAGAATGCCAGCTTTTTAAAAACAGAATTCATTCAAAATAAATGGGTTCTAAAGTAAATCAAAGTTGAACTTTTACTAGCAGCTAAAACAGGGATTCTCAACCTGTGGCCCTTGGGCAGGATGCGGCCCACAGCACCATTTCATGTGCCCCCCCCCACTGCCTCCATCACACCAGGAAGTGCCATGTGGTGGAGGGGGGGCAAAATGGCTGTCCGGCCCATGAAGCTGTCTGAGGGAGTGTGACCCGGTCCCTGGCTTAAACAGGTTGGGAACTCCTGAGCTAAAATGACTAAATTAATGCTAACATGCTTTATATGTATCATCAGCATATATGCTGTAAGCATTTGGCGAGTTGTAATTCAAAAAACATAACTTTTTCCATCTCTGAGATATACCAGATGGAAAGTTGAAGCCTGAAGTTCCATTGTTGCAGACCCAAGGTTCTACAAATTCACAGTGCAAGCACAATGTGACAACCACAGTAATGTGAGTACATTTCACAGATCATTGTTCACATATGACAAAGCACACAACCTGACTATTTTACAAAGCTAGGCTTCTGTTTATGCTATTCACCAATGACACTTGAGTGACAACATTCGTTGCTGATAGCTAGCAGTACTGTTTGGCAATATAGAAAATAATATGCTACATCCTTTGTATATCAGAGCATGTCTCAAATTTGGAAAATGCTGATACTCGTAACTATACAATATTTAAGACATGTAGAATTAAGCTGGAATAGTATGAAATAACGCAAGAAATGTACATGTGTCAGCTTCTTGGCTTCCACTCGGTGGGTTTCAGTTTCCAAATTCTGATGAATTGCACAATCTGTAGATCAGAGTCCAGCCCTTCTCATTGAGTGCCAAGTCCTTTTCTGTTTTGCACTCTAGTAATAGGGGGGGGAACTCTGTTGAGCTCCATGGATTACTTTCATCTCATGACATTAATACAGAAGGTGCATTCTGAACCTTTAACTTGTAATTCATTATGACTTTAGGAAGGACTCAAAAACTTTAGCTGTTAAATACAATCCAGCTGCAGCGGTAGCTCCCTCACATCTGTCTAATCAACATGTTCCTCCTTCTTAGAAATCAAAGTAGAAAAGCCATGATCTGTCATTCTTGATCTGCCCAACCCACAAGACAGCAATTTAACCTCCCACTATTTTCATAGAAAGAGAGATACTGGAAATATTGGAGTGTCTCTCTCTTTCAATTACTCAAGAACAATCCTTAAATCTCTTTCAACACAGATTTATCCAACTTTTCCAGCTACTCTGTCACATACCAAATTGCTGCAGCTCCAGGGAACAGAATCTGGAGCTATGACTTTAAAGGAAATTGTCAGAGATTACAACTAAGCATTAGGAAGAATTTGTTTGACAATGGAAGAGACTACCTCTTTAGTTGATGGATTTCCTTAGTCGTTTTCAATAGAGATTGGGTGGCCATTTGTGGTAAAAGCTTTTATCATGGAGATCTTATGGTGCCATGGGAATTCTCATCTTTCCAATATTTAGGTCTCAATTAGCCTCTATCAAAGAATCAGGAAGCTTTTATCATGGAGATCCTATGGTGCCATGGGAATTCTCATCTTTCCAACATTTAGGTCTCAACTAGCCTCTATCAAAGAATCAGAGTTCCACCAACTGTTTGAGCAGTATGACAATGGAACCAACTTCCTAAGAAGCTGGTGAGTGCTCTGTCACTCGAGGTATTCTTGAGAAAATTGGACAAACATCTTCCAATCTGCTTTGGTTTGGAATCCTGCATTGAGCAGTGAATTGGACTCAATGGCCTCCTAGGCCCCTTGCAACTCAATTCTTCTGTGATTCTATTATAGAACCAAAAACTCACTTTTTTCTGAGGTGGATGTACACATGTTTACTGGCATTATATTATTGTAGTAACCCCGAATACCTGAGAGTCTTCTTAGATAAGTCTTTGACCTATAACTGCCATCTGGCAGCAAAGATTAAAACCAGAAACAACATTTTACAGAAGCTAGCAGGTACTTCTTGGGGCACCAACACTCAAATGCTTAGATCCACCGCCCTAGCATTATTATATTCTGTCACTGAATACTGTTGTTCATTTTGGCTTAATAGTACACACACAGGACTAATAGACATACAGCTGAATCAGGCATTGTGTATCATCACAGGCTGTATTTGACCAACAAACACCCACTGGCTCCCCATCTTGAGCCATATTCTGCCGCAGCCACTAAGAAAATCACTGGCATTATTTAACCTATGGATAAAAATAGTAAACAATCCTCTCCTCCTAATCCATGCCTATATAAGTGCCCCCTCAGCCCAACAATTAAAATCTAGACACCCTGCTTGGTGCACTGCAATCAACCTACAGAAAAGCCATTTCAATATCTCAGATGCCCAGATGGGACTCTGGCAACATCTATTTCCGATTCCCCATCTTCACATAATCAAGAATCCCTGTGAATGGCCAGCTGGATTTTCTCTTCCAAAGTGGAGTGGAGGATGCTGAACAGAGTGAAGACTGGCTATAGTAGATACAGAGCCACTCTGTTCACATGGGGTGGAAGTCCGCTTCCCAATGTGACTGTGAAGAAGAAGACCAAATCGTGGACCACATTATATTTAGGTGTCCTTTATGCAAGTTTGGAGGCACATTGGAGGACTTGCATAGTGCCACAGATGAAGCCCTTCAATGGCTTTCAAACCTAGACATGAACTCTAGCTAGGAACTTGAGATGGACAATTTGTGGTTACTACATATATCAACATTAATGTAGACAGCTGAAGTTAATCATAAGATAAATAAATAAATATTATTATATTTGTCACTTACATTAAGTGGGCTGGCAGCAGGATTTGAAAACGCACTAAGTGTCTAACAGAAATGTGGAAAGTATTCAAACGATTTCTCATTCTTGGCAATTTTCTGAGTCTAAGGAAGGGAACTTGCACAAATGAAATAAATAGGGAGCTGATGTCCCACTTAGACAAGTTATGTCCTATCAATGTGATAGATAAGTACTCCTGCTTGGAAAACACAGGACTAGAAAATTGTTGAGGGTTCTTTCTAATGCTACAGTTTTATGATTCTTAGCACAACCTTCTTCTTGGTTTCACTTCTCTTTTTTTCCATTTAAAAATCCACTTGCCAAGCAGCAATGGAAGGAACAAATGTATTTTTGATGGCAAGCATAGAGTGGCATTGTCTCTCAGAAATTCTTCTATCATCTCAAAGCATTTGAATACATATTAATGCTTTGATTCAGAAATGAGACACTTCGAGGCGTTCTTCCTTAATTTGTAGATCTTATACAGAATAACAGCTCTGGATGACACAAGTTGGTACTTTGTTACACAGTGGCAACTGGCTTGAGAGTGAATACTAGGACATTATGATGATGTCTTCTTGGCTCAGATGCCTAATTCGCAGACTAGACAAGAGCACCGAAGAAAGAAGCTGGTGTCCTCTGTGTTAAAAACCTGGCTCATTAAGCATACAGCAATTAATCGGCTTATACTGTTTATACCAGAGGTTCCTAACCTTTTTACGATTCGGGCCTGACCATGACCCCAGGAATTGGAAATAAATGCACCTGCTTCTGCATTTGCAACAGCCATGGGTGCATTTACGGCTGATATAACCATGTTTATGCATGCACAGGCACGTTTTACAGCTGTTGTAAATGTGCCTGCTTCCACTTCCAGGTGTGGTGTTGGGCCACATGAAATGGTGGCATGAGCTGGGTCTACCCTGTGAGGCATAGGTTGGGAACCCCTGGTTTATACATTCTGAAGCTAATACTTGCTGCTGTACCTGAGAGGGAGGATTCTACCAGGCCACAAAGAAACAGCTCCATTTTAGCATTATCTCCAAAAACAGCTGAGTGGCCGTGCAAAATGCATCACAGACATATGAAGTTTATTTCTGAAAGGACAAATCTTCCATATCCTCAAAAATGTGTGTTGATAAGAGACACAATGGACAAATGTGCACAATAGTGTTCAGAGGTTTCAGACAGGCTTTTCCCTTCATTCTTAAAGAATGAGACCAGTGGTTGGCATCAGCAGGTTCACACCAGTACACACATACCTGTAGTAAAAATGGCTGGCCCTGCCCACCTACCCATCCTGCCCACCTCCTCATTTTCCCATTCACGAGTGTTTTTACATGTCATTCCTCTCTTTACCGATAGCGGTACAGCTAAGGGTTCTCAGGGTTATATCCCAAGGGCTCCCTGAGGGCACCTGGAGCTGAGAGTTCATTTCTTCTCTATGGCTCCCAGGAGAAGAACCACCCTGCGTAGCTTGGGCAAATAGCTAGCTCCCAGAATGCCCACCAGAAAAAGAGAACAGTAAACCACATTATAATACTTTATACCTAGAAAATCCTTGAAAATCACTGGAATTGGCTAGATAGTCTGTAATTATAATTATATTACACATGCCATTCATTGCTCTGATCCAAGAATGTCATGGTTCATTACAGTGGGAGAGAATGCTTCCATAGTGCAAGATGCCACCGTCTGCAGCTATATATTGTCACATATTCCTTAAAACCAAAGAGTAGTGAATAGTACCTTCATAAGTGAACACCAGACAAGCAAATAGATGTTAAATCATGCCACCTTTTGCAACACTTCACTTTTCTCCAGACAAATTGATATAAATCAAAATATTGCTGTTATTAATTAACAAGGCAAATAAATCTGGATATACAACTGTATAAAACAATAGGTCCTCCCATTCCCCCCCCCCAAAAAAAGAAAATAAAACATCATACAAATACAAATATACAGGGGGACGCAAAAATCGTAACCCACGGTGAGGGTTTCACCTGGCAGGTTGGCCAAGGGAGAAGGAGGTGGGGTGGAGAGACCTGCAGCACCTGGGGTTGCTTCCTCGGCTCCAAAAGCTGCTCCCATGCCTCTACCGATGCCACCGACAGCCCCAGCGAGCCACGGTGAGGGTTTCGGCCAGCAGGTCAGCTGGGGGAGAAGGAGGCGGGGTGGAGAGACCTGCAGCACCTGGGGTCACTTCCGCAGCCCCCAAAGCTGCTCCCATGCTTCCACCATGCCAATACCACCTTGCTTATGCCCAGTCCGGCATTGGCCATGGGGAAGTTGAGAGCACCTGGACTCTGTAGCTGTCTGGAGGAGGCGAGTGGCATTTGGGGACGCCCTGGCTGAAAAAGCCGAGATGTGCAGCTCCTACCCCGGCTTTGATGGCTGGGAGATTGGGAGCACGTGCACCGGCTCCCCACAGACCAAAGAACTGTTGTAGCCTCGCTGGTGTCAAGACGCGGAGTTCCTTCCTCCGGCCCGCCAAGGACGTTGAGCATTGGCTCTGTCAGGACCATAAGGAATTTATTATGTAGCTTGATTCTTGTTTATTGTATAATGTATTTGTGCCTGTATTCTTATTACACTGTGTATTGGGGGGATTTTTTTTATTTTTTATTATTGTGTTGCATTTATTTAATTAATTATTTTTGTATTGTTGTATTGCCATACTTTGTTTGTATTGATATGTTGGAGGCCACCCTGAGTCGGCTCATGCTGAGTAGGGTGGGGTATAAATTAAAAATTGAATTGAATTGAATTATATTGCAAGTAGATAAATAGGGACCACTTTGGTGGGAAGGTAACAGCGCTCCATGTGTCTAGTCATGCCTGCTACATGACCATGGAAACGTCTGCAGAAGCAGACAGGGCTGGCTCTTCGGCTTTGAAACAGAGATGAGCACTGAACCCTAGAGTCGGATACGACTGGCTTTCAAGCAAGGGAAACCTTTACTTTACTTTACTTTACTTTACTTTACTATGTGCACCCACCATCATGAGATGTTATAGATATAGACTTTTATTTAACTATTCTCTATAATATCATTACATTTTATTTATATATTTGTCCCCTCATTCCAGGGACTGCGGTAGCTTAGTGGTTAAGACTGAACTTAACGACTGGGAGGTCGGCAGATCAGTAGTTCAAGATCCGAGTTCTACACGATGGAGTGAGTTCCCATCTCTGTCCCAGCTCCTGCCAACCTAGCAGATTGAAAGCAAGAAACTGGGAAAGACAACAGAATTCAATGCACTCCAGTGTCTAGTCATGCCTGCTACATGACCACAGAAACATCTGCTGGTACAGACAGCATTGGCTCTTTGGCTGTAAACCGAGATGAGCACCACACCCTAGAGTTAGATACGTCTGACCTTTGAGCAAGGGTGACCTTTTACCCCTCATCCCAGAAAGATAAAAAGATCTTGCTCTGGCAATAATTCTTCGCTTTTGACTAATACATAATCTATTAATTCTCCCTATAATTCTCTAAAGTTATTTTTTATATCCCATTTTTAATTTTAATTTACATTTTAATTCATCATTTATTATAATATTTATTGTAATATTCCATATGTGTTTGTTCAAATTCACAATCTACTTTCCATTTTTAACAATAATCAATCTCAATGTTGTTACCAATATAATAATAAACTCTTTCGTCTTCCACTATACACTGTAACTGGTCGTTTCCAAAATCCATTAATAATGCTGCTTTAAGATACATCTCCAGTTTTATAGAAAATATTTGATTAATTTCCAGAGTAATCCTCCCATAATCTAACCCCGACCTTCCAGTCTTCAAGATCAGCGCCTTAACCACTAAGCCACCACAGCGTGAGTGAGGGATTGAGTGATGTGGGAATCTGTCTGCAAAAGAGACAGTCAATAATGTAGCAAGAGGCTTCACTTGGTTTCTTAGGCTAAATCCTTGTGTCATGTCAAACTCTAAGTCTAAGTAAACAACCACAATCAGTTCTGTGCTTCGTTTCCTGCCCTCAGGCAGACAATTACCTTCCAATGACAAATACAACACAGTGGAAACTTGAGTCACATTTGTACAAAGTTTTTCTCGGTCTGGTGTTCTCAGCTGGTAAAAGTCTCCTGTTCTTTTACATGTCGCTCCTGTCTTTCTTGCTTGTGGTACAGTTAATGGACCTGAGGGCTACATTCCAAGGGCTCCCAAAATGACCAACCAGAGATTCCTCAATAAGAAGTCTGGATGTGGTTACTTTCTAAAATAAATAGTGCTCAGCAGACCAATCTGATATTTCATAGGGCTGAACCTGCTAGTTAATATATCTGCTAGCTCATTTTACAAACATCTTCCAGAAGCTTGCTTTGGTTGACCCAAAAGATGGAGGAAGGTGCTCACTGGACAAGGAACAACATTCATTGGCTGCTACTTGTATCCAGGTATACATTCCCCCCCCCCCTGGAAATCAGGAAAAATACCACTGGCGTGAATTTGTTTAAGGTGGATTGCAGCTTGCCATGAAGAGGCACATACACTGTGATCACAGAGCCATCTCCTGTGGAAGATATGAAATGAGACACTGGGAATACAACGGGCTTGCCACAACTTTGAGGATATTAACAAGGTGCGCCTTCACAGCCAGTCCATCTGGTATGGCCTCTTTGGCCTCCATGACCATTGGGAATCAGAATAGTGAAATTATTTATTTAGTTAATTAGTTAGTTCGACTTATATTGCCGCCTGTTCGACAAGCGACTCCGGGCGGCTTACAACATCATCCAATAAAAGCATGTAAAGCATATAAAACCCCACTAAAATGATTAAAACGTTGTCACATTAAAAGTATTAAAACATCTAGAAAAAACCACTCATTTAGCACTACCCACCCTCCCCATCCCCCCACCCCCAAAAAACTCCCCAGAGACAAAGATAAAGGAACATGCCCATTTTGACAAGCCAGCAGGCAGGGGTCGTTACTCCTGAAATTGTTACTCCTCCGCTCATTTGCCATTGGGCCCAATATGATGGTTTCCAGTGGCATTTTCTCCACTGAGAAACCTAAAGGTGCTCATCCACCTGTAGCCATTGGTCCCTTTAGGGAGTCATGTTATTTACCACTGCCCAACACTTGGCGTTGAGTCGCTGGCTGTACAGTCTACTCCATTGCTGTAGTGGGATGTCTGGCCAGACATGCATTAAAAGAGGATATAGCTAAAGAACTCAACCTCCCCTACATCACTTGGAGGACCCTGAGCAGGCTGAGGGTTGGGGGTCCCTAAATGCAAGACCAACATGCTCAAGTGGGGGCTGCTGGTGGACAACAATATGCTGTGTGAATGTGGAGAGATACAGAACCCAGCTCATTTACTGGTCTGCCTATTGCTGACAGAGACATGCACCAATGAGGACTTAAGTTTGGCCAATGACAAAGCGAAGAAAGTGGCTTCATTTTGACAGTCCAGGGTTTGGTCAGGAAACAGAAGAAGAAGAACCCATCTCTCTTTTTCAATTCCATTTAATATGTATTCTCTTGTCTTGAATTAAGAGTTGCCAGAATGTGTGCTTTAAAGTAGCCAGGGCCAACGTTTTTGGGAGTTTTAGTAACTCAACTTCCTGCTTGCCACTAAGAGGAGTTAAATGGTAAAAGAACAGCACTTCTCCAGTGCTGAGTTCCAGCTTGATGTGACCTGGCCTACATACAGCCACTAGGACTTACATTTACTGGAAACAAAAGGCATTGTCCTTATTTTGTTTTCAAATCTTATCTTTAAGTATGGAGAGGACATAAGGTTGCTTAATCTTGAATTACTCCTATGGTTTTCTCCTGATCCTGATTGATCAGGACTCCCAAAACCCATCTTTCACTCCAAAACGCTCATTCATCATTAATCTTCCTGCTTCTTTGCTGGTGTTAAATACACCAGAGTCAATCACACAAGAGACTCAACAATTTTTTTACAAACTTTCCAAGACAGATGCATTTCTGTTTGTTGCTCAGACAACACATCCCTTGATTGTTTTTACTGCACTCCTGGGAACAATGATTAGATTTTAAAGACCTTTAACAGAAACTTAATTTCCGCGCGCCCCTCCCCCCTCATTTTTTCATATCATTTTTTTTTCAGCTGTGTGAAACAGATGGTACAAGCTGAGGAGTGAAGGTAGGAGAAGTGAAGACCCACAGAAAGCTTCAAGGCTTCGATACTTGGACAACCATTAACATAACACCTTTTAACCTTATGAATCCCTTCATAAAGTAAAATTTCACCTCTTAGGTGAAGGAGTTCTTCAACTCTTGTGACATTTTCATATCACAACAGAAAGCAGATGATCCTATTCTTTTTAACAGCAGAAGGGTGTGCGTCAGTCTTATTTCAGGCAAGCCCATAATTTATATGATTCTAAAATGGTAGGCAGAATTCTCACTTATTTGAACTGAGAAACTTGTGACAGATTTAAATTGATACATTTACCAGGGTGTAAGAAACAGACCCAAGGCATCTGATATTTGGACTTCAAATCATCCCTCAAGGTTGAATGAACCCAAGGGAGAGCTTCCTAAAAACAACAGCACCAATTCCATCTTCAGCTGAAGTTTGTCAAACTGAAATATGGAAAATGATATCACCCAGAGTGCTGTGGGCAATGAAGGAAAAGCCAGCAGCAAGTTGCCATCTCCAGTATGGGACATAGAAGATGCTGAATAGGCAGAGAACAGGGATGACACAGTGCAAGACAAACCTAAAAAGGTGGGGCTACATTGATGATGGTGAACAATATGAATGTGATGAGAGACAAGACTTTCAACATCTGTTAATCTGCCTGAATCACATGATATTGAGGATTTGTTTGGAGCAAATGACAGGGCTGTTCAAACCTCTGAATATTGGGAAAGTAGAGTTTAAATATGTAAAGATGTAGTTTATGTAGGCATACATTTTTAGAAGATTAGTGGTTTTTTAAAAAATTATGTTGGTTTAAAATGCTAGTGTTTCAGACTTGGATAAATAAATAAAAACCACAGTAAAGAAATCAGGCATCATAAAAAATTTTATCAAGGCCAGGAGTCAATGGTATATTCAGAAAGGGACTTAGAAAGGGGAGGGGCTTTGTTTTATGACAATCTAGTACCTTAAGTCACATGACCTCTAGAATGCTCCATTTAGTACAGTAGTATGAGGAACCTATTTGTTGTGTATTGAGGCACTATTGTAAGTAGCCCAAGGAGCACTCTTCCAACAGGAAAATGGCGGTTTCCCGACATCCTAATTAGAAGCTTTAAGTAGCGCGAAATCCCCTACAAAAGGGCGCACTAGTTATGCTAATCCAAGCCCTATCATTGGTTACAGTTTTGGATCCTGCTCTCCATTGGTTACCTTCATATATCCCCTGTACTGATTGGTTAGTTACGTTTGTCCGGCAGGTCACTACCTTGTATCCAATAGCCACCACTGGGTAAACACTACATAAGCCCCACAGATAAACAAGGGTGGGGCCGGGCCGGATCTATACTTCCTACACCATACAGGTAGCCTGGGTAGCGCTAAGCCTAGGTTCCTCCATTATGCTACAATTCGTGGTAGCTAGTTTATTGCCCATTGCCGTGTAAGAGTCCGGAGGGACTGACTCTGTTAGGATTGTATAGCCATCTCGGAATCTGGAACACCTTGTAAGCTAATCTCTACTGACTGTTATAATAAAGCCTGTTGCTGTTTGTTCATCGTTGTCCTGGACTCGTGCTTATAAGGGCTGGATCTAACACTATGGCTTTCCAAAAATTACTGAAAGATAACTCTCATAACCCTGCACCTTTGGTCATGTTAGCTGGGGCTGATGGGAGTTAGAGTCTAATCGTAATCAGAGAGTCCGAACTTCCATATCTCAGTAAGCCAACGTCCTGCCTAACATTTTCAGCAGTGTTTCAAATTAATATGTACAAGTAGGGAACAATTGTTAATATCCACAATCTACTGTGGTTTGTTTTGAGCCTCTGGTTTTGTGGAAATATGCAGCATCTTGGTAAGTTGATTCCGTCAAATGGGGTAATGAATGGCACTTGTTCTGAACCTTGAAACTGCTAGGTTGCTTTCTTTCTCTCAGACTCCCTTGCCAGTCTCACTTTTGCCCCTTTAACATGAGCTTGGCATTCAGAAAATAACAGATGGGAAAGATTTTTTTTTTTGGGACTGCAACTTCAGAGCACCTTTGCAGCCTTTCCCTGTTACAGGATTTTTTATTTTAAAAAGGTTGTTTTTCCCCTCAGCAAAAAAGTAACATCTCTTTGCATCTCTGTAAAATAATCCATGGAAGCTGCTTCTGGTATGGATCTAAACCAGTGATGAGGAACCTTTTAGAAACCACATGCCCAAACAGAGGGGCGGGGTGAACTCTGTGCTGGGGGAGGGACGAAGCACTCCCATTGGGCTGCTGGGAAGAGGGGTGGTGTTGTGTTCTAAAGCCTGTGCCTTTAAACAATGTACCTATCCATGTGTATCCAATGTAACCTTTTCTATGTGTAACATTGTAACCTCCAGCTGCATCACTGTAACCTTAATAGGACGCGAGCTAGTGACCACCAGGTGGCAATAGCGAGCGTCCAAGCTCATTGGTCCAAGACTCACCTAGAACAACAGCGCGGGAAGATTCCCGCCACTACCTTCACCTGGACAAGAAGGGCGTGACCTGCAATGACGTCACGCAGCCTGTAGCCAATAGGCCACATTCAAATGTATAGCCACTGTATATATTGAGCTGTTCGTCCGCCATTACCTCATGTTCCCTCTGACCAGCATGTAATAAAGTTGTGTTAAGCCAGCTCTTCGGCTGTCCTGGTGTCTTTGGTCCCATTCACTAAATTGGCGACGAAGGTGGGATGATGGCTGCCCACGGGACCAAGACATACGCCGGTTTCGACATCAAGAAACCGCAAGATTGGGAACTCTTCGAAATGGACTTCCAAGGCGCGCTGGTGGAGTTCGAGGTGACGGACGAGGCAAAGAAGAGAGCCATCCTCACCAGAATGCTCGGGCACGACGGCAAGAGGGTATTGATTGACCTCATCGCACCCAAAAAGGCGGCTGAATTCAAGGCAAAGGAGCTCCTGACGGTGCTGCGAGACCATTTCCGGCCCTCGGTAGCGATGTTTCCTGCTCGGAGCGCGTTTTGGAGGCGAGTCCAAGCGCCTGGTGAGTCGGTCGCCGCTTTCGTAGCGGCCCTGCGTCTGGCTGCCGGCCCATGCAAATGGGAGAATTTGGAAGTCACCCTCAGGGACTGCGTGCTATGCGGCCTGAAGGACGCCGAGATTCAGCGCACGCTAATGAATCAGGAGCCGCCCCCCACGTTGCAGGAAGTCCTGAAAGCGGCACAGGCCGCGGAAGCCACGAAGGCCGGGGTGCAAGAGCTCCAGGACTGGCGGCCGAAGGCTGACAAAGCAGAGAGTTTGGTGCACGCAGCCCGGCGAATTTCGAAATCGTCCTCTGAAAGCAGCGACGACGAGGACGTCCGGAGGGTCCGGAAAGAGGGCCGGCGTTGCGACGGCTGCGGGGCGGCTCACGACCGTGCCAGGTGCCCGTTCAGAAAGGCCGAGTGCCACAACTGCGGGCGATGCAGGCACATAGCCAAAGTCTGCAGACAACGGCGCAAGGACTGGAGGAGCTCGCCCGACCGCCCAGCGAGGGACCGGAGGAGCTCGCCTGACCGCCCAGCGAGGCCAGACCGCTCGACGAGACTAAAGGTTGGCGCCCGGCCCATGAGGAAGCAGGACGGCGTGGGCCGCATCTCCGACGACAGCGACGACGACGCCCCGGTTTTCAGCGTGTCCATGGGACACCCCCGTTACTTTGTTGAGGTAATGGTGCAAGGGGCCCCTGTTAGGATGGAGATTGACTCTGGCTCCTCTTACTCAATCATTTCCCAGAGGGAGTTTTTGAGAATTGCCCCCCGCGTACAGCCCAAGCTCAAAGCGTTGAGGTCCACGCTTCGGGACGTGCAAGGGAACAGTATCCCGGTGTTGGGGGTTGGGAATTTCCAGGTTCAGTACAAGTGGCACGCCGCGGAACTCCCCCTAGTCGTTCTTAAGGGGGGTAATTGCAGCCTCCTCGGGACTCAATGGTTTCAGCCCCTGGGTCTGTTCATTGGGGGGGGTGCACGCCGTTGGGTCTGACCCGATACAGGAGGTGTGCGACGCGCACCCCGAAGTCTTCAAGAAGGGACTTGGGAAATTCAATGGACCCCCAGTAACGTTCGACCTGGACCCGGAGGTCCGCCCAACCAGACTCAAACCGCGCCGGGTGCCTTTTGCACTCAAGGACAAAATAGAGGTGGAACTGGACAAATTAGTGGGCCAGGGGATTCTTGTTCCTGTTGATTCCGCGGAGTGGGAAACTCCAATTGTCACAGCATTGAAGGCCAATGGGGAGGTTCGCATTTGTGCCGATTATAAGTGCACCATTAATAAGGCAATCCGCCCTAATGCGTACCCGGTGCCGGTGGTCAGCCACTTGCTAGCCAGGTTATATGGGGGAAAGTGTTTCGCTAAGCTCGACCTGACACAGGCCTATCAGCAACTCATGGTAACCCCTGCCGCAGCTGCTGCACAGACCATAATCACGCATAAGGGGGCGTACCAGGTGACGCGCCTCCAGTTCGGCGTGAACTCGGCGCCTGGAATTTTCCAGTCGCTCGTGGAACGCCTCCTCAAAGGGCTGGATGGCGTTTTACCATATTTTGATGACGTATTGATAACGGGGGGGAGTGAGGTTGAGTTGGCTGAAAGGCTAAACAAGGTCCTGGCGGCGTTCGAACAGGCGGGGTTGAGGTTGCGAAAAGACAAATGCATCTTCTTCGCGAAGGAGGTTGAGTTCTTAGGGTTCCGAGTAACACCCGAGGGGATCAAACCGTCCAAATCCAAGGTGGCCGCCATCAAGAAAGCTCCTCGCCCCACATCCAAGCCCGAGTTGCAGTCGTTCCTAGGGCTCTTAAATTTCTACCACTCCTTCCTTCCACGGAAGGCTGCGGTGGCTGAGCCGCTTCACAAGTTGCTCAAGAAAGATGCGGCATGGAAGTGGGGCGATGACCAGGAGAGGGCATTCACGGAACCGAAACAACTCCTGGCGTCTGACGCCATTCTGACCCATTTCGACCCCAAACGGCCGGTGGTACTGATCTGTGATGCATCCCCGGTGGGGGTGGGGGCAGTGTTATGCCACGTGTTGGAAAACGGGAGGGAGGCCCCAATAGCGTTTTACTCCAGGTCCCTGTCCCAAGCGGAGAGAAACTACGCCCAGACAGACAGGGAGGCGCTGGCGATAGTTGCGGGGACCAAAAAATTTCACGATTTTCTGTATGGCCGCCCCTTCACCATCGTGACTGACCACAAGCCCCTACTAGGCATTTTTACCGCAGATAAGCCCACGCCACAGATCCTGTCCCCGAGAATGCTTAGGTGGGCCATTTTTCTCACCTCCTACCAGCACGCATTGGTGTACCGGCCCGGGAAAGAGATCAGCCATGCGGACGCTCTATCGAGGTCCCCCCCTCCCCCTAACGCCCAGCCAGGTGAGCAAGGGGGAGCGAGACCATCAGGTTCTCATGATAGAGGTGCTGGATTCGCCCCCCGTAGTGCCCGCCGACATTGCCACAGCGACAAGGAAGGACAAGACGTTGGCGGCGGTTTGCTCCTGGGTACAGAAAGGGTGGCCGGCGTCTTCCCCAGCAGAGGAATTCGCCCCATTTTTTAGGAAGAAGCTGGAACTGTCCCTAGAGAGGGGGTGCCTCTTGTGGGGGCAGCGGGTGGTGATCCCTACATCCCTTCGACCGCGGGTGCTTAAACTGCTGCACGTCAGCCACCCCGGAATTGTGCGCTCCAAAGTGCTGGCCCGGAGTTACTTCTGGTGGCCCCAGTTAGACGCCGACATCGAGCACATGGTCGGCACTTGCGAGAGCTGCCAATGCTCCAGACCGGAGGAGGCCCGCCTTCCCCATAGGGAATGGGACGCGGCTAAGGGGCCGTGGTCCCGGGTGCACATAGATTTCGCGGGCCCGTTCCGAGGAACCCTGTTTCTCCTTGTTGTGGACGCTTTCTCCAAGTGGTTGGAGGTCATCCCAGTCACGAGCACCTCCTCGGCCACGACAATTAAGCATTTGTGGAGGATTTTTTTCCACGTTCGGCATACCCGACACTCTAATTAGCGATAACGCTAGTTGCTTCACGTCCGCTGAGTTCAGGGCATTCACAGAGATCAATGCCATCCGGCATATCACATCCACCCCTTTCCATCCGGCCACCAATGGCCAAGTGGAGCACCTCGTACGCACCACGAAGGACCCGCTGCGGCGCATGGGCCCCGGGGACCTCAACCTGCAAGTGTGTCAGTTTCTGCTAGGGTACAGGGTGACCCCGCTAGCGTCAGGCTACTCCCCTGCGGAGCTTTTAATGCGCAGGAAGCTGACCACCATACTCACTAGACTAGATCCCACGAGAGTTGAGGACAAGGGGAGGAACATAGGGTTAGAAGCCACCAAGAGTTTCAGCGTGGGTGCCCCGGTACACTGCAGGAACTACGCCAGCGCGGGGCCAGCTTGGGTGCCGGGGGTGGTTGTGGAACAGACCGGTCCCGTATCGTACCGCGTGGAGACCAACACAGGTCTACTGTGGCGGCGGCATGCGGACCAGCTCCGGAGCCGGGTCCCAGGAAATCAGGGCGCCGGAAACACGGATACAAATTCAGCGTTAGGGTTCTCCCCCACCCGTTTAGCCCAAGGGGGAGGAGAGGGGGGTCGAGAGTCCCCACCAAGGGGGGAGGAGAAGGAATTTGTCCTCGTAGATATCCCGCGGGATCCCCCAACAGAGTTTGATTTTGATTTTCAGAACCGGGGGGTTTTTTCGGAGTGGTCCCCCACCCATCCAAGCGAGAAGAGGGGTTTTACGTTAGCCCCTGGTGCCCCCGGTTCAACCACAACGGAATCTACCCTTTCCCCTAAAGCTGCAAAACCGCAGCAAGCCTCTAACAAGTCTCCCTCTCCCATTACAGGACAAGGGTCCAGGGAACAAGGAAGCGGGAGCGGCCCCCGGGTGGGCCAACCCACATCGCGGCCCAAACGCGAGTGCAATAAACCATCTTGGCTAAGAGACTTCATCTCATCCTAGGGGGGAGGGGTGTTGTGTTCTAAAGCCTGTGCCTTTAAACAATGTACCTATCCATGTGTATCCAATGTAACCTTTTCTATGTGTAACATTGTAACCTCCAGCTGCATCACTGTAACCTTAATAGGACGCGAGCTAGTGACCACCAGATGGCAATAGCGAGTGTCCAAGCTCATTGGTCCAAGACTCACCTAGAACAACAGCGTGGGAAGATTCCCGCCACTACCTTCACCTGGACAAGAAGGGCGTGACCTGCAATGACGTCACGCAGCCTGTAGCCAATAGGCTATCAAGGAGCCACATTCAAATGTATAGCCACTGTATATATTGAGCTGTTCGTCCGCCATTACCTCATGTTCCCTCTGACCAGCATGTAATAAAGTTGTGTTAAGCCAGCTCTTCGGCTGTCCTGGTGTCTTTGGTCCCATACACTAAAGGTGGGGAGAACTCTGTGTTGGGGAAACAGCGTGCATGCCAACGGAAAGGGTTTTGCATGTCCTGTCTGGCATGCATGCCATAGGTTCACCACCACTGATCTAAACTAATGAGGGAAAGCTTTACTTGCTTCATTTCTGCACGTCAAATTGTAAAAGCAAAGAAAGCTTATGTCTGTTTGTTGTAAAGTCAACAAACCTAACTTCTGCAATGACATACCTGTACCTGTTTTTCAATTTCAGCTGTGGTGGTTTCAAAAAGCTATAAGCAACCCTGTTTAGCAACAAATGACCCTTCCTCTTAGCCAAAGGTGTATAGATCTAAAGAGGGGTTTCCGGTACTTCTAGTATTCTGAAACACTGTTCTGACTTTTGCACAGTTGGTTCTTGCCTTATACAGGTAGAAGCCTCTATCTTTGCAGGAATCTTTGCCAAAAGGTTCTTCTGACCTGGTGGAAAAGTGAGAACTGTGAATGTCTCCATAAAAGCAGGAAAATGTCTTATATTTTCTGGAGTTGGTTCCAGATATGGTAATCCTTAGTGCAGGTAATCCTTAGAGCATTCTAAGGATCAAAGATCACTGCAGATGGCGATTGCGGTCGTGAAATAAAAAGGCGACTAATTCTTTGGAGACAAGCTATGAGAAACCTTGGGAACATAGTTAATAGTAGAGACATCACCTTGCAAACAAAAGTCTGCATTGTCAAAGCAATGGTATTTCCAATAGTAATATATGGTTGTGAGAGCTGGACCTTAAGGAAGGCTGAGGGCAGAAGAATAGACACCTTTGAGATGTGGTGTTGGAGGAGAGTTTTGAGAGTCCCCTGGATAGTGAGAACAAATAGGTCTATCAGAAGAAATCAACCCTGACTGCTCCTTGGAAGGTCAAATAGTGAAGATGAATTTAAAGTACTTTGGACATCAAATGAAAAGAGAGGATTCTCTGGAGAAAGCCTTGATGCTGGGAAAGGTCGAGGGCAAAAGAAGAAGGGGTGGTAGAAAATGAGATGGCTAGAGAGTATTGTTGATGCAATGGGCACAAAGTTGGGTGGGTTGAGGAGGATGGTGGAGGATAGGGGTGCCTGGCATGCAAGGGTCCATGGGGTTGCAGGGGGGTCGGAATCGACTGTGCAACTGAGCAACAACAGAGCACAGACACTGAAATCAACATAAGAACAGCCTTGCTGGAACAGGCCACAGCCCATCCAGTCCAGCTTTCTGTCTCACACAGTGGCTCACCATTTCCTTCAGGGTATCTCTCCAACCCAGAGGTTGTCCTTAAGTATCCATAATTATAGCCATTGATACCCTTGTCTTCCATGAACTTGTCTAATCCTTTCTTAAAGCTGTCAAGACTGACAGCTGTCATCACTTCTTCTGGCAGGGAGTTCCATAGACCAGTAATCCTCTGGGTGAAAAAGTACTTTCTCTTATTTGTTTGAGAACCAGTACCCAAAAGTTTCATGGAGTGTCCCCTAGTTCTAGTGTTATGCGATAGGGAAAACAGTTTTTCCTTATCTACTTTGTCCACACCGTGCATGATTTTATAAACTTCAATCAGGTCACCTCTTAGACACCGTCGTTCAAGAGTGAAAAGGCAAAACCGTTGCAGCCTCAGATGGTAAGGTAACAGATGTCTGTTAGATGGTAACAGATGTCTGTTACTCATGATTTAATTAAGCTACACAGATTTCCTTGAATCTACTCAAACATGAGTTACATATATGATGGACTGCAGATCAGTCCTTCCACAGGCAGAAAGATGGGTCTGGATTTATACTAATTTCCCATTCACCAAGATCTCTTTCCATGCTACTCTAGTGGAGGCAATTGTGCATAGTGGTCCTTTAGTTGGACAATGAGCTGTAGAGCGGAATTTGGAAAATTTGATTTATAGTACAATTCCCAGTATGCTCCATGAAGGCAGTAGGGTCCTAGAAGATGTGGTTTAGAAAAGGATGTTTTCCCATCTCTGCTCAGCTGCCTATAAGAAAAGAAGGTAAAATAATATTTCACCAGAGATCTTTCACAACATTCATTAGATAGATATCCACTCGATTGACTTGAACAGATGAACAAACTTGTATAGACTACGATGTTTCCTCAGATACCTGTTTGGAAGGATGTAGCAGATGCTTCTTTTGACTATTTGTATTTTAAAATGTGTATACTATATATTCACCAATGCAGTTTGGTTCTACCTGTAATTGTTGTTGTTGTTGTTGTTCAGTCGCACAGTTCGACCCTTTATGATCCCACGGACCATTGCCCTCCAGGCACCTCTGTCCTCCACTATCCTCCTCAACCTGCCCAGCTCTGTGCCCATTGCCTCTACAATACCATCTAGACATCTCATTTTTGGCCGCCCCTTCTTCTTTTGCCCTCCACCTTTCCCAGCATCACGGCTTTCTCAAGTGAATCCTCTCTTCTCATTTGATGTCCAAAGTACTTTAGCTTCATCTTTACTATTTGACCCTCTATGGAGCAGTCAGGGTTGATTTCTTCTAAGATTGACCTATTTGTTCTCCTCTTTGTCGAGGGGACTCTCCTCCAAACCAGCTTTTTATCTGTAAACCAGCTTCTTATCAAAGTGCCAAACCCATTTTTATAATCATTTGACATGTGAATAATCTTTTATGGCCAGGTAGCGATACATAATGTGGTGTTGTGGCTTGTGTGATGGATTAGGAGTCTGGTAGCCTGGGATTGGATTCCCGTCCAGCCATGGAAACTCACTTGAGGTGTGGAACTGGTAAAGCCACTCCTTAAATGTCTCACTTACCTTGAAAGCCCTATTAGAATCATTATAGACTGGTGTTGACTCGATAGCACATACCAAAGTAGAACCTTATGACAAGGAAACAAACATAAAATGATTGCTTTGTGCAATAGGTTTTTCTGCTTCTGATCTCCAACTCTGAGTGTACCCTAACTAAGGGTAAACCAGTTTGCCACCACTTTTAAGTGTCCTGGCTTCATCTTCCACAATTCTGGGACCTACAGTTATATAGTTTTTGTTTTGTTTTGGTTTTGGTTTGTTTGTTTGTTTGTTGCTAGAAAGATCTATTGCAGCTCTTTACACTATAGCAAGATTCCTTATAATGGAATGCAGTATCAAGCTATTTTAAATGTTTAGTGTAAATATGCTCTCCATTTTATAGGAGCAAGCTCTATTCCAAAGCAGCAGCAGGACAGAAGTGAAAGATCGCAATGACTTTTCATTTCAGGAGGGAACAGCAGGTACTGTGAAGCCAAGCCTCATGCATCATAATCCTTCTGGAGTTTCTCCAAAGGTAGCTGCTTACAGATCTCTTCTCTAGAAGTCTTGCTGGCTAAGCTGCTATTCCCATTTCCTGAGCTTTGGCATCTGTTCCTCAAGGAGGCCACCCAAGCACAGGGGCTTCCAAATTCCTCCAGCTGTGTTAATGATCATAATTCTGCAAAGAGTCACTGTGCCAGGGACTAATCCTACAAACATCTGGGTCTTCTAGCAATAGCCCAGAGCTGTGTTAACAGGTAGTAGTAAAGCGCACTAAGAGTGTTGTGGTAAATATATATCACATTACCAACATTGCAAAGGGCTACACCTGGCTTTTCCTGAAACATTTTTTTGTTCAGATTGAAAATTCACAATCTTAGCTGCAAATTAAGCAAAGCAAAGCAATTGCACTTATATACCACCCCATAGTGCTTACTGCACTCTCTGGGCAGTTCACAAGTTAATTAGCATTTTGCCTCCAACATGCTGGGTACTCATTTTACCGATCTTGGAAGGATGGAAGGCTGAGTCAAATTTGAGTCCTGTTCAGGATTGAACTCACAACCTGTTGAGTCCAAGAGTAATTAGCAATGCGACAGCAAGTTCAGGGTTAACATCAGTGATTTATTATCAGCTCAGATACTGTTTGCTCGGATAACTTGTACTTGTTTGGACTGGGGAATAAGGGGACGAGGTAGCAACTTATATACAGACAGAATGGCAGTTACAGTGATACATTTGCCTGGGCTTTTGATAATGTGGGAAACCTGTGTTAGAACCAATCAGATTATATTGACAGCATATGAATGTGGCACCTTACAGAAAGGGCGCACATTTACAGCAAAGACTTAATGGCAATTTCAGAATTAAAGCAATAACGCATTTGGACACAACACAACCTTTAATGCTAATTAGTTTGTGAACCACCCAGAAAGTGCACTAAGTGCTATGGGGCGGTATATAAGTGTGATTGCTTTGCTATATCTGGCTTCTTGTAGTTTCAGTCCACTATTACGCATCCTACACTCTGGGGTGATGGAAAACAGATCCTTCCCTTCCTCTTTATGATTATCTTTTGAAAAAAAGTCAGTGGAGAAATACAAACTGACAGTTTTGTCCAGCCAGGCCCAAAACATTGAGTACTAAACTCTTAAAGTTTGATTTGGGTTTGATGGGACCCCCTTTGGATGATCATGTTAGTGTTCACTTTAAATTGTCCACTTTTCCCTTTTAATAGGCTCTTCATGCTGGTAGAAGATAGGTACATTAGAACATTTTCCATGATGGGCATAGCTGATGAATCTGCAAAACATGCCCTGTACCAATGGAAAACATTTTCATTTCAGTTTTTTAAATAATTATAATTTAGGGGGATGTGTCAAAATTACAAATACCTTTCTGTTTCGACAGAAGGAAAGTAAGGTACATAAACAGAGTGAAAGAAAGCAAAACGAAGTCTGCAACTACCCTGGCAAGCTGAACTGGAACAATATGGCTTTGCTGCGGCTTGACTCACAGCCTATTTTATGCTCCTGTTTGGATTAGGTGATCACAGGGAAACTGTGATTGTTTTGGTGCCAGTATCCACACTGGCACATCAATCTGATGTGGTTTGTTCTGCACCATAGCCCAAAGCCTCCCTTCTTCAGATCACACTCTCTGCCAATCCCTGGCTCTCCTTGTATGGATCATTGTGAAGCTGGTGGACTGTTTAAAGTGTTGCATGGTGTTAAGGGAAAGATACAGTTTCCCAAAGTTCTTCCTAGCATGCACATACACTTAGAAAAATAGTTCTTCTTTCGTGTCCCGATCAAACCCTGGACTTCCAAAAATGAAGCTACTTTCTTTGCTTTGTCATTGCCGAAATGCAAGTCCTCATCAGTGCATGTCTCTGGCAGCAATCAGCAGACCAGTAAATGAGCCAGACTCTGTGTCTCTCCACATGCACACCATGTGTTGCTGTCCGCCAGCAGTCCTCACTTGAGCATGTTGGTCTTGCATTTAGGGACTCCAACCCTCAGCCTATTCAGGATCCTCCAAGTGATGTAGGGGAAATTGAGATCTTCAGCTATATCCTCGTTTAATGATGTTCCTTGCCCAGTGAGCTCCTTTCTCCATCTTCTAAATTGGTTTTTGTTCTTGCCATAATGCTCTTCCTGGATAGTAATCTGCTGTGATTCATTGGAGTTGTTTCTATTTTGTATCAATTTTATCTTCTTTTTTTCTCCATGAGAAGATGATCGAGTACTAAAATAATATATCAATACAGTGATGACGTGATAGCACTGAACTCAGTTTGGTCTGTTTCAAAAATTACTTCAGGATGACTAAGGAGAAAGACTACAGGGATGGGCATTCCTGCTGTCTGAATCATCACACCCAGCTTAGTATGTCATGCATCTTCCACCTAAAAAAAAACAAAACTGATCACACAGGAAAAACAACATCCAGCCTGAAAAAAGTAGAAGCTCCCAGTAGCAGGGGAAAGGGTCTATTTCAGAAACAAAGAGGGCCAGGCTGATTAGCATTGACTTTTGTACAGTGGTGGGCATCAGCAGGTTCGCACCAGTACGCGCGTACCGGTAGTAAAAATGGCTGGCCCACCCCACCCCGCCCATCTCCTCCTCCTCCTAGAAGAGGCTTCGGAGGTGGCTGGCTTCATTTACCCCTTCATCAAAGGCTTTTCCTGGGCTTCGTTTCACCCCAAAGTGCATCCCCAGCCACTCCGGAGTGGTTGGGGAGGTACATCGTGGTGAAACACAGCCCTGGAAAAGCCTTGGATGAATGGGAAATGGCTTTGGAGGGGGCTTTTTGCTATAGAGCTATAAAAATAGAAGTCTCTTTTATTTTCATCACTCTATAGCAAACCTCTGAAGCCATTTCCCCCTTCTCCAAGGCTTTTCCTGGGTTCCGTTTCACACCAAAGCACATCCCCAGCCACTGGGGATGCACTTTGGGGTGAAACGAAGCCCAGGAAAAGCATTTGATGAAGGGGGGAATGGAGCCAGCCCCCTCCGAAGGCTCTTCTAGGAGGAGGAGGAGGTGGGCAGGGTGAAACGGAGCCCTGGAAAAGCCTTGGGCAAGGGGGAAATGGCTTCAGAGGTTCGCTGTAGAGTGATGAAAATAGAAGAGGCTTCTATTTTCATAGCTCTATAGTGAAGAGCAGTCACATGGCCAATAGGCCATGCCCATCCAGTCACATGGCCAACAGGCCATGCCCACCCAGTCACATGGCCACACCCACAGTGTGGTAGGATTTTTTAAATGTCCACCACTGCTTTTGTATCATATGATCATTTTTTAAAAAAAAATTTGAATGCATTCATTTCACTTTCACAAATCCTGTACTATTTACCTGTGTAGTGACAGTCTAAGAGGTCTTCCTATCTCTTCCCTCTTTTGATTGTTTTACTGATGTATGTCTCTATTGTATTCTATTCCCTGATTAAATTAAGGATTAATTTTACAATGAAAAGAAGGTGAAATATTGTACTTTTTCAAATTTATGCTAATTTATTATTTACTAGCAGAGGTTGCCCGGTGTTGCCGGGCTGTTTTAAATTGTGTTGGAAGGTTAAATTGTGTTAATGTTTGTTACAAATTGCTTAGTCTGTAATTTTTAAAATGTTTATTTATACAAAAAAAATTTTTGGCTTGGCTGGCTGTTTTATGTAACTGAATAATGTTTTAGTTTTTGTTTTTTTAAAAAAATAGTTGTACCATAGGTAATAATTTTAATAATGTGAAAGTAAATGTTTTTTACATTCAATGTTTTTTAAATGTGTTTAGTTGTTTTGGGTTTTTATTTGAGTTAGAACTCAGCACAGGATTTTTATAAAAAAATTATTTTATTTTATTGACATATGTTTGTGATTTGTGTTAAATTGTGTTTTCGTGTAATTTTTTTGACTTGTTATTATTGTGACCTTTTGTGTAAAATTGTGATTTTGTGTTATTGTTCTGATTTGTTTTTTTTCTGTTGTGGCCTTTTGTTTGGGGCTGTTGTGTGTTTTTGAATTGTTTTTACTATTGTGGCCAGCAGGTGGTGCTTGTAGGGGTTTTCTTGTATTTTGACTGTTTTTTCTCTCCTGGCCTCTGGGTGGAGCTTCTTCCGGTAAGTAGTCTCTTTCTTTATTCATTTAGTTTCTGGTCATCGTGCAGGTAGGACATGTGCTGGTAAGTTGGCTTGTTTTATTTATTTATTTATTTATTTTGGGGGTTGGGTTTTGTATTTTTGACTGTTTGTTTTGTTTTTGATTGTGTTTTTGTTTACTTTGTAATTTTGGTATAGTATTTTTGGATGTTTTTGATTGTGTTTTAAGGTATTTTTGAAAATTATTTCTTTATTTTTATATATTTTTTGTTTTTATGGCTTTGGGAGGGGGTGTCGGTTTATTTCCATGGGCCGGCCTGGCTGGCCAGACCGCAGGAATTCCAACGCCGCTTTATGCGGCATTGGGGGGGTTATTTCCGCAGGCCGGCTTCGCTGACCAGACCGCGGGTGTTGGGGAGGGGGGCTTTATTGTCTTATGGTGGTTTGATTGTGTGGAGTCATGAAAGTAGATCGGGGTTTCCCCTTTAATATCAATGGGTGGGGGGTTGCGATCCCCCTCCAAGGAAAGGATTGGTTTCTTCTCTTTAAAGACGGAGTTTTTTTAGGAGGGGGGGAATCGAACCCCTTTCCCTGGTCTCTTGGGTCCAGAAGTGTTGGGGGGGACATACCACTTTTGTCCCCACAAACCTCCCAACCCTAGGGGAGCCAGCAGAGAGGGGGATCGCAACCCCCCACATACTGATATTAAAGGGGAAACTCCAATCGGGACCTTCAGGTGCCATTGGTGAGGGAAAGAAGGGCGGTTGGTGTTTGCGTGGCTGTGAGGCGGTGAGGTTTTTTAAAAAAAATTCGGGCACCGGCTTCTTCAGCGTTCTGCGCACTCATGTCACGCAGGACATGGGGCTTGTAGTTATGGGTTTGTGCTTTGCGTTTGTGCTGCATTTTTAAAAATGGTTTTATTTTGATTGGCCGCGGCACATTTCCAAACGCTCCTTGCGCCATGCCAGAGCTTCTCAGCCTGATTGACTCTGGCACGGCACAGCGCAAGGAATGTTGGGAAATGAAGTTGTTTCCCTTTTTTCATGTTTGTGGGGCTGTTGCCCCACTGCTGGTTTTTTCAATCCTTCGTTGACCTGTGGACCCAGTTCGCCCATGTGAACGAAGGGTGGGTGCAGGTTGGCAGGGCCAGGCTTAGGAACCTATAGAAAGTTCCAACGGTTAACCCTTGGTTTTATAGTTTAAGATAGCTATTTCCAACGTCTTTTTACCACTCAATAAGATGAAATTCATATCTTATGTTCCAGGGTTTGTTTTTTGTTTTGTTTTTTTGCAACAGGTTTTGTAAATAAAAATCTCATTTCATTAAAGACAAATTTCCAAGGTTTTGGAATCTTCTCATATGTCCACCATAAATGAAAACAAGTACCAACATTCTGATTACATCTCTAGCATAATGCAGAATATTTCACATTATAACAATTCAAATTGTATTAGTGTTAAGTACTCTCTCCATATTGTTTTATAACGACTCTCTTCAATCCAAACAGATATACAGTAGAACCTCAAATAAAGTCCAAGCTCTGTTCCACAAGTTTGGACTTTATCCGATTTTGGACTTTATCCGAATCAAATGGGCGATGCATTGGATAACATCCAAAAAATGGATGTTATCCAAAGTTCCTATACCAAATACCTCAGATAATGTCCATTTTTTAGCGGTTTTGGACTTTATGCGATGCATCATGCATGAAAATCGCGACTTTATCCGAATCGGACTTTATCCGAGGTACCACTGTATTCTTTAACATTCTTATCTTCCATAAATTGTTCCATTCCTCATTAGCTATTTCTTTACTGAAATCCATTTTTCAAATTAATTTCAAACTCTGCTGTTGGACTTTTGGCTCTATTAATATAGGTATAGATAAAGGTTGCCCTTGCTTGAAAGCCAGTCATATCCGACTTTAGGGTGTGGTGCTCATCCCCATTTATAGCCAAAGAGCCAGCGCTGTCTGCTTCTGCAGACGTTTCTGTGGACATGTGACAGGCATGACTAGACACCAGATGGCATGGAACACTGTAACCTTCCAACTAAAGTCACACCTATTTATCTACTTGCAATTTCTTGCTTTCGAACTGCTAGGTTGGCAGGAGCTGGGACAGAGATGGGACCTCACTCTGTCATGTAGCACTCAGGTCTTGAACTGCTGACCGACCGACCTTCCAGTCATTAAGTTCAGTTTCTTAAGCACTAAGCCACCACAGTCCCATTCATAGTTTATAAATTTTACTTATTAATCATTTCTTCTTTTTTATTTTCTTCAAAAATCTTGCTAGCAAAACATTTTACAATTCAATAAACCCATACCGTTTTTTAAGGAGACATTTGTATGGTGAGTGTGAGATTTGACCTCTTTCTCCCCCAATTCACGTTAAGCACCACCTTATATACTTTGCTACCTTCAAGTCCTGATTTGTAAACTGCTTTTGGTGGGATGAAACAAAGTAACACCTGCAGGTTCAGCAATCAATTGTAATTTAAAGCAAATAAACAGATATCCTTAAAAGATCAGTGGAAGGGAAACAGGAAGATGGTGAGTGTCAATATCTCACTTTTCTGCTCATTACGACCTCTTGTTCACAGATGTAAGTTTGTAGGTAACGCATCCTTTCCTTGGCCTCTTTCCAAAACTAATAGTCACTCAGGGAACAGACATGTCGAGTCCTGCACACCCTTCTGTTTTCCTTCCATACCCCCTGCTCTCCCTACATCCCTGTTGTAAAAAATATCCTTGAATTCTTCTGACAGTATTCTAAACAACTAGACTGTAAGGCCCAAAGGATCTGCAATAGGATACAGGGTCTTTCACTGCTAAGTAGTGAACAGACATGATTGCTATACGATTTATGTGTTGTGTACTGTGGGACAGTTGGTGGCTTGAAACTCCTAATGGGGATCCATGCATAGAAGTAACAGAACCAGGGGGTCATTGGTCTCCAATAGCCATTTTCCACCTGATATTTTACACATTTGTGAAGTTGTGTGGTGGAACTTCAATTTTTGAATGCAAATGCTCCAGATTCAATCAATGACATTTGCACATAATGCCAGAAATGAACCCTGTTTCCAACAGCAGGGCAGCTTACAACAGCATAAAACATCCAATTAAAACACTATAAAACCCATTAAAACCTATAACAAACCCATAAGAACTAACCCAACCACCCCATCTGAAGAGAGGGACAATTATTTCATGAGCCACTGGGTGGGGACCACCTCCCCGTCCATGGCCACACCTGCTCCACCAGCCAGGTTTTGAGTCCTTTTCTAAAGGGCAGCAGCTCTGTCTGCAGCTGCAATTCTGCCAGCAGGAGGTTCCTTAGAGCCGTGGCAGACACAGAGAAGGCCCTCTCCCTTGTACTAGAGAGGCGAGCCTCCCTAGCTCATGGTACCACCAGAGAGCCCCTCCGATCTGCTCTGGTTGGGTGGGCAGACATTCTTGGGGTGATGCGGTCTCTTAGGTATCATGGCCCACTAACATGTAGGGCTTTAAAGGTCATAACCAGCTCCTTGAATTGCACCCGGAGGCAAACTGGTAGCCAGTGTAGCTCCCAGAGGAGTGGGGAGGCATGGTTTGATGTTCGGAAATTGAAGAGAAGCAGCCAGCATGAAAGGGCCAAACACAGCTTTATTGTAAGCAAACCGAACATGAACAGCAATGGTGCAACAGCTCTTTATATACACTGTACAATTTATACATTTGGGTGGGAAACAATATGATTGGTTAGGAGAGGAGTGGGGTGATTGTGGGGTTACTGGACCTGAGTGAAGACTTCGTGTGTCTTGTTAGAAAGGGCAGAAAAGCAAGTCCCGCGATAGTTCAGTACCAAGAAGACGACAAAATGGAGGATCACCCCGATCCCATAATAACAATTACACAACGTTACAGCAATAATTAAAGTTACATACACAACACACGGGCAAAGCCCGCTTCCCATCACCACCCGGGCAGCTGCATTCTGGACCAGCTGTAGCCTCCGAGTGGTCGTCAAGGGCAGCCCCATGTAGAGTGCATTACAATAATTTAGTCTGGAGGTGACCAGAGCCTGTGTGACCATGAGCAAGGAGTCCCGGTCCAGGAGCGGGCACAACTGGCAAATTGCATGAAGCTGTGCAAAAGCCCTCCTGGCCATGGCTGCCACCTGCTCTTTGAGCAGCAGCCGCGAGTCCAGGAGGACCCCCAAGTTGCGTACCAAGTCTGTCTGGGGCAGAATAGCCCCATCCAGAACCAAAGATAGTACCTCCCGGAATAATGCAAGGGTCCCAATCCATAGCCACTCAGTCTTGCCGGGATTCAGTTGTAGCCCATTGTCCCTCATCCAGACCCCCATAGCCTCCAGACACTTAGATAGGACTTCGACCACGGGCCAAGATGTACAACAGAAAAAGAAAAACATATGTATCATACTGTTTCTTCCACTATTTATTGAGATGTGCTTTGTATGTATAAAAAAGTATACATAATAAAGGAAGGTCCTTCAAGGTGTGTTGACTTCATTGATCTTTTGTGCAAATAGAAGTAATAATATCAAGAAAACAGGTACCACATATGTTGTGTATGTAACTTTAATAGTGCTTAAAACAGTTTGTAATTATTATTGCGGGATCGGGGTGATCCTCCATTTTGTCTTCTTCGTGGTACTAAGTTATCACGGGACTAGCTTTCCTGCCCTTTCTATTGAGACACACGAAGTCTCCCTAGTCTCCGGTCACCCCACAATCACCCCACTTCTCTCACAACCAATCAAAACAAGCTACAAGGAGTTTGCAGAAGCACCAGTTAGTTTTGCTGCTCAGATTGGTAAGCACCCACATTTATACTCAAAAGCAAAGTAGGACGACATCTTCCCCTTTTTGCCTCCATCTCTCATTCAATAAAGTTCATGCTGATAGTTTGGTCCAACATCATTATATCCCACTGAACTGTATGAGATATATCTACCAGCACTCCATTCAGATATAATCTATACCTATAAATCCAAGTGTTAACCGTTGGAACTTGACAAAGGATCCCACACCCAGCCATACTAGCCCATACTGAGCCATTTGTGCACTTGCCCGAAATGGGTCCGGAGGTCAACAAATATTTTAGAAATGCGCCAGTGGGGCAGGAGACCCACAAACTCAAACAAAGAAAAAGAACCTCAATTCCCAACCTCAATTCCAAATTGCCACAGCCAATCAGGCTGAGAGGCGCAAGCAAAAAGAATGTTGGGAAATGCACTGCGGCCAATCAAAATCGAGCCACAGAAACAAAAACGCCACACAAACGCAAACCACAAACACAAAACTACACATCCCAACGTCCTGCGTGCCGTGAGTGCACAGAACGCTGAGGAAGCTGGCACGCGAAAAATAAACCAACAAAAAGCAATGGAAGCGCAAGTCCCCAGCAGCCAGACTCAGCACCTCACAGCCACACGAAACAAAAAGCCACTGTGAGACACCCGCCATCCTTCTTTCCCGGAGCAATGGGGAGAAGAGGGACTCCCTCTCTTCCACGCTACCCTGCCAAAGACATGGTGAGACCACCACCGGCCTCAAGAAACGTTGAGCCGGGATGGAAAAAAACCACAAAACCCGGGGGACGGAATTATTCCCAGAGAACAATTTGCTCTACAACTCCCAGCATACCAAGCGTTTAGAGCAGCCAATCACGTTCAGTGGCGCGAACGCGTATATATACAACTGAGCAGAGCAGCAAAACTATATATATATATATATATATATATATATATATATATATATATATATATATATATATATATATATATATATATATATATATATATATATATATATATATATATATATATATATATATATATTCCAGATTACGAAAACAACATACAATCAACACAACAACAGAAAACCTTTTTATTAAAAATGTATATAGTTATAGTTAAAGTTAAAAATAATTTTTAAAAAAAGTTTTTTAAAAATGTTTACAATTCGATTACAAATGTTAAAAAATGTATTATTTTTTTAAAAAAACATATATGTTAAAACAAATATTCAAAAATATATTACAAAAAAATATTACTGTAAAGTAACAAAACAATACAACTCATGTAACAAATTACAACAAAAAATGTATATCAATAAACATTTTAAAATGACAATTACAGACTAACCTCTTTTTTCACAAACATAAAGAAAAAACTTCCAACACAATTTAAAACAGCCCGGCAATGCTGGGCAACCTCTGCTAATGAATAATATAATATAATGTATATAAAGAATGAAGGTTGGATCCTAAACGTCACACCCCAGCTTCCTACATCACAAAAAAAAAAAAAAAACATCTACAGCAGGGATTCTCAATCTGCAGCCTGTGGGCTGGATGCAGCCCACAGCACCATTTCATGTGGCCCCCCACTGCCTCCACCACTCCAGGAAGTGCCATGTAGTGTAGAGAGGGCAAAATGGCTGTCTGGCCCCTGGAGCATGACCTGACCCCCGGCTTAAAAAGGTTGAGAACTCCTGATCTACAGGAACACATACATACCCCTCATCTTTGCAACAGTCACAACTGACTTCAGGGGTGTGTGTGTGTGGCAAACTGAAGCTTTCTGACATTAAAAACTAGAAGTCTTCCAGCAGCAAACAGGGGGGAAATGAATTGGGAACAAAAAACACTGGATGAATTAAAATCAGCCTTTGCATCATGCGCTCAGTAAAAAGTAAATCTATTTCACCCATTTTATAAGTGGAGCAATTCCACAATTTTTGATAGTGTAGTTGAGCAGGTCATAATAAACCTTTGATGCATGTTGCATTCAGATTGCTGGTAGATCATAAGTCGTGCAGGCCTGCCATAAGCAGAAAGAAGAAATCATGCATTTTTGCTGCAAATGAGCATACTGTATGCTGAGCACAAATAATTCTATACAAGGAAAAAAACACCCTGAATATTCATTTTAAACTTCTGCCCAGGAGGTTTTAACTCTTTTTGTCTCTTGCAGTGCCTGTTTTACCTACCAAAGCAGGGAGTCCTGTCCTTTAATCAAGGCTTTGCTAGATAAGAACTGATAAGGAGTCTTTTCCACCTTAATGTTCACCCTTTGGTCTCTTCAGCTCTCCAAGAGGAAACTCCAAAAGTTACAAAAGTTTAGACTGTACCTAATTAGAGAATCAGAGGAATATTCGGTTCAGTGAAGAGGTTAACGAATAGGAAGACTTCAAACCTGAACTCTATAGAAGTTTCAGATTTGAATTAGAGCTATAGTGAAGGCAGTCATCAGAGACTCAAGGGTCTTTTCCGCAGAATTTAAAAACCTCAAAAGAGCACAGCCGGCAGCCCTTTTATCTTAGCACGAAAGACAAATAGGAGAGGAGTTGCCAAATTGTATATATTTGTGTTTGGATACAAAAAAAAATCAACCAAAGATAGGGAGGGGAGTTTTGGCACACTATATGTGAGAAAGAGAGATGAGAACTTCTTTTTTCAACAACTGGTGATGGGGAAAATCAGAAAGGATGATGTCTGAGGACTTTGACAAAAAATGTCATTTTTTTTCCAGGTTAAAAAATCCATTTATTATCATGAAGGCTTGTCTAGAGGAAAAGGTTAAAACAAGTTCTCTGCTTGATAGTGGCTCCATTTTTCTTGAATTTGACAACTTTTTGAAAACTTGATTAAATTCAGGAAAAGATGAACTAATTAAACCCAATTAAAATTGGCTTGACATGTTCTGGCAGTGCTTCAACAGACGAGGTTTAATTGAACTTCCAAGCTGCTTAATCAGAAGTGCCATTTCAAGTATTGATAGAGGGGTGGGAGTAAAGAGATCTTGGGGTGGGAGGCAAAGTCAGACTCACAGCAAAGTGTCAATGGGATTGTGGTGGCTGAGTGGTTAAGAAGCTCGCCTTGTTAGTTGGAAGGTCAGAAGATTGGCAGTTCAAGATCCGAGTACTGCATCACAAAACAAGCGCCGGTTTCTGTCCCAGCTCCTGCCAACCTAGCAGTTCGAAACCAAGAAATTATAAGTAGATGAAACAAGGACCACTTCGATGGGAAAAAATATTGGGGACATAAAAGGAGCCTCATTCGGGCATCCCCAGAGTGGAGTTCCTCTAGCAAAAATCCTTTCAACCAGAAAGCACCTTTGTGTGCTTCTGACATGATTTTTAAAAAGCAGCCTTGCTGTTGGAAAAACCTAAATTGAAATGCAACTGAACAGTAAAAAGTGGTGTGTATAAATAACCTTACTAGTATAGGTAAATGTCGCCCTTAGTAGAAAGCCAGTCACATCTGACTCTAGGGTTCAGTGCTCATTTTAGCAGTCCAGAGTTTGATTGAGACACAGAAGAATAATAATCTTTCTTCAGTTTTCTTGGCTGTAGTATCCATTTGGTCTGATGATTTAACCAAGGAATACAAAATATTTCACCATCTCAATTTCTTCATTGTCAACATTAAAGTGGTGTAGCTCTTTTGTAGTTGTGCTTTTTGTTTTCTTAGTGTTCACTCCTAGTCCTGAATTAGTATTTTCTTCTTTCACTAAAAGTTATATCAGGTCATTGCTGCCTTCTGCCCCTAAGATGGTGTCATCAGTATATCTTAAGCTAGTGATGCTTCTTCCATCAATATTCACTCCTTCACCTGAATCTAGTCTGGTTTTTCATATATCTTCTGCATACAGATTGAACAAATAAGGAGATAAAATGTATCCTTGTCAGGCAGTTTTGCATTTAGGAGACTATTTCGTCTCTCCAAATTCTGTACAGTAGAGTGGGAAGAGGAACCACCTTTAAAGAAAGTTCCCACAATGTGTTGAGCTTCTTCTTGGACTACAGCTTTAGTGTCTGAGGTTTCAGCTGGAGATGGAGAGGGGGGGGGACCTCTCATGGCTTCCTAGCTCACATGTCTAAATGGGAGAGTGTGGGGTGGGGTCCCTTTTAAAATATTAATCCAAAAACACCATGACTCACAAGTTGACTCCAAGGCAAATCCCCTTAGGGGTTGCTTTATGAAAGGTCACCTCCCAACTCCAGCTGCCAGAAGAAAGTGAGTTTCAATTGTGTCTCTGCTCCTGTCCTGAGGTTCCCTTTGAGCTTTTGGATACAGTTTGCTACCTGAAACTCAGAATACTGCATCTTGTGTTCATTCCATTTATTTCTGAGAGAAATAATGTAAATAAAATGTAAATAAAAGTTACATTTTGGGATGACAGCTTCCTGAAACCCCTAGGGTGCTGTCATCCAAAAACATAACTTTTCTGGTTTGTAGAAAGAACACAGATTACTTCAAACAGCAACTCTTCTTTTTTCCAGATTGGGCCATGTTTCCCAAGCTTTGCATCAGAAAATTGCTGCCCTTGTGAATGTCTTACCTCGTCCTCCATTGACAAGAATTTGCCCTGCCTTCCCTCCTTTTCCTTATCCTTTTAAAGCTAGAGTGTAGGCAGATCGACCCAACATCTGCCAAAAAGTATCTCATTCATACTCCCTTCTTTTGCCCCCCCCCCCACTTTGAAAACTCAAATGACCTCACCATCCCTGAGTGCTGAAGAAAAGTGGACAGATTATACTCATCCTTTTTTTAAAAAAAATCCATGATAAAATAGCACCAAAAGAGTAAAATAAAAGGGAGGAAAGATGGAAAGAGGAATAAAATCAGTGACAAAAATGCTGCTCCCTCACACACCAGAAGGGAAAAGAAACTGGTACTGGGGCAATTTGGAAGCTGTTGTTGCCAATTCTATATACCCCAAGGACAATATTTAAAATTCAGCCTTAGCTACCATGCCCATCTTAGCCTCTTATATTCTTCTTCTTCAGGTGCCATATCCATTGTGGATATTGGCTATCATTATGGGGATAGTCTTCCTGTTCTTAACTCCTTGGAACAGTTCTTCCAAGGACATGCCACACCCGTCTCTCAGGTTCTTCAGTCATGAAGTCCATCCACATCCAGGGCCTCTCTTCCCAGGGATCTTTCCTTGCAGAGTGAGTTGGAGTATTCTATACTTTATGTTGTTCCTCATGATATGGCCAAGGTATTGGAGCTTTACTTAATGGTCTTAAACAGTTCTTGTTCTTTATCCATCCGGCACAATACTTCTACATTAGTAACATGGTCAACCCATGATATCCTTAGCAGCCATCTGTTGATCCACATTTCAAAATCTTTGATTCTCTTTTCAGATGCTTTAGTCAATGTCCAATGCCAATGTCTTTTGTATGAGAAACAAAATTTGGACTTAATGTATGGCACTGGCTTTTAACAGTTCACATGAACCTTGGGGAGGAGGGGCGGCAAAACATGTGCACGTGTTAATTCATGTGATATGGCCATTAGCTGAACAGTAAGTTAACACTTATGTGTTAACATACTCCCCGCTTCACCCATTCGTCACAGTCTGCGCAGCTCTAGGTGGCGACCCCAAGGATAGCTAGAAATTCTATAACTAGAAATGAAACCTTCTTGGTGAAACACACTACACTACACTACACTACACTACACTACATGCTGTGGAACACACTACCATTGGGGTTATGCCTGGCCCCATCACGGGCTATCTTCAAAAAACAATTGGAAACTTTCTTATTCAAGGAGGCTTTCAGGGTGTTGTCCCTTTGTCTATAAATTTGCCAGTCAGTTGATCCTCTGTGCTTTTAGACAAGGGGTTTTTCAACCTTTTAAAGCTGTGGACTGGACCACACCCTCTCAGTCAGCTGACTGAGCTGGACTGGTGGTTCCCCCACTGTAAACGCTGCCATAAAACGTGTCCACAGCTATCGTAAATGCGTTTACAAAAGCTGTGGGTGCATTTATGGCTGTCTTAAATTAATCTGCTTCCAGTGGCAGAAATGATGACAATGCTGGCCACTCGGAATGGTGCCATGGGCCAGGTGTGGCCCACAGGCCATAGGTTGAGAACCCCTGCCTAAGACATTAGTTTTTTTCTTGGAGGGGGAGGTATTTGACTCTACTAAACTGTATTTGAAGTGCTTTTCCCATCTCTGCAAAAGATGTTCAGGCATACCCATAAACATAGTGCTCACCTAATAATGTGCCCAATCCAACAACCCAAACAGGATCTAATTTATTTATATCACCAGGCTAGGTGCTTTGACCTTTCTTTACAACGAGTATAATTGGCCTGTTCTTCAGCTAAGAAGTGAAGCAGTGATGCAATCAAAGGCTGACCTTGTTCTCTTCTGTGTCACAGCCCTGGTTTCCCTGCCAAGACACATTGAGAGGATAATTATTGGCTAATTAGTTGGCTAATATACAGAACTCTCTAGGTGTGTTTATACTGTGAAACTTTCCTGGAGCACCCAGGAAAGGCTGCTTAGATCTCTCAACATCTTACAGCTGAGGAATTTCTTAGGAAACTAGTTACAGTGTTTGCTCAAGGTATGATAGGTAGACACAAATGCTCTTCGAAGTGAGCAGAAGACCCCCTAGGCTAAATTCTCCCCTGCCCTTCATGACTGAGTTTCATTTTCTAGCACTGAAATTGTTCTTTCTTTATTTGTATCAGAGGCACCACCAGCATATAATAACATACAAAGCTAAAATTAACATATCTAAAACAAAAAGGAATTAAAAGGGCCAGATGACATCCACCCAATATCGGGCCACGTCAACAGCATTTCCTCTTGCCAACGTAAGGACTGAAATCGTAATATTTTGCTATTGGGAAAGGGTTATCCATTTTTCACCAAGAAGAGGTAAAGCCTACGCCTGTTCATTCACATCTATTGTTTCATGCTGTGTAAACCATAATTACACAAACATCACACTCTACTGGACCATACCTGTCAAGTATCCCGTATTGGCCGGGATTTCCTGTAATTTTGCGCTGCTTTTCCTTCTTTCCCACCCAGAGCCACCGCCATCCCGTAATTTGGCAGCGGGAAAAAAATAGTCAGTGTGCATCCCCTTCTGCACAGGCCCCTTCTATGCATGTGTAGAAGCCTTCTATATATGCGTAGAAGCCTTCTACACATGCATAGAAGGGTTCTGCGCAGAAGGGCATGCGTAAAAGGCACTTGCACAGAACCGTTCTGAGCAGGTCCCATATTGTCCAGAGCCGTGCTTGACAGGTGTGTACTGGACTTGAGTAGTGCTCAAATTCATTTGGATTACTTACTTACTTACTTACTTACTTACTTACTTACTTACTTACTTACTTACTTACTTACTTACTTACTTACTTACTTACTTACTTACTTACTTACTTCAAGAGCTAGGCTTGACATTTGCCACACACAGTTAATGCCCAGGGGACATGAAAGAAGCCATCTCAAATAATGTGAGGATTGTGAACACATTTGGACAACCTCTGGGCATGGACAACACCCTGTCATCTGAGCCTTCCACTCTTTCCACTGGGTTGCTTCTGACATGAACAACGGAGGAGTTTGCTAGAAGATTTTTATAAAAAAGAAAATATCTTCTGTAGAAGTTAAACAAATATTCTTGATAAGTTTGGAGATGTGTCCCAGAATAGCATTATTAATGGATTTTGAAAGCAAACAGATTGAAAGAAATAAGAAAGAAATGATTATTGTAATGGTACTAGGGAAGGGTGATTGTCCCATTTCCCTTGGGACATCTATAAGAACATAATGTTTTTCTGCTTTCATTTTAACATTTTATTTGCTCAATATTTTAGCCTTTATGAATTTAAAATTTTAAGTGTCAATGTCTTATCCTTATTTAAATGTGTCTTATATAGTTTTTACAATTTGTAGGGTTGTTGCTTTTAAAAGAAAAAAAACTATAAGCCACCTTTTGAAGAATCTCCAGAAAGGGATGATATTACATATTTGTACTTTAGCTCTATGCTTTTAATTTTTAAAGTCTGAATGTTTTTATTTTGTGCTGTTTGTTTTAAATTGTTTTAAATATCTTATTTTTAAATGCTGTTTTATACAGCTTTATAACCTGCCTTGATATACTGTGATATAGGGCTAATTAAGAAGTAATAAATAAATATTTAGTACATAAATACAACACAGTAAATGAAATAGAGTGTGTAAAATGTAATAGGTGACCGGAAAATTGAAAAGCAGTTAGATCAGGCAGTCATACTTCAAAATGATCCACTGAAATAATTGAGATTTAATTTAGTCAGGCACTAAATCTCAGGCACTGCAGTGCCTCAAATGACTGAGATACTGACTGGGAGGCGGAAGGTCAGCAGTTCGATTCCCGAGTACTGCAGGACAGAATGAGCTTTCTTTGTCCCAGCTCCTGCCAACCTAGCAGTTCGAAAGCAAGAAATTGCAAGTAGATAAATAGGGACCACTTCGGTGGGAAGGTAACAGCATTCTGTGCCTGCCACATGACCATGGAAACATCTGCAGAAGCAGACAATGCAGGCTCTTCGGCTTTGAAACAGAGATGAGCACTGAACCCTAGAGTCGGATACGACTGGCTTTCGAGCAAGAGAAACCTTCACCTTTACCTTTAATTTCAATCTCAGGGCTGCGGTGGCTTTGTTGTTAAGAATCTGAATTTGACAACCAGAAGGTTGGCAAGTCAGCAGTTCGAGAACCAAGTGCAAGACATTGCAAGGAGATAAATAAGTACCACTTTGGCAGGAAAGGTAACAGTGTTCCATGCACTCTGGCATCTAGTCATGCCTGCCACACGACCATGGAAACACCTGTAGATGCAGACAATGCTGCTTCTTTGGCTATAAACAGAGATTACATGACTGGTTTATGAGCAAGGGAGATCTTTATCTTTAATTTCAATCTCATTGATTTCAGCGGGCGTATTCTAAACTATACAGTGGGTATTTTACATAATTTTAATGTTGGCAATGAAGAAACTGAAGTTGTTACATATGTTCTATATCTTTCTTCAGTCATTAGCCAAGAAAAGAAAACTGAGACTACTTGGAACCGACTATGATGTATGGTTATGAAAGCTAGAGAAAGCATTTGGTCTATGGAACTAAGAAAAGTAGATTAATTCTACTTTCCCAGGTAAGGGAAGGTGTCAATTTCGAGCCAGCCAAAGCTCAAGCCACCAAAAATTTATTTGGATTTACATGACAGACACAGGCTCAGTCTTCTGAAGAAGCTGTTTGCCTCTGGCCCCAAGTCAGCAAAACTTTGGGAAGCTTCTAAATTTCAGTGCCTGCCAACGAAGCAAGATTTTTATTCCCATACATTTGACTTCAGACGGCCTTTCTGAGGCAAAGACAAGCTATATTATGTGTTGCCCTCATGTGACCAATACATTCGCTCTCTCATGTTCTCTTTTTGAAAAATGTGGAGAGAGGTACTGGAGGGGACGGGGAGGGAGGATTTTATGGCTCTTGTAATACATCCTTTAACAGTGTTTAAACATACCTATGTGCTGTGATCCTGTCTGGTAATAACATGCTTGTGTTCCTTAAAGCTCATCAAGTAGCTCTCCGCTTAGGCAACTAACAAACTATCTGGTTACAGCCAGGCAAGCGGAGACAGTGTGACGGTAACGTGATTTAAATAAAATAAAATAAAATCTGTAGCATTAAAAACTGGGGAGAAAATTGAAATTGCCTCTTTTTCTTGTCAAATTGTTTACACTTTGCTTTGCTCTGTTTCCATAGCAACCCAAAGAAGTTGTGTGCATTAACACATTGCAAAGTTTAGGTTTGGGAACCTGTAGGTTTTTTTTCCCCCCTTGCAAAATGAAATTTATTTAGAAAACAATTTCGCCCTCTGGCGGAATTCTTTAAGGGATGCTGTGAGCTCTCTCCAAGTTCATATATACTGAAATTAATGTTCCTTAACTAAACAAGAGGATGACCCTCCACAGCCTCTGAATAGATATGTGCCTCAAGTCCATACAAACATTCTCAACAAACGTTCTTGAAGATAAGCAAGATGGTGGAATGAGCTCACTGGACAAGGAATAACATTAAAGGAGAATACAGTGGTACCTCATACAACGATTTTGATCCGTTCCATGGGGCTCGTTGTTGTACAAAATTATTGCTATACGATGCATGCATTTGTTGTTGTTCAGTCGCACAGTCGATTCCGACCCTTTGCGACCCCATGGACTATTTTCCTCCAGGCACCTCTGTCCTCCACCATTCTCCTCAGCCCGCCCAGCTCTGTGCCCATTTGTCTACAATACCATCTAGCCATGTCATCTTTGGACGCCCCCTTCTTCTCTTGCTCTCCACCTTTCCCAGCATCAAGGCCTTCTCAAGTGAGTCTTCCCTTCTCATTTGATGTCCAAAGTACTTTTGCTTCATCTTCACTATTTGTCCCTCCAATGAACAGTTAGGGTTGATTTCTTCCAGTATTGACCTATTTGTTCTCTTTGCTGCCCAAGGGACTCTCAGGACCCTCCTCCAACACCACATCTCAAAGGCATCTATTCTTCTGCATTCAACTTTCCTAACGGTCCAGCTCTTGCACCAATGGGAAAACCATTGCTTTGATTATGCGAAATTTTTGTTTTCAAGGTGATGTCTCTGCTTTTTACTATATTCCCCAGGTATCTCATTGCTTGTCTCCCCATAATCAGTCGTCTTTTTATTTCATGGCTACAGTCGCCATCTGCAGTGATCTTAGATCCCAGGAAAGTAAAATCTGTCACTGCTTCTACTTCTTCCCCATCTATTTTCCAGGGACTGATGGGACCTGTTGCCATTATCTTGGTTTTCTTGATATTAAGCCTCAAGCCAGCTTTTGCACTTTCCTCCTTCAATCCAATCAAGAGGTTCTTTAGGTCTTCCTCACTTTTTGCCATTAGGGTGGTATCGTCTGCATATCTCAAATTGTTGGTGTTTCTCCCAGCAATTTTGATCCCATATTGTGATTCCTCCATCCCTGCATTGCGCATTATGTGCTCTGTGTATAGATTGAATAAGCAGGGTGATAAAATGCAACCTTGTCTTACTCCTTTTCCTATTCCAAACCACTCTGTCATTCTGTGCTCTGTCCTAACTGTTGCCTCTTGGTTCGTGTACAGATTTCTCATGAGGCATATGCATGCATTATATAGCAATTTTCCCTATGGGATGCATTGTACAATGATTTTTTATGCTAAGTGGGTTTTTCCATTGAAAAATTGTTGTATGATTTTTTTCCATAGGGAAAATTGTTATGCGGGACACCATCCCCCCCAAAAAACAACAACAACAACAACCGCCACCTAATTGTTATGCAATTTCGTTGCTATATGGGACAATTGTTGTATGAGGTTCCACTGTATAACTGAGGAACACAACCTCCCCTACGTCACTTGGGGGACCCTGAGTAGGCCAGGGGTCAGGGTGCCTAAATGTAAGACTAACATACTCAAGTGGGGGCTGCTGGTGGATAACACACTGTGTAACTGTGGAGAGATAAAAAATCTGGCTCATTTACTCAGATGCCAGTGTTGGTTGAGAACTAGGGGCATCTTTATTGAGTACTGTAACCAAACAAATACTAATCAGAAATGGATCTTCGGAAGGCGTCTTCACAGAGCGGTCTGGGTAGTCCCTCTGTTGCAATGGCTGGAAGGAAGACGCGTGGAGGCAACTGTGTGGTGAAGTCCAGCCCCAACCAGAGTCGGGGGTACGTATTTATTATCCTGCCTTGGGGTTGTGATGCATGCCTAGGGCACTCATGCCGCCCCTATACAGAAGGCTTGCATATGTGGCATTTTCTGGTGGTCAGCTACAATGCCAGCTCTTGGAAGTTACCCTGTGGTTAATGGACAATCCGCACTTAATTGCCTTGGGCTGGCGAAACCCATTGTTCCTGCCCTAATCTCGGAGTCTATGTGTATTGACTCCCGGCATCTAACTTTGTCCCCTGTCTGCCTGACTTGTTTTCCCTGTTCTATTTGCCCTCAGCCTGGGTTATGGTTCATCTCTAACTAGCTGACTTTATCTTTCCCAATTTCCTCTCCAGCAGAGCCCCAATGGTCACCGGGTCTGTTGCCGCCGAGTGAACCCCTGGGGAGAGGTTTAATTGCCAATTATTCCCGCGGGCAACTCACATCCATCTTAACAATGCCCCTCCCAGGGCTGGACTCCCCTCCCTTCTGTTGCCAACGATCCAGCCGATGCATGGCCTAGAAGAGGCAGCCATCATCTCTTGGTGCATATCCCACCCTGTGACAACTTGTTCAGCAACCTGAACTCCGTTGGATGACCCTTGGCCCATAGGGAACCCTATTGATCACAATACCCACCAAGGTGACCTAAAAACAACCACTCCCAACCAAACACCCACATCCCCCTCTGTGCATAATGGGACAGGTGAAAAACCCAACAGCACAGGCCAATCTACAGGGTGCCCATAAGTCCCTACCCAGCCCATAAGTCCCTACCTGTCTTCTCTGTGGGCACGCACCCCTCACTCTCTACCCAGCAGTCCAGTGGGAGTGCTTCCTCCCTTCACCAGTAGAGCCCTACTCTCTTTGAGGTCAGATAGGGGCTCACCCTATAGGTGTGAGCCAAAAATTCTTGTCCGTCCCCAAAGCAACCAGCTAACTCTCATCATGCACATTAGGGTGGGTCGCTGTGAAGCCTGAACAGGACACACAATGCTGTGGAGAAAACACAGATATTTATGTTAGTCTTGAACCACACCCAAACACCTCATTCTGTACTGATTGACCCTGTTTGGTCTGATACCATCTTCTGAGTTGGGATTGGCAAATGGCAATTTGCACAGGTGAATGCCTGCCTTAGATAGATTGGGGTGAAAATACCATTGGCCAAAAAATTTAGCCACAATATCATATGTGCAGTCTATAAACCATTTCTATAAATATACAGTGCTTACTCCCATGTGATTAATCTTGGAAACCTTTCTTTCAACAAAGATATTTCAATCTCTACGCATCCCAGATACTTTGGGTTCTTTCAAAATTAGCTTATTTACTTTAGCAGTCGTGAATCAAAGATTTTACTTTTCAACTGACATACTCTGTAGCTTTTATCTCTGCATTATCTCTCCCTTCTTGGTTTTGCAGTCTGGGATCCCAGCCAGTCAATGCTTAAAAGAACTGACTTCCGATTTGGCCTACAAATTTCTTTCATTCACTGACTGATTACCAGGGTAGATATGAGCAAGCTGGTGGTTGAAACAATCAATTACGTCCTGCCATGGAAAGTCTTCTTCTTCAAAATTGATTTTCCCTGCATTAATTAAACTAATAGAATCCAACATCCATTGTTCTAAAAGCATTTGCAATGGGCTGGCGTTTGTCATTATTTGCGCTGCAGATTGCTTTATTTCTGTTTGAGGTTAGTTTCTGCACAGAAATGTGCACAGATATAGAGTGGCTATATGGCCTACTTTACAGATAAGAGTTCTCTTTTTAAGGGCCTATCTAGTCTAGTACTATAGGGACTGCAGAGGCTTAGTGGTTAAGACATTGAACTTAATGACTAGAAGGTCAGCAGGTCAGTAGTTTGAGACCCAAGTGCTGCATGACAGAGTGAGCTTCCATCATCTGTCCCAGCTCCTGTTAATCTAGCAGTTTGAAAGCAAGAAATTGCAAGTAGATAAATAGGTACCACTTTTGGTAGGAAAGGTGACATCATTCTGTACACTTCAGCATCTAGTCATGTCTGCTGCATGACGACGGAAACGTCTGCAAATGCGGACAGTGCTGGCTCTTTGGCTGTAAAGAGAGATGAGCACTGCACCCTAGAGTCAGATATGACTGGCTTTCAAGCAAGGGAGACCATTGCCTAGCCTAATGGTGACACTACAGTCAAATTGTCCTGAGCTAGATCAGGTTAAATAGGCTCAATACAAGTGTGATATTCCATTTAAAGTGGTTTTTGTCTTCACACAATTTAGGTGTTGGGGGGGGGGAATTTTGAGAGTACCCTGGACAGCAAAGAGAACAAATAGGTCAATCTTATAAGAAATCACTCCCGACTGGTCCTTGGAAGGTCAAATAGTGAAGATGAAGCTAAAGTACTTTGGACATCAAATGAGAAGAAAGGATTCACTTGAGAAAGCCTTGATGCTGGGAAAGGCCGAGGGCAAAAGAAAAAGGGGGTGGCAGAAAATGAGATGGATAGATGGTATTGCAGGCGCACCCCCCAATAAAGGACTCAGACACTGGTAAAAGTGGATAACGGCATTGGGCCACATTTATTGATTCATGCCCTAGTCCGAATTATAAATTTCTATTGGTATTCAACCAATTATAATTCTTAAGGCAAGCAGGCCGAAGTAACACTGGTAAGGTTCCACCCAAAATTGCCAACAGCAATTGGTTACAATGTATCCATTTGTATCAATTTGTTTGTTGACAACAAACAAATTGTTGACCGTAGTCAATAATCTAACTACTGACCCCACCCTCTGACGCGTATCCGTAAAATAACGGGGTGATGCCTACTGCCTAGCTCGTGCCATCACCCCATTGCCTGGTTCATCGTTGACCGGACAACGTTAACCAACTTGTGCCTGTCTAGTGTTGTCCAGTCAATTGCGAACCTGCCGGATACCTGTGGGTCATAAATGTTTACCTTACCAGTGCTACCCGCCACACGGGGAGACTTCAACAAAGGCTCACCCCCCCCCCCAGACCGTCAGCTCGGTCAACAGGCCTGCTCGCCAATCTCCCAACAAGAGGTCCATACCTCCCGGCGACAGATGGACCCCATCCCCTGTGTAAAGCTCATAATTTTGGAGACTGATGGTGGGGTGTCGAATGACGCGCCCCCAACCCTTGTCCAGAAAGAACCGGGCAATAGCCCTGTTCACCAAGCGCCGAGCCCGATCAAGGGCCTAGAGGTTAAACCCTCCCCTGTAAGCGTGCCGCGGTATCATGTCCGACCAAATTAGGGTTGTGGCAGGCCACACATAATGCAAGTAGGCCAGGTCACCGCAAATCGCATGCTTCAGCGATAGGCCCGTGACCTGTCCTAAATCATTACCCCCGAGGTGTATAATCAGGACATCAGGCGGGTCAGCATCCCTGATGGAGAAAAGGAATGGCAACAGTTCCCGCCATAACATTCCGCGCTTACCGTACCACCTGAGACTTGCGGATGCACCCAGTCTCAGTCGGGGTCCCCACTCTGTCGCCGCAGCAAACTGCGCTGCCCTGTGCACATAGCTGTGGCCCACCAGCCATACTGTCCCCGGTGTAAGACAACACCCAGGGTCTGTCAAGGAAAAAAGGAAACAGGGCAGTGACTTAACTGGTACTCACTGTTGAAGAGGGCGAACATACAACTGAAAACATCGTGATCCCCACCTTCCCATGTTGCATATTTCAGCCCCAGAGTACCCAAACGCCGCTGCGGTGGAAGCCGCCCCTATCCGGAATGAATGGGTGCCGTAACGAGCCCCAGGGAGGCCAACACTGGCTAGTGCCTTACCGGTCACCTTCCAAAATTGAAATTTAGTAAGGGGAGACCCATCTTGGTGACAGAAAAACGGGCCAGGGTGCATACCACGTAGTGCAAGGAACTCCTGTAGGGCACCAACCGGACAGATGTCTGCCAAGGAACATCGTAGCAGTCTTACACCACTGCCTACGCCGTGCTGATCAACCTTAGAGGAGCGTATCCTCAGCTGAGCCCAATCAGAAGAAAGATAGACATCTTCGAGTTCCAGTGCCCTACGACTCGCATCTGCCTTAGACAGTAGCACCAGCTCACTGATGCGGAGCGCCCCAAAAAAGGCCAACATAGTAGCCGCGTGAAACAGGGTTGCCTCATACCTGTCGAAACACAGGTCATGCCAACCCCGTGCAAGGTGGGTAAGTACCCCTGGAGAAATAGGGTGGCGGTCGTCCGGGCTGCGCCCACGTTCCCGCACCCACCCTTCCAAAACATGTCGTATGCGAAAATCACTTGTGCTGTCAGCAAAACCACCCACCTTGGCCATGAATGCCAGCGCTGACAGCCTGGATGCTATGGTGCGGGGGGCTAAGCCCTGGGCATGTAAGTAAACCATAAATTGGAGGATGTGAGCTACTGGGATGGGCCAACTTTCAGGCAGCCGTGATTGGGCACAAAAGGCCCTGAATGAACTAAATGCATGGTTATACGCCTTACGCGTGCGGGGGGCGAGCGACATGCCGATCGCCCGGTTCACCTCTCCTTGCCAAGCGTCCGTATCTCGTCCGGGAGCGGCGAGGGAAATTCCTCTGCGTCCGGGGCCAAGGCACGGAACCGGGGGATCTGCAGGCAGGACAAAGCGTCAGCAATATCATTATTGATACCTGGAACATGCCTGGCCCTAAAAAGCACATTGAGGCGTAGGCTGCGCAACACAAACTGCCGAACCAGTTCCATGACCCTGGGAGATTGAGACGTCTGTGAGTTGACAATGTGGACAACTGCCGCATTGTCACACCAGAAATGGACGACCGAATTGGCCCACTCCTCGCCCCATAGCATCAAAGCTCCCAGAATGGGGAAAAATTCCAGGTACGTGAGATCGCGCAAATGATCCGAACCCCACCAGGCTGGCGGCCATCTGCCGTAGGCCCACTTCCCTTCGAAGTAAATCCCATAACCCCAGGGACCCTGATGCATCCGACTGAACCTGAAAACGAGGGGAAACCAAAAGGTCGGACCTCCAAAAGGACACCCCGTTGAATTCCCTCAGGAACTGAAGCCAGATGAGCATATCAGCCCTCATGCCCCTGTTCAGTCGGACCCTGTGGTGGGGCCTGGCCAAGCCAGTCATGGCGTCGCACAAGCGTCGAGCAAACGCTCTGCCAGGTGTGACGACCCTGCAAGCGAAATTGAGGTGACCATGTAACACCTGGAGCTCCCGAAGGGACACCTTGCGTTTTGCCAGCAAGTCCAAAATGAGTGCAACGATCCGGGAAACCTTATCAACAGGTAACCTGGATGCTTGCACAACCGTGTCAATCTCAACCCCCAGGAATGTGAGCTTGGTTGAAGGGCCCTCGGTCTTTTCGGGCGCTAAAGGGACACCGAGTTCCTTCATTAGCGTCTGAAATGTATGTAGGAGACGCGTGCACGTGTCCCAGCCCCGTTCACCCCCGAATAAGAAATCGGCGAGGTAGTGGGCTACAGACCGGGACCCTGACCTGTGAACAAAGGCCCATTGCAGGAAAGTGCTGAAGCGCTCAAATGCCGAGCATGAAATGGAGCAGCCAAAAGGCATGGCTTTGTTGAAATAAAATTCACCCCGGAACTTGAAACCCAGCAACTCAAAGTCGCCCGGGTGCACTGGCAGGAGACGGAACGCGGACTTAATGTCGCACTTAGCCAGTAGTGCACCCGGGCCACATGAGCGCACCATGCGCAGGGCCTGGTCAAAAGATGTATACCTAACCGAACAAAGGTCGTCAGGGATAGCATCGTTGACCGAACGGCCAGCCGGGTAAGACAAGTGGTGTATCAAACGGAACTCCCCCAGTGACTTCTTGGGCACTAACCCCAACGGGGAAACCTTGAGATTGGGAAATGGTGGGACAGGGAAAGGGCCAGCGACCCTGCCAGCAGCAACCTCCTTAGCAATGCTCATGGCAGCCACCTCCTCCCTTCCCCTGAGTGATAACAGGTTGGGTGCATCTTGAGGGGACCTGTCCCCTGTGAAAGGAATGTGAAACCCCTGCTGGAAACCCTCAAGCAGGTAAGCTGCATCTGCCCTCCTCGGGTACATCGCGAGCCAACGCTCCAGCATGTCGACATTAATTGGGGAGGGGGCCTTTTGCTTGACCAGCTCCCTCCGCGGCAGTTCTGCCCGCTCCCTGTCCACCTCTACCTCTGCCCCGCAGTCCGCCTGCCCTAGGACACGCGGAGGCGGCATGGGGGCCAGCACAGGAAGGACACTCGTGCCTGTAATGGCACTGCTTCCTGTTACACGCACCATTGGCCGAGAAACTCCAACACAGCAGGCGGGCTGGAACCCCCTGCCCCGCCACCTGGCGGGGTGCCTGGGCTGGAGTAGCTCGCTGGACCGCATGTCCACAATGGTACCTCTCCCCTGGCGCCGGGCGCGTGGGGGTCATATACAGAAGCCACAGCTTCTGGCAGGGCTCATCCCACCTCATTTCTGGATGTAGGGGCACTCTCATGCGGAATTCCTCGTCGTAAGCCAACCACGACGGGCCAGGGAAATCAACCATCGCCCGGTATATGTTGTCCAAATACTGGACCATCGGAATTGCCAGGTCAGGCCGGGCCCTGAGGTACACCGCCATGTATATAAGGTATGTGGGTAACCAGTTGGCCCACGTGCGTGGCGGCTTACGTCGACAAGACTGCTCCTTGTCCTTCTCGTCCTGCCCCTCCCTCTCCTCTTTGGTGGGTTCTCTATTCAAGAGGGAGAAAATGTCCACATACTCCCCCCGCCAGCTCTTTTCCTTGGTAGCCTGGGCCAGATGATCCCCAAGGGGTAAAGAATAACCTGCTGTCGGCAAGGCCGACACCGGAACATTGACCGTGCTGGGCACCATGAAAGGAGCCTGGACCAGCCCCGCCACCCCCAATAAGTTCCCTGCAGGACAGGGTGCCCCGCCCCAAGAGGGGCCTTGGAGTGTTGGAGCTGTTCCCGGATGGGCCGGAGGCGGCTGACCCGCCGCCCCAGCCAGGCGAGGCCACGGCCACTGCAAACCTCCCCCGTAGTGGGTTGTGGTGTGGGTGCACTAGCTTGGACCGTATACTCACAGGTTGCACCCCCATGGGCCGCCCCCACCGGGGGTTCCGGCCCACTGCGGGCGTCAGAGCTCGCGACCGCAGACGGGGCCTGACCACTACCTGCTGGCGGCATCTGCTGAGTGGGGAGCTGCGAGGCTGCGGCCGTCGCCGACCTACTTGCCTCAGGCAGCTCAACCCTTTCGGCCGCCTGCCGAGGACCGGCAGACGCTGAGTTGACCTGTAAACCAAAGGGTGCCCCTGATGGATTAACTATCCCCAAAGATGCCTCCAGGGCCGCTACGCGGGCCAGTAGGGCATCAACGTTTACATAGCCCCCAACGCTGATGGGGGGCAAAGGGCCGGCCGGCCCACCGGTCGCTGGCGCCGGGCCAGGTCTCTGGAACCCGGGGCCCAAATATGGCCATGCCCTGACCACCAGCCCCGGAGGGGCCGGGGGCATGCCCTGCCAGGGAAGGGAACCCAGCCAACCCCCTTGGTTAAAGCCCACTGCTGGAAGCTGCATGCCAAGGCCCGAAGGCCCCGCCTGGCTATGCGCCAGGCCTGGGCCGGTGGCCGCTAATTGCGGGCCGGGGGCCGCAGCCCCTGCAGGGCCGGTCTGAGGCTGCCCAGCCTCGGGCCAGGGAGCAATCGACCCCATCCCGCCGGTCCCGGTGGGCGCCCCCTGAAAGGGGGCCTGCTGAGGGGGCACAGTCGCGGTCCTCCGACCCGGCTGGCGCCTCCTTGAAGTGCGAACCGCGTTCGCCATCGCCTTCTTTTTGAAGGCATTGCTGCAATTCACTGGGAAGCCGAAGAAAAGAAGCACAGAAGAAACCGCTGCTCGAAAGAGGCTTCCCGGCTAAAGGGAAGAGCGACGGAGCGATTGGGGAAAAACTTCTCCCTCCGTCACTTCGCAAAATGGCAGCGCGGCTGCCTCATGGCCACCCCTTTTAAAGGGTGCTGGCCATGCCCCCTAACTACCCGGATGTCCAAGTCCGGTGGGGGGGGGCGCAAAGAGCGTGGCGGCCATTTTGGCGCCGCGCTTGCATTGTTGACGCAATGGGCACAGAGCTGGGAGGGTTGAGGAGGATCGTGGAGGATAGGGGTGCATGGCGTGCGGTGGTCCATGGGTTCGCAAGGGTCGGACTCAACTGTGCAACTGAACCAAAAAAAACACCACCTTCTGCCCTTGTACTGTGAAAAAGGTGCAATATAATATAAGTATGTAAGTAGATAAATAAAACTCAATGTGAGGTTTTAATCTGTTTTATATATTTTAATCTGTTGTAAGCCGCCCTGAGTTGGGTTCACCTGAGTGGGCGGCATAGAAATCTGAAAATTAAATTAAATTTAAATTAAACCCAGGGTTAATGAGGAGGATCCTTCTCTGGACTTTGGCAGCTCTGGCCTGGTCACCTAAATTTCTTCTTGGGCTGGCTTCACACTCCATCTAGGGGAAAGCTGTCCATTCCTCCCATTCCTTCCATTCCTTGCCAGGAGCACATCTCCCAAAAAGGGAAGGACTCATGGGCTAAGTCTTACATGTACCTGCCTTTTCTTTCAGTAGTTGATCCAAACAATTAATGCTCTTTGTAACCGGATGTTTAGGAACCAGCGACTAGACTTACCACCCCAGTACACCCAGCAAGCAGGACTGCGGTGGCTCAAGTGGTTAAGATGCTGAACTTGATGACTAGAAGGTTGGCAGGTCAACAGTTCGAGACCCGGGTCTTGCATGACGGAGTAAACTCCCATCTCTGTCCCAGCTTCTGCCCACCTAGCAGTTCGAAAGCAAGTAATTGCAAGTAGATAAATAGGGACCACTTCGGTGGGAAGGTAAACAGTGTTCCGTGCACTCCAGTGTCTAGTTATGTCTGCTATGTGTCATCAGAAACATCTGCTGATGCAAACAGCGCTATCTCATTGGCTGTAAACAGAGAAGAGCACTGAATCTAGAGTTGGGTACTATTGGCGTACGAGCAAGGGCTACCTTTACCTTACACCCGGCGAACATCACAACTCCAAAATTGGACACCTGGCCCAGGTGTCCCTAAATCACAGCTTCAATTTAAAAACAAACATAAGGGAAACTATAATGGAGCAATTCCTTTTGTCATGCCCAGTTTGCTTTCAGGTACGGGAGCTTTCCAGAACTTGGAGATGTTGGACTACAAATCCCAAAACTCACCTAGCCAGCCTAGCTACCTGGAACTTCTAGGAACTGTACCTCCCCCCTCCCCTCCCCACACCCTCTTTCCAAGCTGTGGGCTTTTCACAGTTGTAAGCAGGAGGGAATCTCAGACAGAAAGAACATGCATTTCAGACAAAGATGTTTACTATCAATTTCTGGTTCCAATCTGCAGCATAGCTAATGAGACAATTACGCATAGTTACGTTTCTTCTCCAGCTTTAGGCTCAGAAGAAGTTCATGTCAAAAACAATCAACATCATTGAAAAAGATTCTGTTTTTCAGCAAAAGATGTTTAAATAAATGTAAAACCTTCATTTGGCAAAGGCATTGGTTTTTAAAAAATGCTTATCTCCTCAGTGATTTAAGAACACTAAGGGGATATAGACAGAGTATATTGTAATAGTCAGCATTTTTGTTGGTGTCCGCTCTTGCTTTAAGATCTGCTACTCCCTCTTTCTCAAGGCCAGCCATTTTTCTCCAACTTGTGTTGGTTTGAAAAACAGTCAACTGAGATGTGTTTGCCTTGCCTGAGATGTGGCCCCCCCTTGCATAAACAACCCCAGGTCCTCTTAGAATAGTGATGGCGAACCTTTTAGAGACAGAGTGTCCAAACTCACCTTTGTCACAGACCCAAAAGGCTTCCATCCGCACTGCACCCTAATGCCGTATGTGAGCCGCCCGTCTTACCCCAGATAGGAGAGGGAGGAAGCGCTCCCATTGGGCTGCTGGACAGAGGGGCTGTGTGAACTCTATGCTGGGGTGACAATGCGTGCACCCACACAGAGGGCTCTGAGTGCCCCCTCTGGCACACAGGCCATAGGTTCACCACTGTAATGAATTTTAGAATGATTTACTTTAATCATTCCGGTTGAGTTGTAAAGAGACGAAACTTAATTGACTTGCATTATACAGTAAAACCCCGAGTTATACCAAAAGTCGGCTCCCTGGAACCTTTTGTAACTTGATTTTGGCGTAACTCGAGGCATCCCCATAGGGAAGCCTCGGGCAGCCAGCGCGGCTGCTCTCCCTGGCCTGCCTGCCAGTGCCACAGGTTAAGGAAAGGGGGGAAGATCCGTTTGGTCCACGACTTTCTCCCAAGCTCAGAGCCTTTGCTGTGACTGAAAAAAGTGTGTGTGTGTGGGGGGGGACATTATCAGCCACAGCTGTAACTTATTTACATAGTCAATTAATTCAAATTCATTACAGTGGCGAACCTATGACCCGTGTTCAAGACCCGAGTACTGCATGATGGAATGCACTGTGCTTGTCTCCCGGTGACCATTCACCAAAGAATTTCACAAACTGTAGGAGGCAGGAGAACTGTTACAATCAGACATGCCCAGTACTTGAGGAATTCCCTTTTTAATTATTGGCTGTAATATATTCTTTAGCCTAAAGACTTTTCACTTTTGGATGTCATTAGTCTCAGTTCCGTATGCTTAAAACGTCATGACGTCTCCTGATGCTTACCTATCTGTCCATAATCTATCCACCCATCTTGATAAAAAGATAGCAGGACAAGTAATAATAACAATTTTGTGTCAGATTACTCTGGGTTGAAAGGAGTTTTAGGGGACACCTGAATGAGGCTCCTTTCATGTCCCCAGGTGCAGCTCTCAGGTATCAAAACCTGACCTTCCAGTCTCCAGCTCAGCACCTTAACCACTAAGCCACCAGGGGAGCTGCTAGCAGGACACGTAGACAAGAATCCAAACCCTAGGAAGCTTGAAACACAAACAGTTGAGGCTAATGTCAAACAATACCCAAACTATAGTGTGCAAACAAATATATATATACAATATATATGTGAGCGGGGAGGCAAGAGTGAGAGACTGGCCCCAGCTGCGAGGCAGTCGGCGTGGCCATAAGAAGACCTGCCATGCCAGAGCCGCCGACACCGCCAGACCTGCCATATGGTTCCCAGGCTTGAGTGGGGGGGCGGGAGCAAGAGACTGGCCCAGCTGCGAGGCGGCCGGTGCAGCCATAAGAAGATCTGCCATGCCAGAGCTGCCTGATTTGCTGGATGTTTCCAGCAATGTGTATTGTTTAAACTTTGTATTTTTACTGAGATTTTGTATTGAAATGTATTTTTGCTTGTCTCTATATTGGATATTTTTATTGTATTTATTGTATATTTGTAAATGCTGATATTTTTTCTTGATATATTTTTCTGATACGTATTGTTGATATTGTATGATTTATTTATTTTTTGTTTTGTTTTGCTATTGTTGTTCTGCTGCTTCGAGTCGCCCCTGGGCTGAGGGAAGTGGGGTACAAATGAACCTATGACGATGATGATACTGCACAAAAGTCCGGCTGCTGTGAAAAAAATTCAGTGAGTGATTTGGGGGAGGCATAACTCAGCTCTCAAGCCACCTAGACACCATAATTGGAGAGAGTCTTCTGCAGACTCTCCTCTCATATCTCTCCATGGTTGATGAAATTTGGAGTAGGGGTGGCCATGTTATGCCCTCTCCAATTCACTCATTATTTTTTTTCCCAAACCAGATGGTAGTGACCTGAGACGTTTCTACAGTATTGTATGTCTATATATAATGTATGTGTGCACACAATCCTTGTTTAACCACTGTTGTAAGCTGCCTTGAGCATTTTAACCAAAAGTTTGGGATTAAATGTTTTAAGGAAAGAATGATCAAGAAGGAGTACACCACTGAATTCTAGCTGGGAGGGGGAAAGCTACATGAAAGGGCTTCTGCCTTGATGTAAAATAATGCTCCTGGACTTATATTCCTCTGAAAGGTTATCCAGCATTATTGATCTTTTCTTGGAAGACCCCCTAGATGGCTTCCTGGAAAACACAGAATCCACCCCACCCAGCCTGCAAAAGACCGATTGAAAACCTTTGGCAGTAAGAGAAAGAGTGAATGAATTGGGGAGGGAGAGGGGTTTGAGAGGGAGCATTGATTCCATGCACCTCTAAAAAAAAAGGAAAGGCAAAGATCTAACCAGTGATGAAATCATCTGTGTTACATTAGGAGGAGTCAGTTCAGCTGAGAAAGGATGTTTGACTGTGCAATGTGGTAGATATTAGCAAACACTTAAGATAAACCACAAATCCATATGTATTTGCCTTGTGTAAGCCAACAACATCTGCTCAGACCTTTCCAGGGTCCATCCACTGTTAAAAAGCCTCTTGGTTGTTCCTCCTTGTTCCTCTGAACTCCAAAAGCCAGATGAAAAAAATCACAACCACTTTGTGGTATAGACACACAAATTGTTTCAGGGTGTTACTCCAGTTTTGATAAGTCCATGAGCTACAATCAGAATTAGTCCAATCCTGGTGTCTGGAGGCTGTTGGGGTCTGGATGGGGGACAACGGGCTACAACTGAATCCTGGCAAGACTGAGTGGCTATGGATTAGGGGCCCTGCGTTATATCACGAGCTACCATCTTTGGTTCTGGATGGGGCTATTTTGCCCCAGATAGACCTGGTGCACAACTTGGGGGTCCTCCTGGACTCATGACTACTGCTCAAAAAGCAGATGGCAGTTGTGGCCAGGAGGACTTTTGCACAACTTCGTGTAATTCGCTAGTTGCGCCCGCTCCTGAACCGGGACTCCTTGCTCATGGTCATACATGCTCTAGTTACTGCTAGACTAGATTATTGCAATGCGCTCTACATGGGGCTGCCCTTGATGACCATTTGGAGGCTGCAACTGGTCCAGAACGCGGCTGCCCGGGTGATGATGGGGTGTGGGCATTATGCCTGTGCCTCGCCACTGCTCCGGGAGCTGCTCTGGTTACCAATTTGCCACCAGGTGCAATTAAAGGTGCTGGTTATGACCTTTAAAGCCTAAGAACATTTGTCCGTCCAACCAGAGCAGACCAGAGAGGCTCTCTAATTGTACCATCTGCTAGAGGGGCTCATCTCTCTAGCACAAGAAGGAGGGTCTTCTCTGTGTCTGCAACAGCCCTTTGGAACCTCCTACCAATAGAGATACGGCTGCAGACGGAATTGCTGCCCTTTAGGAAAGGACTTAAAACCTGGCTGGTGGGGCAGGTGTGGGGAATTGATGGAGTTGTAACCCCCGCCTGCTGGCTTGTGTAAATAATCCAGATCCTCCCTTTTTATGGCTGGGGTGGGTGGGTTATTAATGGGTGGGTTTTTAATGGCGAGGGTTTTAAATGATTTTATCATGATGTCCTCTGTACCTGTTTTATATGTTAGCCGCCCAGAGTCGTTTCGGCAAGGGGGCAGTGTTACAAATATAAAAATTAAATTAAATTAATTAGGACTTCTTGTATGACATTTTTCTCAGTCCTCTAACTGAGGAGGCTACCTCTCAATTCTCATAGCAAACTGTCAGAAAAAAAGAGGTTTGTTGTGTAATATACTGTAGCACCATAAGTGTATATACAGCATTTCATGGCATAATTTAATTCCCCTCCCAAAAAATATGCTTGGAAACTTAGTTTCTAACATAGTATTTTACAATAGAAAGTATAAAAATTACACCAGGACTGCATAATCCACAGGTTCCCTTCCATCTCTGCAGTTCAATAATGATGATAATTATGTTACCTTACTCTTCACTTAGGCATAAATATCTGCCTATTGAAGCCAGACATGATACACATGGTGAATTAGGTAAAGTTCATGAAAGGTTATGCCAAACAAAACTTCTTAATCTTAAACTTGCTTCAAAATTTTGTTGTTTTTGCTTACCAGAATGGCATTATCACTGTGTACATTACAATTGTATGCATTATAATTACAACTTAGTTACTGGAAAACCCGCCACTGCTGTCGCCACAACAGATGCCCTGTCGGCCGGCCCCAGCCTGAGGGAAGGAGCAGCAGCTGCGTGGCGGGTAGGCTTCGAAAACCACTGCCACCGCAACACCGGACGCTCCCTTGGCTGCCCCCCTGTTATGTATGTATGTATGCATGTCCATTATACTGTAATAGGCAAGAATGTAACCACTCCAGATACAAACGATATCAGCTGTAAAGGAACGCGAGCAGACAGCCCATAGAGGGCAGCTGCGAGCGTTCAGTCTCACATGGTTCACATTGCGCAATCACGGACAGCCGCGGGAAAACCTTCCCCGCATTCAGCATCAGGAAAGGAGGCGTGCCTGGGCGAGGCCACGCCGGGAGCAGCCAATCAGCTACCGTGCTACACGATTCAAATGTAGAGAGCTACTGTATATATTGAGATGTATCGCCGCCATTACCTCATGCTTCACTGGAACCCCATGCAATAAACATGTGTTAAACCAACCCTTCGGTTGTCCGGTTGTCTTTGGTCCCATACACTAAATTGGCGACGAAGGTGGGATATGGCTGCCCACGGGACCAAGACATGCGCCGGCTACGAGATCAAGAAGCCGGGAGACTTGGAGCTGTTTGAGATAGACTTCAACGCAGCGCTGGTGGAGCTCGAAGTCTCAGATGAGGCCAAAAAGAGGGCCATTTTCGTCCGCATGCTCGGACACGAGACCAAGAGGACCTTGGTAGACCTAATTGCGCCGAGGAAGGTGAGCGACCTCAAAGCTACAGAGCTCCTGGCGGCGTTGCGCGCCCATCTCCGGCCAGCAATAGCCATGTTCCCCGCTCGGAGCGCGTTCTGGAGGCGAGTGCAGGCACCCGGGGAATCGGTCGATGAATTCGCCGCGGCCCTGCGGTTGGCCGCCGGCCCATGCAAGTGGGAGCTCCCCGACATCACCCTCCGGGACTGCCTGCTCTGCGGTCTGAGGGACACAGAGACTCAGTGCGCGCTGATGAAAAGGGAGCCGCCTCCCACGTGGCAACAAGTCCTCGACGCGGCGCAGGCCGCGGAGGCCACAACTGCCGGGGTGCACGAGCTTCAGGACTGGCGCCCGAAGCCCGCCAAGGCAGAGAGCTCGGTGCGCGCGGCCCGGCGGGTTTCGAACTCGTCTGCGGAGAGCAGCGACGACGAGGACGTCCGGAGGGTCCAGAGAGAGGGCCGGCGCTGCGACGGCTGCGGCGCCGCCCACGCCCGCGCCAAATGCCCATTCCGCAAGGCCGAGTGCCACAACTGCGGCCGGCGCGGGCACATCGCCAAGGTCTGCCGGAAACGGCGCGAGGCCACCAGGAGTTCTCCAGACCGCTCGGCGAGGCAGGACCGCACCACGAGGCAGGACCGCACCACGAGGCCGAAGGACGGCACCCGGACCACGAGGACGCGGGACGGAGTAGGGCGCATCTCCGACGACAGCGAGGACGACGCGCCGGTTTGCAGCGTTTCCACGGAGCACCCCCGTTACTTCGTTGAGGTAGTAATACAAGGGGCCCCTGTTAGAATGGAGGTGGACTCGGGTTCTTCATACTCTATTATTTCCCAGGGGGAGTTCATGAAAATCGCCCCCCGCGTGCGGCCCAAGCTCAAAGCGTTGAGGGCCACACTGAAGGACGTGCAAGGGAACCGCATCCCAGTGTTGGGGGTTGGGAAGTTCCAGGTCCAGTTCAAAAAGTACACCGCAACGCTTCCCCTAGTCGTCCTCAAGGGAGGTAAATGCAGCCTCCTCGGGACTCAATGGTTCCAGCCCCTAGGTTTGTTCATTGGGGGGGGTGCACGCCGTGGGAGCACACGCCGCCGGGACTGATCCAATACAGAGCGTGTGCGACGCGCACCCCGAGGTTTTTAAAAAGGGGCTCGGAAAATTCAAGGGCCCCCCAGTGACTTTCGACCTGGACCCTGGAGTGCGTCCAATCAGACTTAAACCGCGCAGAGTGCCTTTCGCACTAAAGGACAAAATAGAGGCGGAGTTGGACAAATTGGTGGGCCAGGGGATTCTTGTTCCTGTTGATTCTGCGGAGTGGGAAACTCCAATTGTAACAGCGCTCAAGGCCAACGGGGAGGTCCGCATATGCGCTGATTACAAGTGCACCATCAATAAGGCGATCCGCCCTAATGCGTATCCGGTGCCAGTAGTCAGCCACTTGTTGGCCAGGTTACACGGGGGGAGGTGTTTCGCTAAACTCGACCTGGCCCAAGCCTACCAGCAACTCCCGGTGACCCCCGCCGCAGCTGCTGCGCAGACCATAGTCACCCACAAAGGGGCGTTCCAGGTATCGCGCCTCCAATTCGGCGTGAATTCGGCGCCCGGGATCTTCCAGTCACTTGTGGAACGCCTCCTGAAGGGGTTAGAGGGGGTGTTACCCTACTTTGATGACGTATTGATTACAGGGGGGAGCTGGGCCGAATTAGCAACAAGGTTGGGAAAGGTCCTGACAATATTCGAAAAGGCGGGGTTGCGGTTGCGGAAAGACAAATGCGTCTTCTTCGCTACAGAGGTTGAGTTCCTAGGGTTCCGTGTCACTCCCGAGGGAATAAGGCCAGCCCAATCCAAGGTAGCCGCCATCAAGAAGGCCCCTCGCCCCACCTCCAAGCCCGAGTTGCAGTCGTTCCTCGGACTGCTCAACTTCTACCACTCCTTCCTCCCGCGGAAGGCAGCCGTGGCAGAACCGCTTCACAAATTGTTAAAAAAGGACGAGGCATGGAAGTGGGGCGACGACCAGGAGAAGGCTTTCAATGACCTGAAGCGACTCCTGGCATCAGATGCTGTACTGACCCACTTCAATCCCAAACGCCCAGTGGTCCTGATATGCGATGCATCCCCGGTGGGGGTGGGGGCGGTGTTATGCCACATGCTGGAGAACGGTAGGGAGGCCCCGATAGCTTTCTACTCTAGGTCCCTGTCCCAAGCGGAGAGGAACTATGCTCAGACAGACAAGGAAGCACTAGCAATAATTGCGGGGACCAAGAAATTTCATGATTTTGTGTACGGCCGCCCCTTCACCATAGTGACTGACCATAAGCCTTTGCTAGGCATTTTCACCGCAGATAAGCCCACACCCCAGATCCTGTCCCCGAGAATGCTCAGGTGGGCCATTTTTCTCAACGCGTATCAGCACGCGTTGGTATACCGGCCCGGGAAGGAGATCAGCCATGCCGACGCCCTGTCGAGGTCCCCCATCCCCCAGGATTGCTGCCACGTGGGCGGAGTAGAGAGGGACCACCAGGTCTTAATGATAGAGGTCCTAGACTCCCCTCCAGTAGTACCGGCCGACATCGCCAAAGCGACAGGCAAGGACAAAACGCTGGCCACAGTTTGCTCCTGGGTGCAGAAAGGGTGGCCCGTGTCTTCCCCAGCAGCGGAATTCGACACATTTTTCAAAAAGAGACTAGAGTTGTCCCTAGAGAGGGGTTGCCTTTTGTGGGGACAGCGGGTAGTGATCCCCACGTCTCTCCGGCCGAGGGTGCTTAAACTGCTGCACGTCAGCCACCCGGGGATCGTACGCTCTAAGGCACTAGCCCGCAGTTACGTCTGGTGGCCCCAGCTAGACGCCGACATCGAACACATGGTCGGCACTTGCGAAGCGTGCCAAAGCTCAAGGCCAGAAAAGGCTCGCTCGCCACCTAGGGAGTGGGACGCAGCAAGGGGGCCCTGGTCCCGAGTACACGTAGACTTTGCTGGCCCGTTCAGGGGAACGCTTTTCCTCCTCGTGGTGGATGCGTTCTCCAAATGGTTGGAGGTCATTCCGGTCTCGAGCACCTCCTCGGCCACAACAATTAAACAGTTACGGAGGCTCTTTTCCACGTTCGGTTTACCCGACACCCTCGTCAGCGATAACGCTAGCTGTTTCACGTCCGCCGAGTTCGGGGCATTCATGGAGCGCAACGCCATTCGGCACGTCACCTCTGCCCCCTTTCACCCGGCCACCAACGGCCAAGTAGAGCGCCTCATGCGCACCACGAAAGACGCGCTGCTGCGCATGGGCCCCGGAGACCTCGACCTGAAATTGTGCCAATTCCTGCTAAGATACAGGGTCACCCCATTAGCGTCAGGGTACTCCCCCGCAGAGCTGTTGATGCGCAGGAAGCTGGCCACGGGAATCTCCAAGCTAGACCCCACGAGAGTAGAGGACAAAGGGCGGAACATAGGGGTGGAACCCACAAAGAGTTTCAGCGTAGGCGCCCCGGTGCATTGCAGGAACTACGCCAGCGCGGGGCCAGCCTGGGTGCCGGGCACCGTAGTAGAACAAACCGGCCCCGTCTCATACCGCGTAGAGACCAGTACAGGCTTCCTGTGGAGGCGACATGTGGACCAACTCAGGCGCAGGGTCCCCGGAGAGCAGGACGGAGACGAAAACAGCATCGAATCAGCGTTAGGGTACTCCCCCACCCGTTTAGCCCAAGGGGGAGGAAAGGGGGAGCATGGGTCCCCACCAAGGGGGGAGGAAAGGGAATCGATCCACAGAGATCTTTTGCGGGAGTCCCCGACAGAGAGGAGGAGCCCCGATCACACACACACCCCGCGGAAGTTTCCCCGAAATACAGATGCCCATAGAGGTTTAGACGTTGATTTGCAGTACCAGGGGGAGTTAGCGGAGTGGTCCCCCACCCGTCCTAGCGAAAAGAGGGGTTTCAGTTCAGCCCCTGGTACTTCCAGTCCTAGTAGCCCCTGCGAGTTAGAATGCAATATAGCGCCAATTTCCCGGAGACCGACACCTCCAAGACGGGAGGCATCAGCGAGTCCACCCACCACAGTCTCAAGGTCCCCCGAGCAGGGATCAGAGGGTAGCCGATCCACAAGGGCGACCTCATCGGTCCCGCGGTTCACAATAGGAGGGTCCCCGGGGTCCGAGAGCAACAGGCAGGGGTTCACCTCCCAACTGTTCATTCCATTCCCATCCCCGAGCGCAAGGCAAGCACGGACGCCCCACAGAGCCACTAACGAATCCCCGTTTCCCGTTGCAGGACAAGCACCCGCGGAGTCAGGGATCACAGGATCTCCAGTACTAGGGCAGACGCAAGCACGCCCCAAGCGAACGTGCGGCAAGCCACAATGGTTGCGGGACTTCGTCCCATCCTAGGGGGGAGGGATGTTATGTATGTATGTATGCATGTCCATTATACTGTAATAGGCAAGAATGTAACCACTCCAGATACAAACGATATCAGCTGTAAAGGAACGCGAGCAGACAGCCCATAGAGGGCAGCTGCGAGCGTTCAGTCTCACATGGTTCACATTGCGCAATCACGGACAGCCGCGGGAAAACCTTCCCCGCATTCAGCATCAGGAAAGGAGGCGTGCCTGGGCAAGGCCACGCCGGGAGCAGCCAATCAGCTACCGTGCTACACGATTCAAATGTAGAGAGCTACTGTATATATTGAGATGTATCGCCGCCATTACCTCATGCTTCACTGGAACCCCATGCAATAAACATGTGTTAAACCAACCCTTCGGTTGTCCGGTTGTCTTTGGTCCCATACACTAAACCCCCCCCCCCCTTGGCATGGAGGGAAGAGGACATGCTTGGTGGGGTTGAGTTGCCGATGTTTGCTTGTTTTTGTGTATTCTTTGAAGTGTTTGTGATGGGTTGTTATTTTGTGATGGTGATTGGATATTCTCTGTAATGTTTCTGAAATACTTGTGACTTGATGTTTTGTACTGTAACTGTGATATTATGTTTTCTTTGTTAGCCACCAAGAGTCGCTCTGCAAGTGGGGTTGCATACAAATTAAATTAAAGTTAAATTAAATTAAATTAAGTGTGCACCCCTCACCCAGATGCATTTGTTTGTTTGTTTTTTTTGTTTTTAATGTTGATAATTTACTTTTCTCCATCATCTCTATTTCCAGAAACCTGCAGATCCTTGACCAGGTTTTACCCCTTTTCCCTTAACCATCACATAATCTATAATTTTTCCCAAAATCATTTATTAATGCCTTTTTTAATTTTAAGCCACATGTTAATTTATCATTCAAAGCCATGTCCCATAATTCTCTGTACCAATCTTCTATCCTAAAGCTCGTTTTTACCTCCTAGTTTTTAGCCATCAGTAATCTTGCGGCTGTGACCATCATAACTATTAAATTCTTTATATGCTTATCTGTTGTGATGTTGTCACAATCCATTAGTAAACTTATTTTGGGGCATAACTTAAGCTTCAAGATCAATATTTGGCTGATATCTTCGAAGACACAATTTCATACTTTCTTTACCTCTTCACAATCCCATCACATGTGGAAAGAAGTCCCAGTATGTTCCTTACATCTCCAACATTTACCATCATTTGCCCGATTATATAGACTTAAACGAATTGGTGTCATATACCATCTCCATATTAGTTGCAACGACTCCACTTGAGACATGATTCTTTTGACATGAGGAAAACAACAATGGAGTTCTCCAGGTCTGGGCACTCCCCTCACTCACAGAAGGTCTCGAAATGGCTTAAGTAACAAATGATTTATGTGACAAATGAGTACAGATGTGAGAGGCAAAGATACATTTCAGACAACAGCTTCCAGAATTCCCCAGCGGGTGGTTGTTGTGCTACTTGGAGGATTCTGGAGTTCCAACTTAACAACAACAACAAAAAAATCTAAACTCTGAGGAAAAGAAATGAGTGCCTAATGAAATATAAATTTAGAACAACCTTTAGTAAGCATTGGTATTCCCACTTTCTAAAGGAGGAGGAGCTTTTTAAGAAAGTTGTAACAGGAAGGAAGGACAAGAAGTCTCATGCCCTAGACCAGGGGTGCACAAACTACGCGCACCCGTACGCACGCATTTTACTTCTGCTTCCAGGAGCGCCGAGGGCTTCATGAGCCGGATGAATTGGCATTGGGGGCCAGATCCAGCCCCCGAGCCATAGTGAACAGCTCCCTAAACCACATGACCAGCCTACGACCCAAAAGGTTTAGGCACCCCTGCCCTAGAGAGAAGGCAAAACTAGCCAGTCTTTTCTCTTGACCACCTTTTCCCTTTAGATCATCTATCTCCCTGTGTAAAACTTCAGACTTTATCTATGATGCTGCAGCTGTTATGAAATGTTAAGTTCACCGTTCTCTCAAGGCTGTATTTATATGACATCATGGAGACAGACGGCACTTCACAAGTTACTTGGCAGTGATGCATCCCAGATCCAAACAGCTCACGGCACAAAACAGACATGACAGGACAAGCAGTGACAGAAGACAGAGTCAAAGGACAGGAAGCAGAGGACAAGGGCTGTAACAAATAAAGGCCAGATGATCCCTCTCTGAAAAGTGCCTGAGTCTTGGGAGTTGCGGATTTTCCAGCCCTTGCCCTCCTTGCCCTTTTCTTCCTTCACCATCTGAATGGCATTTCTGGGCAAGGGAAAGAATCAGGTCACAATAGCCAAATCCCTTTGCTCAGCATAGTAAAAAATCCTGTTACATAGTTACGATTAGAGTAAATCTATTTGACTCACTGGGACTTACAAAGGGGTTGACTCATGAAATCACAATTGATTCAATGAGCGAAGATAAAAATCTCCTTTGCTCAAAAGACAATCATGTCCGACTTTAGGGTGCAGTGGTCATCTCCGTTAACAGCCAAACAGCTGTGTCTGCAGACGTTTCCATGGACGTCTGCAAACGTTTCCATGGACATGTGGCAGGCATGACTAGACACCGAAGCACACGGAATGCTGTTACTTTTCCACCGAAATGGTACCTATTTATCTACTTGCAATTTCTTGCTTTCAGACTGCTAGGTTTGGCATGAGCCGGGACAGACGACAGGAGCTCACTCCATCATGCAGCACTCAGGACTCTGGTGCAATTTACTATGCTAAGTATGCAACAAAATTTGGATCAATAGGATTGGCACATCCATAGCCACCCAAAACACCAACATAAAGCTGGAAGACCACTTTGAAAAATGTGTGTATAATTGTGCAAGGAGGGGTTAGGTAAAGGTAAAGTTTTCCCTTGCTCGAAAGCCAGCCGTATCTGACTCTAGAGTTCAGTGCTCATCTCTTTCAAAGCGAAGAGCCAGGGTTGTCTGCTTCTGCAGACATCCTCGTGGTCATGTGGCAGTCATGACTAGACACCGGAGTGCACGGAATGCTGTTACCTTCCCACTGAAGTGGTCCCTATTTATCTACTTGCAATTTCTTGCTTTTTGAATTGCTAGGTTGGCAGGAGCTGGGACAAAGACGGGAGCTTATTCTGTCCTGCAGTACTTGGGAATCGAACTGCTGACCTTCTGCCTTCCAATCAGCGTCTTAGCCACTTGAGCCTACGGCCTGTATTAATACTGGAGTCTCATTCCTGGAGGAATCAGGAATTTATCTTTATTTTCCAGGAGAATGAGAAATTAGAGAGGAGGCACTCCTTAAGACCACAAAAATAGACTTGGAGAGAGGATTTATGCCTCGGGCCCATGCCTTGCACATCTGTCTGATAGAAAGGCAAATATCATCATATATCCAGGGCCAATAGTTTGTGAAATACTGAATTAGAATATTTTTAAGAACACAACTGTCTACTGTCTAAATCCTATTACTGTCTTGTCACTCTTCATCATTCTTAAAAATGATATATTTCAAATGGATTCTGTCTTGGAATTGTTGAACATAAACATTTATTTAGCCGTCCATTTTACTGTTCTGTGGCAACAGTAAATCATTCAATCCTATTTCCTTCACACACATGCAGAGTCAGAGAACAGCAACCAGGGACAATAGAATTATAGTTTGAAAAGATGGAATAGCAATCACAATATGGGAGAAACATCAACAATTTGAGATATGCAGATGGTACCACCCTAATGCCAGAAAGTGAGGAAGATCTAAAGAAGCTCCTGATTAGGTTGAAAGAAGAGAGTGCAAAAGCTGGATTGAGATTCAATATCAAGAAAACCAAGATAATGGCAACAGGCCCTATCAGTCCCTGGAAAATAGATGGGGAAGAAGTAGAAGCAGTGACAGATTTTACTTTCTTAGGATCCAAGATCTCTGCAAATGGTAATTGCAGCAATGAAATAAAAAGACGACATTCTTGGGAGACAAGCTATGAGACACCTGGGGAACATAGTGAAAAGTAGAGACATCACCTTGCAAACAAAAATTCGCATAGTCAAAGCAATGGTATTCCCAGTGGTAATGTATGGTTGCGAGAGCTGGACCATTAGGAAAGCTGAGCGCAGAAGAATAGACGCCTTTGAAATGTGGTGTTGGAGGAGAGTTTTGAGAGTCACCTGGACAGCGAGGAGAACAAATAAGTCATTCCTAGAAGAAATCAGTCCTGACTGCTCCTTAGAAGGTCAAATAGTAAAGATGAAGATGAAGTACTTTGGACATCAAATGAGAAGAGAGGATTCACTTGAGAAAGCCTTGATGCTGGGAAAGGTCGAGGGCAAAAGAAGAATGGGGCAGCCAGGAATGAGATGGCTAGATGGTATTGTGGACACAGCGGGCACAGAGCTGAGTGGGCTGAGGAAGATGGTGGAGGATAGAGGTGCCTGGAGGAAAATGGTCCATGGGGTCGCAAAGGGTCGGAATCGACTGTGCGACTGAACAACAACAATAAAACCACCCCATAGTGCTCAGTGCATTCTCTGGGCAGTTCACAAGATAATTAGCATGTTGCCCCAAGATGCTCAGTACTCATTTTACTGATCTCAAGGATGGAAAGCTGAGTCTACAGGTACTTTGATCCTGGTCAGGATCGAATTTACAATGTCAGCAGTTTTGGCTGCAGTACAGCAGTTTAACCACTGCACCAACAGGGCCTTTTAAAAATGTGCCAGCTATTCATACAGATATTGTCCCATCAGGGATGCATAGCATATGACCCGACTGTGATGGCTCAGTGGTTAGGAAGCTCACCTTGTTAGCTGGAAGGGTGGCAAGTCAGCAGTTTGAGACCCGGGTACTACATGGTGGTAAGAGCGCCTGTCTCTGTCCCAGCTCCAGCCAACCTAACAGTTCGAAAACAAGAAATTGCAAGTGTATAAATAGGAACCATTTCGGTGGGAACAGATCTTTGGGGACATGAAAGGAGGTTTATTCAGGTGTCCCCTTAGCAGAGATTCTCCAGCAAAAACATCCTTTCAATCCAGAATAATTTCTGAAATTTATTTTATTTCTTTATTTATTCAAACTTGTATGCCGCCCCCTCGCCCTAGGGAGACTCCAGGCGGCTCACAACAACTTAAAAAACATAAAAACAACTTTAAAACATTTAAAACTCATTAAAAATCCATCAAAAAACCTGTCACCCACCCATCAGTAATAGGGACGATATATCTTAGAAAAGCCAACGGGTGGAAGCTACCTTGCCCTGCCAGCCAGGGTTTTTTTCCAAGGGCTCCAGCAAAAATCCTTTCAACCCAAAATAATTTCTGAAATGAAATTATTATTTTTTCAAAGCTCAGGGGTTAAGAAACTAGTCATGCCTGCCACATGTCCACGGAAACGTATGCAATCTCAGATAGCACTGACTCTTTGGCTGTAGATAGAGATGAGCACTGCAACCTAGAGTCGGATATGACTAGCTTTTGAGCGAGGGCAACCTTTACCTTACCTGTGGTAACAACATCCTTGCCCCCCTCTGGGAACCTAAATGCATTTATTATTATATCCTACTAGTATATTTTTGCCCAGCACTGCCGGGCTTTTTTGTGTGTATGTGTTTTTGGTGGTAAGGTTTCACACACACAACACAAGTACACACACACAACACAAGTACACACACACAATACACACACACCACACACACACACACTGCACACACAACACAACCAAACACGCACTCATTACACATAGACACACAACACAACACAACCACACACACACACACAAAGCACACACTCATGCTGTAGCTCCGCGGGGAGAGGAGGGGCTCCCCCTCCTCTCCCCCTGGAAGCCTCAGTGACCACACACACACACACACACACACACACACACACACACACACACACACACACACACACAAATTTACCGAAGTTGGGGGGAGGGGATCTCCCTCCTCTCCCCAATCCTCGGTGACGACTTCCAGAAGGCTGTGCCGGGGGTAAAGGGCCAGCCAGCAAAAGGTAAGTGCAGTGGGGGTTAGGGAATGGGGGGCAAGGAGGTGGGATGGTTGGGTGGCAAGGTGGTGGGGCGGGTGGGTAGCATAGTTACCTGGGCCGTGCCTCCTCCCACTCCCTAACCCCCATCGCACTTACCTTTTCCAGGCTGGGTCTTTCCCCCCGGCACGGCCTTCTGCATTGGGAGGTGCCTCCTCCACGCTCGCACCCTTCAGCCTCATTGGCTGAGGGTGGTGTGGCACGTTGGACACTGGGCCCTGTAGTTTTTTTCTTGTCGTGTTTGTGGGGCGGTTGCCCCATTCACGGCTGGTGGACCCTTGCGGTGATGCTCGGACGCCGAAAAGGTAAGTGTAGGTGGCTCGGTTCGGGATGGTTGGGCCAGGTGCGGGTGTGCATGCCGGACACCAATGGTTAACACATGATTTTATAGGTAAAGATGATCACAAACTGTGCTAATTTGCTACTATGCAGCTTCCCAAGTCCCACCCCAGAAAAATCCTACATACTCTCTTGAATCCGAGTGAATTGGGCAGAAACTATTAGTGTGCATGTGACAGTCTCACAGACCTTCTGTCCGATTCATGGGCCTCCTATTGACTCTCATTTCTCTCCCATTTCCCTTTAATTGGGATAAAACTATAATTATAGCACATGTTAACAATTGAAACCTCACAAATACATTTCCTGCCAGGCTGAGGATGTCCCGCTTTTACTGCTGAACCTGCAGAGCTTTAATGAAAGATGACAAGCCAAGGTTCCGTGCTGTCAGCGCCAACCATGTGAATTTTATTATCAGTCCATTTTCCAATTGAGCAGTCCTTCCTTCATTCTAAATGCCATACTTTTAGAGAGATAGCGCAACCCCGATTTATAAACAATGACAAAAAACAGTATCATTACATGCTATTCACTCATCTAAAGGGGAAACAGAATCCTCTAAATATGCAAATTGTACAAATTAAGATTCCCACCCCCATTTATTCTCTTAGAAAATCTAAAGGGATAAGTAGGAAGTGATTGCTATCTGGCCAGGTTATCCTGCTATGGCAATAAAGTAGACCATACTGCCAGCAACTCAACGCCGAGTGTCAGGTGGCGGTTAACTAACCAGACTACCCTGAGGACTAGTGGATTGGGTGCTGAAGTCCACAGGGAAGGGTGATGGTCCAAAGTAAATTAAATCCCAGTTGAATCCATCTTGATGGAGGGCAGCAACTTTGTCAATACTGGCCTGGGGCCAATGAGTACTTTGTGTGCCAAAAGGGCTCAGAAACAGAAAGGGATTTGTGGAACTGGATCAGTGGTATGGGGGTCATGCTGCAATGTGGAAGGCAGATGAAAGGCCACTGCATTATAGCCTCAGGATAGTCTTCATGGCTGATCGCCATGAGGATCGCCAATATTTGAATTTGGATACAGCAAAACAGGAAGAAGAAAAGGGAAGTGATATTTGGCATGGAATTATTTTTTTAATTAATTATTAATAATTGTGCTAACAATTCCGTAAGCCTGAATTACTGGATATGTCTTCTTTGTCTCTCTAGCACAAGAAAGAGGGCCTTCTCCATGTATGCACCAGCCCTTTGGAACCTCCTACCAGATGAACTATGGATCCAGACGGAATTGCTGCCCTTTAGGAAGAATCTTAAAACCTGACTGGCGGGGCATGTATGGGGCACAGATGGTAGGGTGTCCCCTGCCGGTTGGCTAGTGTAGATCAGTAGTATCCCTCCCCTTTCACATTATTAGCATTTTTTATGGGGAGAGTGACTTTTTAACATCATATTAGGGTAGTGTTTTTAATGTTTTATAATGATTTTTTGTACTTGCATTTATTTTTAACTGTTATATTGTTGTTTATCTGATATTGCTGTAAGCCACCCTGAGTCGGCCTATGCTAAGCGGGCGGTATAAAAATTGAATAAATTAAATTAAATTACTTTGCTATATAGATGTATTTACAGTACATACTGAGCTCAAAGCAGATGCAACCATTGGGAACCGAGTTCTAACACAACCACGTTAAAATAAGGAGAGTGGAAGATCTTTAAAAGGAACATGGGGAGGGGTGGGAATAACACCCTCTCCATACCTGTGAGTTCCTTACTGACAAAGGAGCCCATTTCATATAATTGAGAGCTCCATTGACATGAAAAGCAGTTAATGGCAAGTCATGATGACCCAAATGGGAAGTTAGACCATCTAGCCTTCTTCCTGTTTAATGCACAATCATGACAAATGTACTAGAACTTGAAGAGGTAATTTTACTGGAGAATGAGAAATTGGGAGAGGAGGCACTCCTGGAATTCAACATTTGTCAAAGTTAGGAGTTAGTCCCAAAAGAATATTTCTGGACTCTGTTTCAAAAGCACTTCTCCTTTTGTGTCCCAATCAAAACCTGGACTGCCAAAATGAAGCCACTTTCTCCACTTTGTCACTGGCCAAACTTATTTACTCATCGATGCATGTTTCTAGTAGTAATCGGCAAACCAGTAAATAAGATGGATTCTGTATCTCTCCACATTCACATCGTGTTTTGTTGTCCACTAGCAGATATGACTAGCTTTCAAGCAAGGGTGAACTTTACCTTTACTCTAGTGACTTTAATCAGACATGTGGGTTAGCTTCTGTGTACTTCCAAATAACTCTGCTCAAATCCTGTATTTTTACATCCTAACCGAGGTTGTTAAAATGAGTACCTAGCATGTTGGGGGCAAAGATGCTAATTGACGTGTGAACCTCCCAGAGATATTCTGATATTTGGCAACAGCTTTGTTGATTCTGCTTTGTTTTCATATCTAGGTGTTGAGGATGTGGTAGCAAAGGGATACTTTTAGCATTGATCTTTCCATGGCTCTTACGGCTCTTGATAGTTCTTCTTCCTCGGCCTTTGTTAATGACCATGTTTCACTCCCATAGAAGATCGCAGGTAGTACTGTCAAATTAAAAAGGTTGGCGTGTTGTTTCTTGTCAAGTTTCTCATTTAGAAGGATTTATTTGATGGCGTTGAATGCCACCCATCCTACTTTCTTTCTTAAGGCTAGTTCTGCTGTCTGATTGTTGTTCATCTCAATCGAACTGAGTTTATGACTGGAAAAATGAGAAACTGAATCCATCACTACGTGTCTCTCAATTTTAACCTGCCATCATTTACCTTGACTTTTGGACTGCAGAACTACACTTGTGTTGCCTTTGTCTCATATTGTCAAACATCTCTCCTTTTGTGAGACAAATGCTTACCTATTCAATAGAAGTCAAAATATTGGAGAAAGAGTTTTTAGCAAGGAATAGTGCTTAAATAAAAGGCACATAGGTGTTTTTTTTCCTAATATATTTTTAAATGCCTGTTTTCTTTTCATCAGTAGTACATTTCTCAATGGAGGTAAAATTTGGGAATAGATTTTTTTAAACTACAACTTCCAGGATTCCTCAGCCATTAAAGACAAGCTTACTGCAGTGGCTCAAGTGGCTAAGACGCTGACTGGGAAGCGGAAGGTCAGCAGTTCAATTCCCGAGTACTGCAGGACGGAAATGAGCTCCCGTCTTCATCCCAGCTCCTGCCAACCTAGCAGTTCGAAAGCAAGAAATTGCAAGTAGATAAATAGGGACCACTTCGGTGGGAAGGTAACAGCGTTCCGTGCGCTCCAGCGTCTAGTCATGCCTGCCACATGACCACGGAAATGTCTGCAGAAGCAGACAGCGCTGGCTCTTCGGCTTAGAAACAGAGATGAGCACTGCACCCTAGAGTCGGATACGACTGGCTTTCGAGCAAGGGAAACCTTTACCTTTTACCTCCAAGTGTTTTAAATTACTGTATTTGCTGGTGTATAAGACCCACTTTTCCTCCTTAAAATACACTGAGAAAATGGAGTGCATCTTGTACTGTATATAGTGGGCTATTTTGGTAAACTGGATGTGTCTTATACTCCGATGCGTTTTATATGCCAGCAAATATGATATATCCTTCAAATCCAGCTGCTGATGTGATGGAACATTTTGTAATGCCAGCAGTGAATTGGCTTCTCAAACAGCAAGACTTTTATTGGCATTGCATCCAACCCAGAAGGGTAAAAACATGAACCATGAAAGTGGTAAGGGGATGATATTATGGCTAGCATTCATATAAACTTAAATCAATTGTTTTTAAGTTATTCAGCATTCTTTTGGATTCTATGATTTCATCTACCACCAGAACTAATTATTATTACCACCGCAATACATTTCACCAGCCTGCTTCCAGATCTGGCCTATCATATAGTGGAAAATGATATTTAAGAGCATCTGTGATCTGATGTCAGATGGGTACTTTGTTTATTAAAAAATCAGCTTTCTTACCCTTATGAACATGTTCTGTTAATCTTCAAAGCAATTTGATGTCAAATTGGAAGTCATGAGATATATATGCTGTAAATTTTACAGAGCCGCAAGCTGAGATAACCCATCATTGTTTATTACAGCTGCCGAAGGCATGATGCAAGGTATGAGCTCAGTGGGGAAACCTGATGACCCAGTGTGAAATAAAAAAATTACCTTGTAGAGTCACATGAGAGTGACTCTACTCAGAAAGAGCTACCTGTGGACAGGGCCTAGGGTTGGGGATTTCTGATTTCTTAGACTTCAGATCACATAATTCTGCATTCTGGAAGTTCTCCCTGACAGAGGGACAGCTACATATAGCTCACCTTGGAGAAAGGGCTCAAATGAAAAGCTTTGATATTTATCTAGACCTAGATCTGCCCAGGGTCTGCAGTGACTTAGTGGTTAAGATGCTGAACTTGATGACTGGAAGATCAGGAGGTCAGCAAATTGATACCTAAGTGCTGCACGATGGTGTGTGCTCCAGTCTCTGCCCCAACCAAGCAGTCTGAAAGTATGAAATTGCAAGTAGATAAATAGGTACCACTTTGGTGGGAAGGTAACAGCATTCTATCTAGTCATGCCTACCACATGGCTATGGACATTTATTTATTTATTTATTTATTTATTATATTTATACCCCACCCTATTGATGCAAGCACCACTCAGGCTTACAGTGTGAAGCAAATACAATAAACATCTATGACTGAGCCCAGGGATCAACGCCCATGACATTGAGCAAATGTACACAGTGCTGGTTATTTGGCTGTAAACAGAGATGAACACCACACCCTAGAGTTAGTCATAACTTGCTTTTGAGCAAGGGTGACTTTTACCTTTACCTAGCTCTGCCTAAATTTCCTTTTCCTTCCCTAGTGTTACCTGGCAGCTTTCTTTCTGAACAGAAAGTTAGGTGCAGCTAGGCCTAGGTAAGACTCACAGCCTTCCCAGATGAGCCCCATTTAGGTGTCTGTAAAGTGTCTGCTTGTCAAGTAGAATACCAAAATGAAAAATTATGGGATTTGTAATCCAAAAATATCATCACTGGACAGGATAAAATGTGAAAGAAAAATCATTTATACCTGGAGCTTGAGAGTGAACAGATGTCTGACCCGGAGGAGCTACATAGTTTTGTTTTTGTTTTTTTTACAAAAATGCGAAGATCTACCAATTTGAAGCTTGATGCAAAAGACATGTACAGTAAAACCTCTATATACAATTTTTTTCCATTCCACGAGGTTATTTGTATGCCAAAAAATGTGTATGTCAAAAACACATTGCATTTCCAGAAGAGGCCACTAGATGTCACCATATACTTTTTTGTATGTCGAATTTTTCCTATTAAAAATTCGCATGTCAATTTTTTTAAAGCCAGGATTTCTATTTGTATGTTGTATTTTTTGTAAGTTGAACCGTTTGTATGTTGGGGTTCCACTGTACTTAGAATTAAAGAAGTTATTTTGAGTTTGAATTTGTTCTCAGCATCAGAACTGGATGGAGTTCATTGCTTCAGAACAGATGCTAAGGTGAGCACATCATCAAAAGCAGACGCATCATTGTGTCTAAGCAATCAGATATTAAATTTAGCTGTATTTAAATTCTGACAATGATCACAAAACAAGGCTCACTGATTTATAAGCTTTGCAAGATTAGAAAGGTTTGTATGGGATAAAGAATTGCCACTTCTTGGAAAGAGTTTATGTAGAGTATCGTTCAGACTGGAATCTTTCCACAGAAGAGTTTACCCCTGCAGCTTACCTCAAAAGTGCTCTGTTGATTTACTGGAAATGATTTGTCAGTAGATCTGTGACTATTTTCCACACACTTCTCTCTCAGATTATGAGTTGCTGGGGAACAACTATACAGGTAGAATGCAAGCGCGGCGCCAAAATGGCCGCCGCGCCCTTTGCGGGCCCCCCCACCAGACAAAGACATCCGGGTAGTTAGGGGGCATGGCCAGCACCCTTATATAAGGGGCGACCACGAGGCAGCCGAGCTGCCATTTTGCGAAGCGACGGAGCGGAGAAGTCTTTCTCTCTTACCTCCGTCGCTCTTGCCTTGCTCAGGGAAGCCTCTGGCTGCTGATTTTCTTGACTTTTAGGCTTCCCATCGTTAGCTGCTATGCCCTCGAAGAAGAAGGCGACTGCGAACGCGGCTCGTTCTGCGCGGAGGCGTCAGCCGGGTCGGAGGACCGCGGCTGCGCCTCCCCAGCAGCCTCCTTTGCCTGAGCCCACCGGGACCGGTGGGATGGGGTTAATTACCCCTTGGCCCGAGGCGGGGGGTCCGCGTACCAGCCCAGCTGGGGCCGCGGCCCCTGGCCCGCAAGCAGTGGCCGCTGCCTCTGGCTCGGCCCATTCTGCGGGGGCTTCTTCCATGGGTCTGCAGCTTCCTGCGGGGGGTTTCAACCAGGGGGGTGGCTGGGTTCCCTCCCCTAGCAGGGTACCCCCCCGGCCCTGCAGGGGCCGGGCCTGGGGTCGTGGCCGTATATGGGCCCCGGGGTCCAGGGACCTGGACCGGCGCCTGCACCCAGTGGGCCGGCTGGCCCTTTGCCCCCACTTGGCTTAGGGGGCTATGTTAGTGTTGAGGCCCTTCTGGCCCACGTTGCGGCCCTCAAGGCATCCCTCGCGAGGGTTAACCACCCGGGGGTGCCTTTTGGGGTGCAGGTTGATCCGTTGTCTGCCGGTCAGCGGCAGGCGGCAGGACGGGTCGAGCTGTCCGAGGCGCGTGGGCCGGCTTCGGCCACTGCCTCGCAGCTCCCCACTCAACAGGCTGATGCTGGTCAGGCCCCGTCGATGAGCTCAATTGCGGTCGTGAGCTCCGACGCCCCCAGCGGGCCGGAACCCCCGGTGGGGGCGGCCCGCAGGGGTGCTGCATGTGAGTATGCGGTTCAATCTAGTGCACCCACACACCTACCCACGTTGGGGGGGGGCATTCCAGTGACGGTGGCCTTGCATGGGTGGTGCGACGGTTCAGTCGCCGACGTCCCACCCGGCGACTTCACCGCTCACCCAGGGCCCAGTTTTGGGTGGTACCTCTTATTCAGTTGGGAATGTGTTAGGGGTGGCTGGGTTGGTCCAGGCTCCTTTTCAGATCCCCGTGGTTCCCACTGTGCCGGTGTCAGCATTGCCGACAGCGGGGTATTCCTTGCCCCTGGGGGACCATTTGGCCCAGGCCACCAAAGAGAAGATATGGTGTGGGGAGTATGTCGACATCTTCTCCCTTCTTAACAGAGAGCCCACCAAAGAGGAGAGGGAGGGGCAGGATGAGAAGGATAAGGAACAGGCAAGTCGTCGTAAGCCACCACGTACGTGGGCCAATTGGTTGCCGGCGTACCTTATATACATGGCGGTCTACCTCAGGGCCCGGCCGGAATTGGCAATTCCGATGGTCCAGTATTTGGACAACATTTACCGGGCGATGGTCGACTTCCCGGGCCCGTCATGGTTGGCTTACGACGAGGAACTCCATATGCGGATTCCCCTGCACCCTGAGATGAGGTGGGATGAGCCCTGCCAGAAGCTGTGGCTTCTGTATATGACTCCCACACGCCCCGCGCCTGGGGACAGATACCATTGTGGACATGCGGTCCAGCGAGCGGCCCCAGCACAGACACCCCGCCAGGTGGCGGGGCAGGGGGTTCCAGCCCGCCTGCTGTGCTGGACTTTCTCGTCCAATGGTTCCTGCAGTAGGAAGAATTGCCGGTACAGGCATGAGTGTCCCTCTTGTGCTGGCCCCCATGCGGCCTCCGCCTGCCCCAGGCCTGGAGGGGTGCGGGGCAAAGGTAGGGGCGGACAAGGGGCTGGCAAGACTGCCGCAGAGGGAGCTGGTCCACCGAAAGGCCCCCTCCCCAATTAATGTGGACATGCTGGAGCGTTGGCTCGCATCGTACCCGAGGGGGGCAGATGCGGTTTACCTGCTTCAAGGTTTTCGACTGGGGTTCCGTATTCCTTTCCAGGGTGATAGGTCCCCCCAAGATGCCCCCAACCTTTTGTCCCTTAAGGGGAGGGAGGAGGTGGCTGCCGCCAGCATTTCTAAGGAGGTTGATGCGGGCAGGGTCGCTGGCCCTTTCCCTGCACCCCCGTTCCCCAACCTTAAAGTGTCACCCTTGGGCTTGGTGCCCAAGAAGTCACCGGGCGAGTTCCGCCTGATCCATCACTTGTCCTACCCAGCCGGCCGATCGGTCAATGATGCTATACCTGATGACCTTTGCTCGGTCAGGTATACATCTTTTGACCAAGCGCTGCGCATGGTGCGCTCATGTGGCCCGGGTGCGCTGTTGGCTAAGTGCGACATTAAGTCTGCCTTTCGCCTCCTGCCGGTTCACCCGGGTGACTTTGAGTTGCTGAGTTTTAAGTTCAGGGGTGAATATTATTTCGATAAGGCCATGCCTTTTGGCTGTTCCATATCGTGCTCGGCCTTCGAGCGTTTTAGCACCTTCCTACAGTGGGCTTTTGTCCGCAGGTCAGGGTCCCGGTCTGTAGCCCATTACCTGGATGATTTTTTATTCGGGGGTGAACGGGGCTGGGACACGTGCACACATCTCCTCAACACATTTCAGACGCTAATGGAGGAACTGGGTGTCCCTTTAGCGCCCGAAAAGACCGAGGGCCCATCTACACAGCTAGTCTTCTTGGGGGTGGAGATTGACACGGTAGCGCAGGCTTCTAGGTTACCAGGGGATAAGGTGTCAAGGATAGTGGCCCTTATCTCGGACTTGCTTGCTAAACGCAAGGCATCACTGCGGGATCTGCAGGTGTTGCATGGTCATCTCAATTTCGCTTGCAGGGTGGTCGCACCGGGCAGGGCATTTGCCCGGCGCTTGTGCGACGCCATGACAGGCTTGTCCAGGCCCCACCATAGGGTCAGACTAACCCAGGGCATTAAGGCAGATATGCTTATCTGGCTCCAGTTCCTGAAGGAGTTCAATGGGGTGTCATTTTGGAGGTCTGACCTTCTGGCTTCCCCTCGTTTCCAGATACAGTCCGATGCCTCTGGGTCCCTGGGTTATGGGATGTACTTGAATGGGAAGTGGGCCTATGGTGGGTGGCCACCAGCCTGGTCAGGTACGGGGCGCCTGCGGGACCTCACGTACCTGGAATTTTTTCCCATTCTGGGGGCCTTGATGCTATGGGGTGATGAGTGGGCCAACTCGGTCATTCATTTCTGGTGTGACAATGCGGCCGTTGTCCGCATTGTCAACTCACAGACTTCCAAATCACCCAGGGTGATGGACTTGGTGCGCCAGTTTGTATTGCGCAGCCTGCGCCTTAATGTACTGTTCCGGGCCAGGCATGTCCCGGGGGTCAATAATGATATCGCTGACGCTTTGTCCTGCCTGCAGATCTCCCGGTTCCGCGCCTTGGCCCCGGATGCAGAGGAATTTCCCTCGCCACTCCCGGACGAGATATGGACCTTTGGCAAGGAGAGGTTGAACCGGGCGATCGGCATGTCGCTAGCGCCACGCACGCGTAAGGCGTATCAACATGCATTCAATTCTTTCAGGGCGTTCTGTGCCCAATTCCGGCTGCCAGATACCTGGCCTATCCCGGTGGCCCATATACTTCAATTCATGGTTGACCTGCATTCCCAGGGCCTTGCACCTCGAACCATAGCATCCAGGCTGTCAGCGCTGGCTTTTATGGCCAAAATAGGCGGACATGCGGACAGTACCACTGACTTCCGTGTGAGACACGTTATGGAGGGGTGGGTGCGGGAGCGTGGGCGTAGCCCGGACGACCGCCACCCAATTTCCCCAGGGGTTCTTACCCAACTGGCACAGGGCTGGCAGGACCTATGTTTTGATAGGTATGAGGCAGCCTTGTTTCATGCGGCTACAACGGTGGCCTTTTTTGGAGCGCTCCGCATCAGCGAGTTTGTGATGCTGTCTAAGGCGGATGCTAGTCGTAGGGCACTGGAACTCGAAGATGTCTATGTGGCCAAAGACTGGGCTCAGTTGAGGATACGCTCCTCTAAGACGGATCAGCATGGCGTAGGCAGTGGAATAAGACTGCTACGGTGTTCTTTGGCAGACATCTGTACGGTTGGTGCCCTACGGGAGTTCCTTGCACTGCGTGGCACGCACCATGGCCCGTTTTTTCTGTCACCAAGATGGGTCTCCCCTTACTAAATTTCAATTTTGGAGGGTGCCAGTAGGCACTAGCCTGTGTTGGCCTCCCTGGGGCTCGTTGCGGCACCCATTCATTCAGGATAGGGGCGGCTTCTACTGCAGCTGTTTTTGGGCACTCCTGGGCTGACATACGCCGCATGGGAGGGTGGGGATCACAATGTTTTCAGTTTGTGTTCGCCCTCTTCAACTGTGAGTACCAGTTTAGTCACTGCACTGTTTCTCCCCCCCCCCTTTTTTTTTCCTTGACAGACCCTGGTTGTCGTATTACACCGGTGACAGTGTGCCTGGTGGGCCATAGCCATGTGCACAGGGCAGCGCGTTACGCTGCACAGGGCAGTGCGTTACGCTGCACAGGGCAGCGCGTTACGCTGCACAGGGCAGCGCGTTACGCTGCACAGGGCAGCGCGTTACGCTGCATAGGGCAGCGCGTTATGCTGCGGCGACAGAAGTGGGGACCCCGATTGGGACTGGGTGCATCCGCACGTCTCAGGTGCTATGGTAAGCGTGGCATGTTATGGCGGGAACTGTTGCCATTCCTTTTCTACATCAGGGATGCTGACTCGCCGGATGTCCTGGTTATGTACCTTGGGGGCGATGGCTTGGGGCGGGTCACTGGCCTATCGCGGAAGCTTGCGATTTGCAGTGACCTGCCCCACTCACGTTATGTGTGGCCGGCCACAACCCTCAATTGGTCGGACACGATACCGCGGTACGCTTACAGGGGGGCGTGCGGCCTCGAGGCTCTTGGCCGAGCCGATGCTCCGTGAACGGGGCTATTGCCCGGTTCCTTTTCGACAAAGGTGGGGGACGCGTCATTCGCCTCCCCGACATCAGTCTGCAAAATTACGAGCTTTTACTCAGGGGATGGGGCCCATCTGTCGCAGGGAGGTATGGACCTCTTGTTAGTGGACTGGCGAGCAGGCCTGTTGACCGAGCTGTCGGTCTTGGGGGGGGGCAGTGAGCCTTCTGGGAAGCCTCCCCATGTGGCGGGTAGCACTGGTAAGGTAAACATTTATGACCCACAGGTATCCGGCAGGTTCGCAATTGACTGGACAACACTAGACAGGTATAAGTTGGTTAAACGTTGTCCAGTCAACGACGAACCAGGCGACGGGGTGATGGCTACAGCTAGACAGCATGCATCACCCCGTGATTTTACGGATACGCGTCAGAGGGTGGGGTCATTAGTTAGATATTGACTACGGTCAACAATTTGTTTGTTGTCAACAAACAAATTGATACAAATAGATACATTGTAACAATTGCCGTTGGCAATTTTGGGTGGTACCTTACCAGTGTTACTTCGGCCTGCTTGCCTTAAGAATTATAATTGGTCAATTACCAATAGAAATTTATAATTCGGACTAGGGCATGAATCAATAAATGTGGCCCAATGCCGTTATCCACTTTCATTGGTGTCTGAGTCCTTTATTGGGGGGTGCGCCTGCAAAGAGCAAGAGCAAGCTAGACTTGCAGCCACAGAAGAGGAGAGAGACAGAAAGAAAGAGACAAGTTTCATGATATCTTGCCAGCAATCAAACTGGCTCTGCTACTCCTATGTTGGAGCAGTCACCTTCCTCTGGGGCTGATCATTCTGGAGGACTGTCACTCACAGCTCTTTCGAAAGCCCATTACTTTCTTTAAAGCAAACTCTGGTTATTTTCTTTTACTTTGGGCTGTGATCTTTTCAAAGTTACCATTCTCCTCGCTCATCCTCTGGGCCCCGCCTGTGGCGTGGCACGATTTGTGCAGAGACAGTTGCTTTTTTCGTGTGGACTTGTGAATTGAACATACGGACTTTTAAAAAGAATGTTTTTTCTTTTGCTTTTTTCTGCAATGATTTTATGATGTTTTATAATGTTGTATTTATGACCTGTATGATTTTGTGATGTTCTCGTGTTATGTGAGCCGCCCAGAGTCGAGCAATCGAGGGGGCAGCATATAAATGTTTATATAAGATAAGGAAAGAGCCATTGCTTTTATGTGAACTTCTCAGATGCCTCTGGTCATAGATTCATATAATTGGAAAGGGCCTATAAAGTCATTGAGCCAAATCCACTGCCCAATGCATGAATCAATTTTTTAATAGGATAGTCTGCAAACTTGGCTCTCCAGGTGTTCTTGGACTTCAATTCCCAGAAGCCAAAGTCAACACACCTGCTGATGAGTGCGTCTGGGAGTTGAACTCCAAGAACATCTGGAGAGCCAAGTTTGCAGACCCCTGGACTAGACTGTCTTTGAGTCAGATCTACCAAGGCTCTTTTTACGTGTATTTTTGCTATCCTTTTCCAGCTGACCAACTGTCAACAGTTTTCAAAGCAGACATAGTAAAATTACTCCCAGCCTTAGTCTGGAGGACTGCCTACTCCCATGTGTCATTCCTTGGAAACTGCAGAGTGGATTTCTTTTTCAAAGTCCTTCCTTGATTTCATCATGGACTAAAGCTCTACACCTGTACTTCTCAACCATCCTGGTATTACAGAAAGTGCATTACAGTACAGCTTTCTCAGATAGCCAAGAAAGCAAGATCTCCTTCTCCCATCTTTAAATACAAGGCAACAAATGGGGCCATATTGATGGTACCATGGCTGCGGAATTGTGAGCTAATTTGCTCGTTATTTTCAGAAAGGCAGGAATCGCATGAATTCTTTTCTAGACAGTTTGACCTGGCAGAAATTTTGTGAGACCTAGTTTTATTCTCTCTCCAGATTTATCTCACTTGTCTGACACTTTGGTTCTATTTTGATACTCTTTATTACCATGTGGCGCTGATTGCTATTCCTTTCCTGTTTCCATTTATTTTTATTCTAAGCTTCATGAAAAGTTTTGGTCTAGAGACATATGTTTAATAAATTATAAAAATAAACACATATGATTTTGCTAAACTAAAGTGACTTCATCTGCTCGATTGTAGACATGTTTGTTTTCTTTATTTGTTCCCACAATGCACCTGAGCCTCTCCTCATGCCAGCGTCTGTTTTCTGGTAGCATGTTTAATGTAAGGTGCCTCTGAATGAAGACTTTGGGGCAAAAATAGGAGCGTCATTTGAATATGAGGTGATATCCTTGGTTAAAGTAATGTACCTCATACATTAAAGCTCACAAGTCATTAGCACAGTGAATGTGTATCTGACGTTGAATTTAATCACTAAACATGGGTTTCGCCTGAAACTTTGGTTATTGAGGTTTCCTGGATTGTACATTCTTCAGCTGTTTGAGGGAAGACACTGGAATAATTTTCAGTGAGCAGAGCTAGCCCTAGCCTAGATGATTTTGCCTATAGAAATAAAATATATACAAAAAACCGCTATCCAAACAAACATATAAACCCAGAAACAAACATATTTAGTACTCTATTTCTATCCAGAAAGTGTTAACGGCTGTGGTAATGCATCGAGGTAATTTTGGGTAAAGTGTGTCTTTGGGCAACGTGTAACTACCCAAAGCTATTTCTGTGCTGCCTGAATATTTCAGTCTCCCCTGACCTCCCTCTCCAAAACTTCTCTTCCCTAGCAACTCATCTTTTAAACAGATCACAGAAAATATTGTTTTTTAAACTTTAAAGTAGTTTTCAGACCACTTCAGGTTTTAGCATTCTTTGCTTTAATTTTATTTTTGCTTTGTTTTTATTACATTTGGTCTAAATTGTGTAAAAAGGCGACTGATTCTTGGGAGACAAGCTATGAAAAACCTGGAGAACATAGTGAAAAGTAGAGATATCTCACTGCAAACAAAGGTCCGCATAGTCAAAGCAATGGTATTTCTGGTGGTAATGTATGGCTGTGAGAGCTGGACCATTAGAAAGGTTGAGCGAAGAAAAATAGATGCCTTTGAGATGTGGTGCTGGAGAAGAGTTTTGAGAATCCCATGGACAGCGAGGAGAACAAATAGGTCAATATTAGAAGAGATTAGCCCTGAGTGCTCCTTAGAAGGACAAATAACAAAGATGAAGTTGAAGTATTTTGGACATCAAATGAGAAGAGATGATTCACTTGAGAAGGCCTTGATGCTGGGGAATGTGGAGGGCAAAAGAAGAAGGGGACGGCCAAAGATGAGATGGCTAGATGGTATTGTAGACACAATGGGCACGGGGCTGTGTGGACTAAGGAGGATGGTGGAGGACAGAGGTGCCTGGAGAGCGACGGTCCATAGGGTCGCAAAGAGTCAGAATCGACTGTGCGACTGAACAACAACAAAATTGTGTAGGGTTTTTGTTAGATTTTTGCAGCTCATTCAGACCCGAGAGCAGGGGTTCTCAACCTATGGCCCATGGACCAGATCTAGCTCATGGTGCCATTCCATTCGGCCCCCACTCTTGCTCCTGCCACCGTAGCAGGGCGGATTGGCATTAGGGACATGCCAAGCCAGGCGGAAGGGGAAAGGGCGGTGGCGGTGGAACTGGCAAACACATGCGGCTGCCTGAGACCTTTGCAGGTGCTGCTCTGGCCAAGCACAGTCAAGGACAGGCAGGACCTGTCCTTCACCTATGGCAGGCCGACTCATGGCATGGTGGGGAGTTTTGTGGTGGTGGTGTGTATGGAGGAGTGTTGGTGGCGGCAGTGGCAGCATTGGGGGGGAGTGTTGGTGGGCCAGACTGGTGGCATGGGGGAGTGTTGGCAGTGGCAGCGGGGACACACCAATCTGGCCCGCCAAATGTCTGAGGGGGTGTGGTCCGGCCCCCGGCTTAAAAGGTTGAGAACCCCTGCCCTAGAGCCATGGTTCCCAACATGGAGCACAGACCCCACAGAGGGGGCAATTTGATTTTTAAGGGGGGCAATTCAAGAATGAGCTATTAATAGTGAATGGCCTTTTAAGCCTTCTCCCCATGAACAGGAGTTCACTTTTTGAATAATAAGAATCATATGCCTTGGGGGGATTTTGGAGATGCTTAGGATTTTGGAGATGCTTAGGTGGGGCATGGCCAAAAAAAAAAAGGTTGGCAACCACTGCTCTAGAGGATTGCAGGGATAGACAAATCAACCACAAGAGCTGCTGAAATTTTCTTCTCCTTATTTTGACTGTTAGCTCAATAATGTCATGAAAGTTTTACAGTAATGTGTATTACTTGCAATGTTGTCTTCTCTCCTCTTTTTCAGGCAAGCAATGGTTAGTTGTTGCATTTAGTTACATTAAATAATCCTCCTGAAAATAAATCATCACTTCTTTATTGTGCACTTTTAGTTTAAACAGTTGTAGAGGACTTTTCTTCTATTTCTTTTTTTAATACAGTCATCATGTATTCCAGTATTAAGAAGCAGTTTCAATAGTTATGTTCCAAAGCCATGTGTTGTATCATAATTGGGTGGAATTATGGACCTCTTGGATAGAACAAGCTATACAACATGTTGCCAGTTTGAATCTCTGACTACTGTCTAGTGGGTAGGCTGGAGAAGGCTTCTACATGGAGCTTATGAAAGCCCTCTTAAAATAGTGTAAAATGTAGTTTCCACACTGGTTTCAATGAAAAAAGAGAAAACAAACATGGTCGAGAGATTCTGCTGAAAATACAAAAATGTTAGTATACTATTACAGGAGAGTCTTACGCATAATGAACAGACATAGCTGAGGGGAGCGAGAGTTAATATATTGCTGTATGTTTTGATAGAAAATATAGAAAACACAGATAGTTAATCGGTTTGGCTACCAACTAAGAATGCTAAAGACCTCCAGGATGGAACATAAACCAACTAATTATTCTGTGGCTCTTGAAGATATTGCTATTTAAAAAACCTCCTCCAATATTCTAGAGAGCTTTGGGCACCTCAGACATGTAAACCCTGGGCATATTCCCACCAGTTAAACACTTTTTAATCCCCATCAATGTTATTTGGCGATTTCTAATAATGTTTCAATTAACAGGGCTTAAAACAGTTGAACTTTTCTGTTTGTTAGAGTTAATCTTATAAGGCCTTCTTCCAAGAACATATCAAGGAGGTCTGCCAGGCCACCTCATTGGTTTCTTTAGGCAAACTGTCAACACAATTTCTTTTGCCAAGATATTATAATTCAGAGCTCTAGGAGAGTAGAATTGTTGCTGTTTTTCATTTCTCAGTTCTGTTTCTGCCCATAGTGTGGAAAATATTGTCTTAATGCTAATTGATTTATGTTTCAGATATATTGCAGTGTGACATCTTGAAGATTTAGATTTATTGAACAGCTAGAAGAAGAGCATCTTTATTTAAGAGCTAGATTTCTTCCCTATACATTGACATTGACAGAGATACCAAAGACTCTATGGCAGTGATGGCCAACCTTGGCACTCCAGGTGTTCTTTGACTTCAAATTACCAGAAGTTCAAGTCAGCACTCCTGCTGATCAGGGCTTCTGGGAATTGAAGTCCAAGAACACCTTGAGTGCCAAGTTTTACCATCACTGCACCCATATGAACCAGTGGCCTTGGCCTCGATCATATCAATAAGATGGCCAACACCGAAACCAAATTGACTACATACTCTGCAGCCAAAGATGGAGAACCGCCATACAGTCAGCAAAAACAAGACCTGGAGCAGACTGTGGCTCAGATCACAACCTACGGATTGCAAAATTCAGGCTTAGACTAAAGAAAATAGGGAAAATAAGTAGACCAGACAGATATCACCTAGACAACATCCCTAAAGAATACACGGTGGAGGTGATGAACAGATTTAATGGCTTAGATTCGATAGACAGAGTGCCAGAAGAATTATGGACAGAGATGAGGGACATCATGCAGGAAGCAGCAAATAAAACCATACCAAAAGAAAAGAAGCATAAGAAAGCAAAGTGGTTGTCTGATGAGGCTTTTAAAATAGCAGGGGAAAGAAGGAACGCAAAAGTCAAGGGAGAAAGGAAAAATACAATCACTTGAACACAGAATTTCAAAGAAAAGCAAGGAGAGATAAGGAAAACTACCTAAAAGAACAGTGCAAAGAAATGGAGGAAAACAACAAGAGGCAAGACTAGAGATCTTTTCAAAAAAAGCAGGGAAATGAAGGGAACTTTTAAAGCAAAAATGACTATGATAATGGACAAAGATGGAAAGGTGTTAGCTGATGCAGAAGAGACCAAAAAGAGATGGCGAGAGTATACAGAGGAACTCTACAAAAAGGACCTCAACAATCCTGATAATAACAATAATGAGAAATTTGAACTTGAACCAGACATTCTGGAGAGTGAAGTCAGAAAGGCCCTAAAAAGCACTGCAAACAATAAAGCTAGTGGAAATGATGATATCCCAGTTGAATTTTTCAAAGCCCTATAAGATGATGGAATCAAAATACTGCATTCAATCACACCTGTCAAGTTTGGGATTTGAAAATAAGGGAAATTTTGGTCACACCCCTCTGTGGGTGTGGCCAAATCTGTGGGCATGGCCAAATCTGGCCGTGTGACTTGCTGGGCTTTAGTCATGCCTGCCACATGACCATGAAAACATCTGCAAACACAGAAAGCACTGGCTCTTTGACTGTAAATGGAGATGAGCACTGCACCCTAGAGTCAGATACAACTGGCTTTCAAACAAGGGCAACCTTTACCATTACCTATTGTTAGATCCAATGCTGCCTGTCATATCTGACTCTAGGGTTCAATGCTCATTTCTGTTTATAGCCAAAGAGCCAGCACTACCTGTTTGTAGATGTTTCTGTGGACATGTGGCAGGCATGACTAGACACCAGAATGTTGTTACCTTTCCCACCAAAGTGGTCTCTATTTATCTACTTGTAGTTTCTTGCTTTTGAAATGCTAGGTTGCCAGGAGCTGGGACAGAGAGGGGAGCTCAAATCATCATGTTGGCTTTCCAGCTAACAAGGCGAGCTTCTTAACCACTGAGCTGCAGTGGCTCAAGTGGCTAAGGTGCTGACTGGAAGGTGGCAGGTCAGCAGTTCGATACCCGAGTAGTGCAGGATGGAGTGAGCTTCTGCATCTATCCCAGCTCCTGCCAACCTAGCAGTTCAAAAGCAAGAAAATTTAGGGAAACAAATAGTGTATCTCGATTACTCCAAGCCCCTTCCCCTCATCTTCCTGTTTGTTTAAACTTGAGTCCCACCAACCTAGTGGGGCCTCCATCCCACCACATAGAAGCGGCTCATCTTCTTCTGCCTCTTTCCTCCCATCTAGGGCCTTATTTTTTCACCCTCAGGCGTCTCTTTCCCTAGGGTATACCTTATGTTTATCAGACCACCACCTTATGTTTATTAGACCACCACCTCATGATGTCATTATTTGTACTTTCACTGTTATTTTTGCAGTTCTGAAGACATGTTACCTGTATTACATTGAAGTAGACAGCGCTGGCACTTCGGCTTTGAAACAAAGATGAGCACTGAACCCTAGAGTCAGATACAACTGGCGTTCAAGCAAGGTAAAGGTAAAGGTATCCCTTGTTTGAAAGCCAGTCATATCCGACTATAGGGTTCATTGGTCATCTCTGTTTAACCTGGTCCAGACCCTGGCCCCTCACCCACAACACACACACCAATGCACACACATAGCTCTCCACACCCACACCCACCCACACCCACCCACCCACAGAAAGGCGAGTCTCTGTCTCTCTCTCTCTCTCTCTCACACACACACACACACACACACACACACACACACACAGAGAGAGAGAGAGCAAAGTAAGCAAAACAAAAAGACACAGAGACTGACTTACTTACACACTTACACACAGCAAAGTAAACAAAACAAAAAGACATAGACTTACCCAGAAGGGGCAAGTGCCGGGGCATCCATGCTGGCCCTCCCTGGCCCAGGGCCAGCCACGTCAGGCAGCTCTTTTCTTCTTTTCCCCCCTCCGCCCTCCCCTTGCACGGGCCCACAGAGGAGTCAAAGGAAGTTGAAACGGAAGCAGAGAGATGAAGGCCCCACCCCAAACCACCTTCTCTCTCCCCTTCCACAAGCGAAAAGCCACAGCGGCCTCTGGTGGCAGGAAAAAAACTGCAGCTTTGTTTTGTTTGATTTTTTTAAAAAAATGTTATATTATGGGGAAATTAATAAAATGGGAGGGGGCGGGAAGAGGGGCAAAAATACGGGGTTTTCCTGGCCAATAAGGGATACTTGACAGGTCTGCATTCAATATGTCAGCAAATTTGGAAAACAAAACAGTGGCCACAAGATTGGAAAAGATCAGTGTACGTTCCAATCCCCAAAAAAGGCAATGCCAAAGAATGCTCAAATTACTCAACAATTGCGGTCATCCCACATACCAGCAAGGTGATGCTCAAGATAATACAGGATAGACTTCAGCAACATGTGGAGAGAGAACTACCAGATGTGCAGGCTGGTTTCAGAAGAGGCAGGGGGACTAGAAATCACATTGCCAACATACATTGGATCATGGAGAAAACAAAGGCATACCAGAAACAAATATACTTTTGTTTTATTGACTACACCAAGGCTTTTGATTGTGTGGACCACAACAAAATGTGGCAAGTAATTAAAGAGATGCGAATACCAGAACACCTCATATGCCTCATGAGAAATCTGTTCGCAAACCAAGAGGCAACAGTTAGGACAGAGCACGGAATGACAGAGTGGTTTGGAATAGGAAAAGGAGTAAGACAAGGTTGCATTTTATCACCCTGCTTATTCAATCTATACACAGAGCACATAATGCGCAATGCAGGGATGGAGGAATCACAATATGGGATCAAAATTGCTGGGAGAAACACCAACAATTTGAGATATGCAGACGATACCACCCTAATGGCAGAAAGTGAGGAAGACCTAAAGAACCTCTTGATTGGATTGAAGGAGGAGAGTGCAAAAGTTGGTTTGAGACTTAATATCAAGAAAACCAAGATAATGGCAACAGGTCCGATCAGTCCCTGGAAAATAGATGGGGAAGAAGTAGAAGCAGTGACAGATTTTACTTTCCTGGGATCTAAGATCACTGCAGATGGCAACTGTAGCCATGAAATAAAAAGAGGACTGATTATGGGGAGACAAGCGATGAGAAACCTGGGGAATATAGTGAAAAGCAGAGACATCAACTTGAAAACAAAAATTCACATAATCAAAGCAATGGTATTCCCAGTGGTAATGTATGGGTGAGAGAACTGGACCATTAGGAAAGCTGGGGGCGTGTCATGATGGAGGGCTGAGAGGGACGAGCTTTTCTCCGCTCGGAAAGGAGAGAAAAGAAAGTGACTTTTTTAAAGCGAAAATAGACCTTGAAACCGGCTGAAAAATGGACCAGGAAAAAGAGAAGGAAAATTAGTAGTGGAAAATATATTGGATGCTCCAAAGCAGCGCCGAGAAAAAGAGGTAGGACAGAGTTTCGATCTTGAGAGTGGGGGGATGGGCGACCTGTAATGGCGACGAGTCCCCAGAGCTCCTGATCGAAGAACGGAAATTCTGGAAACGGGAGGAAAGCGGCGTTCTAGCAAAAGAGCTCAAAAGTATGGGCAAAGCATAAGTGGACGTCGGAACTAAAAGTAAGCCTGTTGGGGGGCTGAAAGAAGATCCCGCAGCGGGCTCGCTTGGTCTCGCCGCCCCCCCCCGATCGGAGATGTACGGAGTTTCGAAGCGCTGGAAAGGAGCAAAGGGGAAAGCGAAGAAGCTTGAGGGTGAGCAAAGTTGTAAAGTCTTATAAAGAGAAAGGGGGAAATAGAAAGCAGAAGTAAAGAGACTGATTTTCTCTTATTTTCTTTTTCTTATTTTTTTATTTCCCTTTTGAAATGTTTTATGCCGGTGGGAGTGGACAAATTAATGGCTAAGCAAAAGGGGCAAGATGGTATTCCCTGCTTTCCTTTTTTGTTAATCTCTTTCTTCCCCTTTCCTTGCCTCCCCCTCTCGCTATTACGCTGTGGACTAAGAGTGTTGGTTTTTAAAGAAGAAGAGAGACGATAAGTCTGTCCCTGCATACATTTATTTGGAGATACAAGGAGAAGCAAGAAGCTGTTGTGGCGCAGTTCTTTGAGAAATAAATTGCCTGTAGATTGGAACTTTGGAGAACAGGAAAGTGAACTCATCAGTGTTACCTTTGTCTCTGCTGATTCTTCCTTTTTCTCTCCTTAAAAGAGATTTGGAAAACGTTTGCAATTTACAATAGAAAGTTGGCTCCCCCTACAGTTGAATTTTTGAGATAAAGAAAAAGAATTTTTTTTCCTTTTCTTTTTCTTTTTCTTTTTTTTAACTGCTGTTCTTGTCTGGTTTGAAGCTTTTTAATTTTTAAATATTTTTTCAAATAAGTTTTTTTTAATTGTTTTTTTCTTAAAAAAATTTGTTTTTCTTTTTTTCTTTTTTTTCTTCTCTCTTTTTTCCTCTTTTTTTTATTCCTTTTTTGTTTTTATTTTTATTCTATTTTGACTTTTGTGGGGGGGGAGAAATATTAAAATAGATAAAAATATAAGAGGGAAATTAATTAAATTTAAACTGGGACAACGGAAGTTTGAATGACTCTCTGGGTATACATGTGTGTGTATATGTGTTTGTAAATACACGCGCATATATAGGACAGAGAGAGGGAGGGGGAGGGGATAAGGGTTAAGTATTGTACTTGGAAAGTTTAATTAAATTGGTTAGAGATAAAATATATGGTGAATTTTGAATGATTAAACTTTGTATGTAAATTGACAATAAGCAGTTAGAAATATATTTGAATGAAACGGCAGGGGAGAGGGAAAGAGAAGGAGAAGAAATTGGCTTGGACAAGAGTGCAAAGACCAACGTCCTCCGATAGAAGTTTCAGGAGGCTTACAAGATTGGATGAGGAGGAAGAAGAAATGAAAAAAGCAATGCAACAAGAGATAAAGGACTTGGAGGAACAAGAGACAGTGAAAAAGAGGGCACAACAACTACAGCAGCAGCAGCAACAGAAGACAATAATATCACCAACGGCGCCTACTCCATCTGTGGTAAAATCAATCGTGATAACAACAGCAAAAGTAACAACGACAACAACAGCTATGTCAACAGTGTCAACGACAGCGTCGATAGCAGGAACAACACCAACAACGATCGTAACCACGTCCACGGCCACAACACCAACGACATCGGCGACAGGAGGAGGAGAAGGAACTAAATCTGAATTTGAAATCCTTAACGAGAAATTTGATACTCTGGGGAATAATATTGGAAATATGTTTGCTCATATTAGAACAGAATGGAAGAAGGATTTGCAAGATGCATTAGTAAACATTATGAAGGGAATTGAAGGCATGAAAGAGGAAACCAAGACCATTAAAAAAGAGCAAGAAGAGATAAAAAAAAGAGCAAGCAATGATAAAAGTAGAGGTCATGGACTTAAGAAAGAAAGAAAAGGAAAGAGAAAATAAGGTTGGGGATCATGAAAAGAGATTGGAAAACGTAGAAGAACAATTAAGAAAAGCAAATGTTATAATTCGAAAATTCCCAGAGAACTCACCAGACAAATTAAAAGAAAGAATAGTGAAATGGCTTGACGAAATTATGGAAGACGGCTTCACGCCGCATGAGGTGGTAAATGTATTTAGGCTCGGTTCAAGAAGGGGCAAAACTGGGTCAAGGAATGTCATGTTAAAATTTGCTAATGTATCAGATAAATTGAGGTTAATGGCGCTTATACGTGAAAAAGGACCAGAAGTTTTAAAAGTAGAAGGCCATGATATTGAAGTGTACAACGACATTCCAATGGAGGATCGTTTTTGGAGACAGTCGATGAAGCCAATCACAAAAAGATTCCAGGAAAAGGGAATAAGATACAATTGGAAATTCCCAAGACAATTAAGTTTTTTTTATTTGGGAAGAAGATATTTAATTAATGAAGATATTAATGTCTTGGACGTAATGACAGATGCCAAATTATTGGAAGCAGGAACTAAAGAGTGGTTTGACTTGAAGGAAGAATTGATTATATCTGGTGGTTATAGAAGAAGGGATAGCAATGGAAACGAGAATATGCCAAAAGGGGCGGAAGGAGGAATAGCTCCGGACGGGGAGTAGGTTCAGGCCCAATTCAGACTCCTATGTATGACTGCACCCCCCCTCCCCCCTCTGAATTTTGGAGGCCATTTGTTAAAAAAAGAAATGGGGAGGGAGACCAGTAGATTGTTTAGTGTATTTTTTCTTTTAGATGTTTTTTCCTTTTTTATTATTACTATTACTTTTTTGTATAAGGTGAAGGAAATGTTATATGTTGATCACATGTCCGTAGGAGGACGTGGGAACTGCAAAAAAAGGGAGGGAGATACATAATAGATGAAGGATATAAAAGTATTAACATGGAACGTGAAAGGTACTGGTTGTCAAGTGAAGAGAAGGAGGTTGGAAGCGGCACTCAGAAAAGATAGACCGGATATAATTTTTCTTCAGGAGACCCATCAGAATTCGGAAAAAACTAATAAATTATTCTTAGGATGGACCCAAGTTTACGAAAAAGCATATGGTTCCTCAAAGGCTAGGGGGGTCGCAACTTTGATATCAAATAGAGCGGGATTCGAGATGATAAAAAGTATATCAGACCCAGAAGGTAGATATTTGATAATAAAGGGGAAGATAGAAGAAGAGGAAATAACACTGGTGAACTTGTATGTACCAAATGAACATCAAAATAGGTTTTTAAATAAGATATACCGAATATTAGAGAAAGAAAAAACAACAAAAATGATTGTAGGGGGAGATTTCAATTTAGTAAGATCAAATACAGATAGCACGAATATGAAGAGAAGTGTAGGTGGAAATAAGACGTTTGTGTTAAATAACTGGTTGAAATCCTTGGGGTTGAAAGATACATGGAGAGTACTTAAAGGGCAGGAAAGGGCCTACACGTATTTTTCACAAGTGTACAATACATATTCCAGAATAGATTATATATTTGTCACAGATAATTTGATAAGTAATTTAGACGGTATAGAAATTGGAATATTTAAAGAATCGGACCATGCAAAAGTATTGGTGGAATTGAAAATAGATGCTATAAAGAGCCCGAAAAATTGGAGATATAATGCTAGACTGTTTAGAGATAAAAAAAGTAAAGATCAAATGGTAGATCTCCACCGGCGGGGAGATAAAGGGAGCCTCCCGTGGCCCGGGAGGCTCCGAAAAGGGACGCCGCCGCAGCCGCAGCCACAGCCGCGCTCTCCCCGCCCCCACCACCGGCGGGGAGATAAAGGGAGCCTCCAGTGGCCCGGGAGGCTCCGAAAAGGGACGCCGCCGCAGCCGCAGCCACAGCCGCGCTCTCCCCACCCCCACCACCGGCGGGGAGATAAAGGGAGCCTCCCGTGGCCCGGGAGGCTCCGAAAAGGGACGCCGCCGCAGCCGCAGCCACAGCCGCGCTCTCCCCGCCCCCACCACCGGCGGGGAGATAAAGGGAGCCTCCCGTGGCCCGGGAGGCTCCGAAAAGGGATGCCGCCGCAGCCGCAGCCACAGCCGCGCTCTCCCCGCCCCCACCACCGGCGGGGAGATAAAGGGAGCCTCCCGTGGCCCAGGAGGCTCCGAAAAGGGACGCCGCCGCAGCCGCAGCCACAGCCGCACTCTCCCCGCCCCCACCATCGGCGGGGAGATAAAGGGAGCCTCCCGTGGCCCGGGAGGCTCCGAAAAGGGACGCCGCCGCAGCCGCAGCCACAGCCACGCTCTCCCCGCCCCACCATCGGCGGGGAGATAAAGAGGCGCTGCCTCTTCCCGGGGCCCACGCCATTCGGCCCGGGAATGGGAGGCAGGTGTGTCTCGCCTCCCTTTGGGCCCTGCCTGTTGGGGGGCTTAAAAGGGAGGCGCCGCCGGAGGCCCGGAAACCATCGTGTTGCCTCTTCCCGGGGCCTTCGCCATTCGGCCAGAGAATGGGAACGGGAGGTAGAAGCAAACAACGCTGGAGTCGCCGCCGCCGCCGCTGCCGCCGCCGCCGCTGCCGCCGCTGCCGCCGCCGCTGCCGCGCAGGATTGGCCCTCCCCGCCCCCTGCCACTGGGCGGGGTGGTTGGAGGGCCCTTCGGGCCAAGGGAGACAGAGACGTCGTAGCCATCGCGCTAGACCGTCCCTCCCTGCCCCTTGCCATCGGGCGGGGAGGCTGGACGGTCTCCCAGGCCAAGGGAGCGGAAGACGTTGCAGCCATTGTGCGAAGTCGTCCCTCCCCGACCTTTGCCATCAGGCGGGGAGGTTTAAAGGGCTCCCGGGACAAGGGATCCGAAGACGCTGCCGTTGCCGCCGCCGTCGCCGCTGCACAAGGCCGCCCCTCCCCGCCCCCTGCCATCGGGCGGGGAGTTTAGGAGGGCTCCTTGTGGCAGTGGGGAGCCGAAGACGCCGCTGTGAATATTGCCTCCGCACATGGACGTCCCCTCCAGCTCCTTGCCTCCGCCCTCCCTATTTGGGGGGAAGAAAAAGGAGATGTGGACGACTGGCCCTGCCAGCGCTTTCTGTGCGTTCTGGGAGCCCATGTTCGTTGCTGGATCTGGGGGGATGGCGGATGGGGAGTGAAGAGAGAGTGTTGGCCCTACCACCCAGAAAGGAGGGGCAGCATCCCGTCGAGGGAGGTTCCGGAGATGCATATAGGTGTTGTGACGGGCATGGGGCGGTATGGCGGGTACCGTGGGGCGGGCCGCACTCGGGGAAGGCGGGTCCGATGTTTAAGTGCGGTCCCTCATTCCAGCCCTGCAGGTACATCTCTGGGTCCTGAGCAGCAGATCCGGAGTGACCCCGCCCTTAGGCTGCTGCTGGTGAATGCCAGATCGGTCTGTAATAAGGCCCCCCTGATTCAAGATGCCATTCAGGATGGGCGGGCCGACCTGGCATGCATCACCGAAACCTGGCTGACTCCTGAGGATGGAGTACCTCTTTCGGACATGTGTCCAGCTGGGTTCGGTATTTGGCACCAGCCTAGAGGTGAGGGGAGGGGCGGTGGTGTCGCCATTGTTGCCAGGGAGTCTTTGGGAGTTGCTAGGGCCACTGCTCCACAAGTGTCTGGTTGTGAGGCCCTGCTTCTACGGCTGGGCCCCAAGAGTCAGTTGGGGATCTTGCTCCTGTACCTGCCCCCTTGCAGGGTAAGGGATGCCCTGCCTGAGCTCCTCGAGGCCACCTCGATGCTGGCGTTGGAGTTCCCGAGACTTATGGTTCTGGGGGACTTCAATTTGCCATCGCTGGGGATGGCTTCTGAGGTGGCAAGGGAGTTCATGGCTTCCATGGCAGCCATGGGCCTGACTCAGGTAGTTCGGGGTCCGACCAGGGGCAGTGGTCACATGCCAGACTTAGTTTTCTTGTCGGAGCAGTGGCAGAGTGATCTGAGACTACAGGATTTAGCCATCTCACCTGTGCCATGGTCGGATCACTACCTGGTGACTCTTGACTTCCTGGGGGCGACACTTCATCGTAGGGAGGCAGGGCCTATTAAATTGGTCCGCCCTCGGCAACTAATGGATCCAGATGGATTCCAGAGGGAACTGGGGGATGTTCCTCTGGATCGGCTACACGATTCACCTGAGGCACTTGTCGACCTGTGGAATAGGACGACAATAGCTGCCTTGGATGAAATCGCGCCACTGCGGCCTCTCCGCGCCCGTGGAACTAGGTCATCTCCGTGGTTCACAGAGGAACTGCGTGAACTCAAACGGGCAAAGAGACGCCTAGAGCGCCGCTGGGGGAAGACCCAGGATGACTCCGATTGGACACTAGCTAGAGCCGCTATTAGGGCCTACCTAGTGGTGATGGGGGTGGTGAGGCGGCAATACTTCACCGCCCTTATTGCCTCCGCTGATAATCGCCCAGCCACCCTGTTCCGGGTAACCAGGTCCCTCCTCGGTAGAGGGAGATCGGTGCCCGGTTGGCAGGGTTCGGCTGAGGACTTCGCTGACCATCTGGTGGAGAAAATCGATCGGATTCGTTCAGGATTGAATCCTGGCGTGGATGGGGAGGGTCGGGGGGGTGCCGGGGCGCAGTCTTGCTGTACGATCTGGGATCAGTTTGATCCTGTTGTCCCTGATGAAGTGGACAGGCTCCTTGCAGATGTTCGTGCCACTACATGTCCTCTGGACCCCTGTCCCACCTGGTTGGTGAAAGCCTCCAAGGAGGTAACAGGGGGCTGGGTTGGGGGGATAATAAATGCTTCATTACGGGAGGGGGTATTTCCTGCACAGCTAAAACATGCTTTGGTGCGCCCCCTCCTGAAGAAAACGTCCCTCGACCCAGCTGTCCTTAACAACTACAGGCCGGTTTCCAACCTGCCCTTTCTGGGTAAGGTTTTGGAGAAGGCGGTGGCGCGCCAGCTGCAGAGTGTCCTGGATGAAGCGGATTATCTAGACCCCTTTCAATCGGGATTCAGGCCCGGATATGGAACGGAGACGGCATTGGTCGCACTGTTGGATGATCTCTGGCGGGAGCGGGACGGGGGTTGTCCATCCGTCCTTGCTCTTCTTGATCTCTCAGCGGCCTTCGATACCGTCGACCACGGTATCCTGCTGGAACGGCTCGAAGGACTGGGGATCCAGGGCTCTGTGTTGTCCTGGTTTTCCTCTTTTCTGGAGGGCCGTACCCAGTCGGTGTGGTTAGAGAGTGAGAGGTCCAGCCCTAGGCCCCTCAAGTATGGGGTGCCTCAGGGCTCTGTGCTCTCTCCTCTCTTATTTAACATCTACATGAAGCCACTGGGTGAGATCATTCGTTCCCACGGGGTGCGGTACCATCAGTACGCGGATGACACTCAGCTGTACATCTCGGCCCGTGGGGACCCCAGTGATGCTGTTGAAATCCTATCCGGATGCCTGGAGGCCATTGGGGTCTGGATGGGGGCCAATGGGCTTCAACTGAATCCCAGCAAGACAGAGTGGCTGTGGATAAGGGGCCCCATGTTATCCAAGGAGTTACCATCTTTGGTACTGGATGGGGCTGTTTTGCCCCAGACAGACCCAGTGCGCAACTTGGGGGTCCTTCTGGACTCACGGCTGCTGCTGGAAGATCAAGTGGCGGCTGTGGCCAGGAGGGCTTTTGCCCAACTTCGGGTGATTTGCCAATTGCGCACGCTCCTGGACCGGGGCTCCTTACTTATGGTCACTCATGCTCTGGTTACTTCCCGACTAGATTATTGTAATGCGCTCTACATGGGGCTGCCCTTGACGACCATTCGGAGGCTGCAGCTGGTCCAGAATGCGGCGGCCCGGGTGGTGATGGGGTGTGGGCGATATGCCCATGCCTCCCCGCTGCTTCGGGAGCTGCACTGGTTACCAGTTTGTCTCCGGGTGCAATTTAAGGTGCTGGTTTTGACCTTTAAAGCCCTATATGGCAGGGGGCCAGGATACCTTAGAGACCGCATCGTCCCAAGAGTGACTGCCCGTCCAACCAGAGCGGACCGGAGGGGCTCTCTAATGGTGCCGTCAACGAGGGGTGCACATTTGTCTAGCACCCGAAGGAGGGCCTTCTCCGTGTCCGCACCAACCCTCTGGAACCTCCTACCAACAGATCTAAGACTTCAAAGTGAACTGCTGCCCTTCAGGAAAGGAGTAAAGACCTGGCTGGCAGGGCAGGTGTGGGGCCCGAACGGGACTATGGTTCCCGCCGGCTGGCTTTTATAAGAACTCTCTCTTCTTGTATGGTGGGTGGGACGGGTGGGTGGGATATGGATTTTTTTAAAAGGGGGGGAAGTGGGTTTTTATAGGTTTTTATAATGTTTTATGTATTTTTAGAAGTGTTGTGATGCCGCCCTGAGTCGGGTTCTGCCTGAGTGGGCGGCATATACAAATGTGACTTATAAATAAATATATAAATAAAATAAATATAAATAAATAAATTTTGGTATGCTATTCTAAACATGAGTTAAACATAAAATATTACCCATGTTTACTCAGTTGTATTCAGAGATGTTTGCTATATGATTACATCCATAGACTTTTAAATAAAATAAAATACTAATCAATTCACATTATAATTTCATACTATAATTTAAATTTAATTTTTTTTTTACCCTGAAGGCAAGGTCTATTTATCTTATGGCATATTAATAAAAACTTTCATAGAATTCAAGGAAATAATAAGCATTTTGCTTCTTTCTGATTAAGATTACTATTGCAGATTTTTAGAGGAGGGAAATCTGCTAAAATGAAAGCATCTCACTTTCCCAAGTAAAAGTTAAATACAATATGCAAAATCCCCATTTAGTTTGATTAATATGAATGTCTAATTGTTTGCAAGATATAACACTTCAAAATATAATGTGAATGCGTAATAAAACATATGTTCATCCTACTGTCAGAATTCTGCAGTGGAAACTCGACACTTAGACCCATGAAACTCAAGTATGCCACTGAGAGCAGATTGTGCAACTCAGCATAGTTTATGCAAAATGTGGTAGAAAGATGTACACATTTTGTAAGTTAGCAGTCTGAACCCTGCAACTGTGTTGGTTTTCTTTTTCTTTTTCTTTTTTTACTATCACATTAGATCACAGATTCACATAAAATAAAATTCTTCATCTCTGCATCTAAAGGAAATAACACTTTTCTAAAGACTGTGGTGGCTCAAGTGGTTAAGATGCTGAATTCAACAACTGGAAGGTTGGAGTTCAATTCCTGAGTACTGCATGATGAAGTGAGCTCCCATCTTTGTCCCAGCTCCTGCCAAACTAGCAGTTCAAAAGCAAGAAATTGCAAGTAGATAAATAGGGGCCACTTCGGTGGGAAGGTAAACAGCGTTTCATGCACTCTGGTGTTGAGGCATGCCTGCCACATGTCCATGGAAACATCTGCAAACTCATACAGCGCTGGCTCTTTGGCTATAAACAGAGATGTCAACTACTGAAAACCGTTTGAGGCTCTGTATGTATACAAAACAATATCTTCCTTAAAAAAAAGTCTCTTGCAATTTCTTTATCTTTTTATCCCATAAAACAAAATCTTCCATAAATATTTCTTGTTGCAATTCTCATAGAGTTCATTCAAAATTGTAAACAAAAAGTCCTGTTTTCTTCACACGGACGCAAAATTAGAAAGAAAATATACATTCCAGAAGAAGATTGTCTCGAAAAATCTTGTATCGGATAAGATTTTGAAGTTTCGAAGTGTCTAGAAGTTTTGAAGTGTCCAATCATATTACAGAGTGTTTATGTCATTTACTTTGTCTGCGAAGAAACCAGGACTTTTTGTTTACAATTTTGAATGAACTATATGAGAATTGCAACAAGAAATATTTATGGAAGATTTTGTAAGCAGAGATGACCTGAACCCTAGAGTCGGATATGACCTTTACTAAAGACTGAGGATACTGTAGATTTAGGAAGTCACTAAAGAAGGAGATCTGAGTACAGTGTTTTGAGTGCTATTCACAAGCCTTAGTGACTTTGCACTGAAGCCCAATGGGAGATCACCTCAAAATGCAAGGTTGTGGTTGAAGGTAAGCCATTGACAATTCATGTTGACGAGTCAGCAAACAAGAGTACCTTCTGGCTGTAGGAGTTATACAGAAGAACAACCAGTTGTGATAATATGGGAAAGCTCTTCTTTAAACATTTATGATTCCCACTTTCCTGGGAGATGTCAGAGCCAGATGTTCCAATTAACTCTAAAGTATACAGACACAGCTGCTTTAACTTAGAAATCAACAAACAATGTGCAAAGATGTAGCGTTGCAGTTTGTTCAAGAGGAAGGGCAGCCTTTCTCAAAGTCTTCTCCCCTGAGATTTCCCTTACAGCTGAAAAAGTGCATTCAGTCATAATCTTTCAGGTGCAGTTCAGAATGAGAACTGAAGATGGAATGACAGAGCATATACACAAATGTTGTTCCATTATTGCTTCTAGTCAAATAAGACATTTGCGGCAATGCAGAAACCTGCAAAATCCATTGGAAAATTGAATTGAATTGAATTGAATTGAATATTTATATAGCCACCCAACTCATGAAGACTCTGGGCGGCATACAATCTTAAAACCCTTAAAACAAGATCAATCCCATTAAAACAAATTACCCCACTAAAAACCCCCATACGTATTAAAAAGAAGAAAGTTACTTTGATATTAAACCAACCAGCAGGTGGGGGTCACGACTTCTTCAGGACCCCACACTTGCCCCGCCAGCCAGGTTTTCAGATCTTTGCTGAAGGGCAGCAATTCCGTCTGCAGCCTTAGTTCCACTGGCAGGAGGTTCCATAGGGCCAGAGCGGACACAGAGAAGGCCCTCCTTCTTGTGCTAGAGAGATGGGCCCCTCTAGCAGATGGTACAAGCAGAGAGACCCTCCGGTCTGCTCTGGTTGGACGGACAGATGTTCTTGGGGCAATGCGGTCTCTTAGGTATCCTGGCCCACTACCATGTAGGGCTTTAAAGGTAATGACCAGCACCTTGAATTGCAACCGGAGGCAAATTGGAAGCTAGTGCAGCTCCCGAAGCAGTGGTGAGGTGTGAGCATAATGCCCACACCCCATCACCACCCGAGCAGCTGCATTCTGGACCAACTCCCGCCTATGGATGGTTGTCAAGGGCAGCCCCATGTAGAGCGTATTGCAATAATCTAGTCTAGAGGTGACTTGAGCATGAGTGACCATGAGTAAGGAGTCCCAGTCTAGGAGCGGGCGCAACTGATGAATCACCCAAAGTTGGGTGAAAGCCCTCCTGGCCATGGCCGCTACCTGATCTTCAAACAGCAGTCATGAGTCCAGGAGGACCACCAAGTTGCACACCAGACCTGTCTGGGGCAGACTAGCCCCATCCAAAACCAAAGACGGTAGCTCCTGAGATAACACCGGGCCCTTGATCCATAACCACTCAGTCTTGCCAGGGTTCAGTTGTAATCCATTGTCCCTCATCCAGACCCCAACAGCCACCAGGCACTCGGACAGGGCTTTGACAGCATCACTGGGATCACCACAGGACGAGATGTACACTTGGGTGCCATCCGCGTACTGATGGTACCGCACCATGTGGGAATGGATTATCTCACCCAGAGGCTTCATGTAGATATTAAATAGGAGAGGAGATAGGACCAAGCCCTGAGGTACCCCATATTGGAGTGGCCTAGGGCTGGACGTCTCACTCTCCAACCACACCGACTGGGTACGGCCCTTCAGGAATGAGGAAAACCAGGAAAGCACAGTGCATTGGATCCCCAATCCTTGGAGCCATTCCCGAAGGATACCATGGTCAACGGTATCGAAAGCCACTGAGAGGTCAAGGAGAGTGAGGATGGTCGGTAATAGAAAAGCAGCATTCAGCAATCCGCAAGGAAGAGCACCACCCCTTACAGATTGTTGCCTCCCAATCTCCCCGTTAGGTAAGCCAGGGGGAAAAGGAGGCCCAGAGAAGAGAACCATCATCAAGCAGATAGCTCTTCTCTGCCTCCTTTTCACCTGACCTACCTAACGAACATTACCGGTCGAAGAGCGAGCTGACTGCCAGCTCTTCCTTTTCCCCATCACTGCATCAAAACCTAATTTCGAAGCAGCAATGGGGAAAAAGAAGAAACGACAGACAGGCCATTCTTCACACAACAAAACACAACAACAACAAAACCCAACAGTTAATGCAAAGCACCAAAACGCAAAGCATCAAAATTAATAAAACACAAATAAATAAACAAATAATTAAAATAAACCAATTAAACAACAAAACAATAAACAACAAAATCAACAAAAAAACACCCAGAATATCAAAGGCTAACGAAAAACCATAAAAGCAAACTAAAGACACCTATCTACAACACGAAAATACCTAACTCAACAAACAATAATATCACAAATTAAAGAAATAAATACGGAAAATTGCAAAAATCTTAATAACAGCCCCACCTAGGGGCCGGGAGAGTAAAAACAGTCAAAATATGTTAAAAATCAAAATGACAAATTTAAATAAAATAACATAAATCAAATAAAGTCAGAAACCACAAATGCAAAACAACCCCACCCAAACCACCCCTAACCAAAAAACATACACATAAAAACTGCTAGTTTCTTTATAAGTTTTTCAGCTTTGGATAACTTCCAATTACTTTTGTTCATTTTTTTATTGTTTTTTTTATTTTTGAAATCTTTATTTTTAAATATTTGTATTTTACAATAGAGAAGGTGCCAAAGATATACTGTATATACATTTTAAGAGATGTTATCTATGTATTTCTTTTCAAAGTTGAATTGGCTTGCTGTAGCAATGTGCAGTATGATGTTCGCTCAAAAGAATGAATGCTAGCACCACCATGCAACAGGCAGGAGAGTCAAAGAAAATGGCAGAAGCAATTTGCCAGGACAACAAGATGCAGTTGAATTTCTCCCACATTCTCCAAACTTAACACCCATTGACTTCTACCTATGGGGAGACCATAAAGCAGGTGTTCCCAACCTTTTCAAGCTGGGGGCCGGGTCACACTCTCTCAGTCAGCTTTGAGGGCAGGATGGCCATTTTCCCCTGCCAGCATGATGGAGGCAGACATTTTTTTCCAACAACTTTCAAAGGTAGTAAGCCATTTTGTTTCTCGAATGCCCTTGGAGGGGTGTGGGGCCACATTGTGGATTCCGCATACACAATTGGCACAGCTGTCCCTGACAGAACCGCAGTTATGGGAGAACACTCCTTCGAGCCATTGGTTTCGAGGGGACAGAAATTGAGGAGCGGAATATTAGATATAGTTTGATTCACCAATTGCTGACCTGACAGGCAGCTAGGACAATAGAGGGCCAAAGATCGCCAGATGGTTAACTCAATAGGCACGTAATGAGTAATCTCGCATCCGCAGAAGCTCTAAGCCCTAGAGTCAACTCCAGCCACTTGTTTGCTCCCGATAATGATGAACAATGCATGTCCCCAGTAGTTAATTAGTTAGATAAGGAACTTCCCCCGGTGAAGTCACCCCTAATTAGTAACTTGTGTAATCATGATGTGCAGACTCAGGGCTTTCCTGTAAACGGCTATGCACAATGTATGCACGCAGCCAAGCCAGGCAGGGTATAAAGTCTTTTGTTTTCTGATCAATAAACACTGGTCTTCGCTCCATCTTGCCTCACATGTCTTGCTTGACCAGTCTCCTCCGGGACCCTCTGGCCCACATCAGGCCCCGATCTAACACCACATGAAATGGCACCACAGGCAGGATCCAGCCTGTAGGCCTGCAGGAAAAGATGTGGTGTACCATAGAAAACTGGCTACACTGGCAGTAGTTCAAGAAAGAATTGAAATGCCATGTGCAGCGATAAAAGTGGACACTTTGGTCAATTTTTCTCAAGCAGTAGTTCACCGTAATAAAAAAATGTCTAAATGCTGATAGTGACCACTTTGAGCAACTCTTGTAATTGCAGAAGTCAAATGTGACTCGTGTTCATTTTTTGTTATTGGTATATATATAGAGAGAGCATAACAGTTTTAATACAATGTTTTCCTTTCTCAAAATGTGTACACATTTCGGCAGCCTCTGTACAAAAATAATTATAATTTATTCCCTCCCCCGCCCTACATCCTATGTTCTGCAGTGAAAGTAAATAGTAATATCAAAATATACAATTAACATATTCACATTTCAACATGGTTCATGAGGCCCAAAATGTTTTGTAAGAATATGGGAGACCAGTGGTATTTTGAAATAAATAAAACATTGCCACTCCTTAGTAAATAAATTTAAAGAATTTATTCCTTTTACTGCCTATTCTTGAATATAATCCATCTCCTATTGAAGTTAAGACTTATATGAGTTTTTGTAGGGTTGACCTGAAACTTTATGTTTTAGAACTCCTTGCCTTTCAGCAGAGGAGGAGAAATGTTTCAACATCTATAATATGAACTCAACACAATGTGTTGGATGACCTAGGAACTGGTGATCTCAATGTATCTATTGTGCCAAATCCACCTAGAACAGATCTAGGTGTTATTCTTACTTAATTTAAGTTCGTAAATTTCAGTAAGTCTATTCAAGCTAGGACTAATATTGATTTTAGCCCTTTGCCTTTGTAATATGTCTTTTTTATATCCAGCCAATCTCCTGTTGGGCAGGTTCCTGCACCATAAGAATGATGTCATATGTTAATGCTAATTAACTTGTAAACTGCCCAGAGAGCGCACTAAGCACTATGGGGAGGCATATAAGTGTAATTGCTAGTGCTGTATTCAGAGACACATTGCCAGTGATAGACTTTCTTTTCAATTTCTGGGTTCATGTAACTTAATATCACTGCCATACGCTTTTGAAAGTATAATTTTGGAATCTTGTTATTCCTTGCCTAGTTAGCAGAGCATAAAGCAGAAAAACACAACAGAGAAAAAGAATGTGAGAGAGTAATACAAGTCTACATTAAATCATCCTCTTCACTAACCAGCATTTGAAACAGTAAAAAAAATCAGTCTAAAAGCAGTTTACATAGATTTTTTTTTACTTAAGTTGCATTGTTCAGTTTTATTTATTTATTTATTTATTTATTTATTTATTTATTTATTTATTTATTTATTTATTTCAGTTTCTATACCGCGCACTTGGCCAAGGCCAACTCAGGGCAGTTCACAGCATAATAAAAAACATAATTAAAAACATAGTTAAAACTGCTTAAAAACTACGCACCCACTCACTAAAAAAGGGTGCAGGGGCTGAGGGTGCTGGAATTCGCTATACCAGCCACCCAGCGGAAGTCACCCCTCCACCTGCACCCCATACTTGGCCTGCCAGCCAGGTTTTAAGTTCTTTTCTGAAGGGCAGCAATTCCGTCTGGAGACGTAACTCTGTTGGTAAGAGGTTCCAGTGCGCCGGTGCAGACACGGCCCACCTCCTTGTGCTGGAGAGGTGAGCCCCTCTAGCGGATGGTACAATGAGAGAGCCCCTCCAGCCCGCTCTAGTTGGACGGACAGATGTCCTTAGGGTGATGCGGTCTCTTAGGTAACCTGGCCCACTACCATGTAGGGCTTTAAAGGTCAAAACCAGCACCTTGAACTGCACCCGGAGGCAAACTGGTAACCAGTGCAGCTCCCAGAGCAGAGGCAAGGCACAGGCATAATGCCCGCACCCCATCACTACCCGAGCCGCTGCATTCTGGACCAACTGCAGCCTCCGAATGGTCGACAAGGAAAGCCCCATGTAGAGCGCATTACAATAATCAAGTCTGGAGGTGACCAGAGCATGTGTGACCATGAGCAAGGAATCCCTATCCAGGAGCGGGCACAACTGCTGAATTACACACAGTTGTGCAAAGGCCCTCCTGGTCATGGCTGCCACCTGCTCTTCCAGCAGCAGACGCGCGTCCAGGAGGACCCCCAAGTTGTGCACTGGGTCTGTTTGGGGCAAAGTAACCCCATCCAGGACCAAGGATGGCAGGACCCCGAACCCACAGCCACTCAGTCTTGCCATTCAGCTGTAACCCGTTGGCCCCCATCCAGACCCCCACAGACTCCAGTTACAAGGACAACTTGGTTACTTGGTTGATCTGAGTTTCAAATGTAAGGTTCATGTGGTGGATCGAAGCATCATCTCCCAGTGTTTCCAATCCCGTGCCAGTCTCATCCAAGCCCTCAGGAACTTTGTCCTGAACTGGTCTTCCCATCTGGGTGCTGGCCTTCCTAGTGGTTGCTTTATGTCAAGTGGTATCCATTCTGTGATAGCTTTCATCCCCACATGCCTGGCTCACCAACACCTTGCAAACTCAATCAATGTTGAGGATGATTTCAACAAGGATGATATCAAAAAGGATAAAAAATGGATTAAAAAGGAAAAAATTAGGTGCTACATAGAGCATACAGCTGCATGGTTGAAGAGCAAAGCAAAGAGATTTATGTTGCCTGATTCTCTGATCACATGATGCTGGCAACTAATTAGCAAAACAAAGAGCAATGGGGGATTCATGGGATATCCTCAACAGCCAGAGGTGGGGTAGGGGGGGAGAACTCTGCTGATTGGTAAGTGGCAAAAAGTCACTTTAGCCCATAGAAAGACCCTCCCACTTCCATTCGATGTTGTTAAAGTGAGCAAGGTTGTCATTATTCCAAAAGGTACACCCCAAAAATCAAATTAGCAAGTCTTTAATCAACAGCAATCTGCCACTAACAATGACCCCAATGGAGTGGCACAATGGAATTTTGGCTGATCAATTGTCCAACATGTGTTGAGGGTGGGAAGTGTCAATTGATTCAATTATGTTTACATGTGTTAACAGAAGGTTTCATTCCTTGGAAAGCTGAATAGTGACTCTCCAAGTTCTGCACACAGTTTTAGCCACAGAAGAAAAAACAATGTTATTCAGACATTTAAGGATTGGGATACAGGAAATGCATAGGATGGGGAAGTGGGTTTGTTTGTTTCTTTATTATATTTGTATACCACCTTACTCATCCAAGGACTACTCAAGGAGGTTGCATACAGCATAACATAAGCAAGTAACAGCACAATGCAGAGAGACAATAAATACAAACAAAAATCTCAAAAAGTACAATATACAATAAAGTGCAATACAATATAAAGAATACATAGCCTGGGCTCACACTACAATGAAAGCTGGGCATACACACCATACCCTTCCCCAGTCCGATGGAGTGGCCTCAGAGGAACAACTAGTCCTCAGGTGCAGCTGCGGCTGCGGCTGCGGCTGCGGCTGCGGCTGCGGCTGCGGCTGCGGCTGCGGCTGCGGCTGCGGCTGCGGCTGCGGCTGCGGCTGCGGCTGCGGCTGCGGCTGCGGCAGTGCACCTGTCTCCCATCCACAGAGCGATAGTGAGGCTCTGGGGAGAGACCGAGACTCCTCCAGTGCACTTGGCGGCGACAGCTCTTCTACCCTCAGGGCCGGTCGGGGCTCCGAGGGGCGAGGGGTGGGTGACGGTGGTGGTGCACCTGTCTCCCATCCCCAGAGCGATGGCGTGGCTCTGGGGAGAGACTGTGGCTCCTCCAGTGTGCTTGGCGGCAGTGGCTCTTCTACCCTCGGGGCCGGGCGGGGCTCTGAGGGGCGGGCAGTGGTGGCGGTGCACCTGTCTCCCAATGTCCATCCTGTTAACACCTACACATGGATGATAACTTTTTTTCATCCAATGTCTTCAAGGGTTAGCGTGCATAAAGCATACATTCACATGCACATATGCTCCTCTCCATGTGATCTATCTTTGCACAGCTTCAGATCTGCAGTAATTTACTTGCTTTTCAAATCCTATTACTAATGAGTCAACCAGATTCAATCTTGTTCCAATTCACTTATTGCCCAATTCCAATCACACATTGCCTTATCAATTCTAATGGTCTAATGTCCATCCAAAGCAGGGTCAACTCAAGTGGTAGGAAGGCCACAAAAGGCCAAGCTCATTCATACTAAGGAGAAAGAGATGGCACCCCATCCCATGAAAACAACATAACAGAGATGGTATGTAGCTCTTAAGAAATCTGATTGAGTATCTAGGTAAATGTAAAAGTCACCCTTGCTTGAAAGCCAGTCATATCTGACTATGATTCAGTGCTCATCTCTGTTTATAGCCAAAGAGCCAGCACAGTCTGCATCTGTAGATGTTTCCATGGACATGTGGCAGCCATGCCTCAACACTGGGGTGCACGGAATGCTGTTTATCTTCCCACCAAAGTGATCCCTATTTATCAGCTTGCAATCTCTTGTTTTCAAACTACTAGGTTGGCTGTATCTGGGACAGAGACAGGAGCTCACTCCATCCTGCAGTACTCCGGAATCGAACTATGATCTTCTAGTCAGCGAGTTCAGTGTCTTAGCCACTTGATCCACCACAGTCCCTTTGTAAATCTAGGATAGGCTAATCTATACCTATAAAAAGAGGGTTGGGCAATAAGTGTCCGGCACATGTGTCCACATCCATCCAGCCTTTCCCATAATAAGCCGGCCACACTTACCTTGCCAAACTGGGACCATCCCCATGAGGGTCTGGGGGCCGAGAGTGGGGCCTAAGCCCCACAAAATGGGGAAAAGAATGAACTACAATTCCCATGGTGCCATGGGAGAAAAACAGCAGTTTAATAACAGCTAGGCCAGAAAACAGAATGTTCAAGAGAGCTGATTTGCATATTGGACTGTGATTGGTTGGGAGAAAATCTAGCCAAGACTGGAAGGCACATCCCAGTAAGCCTCCATCAACACACAAATCAGTCTGCTTCTGCAGACGTTTCTGTAGTCATGTGGCAGGTATGAATAGACACTGGAGCACATGTAACGCTTTTTACCTTCTCAAAAACGTGGTGCCTTTTTATCAACTTGCAATTCCTTGCTTTCGAACAAAAAGGTAGACAGGAGCTGGGAGAAAGACGGGAGCTCATTCCGTTCTGCAATACTCAAGAATCGAAATGCTCACCTTCCACACCCCAGTAAGCCTCCATCAACCTACGAATCAGTCTGCTTCTGCAGACGTTTCTGTGGTCATGTGGCAGGCATGACTAGACACCACAGTCCCCGTAACGCTTTTTACCTTCCCAACAACGTGGTGCCTCTTTATCAACTTACAATTCCTTACTTTAGAACAAAAAGGTTGACAGGAGCTGGGAGAAAGACAGGAGCTCATTCCATCCTGCAATACTCAAGAATTGAACTGCTCACCTTCCACATTCCAATAAGCCTTCATCAACACACGGATCAGTCTGCTTCTGCAGACGCTTCCGTGGTCATGTGGCAGGCATGACTACACACCAGAGCACACGTCAAACCATCTATGACAAAAAAACTCTGCATCTGCATCCCAAACACACACACACAAAATCTATACCTATAAGAAGGTGGATGGGATGGGTGGTGAGTGTCCGGCATTAGCACCCACACCCGGCCCAACCATCCTGTACCGAGCCAACCACACTTACCTTAAGACACAAAAAGCATCGCCACAAGGGTCCTGAAACAGAGAGTGGGGCAAATACCCCACAAACATGAACAAAAAACCCTAAACGCCCCAGCATCCTCTGCGCCGTGCCACCCCTCAGCCAATCAGGCTGAAGGACGCAAGTGTGGAGGAGGCCAGGAAAGCTGGCGCGTGCAAAATAAAAAATGGCTCATTGCAGCAGGAGTGCAAGGACAGCGAAGGCGGATGCAGCACTTCACCCCCCCCTAGGGTAAGTTGAGGGGAACAAACAAAGACAGCAGGCAGTGATTCATCAGGGGAGGCGCTCTCCCTGCTGGATCACTGGCTGCCACCTTTGTATTACCCTCACTACTGTTTTGAGAACTGACACGAAACAGTGGTGGGGGTAATAGAAACGCGGCAGCCAGAAATCCACCAGGGAGAGCACATCCCCTTACAGATCACTGCCTGCTGCCTTTGTTTTTTCCCCATTAACTGTTTCAAAGGCTGACACGAAGCAACCTTCGAAACAGTTAATGGGGAAATGCAAAGGCGCCAGCCAGTGACCTGTAAGGGGAGGCGCTCTCCCTGGTGGATCGCTGGCTGCTGCCTTTCTATTACCCCCACCACTGTTTTGGGTCAGCTCTCGAAACAGCAGTGGGGGTAATACAAAGGCGGCGGCCAGCGATCCCCACATGAAATGCTGCCTGCCGCCTTTGTATTTCCCCCTCAACTGTTTCAAATGTTTATACAAAAAAAACCCCATCGATACAGTTGAGGGGGAACAAAGGCCTCCCACCACCAACGGCAGGGAAAGGGGGAAATAAACGCTTCCGCCGCCCCCTTCCCTCCCTACTCACCTGGGTGCAGCCTCCACACCTGCAGCCTCTTCTCTCTCTCTCTCACTCACTCACTCACTCACTCACTCTCTTCCCCCCCCCTCTCTCTTCTCCCCCCTCTCTCTGTATTGTGTGTGGTTGTGTTGTGTGTGCCCAAAACCACCCCAACCACCAACACACAAGTTATATCTGCCCTGCTGGGCTCGGCAAAAAATGCTAGAAAAGTTGATAAAACTATTCTGCTATTTTGGTGTCTGTGACACTATGAAATCAGGAGCACTTGGCCTCCCTTGCTTATGAACAGCCCACCAAGCCACAATAAATCATACTAGAGTAGACCCATTAAATCAGTGGGGATTTGATGAATTAGATTAGATTAGATTAGATATTTATTTATACGCCTCCCTCCTGGTGCAAGCACCACTCAGGGCAGCTTACAATATAAAGAAAAAACAATATGTAAAGCACACTATACAGTAAATACAAAAACCCTCATTTTCAGGCATAATTCTTTGCTTTAAACAACTATGGTTCTGAACATTGTTTCTGCTCCCCTTAACATGTAAAAAGGACTGCGTGGGAGAGAGAAAAACCTCAATATGAATTAGATTTTCTAATATTCTTTTCCATTTTCTATGGGCTTTCTTTCCCTTCTTTAGTTTTCATTTGCATGAAAGAGACCACAAAAGAACAGAACTGGATTCATATGATGCCAAACCATAGGCAGTCTGAGAAAAGAACAGTATATGTCTTCCATATTGAAACAAATTGACTTTAATGTGTATTTTTCAAAATTATACTGTACGTGTATAAAAAGACATGGAAAGTGCATTCATGGAAAAGAAAGAGTCATCATTCTATGAAATAAGAAGTATGTATCTGTATGTGGTGGTACAGTAAAACCCTGTATAACGATTGCATCGTACAGCAATGAAATCGTACAACGATTGTCTTTTTTTTAAAAAAAAAATTGTATCATACAATGACGAAAATCATTTTACAATACAAAAAATGTTTTTTTTTAAAAAAAGGCAAAAGCCAGGTGGCTTTGGGGTGGCATGGGGGAGCCTTTCCCCCGCCCACCCAAAGCCCCTTTGTGAACTGGCAACGCTGGGCTGCTTCCCCCCCAGGAAGTGTGTTCCCAGGGGGAGAGTAGCCCAGCGCTGGTAGCGAAAGGGATTCTCGGTGGTCCCTGTGCCATTTCGGCAAGTGGAACATCGAGAATCCCTTTCGCTAACAGCGCAGGTGTGCTTTTGGCTGGAAAAGCGCTTTCCCAGTAGTAAAGCGCTTCTCTGGCCAAAGTCACCCCTGCGCTGTTAGCGAAATGGATTCTTGCTGGCCCTCCTGCTGCTTCCACAAGGGTACCAGTGGGAATCCCTTTTGCTAAAAACACAATTTACACAACTCATACATAAGTATGAGAAAGCTGAGTATGAGAAAGCATAAGCATGAGAAAGCTGTAGCAAACACAGAGATCAATGGCCACAGAGTCATTTTCTTCTGCATTTTAAAACATACAGTATTCAGAGAATAAATAAAACAAAGCGAGGGAGGGAAGTAAGACTAAACAATTGTGGCACCTTAAAGATGATCTGAGAGCCTTGGTGGTGCAGTGGTTAAACTGCTGTACTGTAGCTGAAAGGTTGTGAGTTCAATCCTGACAGGAAGCTCCAGGTGGATTCAGTTTGGGGGCAAAATGCTAATTACCTTGTGAACCGCCCAGAGAGTGCACTAAGCACTATGGGGTGGTAGATAAGTATAATTGCTTATTGCTATATATTTAATGTTAGCTTTCGTTGATTAAGTCCACTTTTTCAGAAACACAAGAGTGAGATTTCATAGCAATAATTTATACATGGCATCATGACCAGGTGGGTATACAGAAGAACATAATGGTTGGCTAATATAATCAATACAATTGCAATTCCCATTAGACTTGGTAATTACCAAAGATTATTGATTGATAATTAGATTTATTTCTGTGAAGCTTCTTTTTGTGAAGTGGAAATTGTTTAGCCAATGAAGACAAAATAATCATTGTGGCATTATACAATTGATTGCACATTCTAAATGCAAGGTTTGAAAGGTAAACTCATTACCAATTGTGAGTATGAATTCAGCCAGCACCTGGTTAAGAAGCAGTAATTTGCAGCCAAGATTTACACAATTTCTCAATTCACACAATTTCTCGTAGTAGTAATAACCGTGGGCTGTCAGTCTGATTCCAATTTAGGCTGACCTTTTCCAGAATTTTCTAGATAGAAAATAAACAGAACGTTTATCGTTCCCGTCTTCAAGCTCCCTGAAACTTTGCAGCTTGCACATGGCCTCTGCTTCATCTTTCATGTCCAGATCAAACTTTGGACTGAAAAAATGAAGCGACTTTCTTGGCCTTATTATTGGCCTTAATTAAATCTTTGTAGGTACATGTTTCTTGTAGTAATTGACAGACCAGTAAATGAGCCGGATTCTGTATCTCTCCACAGTCACACAGTGTGTTGTTGTCTGCCAGCAGTATACGGCTACCTATTCAAAAATTTCCCCCGGTGGCATAGTGGTTGACGCTGATCTGGAGACTGGAAGGTTGGGTTTCGATATCTGAGAGCTGCACTTGCGGACATGAAATGAGCTTCATTCTGGCGTCCCATGAGCAGAGTTTCTCCAGCAAAAATCCTTTCAACCCAGCATAATCTCTGACACGAAATTATTATTGTGTTTGCGAACTTCAAAGAAGCAGCTGGCTGTTTGCTACTGGATCTTCCTGCAATGTATGATATTCATCAGTTTTTTATTATTATTAATCAATGTAATGCAGAGCAGTATTATCCTCAGGGAACCAAATCATAATTATTGTGATGCTTCATCAAGACACATGAAGAAAGTCTGAAAGTACAGGACACACTGAGCCTAGGAGAAGGATGTGTTGGCAATGTCAAAGAAAATGCTGGCCAGTGAATGACACACATAGTCAAGCTCTCCACTCTTGGGTACAATGTAGTAACAAGACTTGACGGCAGTAGACAATTGATGCTTCCCCAGGACCCATCCTTCTGTGTGATTTCTGGACATGAATTCTTATGGAGCTTCCAAATGTTTTCAGTATTCTGGTTATTTGTTTCTGATGTGTTGTTAGCAACTGTCCTCTCTTGGCTTTTAGTTACAATGACTAATTAAATTATATTGCACAGAGTTCTTAGTCTATCTCAAATGAAATGGGAGAAAATGACAGTTATGACTCCACCATATGTTACTCTTTAGATGGCTTGATAGCTCCAGAGGTTGGAAATTTGATTCCCTGCTGTGCCTCCTGGGAGAACAAGCCAACCTACGAAGCCCTGGGCAAGCCGCAAAGTCCCAGGGTGTCCACAGAAGAACGGAACAGTGAATCACTTCTGTATATCCTCTATCTAGGAAATGCTGGAGAGAGTTGCTGTAGGTAAAAATTGATTTGATGTCAAGCAATTATTGTTGTTGCTTGCTGTCATGTTTCAGACCAGGTCAAGATGTTGGCTGCCTGAGGCAGCCTAAAGCACTTCTCACAAGTTAATACACATCACATCGAAGACCATCCAAGTTATTGTGATTTTTGAGAGGGGAAATCAGTGTGCCTCTCCTTCTGTCTTCTTCAACCTCCTTTACCTTTTTAATGTTTTTGTTATTATTTTGGTATCAGGATCATGGCTTCCCAAAGCCATTCCCCACCCACCCCTTTCCACCTCATAAAGCTATGCTCTGAAGACAGCGTGTATGACATTGTGGGGAAAGTGATCCTGCATGCAGATTGCCTCATAACTACTTTGCCATGTCAGCAATAAATCTTATCTGACATTTGATAACTGTGAAATCACTACGAATGAAAGCATTGATACAAGTGGTTGGTGAATTCTAAGGGCATTTAGAAGATTTGGTTGAGAGAGAAGGAGAGGAAACTCGAGAGGATTAGAATTGTAGCATCCCAGGGAAAGAGTTTTAAGTCCTAGTCACAAAGAGCATGAGGCAGACCCAGAGGAAGGTGGATACGTGGGCCAAATAAAATGGTGCCACAGCCAGGGCCAGTCCATGCGCCGTAGGTTGAGAATCCCCGACCTAGATGCAGTAAAGGTCTTAAATGGTATAAGTCAGCTTTCTCTATTTCCTATCCTGGGGCAGGTTAGGTTTGAAAGAGAAATGACAACCATCTGACACATCTGCTTTGATTTGGATTCCTACATTGAGCAGTGGATTGGACTCGATGGCCTAAAAGGTCCCTTCCAATTTATTGATTCTATGATTCTATGTTCCTATGGTTCTGTGAAACCAATAAATGGCATTGTGTTCCCCAGGGTTTCCTGTGGATTCCCCATGCCCCAATGGCATGGAACGGCCCGCGCAGAGGCCACTTCAGTGAGAATGCTCCTGGCCCGTGGGCTCTGCGGGCAGAGAAATTAAGGGGGGTGGATTAATAATAGGGTTTGATTCACCCAATTATGACCTGATCGACGGTTCCGCTGAGGAGGCATTCCTCTAGCCTCTGTTACCCATTAAGGTAATCACTCATCTCCGAGTTTAGCATAATCCCTGGTGCAAATAGTGGCCATATTTACCCCGGTCCAAGCCCTAGACAATGGTGTTTCCCCTGTCAATGTTTGCCCATGCTAATTAACTTCCCCAAGAGAGATTCCCCATTAACCTGAGTAAATAGGTGATGTGATTTTTCCTGCCTTGCCTTCTGATCTATAAATGTCGATAACTTTCCTTCAATAAACCACTGATCTGATCTCGCTCCATACTGCCTCGTATAGTTTCTTGATCAGTCTCCTCCGGGACCCCACGGCCGTCCTAGCGGCCCCGATTCCTACAGTTTCCTTTTGTGTGTGTGACAGTCCTGGATTTAAAAGAGAGGTTGGTGCAGGAATAAGAGACGAAAGTTAAGATCCCTCAGGACAATTCTCGAGTGGTAAACTGCTCCTATTTCCGGCCTTATTCAATGGAAAGCCAGACAGGCGAATGTTTTAAAAAGAAAATAGGGATCCTGCTAAACAATGAAACCAAAACAGCTGGAAAAAATAGAAAGGAGACAAGAGCTCACTGAAATCCAGATGCTCTGTGTGCGTTTTCTCCTCTGATAATTAAAATAAATGACTGTGACAAAAGGCACTTCGGTTCTTGAGGCTCAAATTAAAACAAAAAAGATGGTACATGACAGAACCAAGCTAAGGAAGCTTTTCCAATGACTGGAAGGACCCTTGAAAATCCATGTCTTGTGGCTAAGATCCAAATGGAGTGACAGATTACACTAGTATCCTTCTTTCCGTGAAGTGGATTAGATTTTGAATCCCTTGCTTTGGTTCACATTGAACATCAGCCATTTGGAATTCATGAAAAATGGCAGAAATAAAGATGCTGGGCGCTTTGTATATTCTTTCAGGCCATGGCTGCATCGCATCTGATCTACAGGGTGTCCCAAAAGTTGGCATAGATAGGGGAAATGGGAAATTTGAGCTAAATCTACCTTTTATGTACAAAATGTTCATTGCAAAAATGTATAAAATATTTACAAAATATTCTCCACGTGTTCTTTACATATACGCGCGCGCGCACACACACACACACACACACACACACACACACACACACACACACACACACACACACACACACACACACCTTCTTCCCCCACTCATATCTGTTTTTATGCAGCTTTGCCTATGTGTGGAGACTGTAGCATACCTGTCAAGTTGCTGGTGTCCAAATACGGGAAAGTTTCCGGGTGCCAGCATTGGCGCATGCGTGCCGCTGCCTCTGACATCAGAGGCAGCAATGGGCATGCACAGTAATCCCTGTGCACATGCGCAGTAACCCCTGCATGCATGTGCAGAAACCCCTTCAGTCAGAAAGGGGGTTACAGTGCATGCGTGCCCATCAGAGGCAGCGGTACGCATGCACAGTAACCCCTTTTCTGGTTGTTCAAATACGGGATGCCGGCGGGAAGGAGTGTTACAGAATGCTGAATTGCTGGAAATCCCAGCCAAAATGGGATACTTGACAGGTATGGACTATAGTAATGCAACACAGACCACTAGCCAGCTATGTTGATCCATCAGGAGTCCAATAAAGACCACGTTTTGCTTGCAACCAGGTCTGCTGAAACTGGATGAAAGGAGCAATGAGCTAGGAAGCACTTGGTAAACTACTATAGAAATCTAGACTTCTTTTTCTCTCTCGATATGGTGCTCTCTGTCAGTGCATAGAAAGGTTTTGGTTTTGGATGGACTATATTTATCAGTGCTGGCTGGGATTTATTGGAAGATGCAGCCCAAAAACTTAACAGAATGGGCTAGAAATTAACTTCTTTTCTAAATGCTAAAAATGCTTGTTAGATCACAGCCTGAACTCTACGCAAAAGCATAAGGAGACGGTGTCACTGAATATTTATCATACCCCCCTGCTTCCAAAAGTGAACGCTGCTTCCAAAGTGAAAATTGAGAAAACTTTGTTATGAAATTGTTGGGGTGTGCAATGCTTTTTCATTTTTGGTTTTCTTTTCTTTTAGAGAAAACAAGTCATTGTTGAGCCTCCCTAACAGCAACTTTGACTCAACAGCTGTGGTCCCCGTGAGTGCAAATGGCCATTTCCAGCTTTTCTGGCAAAGTGCGAGCCAGCCAGGCCTCTCAGCTTTTTTGCAAGCTCATTGACAATAAAGAGACCCATTTGCTGACTTTGGCATGGGAACACACAGCAGGGAGTCTCCCCCTGTTTATATAAACTGTAGAAAATTGAAAGCCATTTTCTACACAGCGTCCACTACAACGGCATCTTGAAAATAACACTTAACGAAGACTTCTGCAGTTCGGCATTTGATTATAACAACAGCCACAGGAAACAGTCCAGCTGCATGCTGCTTCCTGTGGCTTCCGAGGCAATAATGAAGCTGCAGGAGGAGTAACTTTGCCTTTGACCCCACCTGATCTTTAATCCACAGTTCAGAAATATTTTCTCAAAGTAAAGGAGGCAACAGGGTACTGCAGTGGCTCAAGTCGCTAAGATGCTGACTGGGAAGCGGAAGGTCAGCAGTTCGATTCCCGAGTACTGCAGGACGGAAATGAGCTCCCGTCTTCATCCCAGCTCCTGCCAACCTAGCAGTTCGAAAGCAAGAAATTGCAAGTAGATAAATAGGGACCACTTTGGTGGGAAGGTAACAGCGTTCCGTGCGCTCCGGTGTCTAGTCATGCCTGCCACATGACCACGGAAATGTCTGCAGAAGCAGACAACGCTGGCTCTTCGGCTTAGAAACAGAGATGAGCACTGCACCCTAGAGTCGGATACGACTGGCTTTCGAGCAAGGGAAACCTTTACCTTTACTAAGGAGGCAACATCGCAGTGTGTTGTCTTGTTCAGATTTTCTGCCTTCAAAGAACCTCCCTATGTCAACTCATCTGGCAAAATACACCAGCGTATTTACCGTGGGTGTTGTGGAGAATTTGTAAGGAAATATTGTAGGTCTTCTTCTTCTGACATGTCCAGATCAAACTTTGAACTGCCAAAATGAAGCCACCTTCTTAACTTTGTCGTTGGCCAAACTTAAACCCAGCAAATGGGCTGGATTCTTTATCTCTCCACATTCACACAGTGTGTTGTGGTTTGCCAGCAGCCCCCACTTGAGCATGTTATTCTTGCATTTAGTGACTCCAACCCTCACCCTATTTAGGGTCCTCCAAGTGACATAGGGAAAGTAAAGTTCCTCAGCCATATCCTCCTTTAACGTTATTCCTTGTTTAGTGGCTTCCTTTTTCCATCTTCTAATTTGATTTTGCTCTTGTATACCCTCAAAGATCTTTGTTGTTGCCATAAAGCTCTTCTGAATCTGAGTTGGTGAACTTGAGGTCCTTCTCTTGCTTAGTTCTCTCAATGTCTGTTGCTATTTCTCTCCTTAGGAAACCAACCCCTAGCATCATTGGATAGAGAGCATCTTGTGTCTGGCTATTTCAGGTATGGAGCCTGGCCTTGGATGGCACACTTGATGTGGAGCAAAGATTAGGCTATCCCCAAACAAGCAGGTCCCCACATGAGGAGACCAGTGATGGTAAACAAAGTGTGTTTTAGGAGGGGGGAATATGGCTTATTATTCTTAACATTGTATTGGCAGTACACCAATATACGTCTTACTCACGGACATAAGGTAGGCAGTTCTAGTTTTTGGAGAGAAGTCACTGTTTGCCTGAATGAAGAATTTTGTAAGGGCATTCTGCTCTACAAAGTCTTTTTATTGCCACTATGGTTGGTTTAAACCACTTTATCTGTTCGTAAAGAATCAGAGGAACTGATGATATAATATTGAGTAGGCCTTTGATGCTGACAAGGGAAACTTGTTGTATATGATGGAAACAGATAAAATCAGTGAAGTCCAAACAAAACAGATGAGATCAGATCACAGTGGGAAAGGTAAAGTAAATTCTGTTTAAGACAGGACAATAAAGAAGGAGAGAGATGAAAACAGGACCATGGACAGGCCTTTAAAAATAGACATTTGGCTAAGAATCTCTCCTAATAATGCAACCACATGAAAGTGTTGCCCCAACAGGAAACTAAGCTCGCTGAAGTTCAGTACAGGACAATAAGATCAAAGCAGTGGTAGGATTCATTGTTGTTGTTTTTACTACCTACTCTGCGGGCGTGGTATGGTGGGCGTGACCAGGGGAAAAGCCCTGTGTTGCACCCGAATTAGGACTACTTTATTTCAAAACTTGGATGGGTGGGGCCAGCCAGAATTTCTGCTACCGGTTCTGGCAAACTGGTGCGAACCTGCTGAATCCCACCACTGGATCAAAGAAAATGACAGAAACACGACTGACATTTGAGGAATGCCATTTTGAAGAGGTGCAGTAGAGGTTTCCCCACATTCTCCTGACTTTACACCACTGGACTTCTACCTATGAGGAACCTCAAAGGATTTGGTGTATTGTAGAAAACTGGCTACTCTGGCAGTGCTTTGGGATTATGGCATTACAATACAATGCAGCAATACAACTGGACACAGTGGTCAATGTTGCTCAAGCACTAGTTCACCACAATCAGACGTGTCTGAAGAATGATGGTAACTACTTTGAGCACCTCTTGTAATTGCAGAATTACAATTTGTATTGTATTCATTTTTGTTATTGGTATATAGTGAGTATTACAATTGTAATACAATTGTTTTCCTTTCTTAAAATGTGTGTTCATTTTTGGCACTCTCTGCATATTGACAATTCTCCCTCTCTGGGACCACCCTGAATCTGTAAGCCAACTTGGGTTCTTTTCAAAATAAAGGCTATAATTCAAGGAAAGGCCAAAGGCAAAAGGAGAAGGGAACAGCAGAGGATGAGATTGTTAGACGGCATTGTTGACATGGTGGGCATGGATCTGGGTGGATAATGGATGGTGATTGATAGAGGAGCCTAGTGTGTTGTGGTCCATGGGGTCACGAAAGGTCAGAATCAACTGTACAACTGAGCAACAAACATTTTAACAAATGAATATAAATATCATGGAAGTCTTAGCCATTTGCCACAAACAAGAAAGGCAACAGAGACTCTTCAGCTTTTTCATTAGAACACATTGACCATCATGGAATTATTTGGGGAAGACTATGATCTTGGGTGTTATGTGGGAAAGTGTCCTGCTGGATTGAAGAACCAGAGCTTGTTTAGAGAACATCACCCTGCTTTATGCCAAAGATACTACAATGTGCTTAGTAAAAAGTTTTGTTGGCAGCAACTGGAGGAGGAAGCAGGTGGAAAGAGGTAGGGGCCAAATTGCGATGTGGGAAACATCTGTGCTTCAACGGAAGCAAGGAATCAGAGATACATGAACAGAAAATAGAAAAATGTGTAAATGATGACTTATTTATTTTCTAAGAAATAGAATAGGAACCTAATACTGTTACAAAGTTGGTAAAACTGGCAATACCATTATCCCTTTCTATTAGCTTATGGTGTGACTACATGAAGCTCAATTCTGATGACAATGTCTCAGAAAAGACATCAAACAGCTGGGAAAGAAAATACTGTAAAGGCAACAAAAATGATCAGAAACCATGGGGCCAAGACTATAATATGGGAACTTTATCTAAAGGGGAGCAAATAGAGAGGAGCCTAGTAGTGATGTGTAACTTTAGTCACAGTATTAACAAAGTGAACAGAAAGAATATTTTTCTCATCCTTTCATACAGTACTACTAAAACTTGGGATCACTCACTCAAGCTGAAATGTTGGGGAATTTCATGTTGAGTATATTAAAACAACCCCACCATGCAATGGGTTGTTAATGTAAATTATGTATATAACCAACCAAGAGAAAAGTTTTCTAATTTCCCACCTTTAGGCTCACCTGACATGATTAAGCTGCTTGCTGTTCTGGTTTTATTCAGTCATTTGTTGTGTGTGTTGTTCCAGCTATTATTCTGTTAGTCTTGCTTTCTCTCCTATGTTTGCCTTACAAGCAAAGCATGTTTGTTTAAATGAAAACCTATTGTAAAGAACTCTTTTATCAACCAAAGCAACTGTTCGCTAATCTAAAGCAACAGTAAGTAAAGTACTATTTTCTTATATTTCAAAAACACATGTGGGGTGTTTAATTGCTGGCTAGAATGGGGACTGCAGTGGCTCAAGTTGCTAAGACGCTGACTGGGAAGCGGAAGGTCAGCAGTTCGATTCCCGAGTACTGCAGGACGGAAATGAGCTCCCGTCTTCGTCCCAGCTCCTGCCAACCTAGCAGTTCGAAAGCAAGAAATTGCAAGTAGATAAATAGGGACCACTTCGGTGGGATGGTAACAGCGTTCCGTGCGCTCCGGTGTCTAGTCATGCCTGCCACATGACCACGGAAACGTCTGCAGAAGCAGACAACGCTGGCTCTTCGGCTTAGAAACAGAGATGAGCACTGCACCCTAGAGTCGGATACGACTGGCTTTCGAGCAAGGGAAACCTTTACCTTTACCTTTAGAATGGGGAGTGTAATGCTTGGGGAACCTGCAAACTATAAGTAAAACTATTTGTAAAGCTGCCCCGCCTACTGCTGTGTATAAAAAAAAAACTTAACATTTCAGAACTAGGAATTTTTTCACATAATACATAGGCTGTAGGATTTTTATACCAAAAGGTATAAAGGATAAACCCCCATTTTGTTGTCTTGAAAAAGGAATTCATGGAAAATAAGAGTAAAATACTAGTCAGGATAGTGTCTATTAACCCCTGTATCAGAGGCAATAAGTCCCCTCATGCTAGCTTTTGAGGAATATAAGGGAGCCATTGTATCTATGTTTTGTTTGTTCCCATAAATCAGGAGTTCTCAACCTTTTTAAGCTAGGGGCTGGGTCATGCTCCCTCAATCAGCTTTGGGGGCCAGACAGCCATTTTGCCCTTCCTCCACCACATGGCACTTCCTGGTGCGGTGGAGGGGGGGCACATGAAATGGTGCCACGGGCCGCTTTTGGCCCATGGGCTTAGGGTTGCCATATGTCCTGGAAAACCGGGATTGTCCCGGATTCAAGGTTGGAAAAATAGCTATCATTATATTACGTTTGTTTTGTAAAAAGGCTATTTTGTACTTCTGTCCCGGTTTTGTGAGAGATAATTATAGCAACTCTACGCGGGCTGCAGGTTGAGAATCCCTGCCATTAATATACATTTGACAACTATGGGAACAGACTGCTGAACTTATTGTGCTCTTGGCTAAATATAGCAGGACTCTTCATATGTACAGTATTTACATTTTTGGATACTGATATTCACATGCAGTACAGTGTGGTGGTGGTGTCCAACAAAGGTAATGGTACCACATTAGGCAAAAGCTTTTGTAGAGAATATTTGCCCACCACACTTCACATCCAGAGGGATAATTTGCTAAGAGGATAGGCCCCCATACAGCCTGTAGGAACTCTGAAGAATACTCTAGGCTTCTTGCCGTCATGCTGAGCTATCATTTCAAGAGAAAAGAATGGGTCTAGAGATTTTACTTACAGAGTTAAAAAGAAACACATTTTATCTAATTGCTAAAAAAGAAAAATAAGACCTAGAATTCCATGGAGCTCCAAAATATCCATGATTTTTTGGCCAAAAAACAAAACACTGAGATGACTTGACAGTCAATTGACACATTACAAACAATTTACAGAGACTTAATTTTGTTTTGTTGGTATTACTCATTAAAGAGTACACTTAATTTAACCATGATGTATGGCTACTGCCAATGTATCCTGTAGTCTTTCCACACACAAAAGGTCTGGACATGAGCCTACAAGACTGCCAATGGCCACTTGGATCAAAATCTCTTGCAACAATGCTTTGATGATCTAAGAAAACATTGTGGTCAATAAAGTATGCTAAAAGTCCTCCTTGCTCGAAAACCGGTCATGTCCGATTCTAGGATGTGGTACTCATCTCTGTTTACAGCCAAAGAACCTGTGCTGTCTGTGTCTCCATGCATTTCTTGGTCATATGGCAGGCATGACTAGATGCCAGGGCACATGGAACACTGCTACCTTTCCCACCAAAGCAAGTACCTATTTATCTACTTGTAATTTCTTGCTTTTGAACTGCTAGGTTGGCAGGAGCTGGGACAGATGACAGACATTCACTCCATTACGCAGCACTTGGGTTTTGAACTGCTGACTTTCCGGTCGTCATATTCAGTGTCTTAGCTGCTAAACCACTGCTGCCCATAAAGTATACTATAGATATAGGTAAAGGTCACCCTTGCTTGAAAGCCAGTCATATCCGACTTTTGGGTTCAGTCCTCATCTCTGTTTATAGCCAAAGAGCCAGCGCTATCTGTGTTAGCAGATGTTTCCATGGAAAGTGGCAGGCATGCCTCTACACTGTTTACCTTCCCACCAAAGTGGTCCCTATTTATCTACTTGCAATTTCTTGCTTTCAAACTGCTAGGTTGGCAGGAGCTGGGACAGAGACTGGCGCTCATTCCATCATACAGTACTCAGGTTTTGAACTGCTGACCTTCCACCTCCCAGTCAACCTCTTAACCACATGAGCCACTGCAGTCCTTAAGTACATTGTTTAAAAGTCTACTGGTCTGGCTCCACCCTTAATCAATCAACTTGGAAGTGCATACAGTATGTAGTATTTTCAGTCATTGCCCATCAAGGTCTTTGCAACAGCTCCACCACTGCATGGGAGACTATACTAAGCCATCAGTGTAACCTTTACAGCAGGGGTGCCCAAACTACGGCCTGGGGGCTGGATCCAGCTCCTGATGCCAATTCATTCAGCCCATGACACCCTTGTTGCTCCTGGAAGCGGAAGTAAATCACGCCCGTGTGGGCGCGTTTTACTTCTGCTTCCAGGAGCGACGAAGGCATTTCAGGACAGATGAATTGGCATCGGGAGCTGGATCCGACCCCCTGGCCATAGTGACCGGCCCCCTGAACCACATGACCAGCCCATGGCCCAAAAAGTTTGGCCACCACTGCTTTATAGCATATTGTAACATAACAGCCAGTGAGGCATAGTAGATACTTTCTGAACTTGTTAAAATGTTACTGCTGTTCACAACAGAAACTTCTAAAACAGTTGTAACTGCATTTTAAAACCTTGCCAGAGCTTTGAAAGGTTACTTTTTGGGACACTAGCATCAAAAATCTTAAGATCATGGGAGTTATAACCAAAAAGTAAATTTCCCAAGCTTTGAGCCTTTCAGGTCAAATGAAAATACAGTGGAAAATACAGTGGTTCCACAAGTCGTGTTTTTATCCAGATTTTGCCGCTATGCAGTCCCTATGGGAGATGCTCTGCATAAGGACAAAAAAAAAAACCACTGCTAAAAAACATCATTATCCAGAGCATCGATACCAAATGCCCCGCATAAGGACATTTTTTGGCATTTTTTCGTCCTTATGCTGTGCATAATGAACGTTATGCGGATTTGTCCTTATCCGGTGCTGTTGTTATCCGGAGTTCCACTGTATTCATGACCGTTTTCAAACAGCAGCCCACTTCTCTAACCAACCAGAAAATGTGGCGAACATTCGTGGACTCTATATTGATTAGAGGGGAAAGTGGTAGGCCAGTACCAGATCAAATGAGTTTTTGGAAATAGTGAAAGATTGCTGTGACATACCGCATCCTGTACATTATGTACTATATTTAATTTTGATGAGTTTTAATATGCATAATAAGGCATTGCATAATTCTACAGCATTATGATGAAACTTAGAGATGTATTGGATTATTAAGTATATATTTTGTTTGTATTCCTTTTTATTTAACTTTCCTTTTTCTCTTTCTTTTTCTTCTTTTTTAGATTGTATTTGTATTTTTTCTTTTTGTTGATTCCTTTGCATTTGTTGATTTGTTTGTATTTTTTGAAAAAATTAATAAAAAATATTAAAAACAACCAGATGTTCAAAGAAGTGATGCTGTGGCAATGATCTCTGGCTAATCTCCACATTCACACATTTCCTTCAGTGGTCACAAGGATGCAGTTAACATATAAAAATTCATCAAACCAAGAATAAAGTTTAATCCTGCCAGCCCATTGTGTGCTGAACTCATAATGACTTCCCACTGAATCCATACTTGCGAGGTTCGTGGGACTCAATCCAAAGTGCATTTGTGTTCCAACTTTAACTTTACACTTCCTTGCAAAAGCCTACTGGACAAACCTTACCTTTAAATATATACATAAAACTTCCGATTGAGCTGCTCTCTCTGGTAATAACAGATGTAAAACAACATGTTTGTTGTTCAGTCACACAGTCGAGTCTGACCATTTGTGACCCCATGGAACAAAGCCCACCAGGCTCCTCTAACAACAAAAATGTACATAAAAATTTGAGAAAAGCTACCCTGTTTCCCCAAATATAAGACACTGTCTTATATTTTTTTAAAACTCCAAAATTAGCAAAAGGTCTTATTTTCAGGGGATGTCTTATTTTTCCATGAAGAAGAATACCAGTCTCGATCATGCTTCCCCACCCACAACCAAGGGAAGCTTCCCTTGGTTATGAGTGGGGAAGCGGGATCGAGACTGGCCTCAGCTGTGAGGCGGCCAGCGTGGCCCATAAGAAAGCCTGCCGCAACAGAGTATCGATTGCCTCCCCACTCACAACCAAGGGAAGTTTCCCCTGGCGAGAGCGGGATCGAGACTCCGATGCGGCAGGCCTTCTTATGGGCCACGCCGGCCGCCTCACAGCTGAGACCATGTTGTGTCCTAAAGCCTGTGCCTTTAAACAATGTACCTATCCATGTGTATCCAATGTAACCTTTTCTATGTGTAACATTGTAACCTCCAGCTGCATCACTGTAACCTTAATAGGACGCGAGCTAGTGACCACTAGATGGCAATAGCGAGCGTCCAAGCTCATTGGTCCAAGACTCACCTAGAACAACAGCGCGGGAAGATTCCCGCCACTACCTTCACCTGGACAAGAAGGGCGTGACCTGCAATGACGTCACGCAGCCTGTAGCCAATAGGCTATCAAGGAGCCACATTCAAATGTATAGCCACTGTATATATTGAGCTGTTCGTCCGCCATTACCTCATGTTCCCTCTGACCAGCATGTAATAAAGTTGTGTTAAGCCAGCTCTTCGGCTGTCCTGGTGTCCTTGGTCCCATACACCAAACACCAGTCTTGATCAGGCTTCCCACTTGCAACCAAGGGACGCTTCCCTTGGTTGCGAGTGGGGAAGCGCGATCAAGACTGCCCTCAGCTCAGCTGTGAGGAGGCGTTGGAGCCGGCCGCCTTACAGCCGAGACCAGTCTTGATCGGGCTTCCCCACTCACAACCAAGGGACGCTTCCCTTGGTTGCGAGTAGGGAAGCGCGATCGAGACTGGTCTTGGCTGTAAGGCGGCCGGCGTGGCCCATAAGAAAGCCTGCCACGTCGGAGTCTCGATCCCGCTCTCGCCAGGGGAAACTTCCCTTGGTTGTGAGCGGGGAGGCAATCGAGTCTCCAACGCGGCAGGCCTTCTTACACGCCGGGAGGAGGGGGCCGGCGGTGGAAGATGGCATACCGGTATTACAGTACTGTACCTGGCTCTGGCTTCACTCGTCCTTCTCTTCTGTCCCGGACACCGGATGCAGGGAGTGCATGCGATCGGATTGCCAGGAGGTAAGGGGGTCTTATTTTCGGGTGGGGCCTTATATTTCAAAGGCAGGAGGAAAAGCGGGGTGTCTTATTATGGGAGGAGGTCCTATAATCGGGGAAACACGGTACTACAGTAACAATTCTTAAGATGGGAGATTTGAACTTTTGATCAGACATACTTATCAGTCCCACCATCACTATCTGTACCACACATTCCTGGTGGTGCTAATGCTGCCAATGCTGCTAATGCTTCTTCTTCTTCATTTTCAAGTGCCGTATCTGATTCAAAATATTAGCTATCACCATGGCAATTACCCATGAAGATTGCCTTCTGAACAATATAATGCAGTGGCCATCCATTTGCCTTCCGTATTGCAGCATGACACCCATACCACTGATTGAGTTCCATGAGTCACTTTCTGGTCCTGATCTCTTTTTGCACACAAAGTCCTCCTCAGCTCCAGGCTAGTATTGATGAAGCTGCTGCTCTCCATCAAGATGGATGCAAGTGGGATTTAATCCAATTGGAGACCATCACCCTTCCCCATGAACTTCGCCACCATTAGTTCTCAGGGTTGTCAGGTTAGATAACCATCACTTGAAGAACCAATGCCAATGTATTGAGTCACTGGCACTATGGTCTACTCTATTATTATAGCTAGATAACCTGGCCAGACATCATTCTTATTCTTGTATATTCAGGATTGACTCATAGTTTCCTCACTGAGGAACTATAGGTAAAGTGTTGGGTATGTGCTTTGCATACAGAAGGATTATCCATCAGGTGAGATAAAACGACTCTATTTGTCATCCATCCAGTAGACCTGGTATTAATCAGAGTAGACCACAACTGCAGTCAATAATTAGGTACAGAATATCTCTCTGTATTTATATCAATGGATCACTTTCTTCGGAACGTTTAGGCATTTTTACTAAACTCCCACAATCCCTGAGCCAGAGTAACCAGTAGCTCATTAATATCTTTTGAAATTTGTTATCCGAGGAAATAAATGTCTCCAAGCTATGGGTCTAAGATATGGCAAGTAAAATAATTTTAATGATTTACTGGTCACAGTGTTTTGGAAGCACATAAACAGCCATGAGTAGTGGTACATCACTAAATTTGGTAATCAATCAATCAACCAGTCAACTAGTCCATCAATCTAATTCAGCCATGTAGTGAATTAGAATTAAAAATCACCATGAATTATGTTTTTTTTCCTCCAGTGTCTATTATTTTTCACTAGATGTGATGGAGATGCCATTGCAAAGATGATGAAATTAATGGGAGAGATCAACAGCAAGAGAAATCTACAGTACTTTAGAGGCGGCTATTAAGTGAGATTCACTCTAACAGTTGCTACCTATTCCAGTTCAAAGCAGAAAGGAAATGGATAAAGTGTATAGCTGACTGTTCTGCTGTCTTTAGAGCAGCTGCTCTTCCATAAACCAATAACCACTAGATCAGAGTGTTCTGCCAAGCATTTTACAAAAGCGATTTTTCCAGTCCCTTTTGATGTTCACCAAAACATTTATGAATCAAAACAAAGCAAAGGCCTTTAAAAAAAAAAACAAACACCTTAGCTTCTTTGTGGCAGGCCAGTCTTCTGTTTTCATAGCTATGACCCCAATGTAGCTTTGTACTATGAGCACAATGTAAACAGAGTCCTGTGTGAGGTTGGAAATAGATGTCATGTTGGGTGGGTGGGTAGTTCTTTGGACTCAGACCTGTTGAAATCCCACCTTTTCAAAAGCAGTTTATCCATGTGTCCTGATTCACAAAAGGCTGTTGTCTGTTGGAAAATGGACCAACAGAGAAGTTCTGTTTAAAGCAGGGATTTTCAACCTGCGGCCCGTAGGCCATATGTGGCCCACGACACCATTTCATGTGGGGGACCCGCCACCTCCACCACACCAGGAAGTGCCATGTGGTGAAGGAAGGGCAAAATGGTTGTCTGGCCCCCAAAGCTGTCTGAGGGAGCATGACCCAGCCCCCGGCTTTAAAAGGTTGAGAACTCCTGGTTTAAAGGCATTCCAGTCCAATTCTTCTAGTTGAAAAATAAAGAACCATAAGAAGAGAGAGCAGGAATTTTGAAGTTGCCCATCAGTATCTGTGTTCTATTCTGATGAGATATATTGCATTTCTACAGAAATTATAGCAATTATTTATAAATATACAGTATATGTAACAATATGGCATTTTAGGCACCTATCTCTTCTCTTTTGTTCTTCTATTTTATAGTACATTTTTCTCCTTTATTTTTGTTTGCCAGTGCAAGATCTAATTATGTCAAAGTATTCAGACCTTACATTAGTGTTTCCTAACCTTTGAGTTTTGAACTTCAGTTCAGAGAAGCCTAAGTGAATTCCCCAAAGCACTGATCAGCCAATGTACTGACAGGCTTTTGGGAATTGAAGTGCCCTGTGGGGTATGAGCCCCATGTTGGGAACCACTGAGGGCCTGCACGCCGGGGATCACAACGTCTCCGAAGGCAAGCTGGGGAACAGAGCCTCCCATCTGCGCCTTCCTTTGGGGGAAGGCGGGTGAGTGCGCTTACCCCCAGCTTCCTGCAAAGGAAGCCGGCTTTTTTAAAATGTTGTGTGATAAATGTATCGCATAACGTTAAAAACCGGATAATGCTAAGACTCGTGGAACCAAGTTTTAGCGTTATCCAGGGTTTTACTGTATTTTAAATATAGAGGCTTGCATTGTCAAAAACAGAGCAAACACTTGGGGCCCTGGGTGCGAGGAGGAGGAGGAGGAGGAGGACAGTCAGCCGGCCCAGTTGCCTGGTGCCGGCTCTAATCTGGAGTCTGAGCCTGAGGAGGACCTGTTGCCAGTCACTCAAGCCACAACCAGCCCAGATCAGGATGGTGAGCAGGAGGACATGGATCTGGCAGCCAGCTGTCACTTTGGAGCCAGTCACTCAGGGCCAAGCCAGGCCAGACGATTGACAACTAGGCCAGGTGCCAGCAAATGGGATGACAAAGAGGTGTAGGGCCTCATTAAGACAGGCCTTGCAGCTGAGGAGGAGTGCCCAGACACGCCTCTTGAACCGGCCCTCAGCTGTGGGGTTTGACTCTCCTTAAAGCTAGGGCATGTCGGCAAGCTCTTTGTCAGACCAATCTTTCCCTACTTGGACCCTGACACTGGGAGACCTGGAATGAAACCCTTGGAACCCTGAAGCCCTGCATGTGACCTTGATGACACCTTGGAAAACTCATTGAACCTACAGTTGCTATCAACCGGCTTTGACCTTGGATTCCTGGCGATGACCCTGCTTAGTCCCTGAAAACCTACTGTAAGACTCCCTCTCTTACCTTCAGTGCGGGCCACAACAAAAACATTGAAAGTAAAAATATGCAAAGTAAAAAACATTTCAGCTTCAAGCAGTCTTAAGCATATTTAAAAGATACACAGTGAAAAATGTTTTCAATAGTTCACCTATTGAATTATTGAGAATTATTTCACCTAGTCATGAAGTATATGCAGAGTAAAGTCTATACTGTTGATATGGTGTAGCTGCTGAAGAAGCCTGCTGCCTTCACTCATGTATTCATTACAATTTTTCATTCATATTTATTTATTTCTTACATATTGCAAGGTAAACCATAAGCAACCTGCTTTCAAATGGTAAAATATTTTGATTCTGTGACCTTGCTTGACTGAAGAGCAAGATAACTGCTGTAGTAAACTATAAACAGGGGACTGCAGTGGCTCACGTGGCTAAGACGCTGACTGGGAGGCAGAAGGTCAGCAGTTCGATTCCCGAGTACTGCAGGACAGAATGAGCTCCCGTCTTTGTCCCAGCTCCTGCCAACCTAGCAGTTCCAAAGCAAGAAATTGCAAGTAGATAAATAAGGACCACTTCGGTGGGAAGGTAACAGCATTCCGTGCACTCCGGTGTCTAGTCATGCCTGCCACATGACCACGGAAACATCTGCAGAAGCAGACAGTGCTTCTTCAGCTTTGAAAGAGAGATGAGCACTGAACCCTAGAGTCAGATACGACTGGCTTTCGAGCAAGGGAAACCTTTATCTTTGAACTATAAACAATACTGTTCAAACTTCTCTTTAAAGTGGAACATAAAAGTTTTAAGACCGATGTCTTCTATACTCCTTGTGATTGTTTTAGGACTATAAGAAATTGCAGGTAGATAAATAGGTACCGCTTCGGTGGGAAGGTAACAGCATTCTGTGCGCTCCAGTGTTTAGTCAGACAGCACTGGTTCTTTGGCTGTAAACAGAGATGAGCACCATACCTTAGAGTCAGATATGACTGCCTTTCAAGCATGGGTGACCTTTACCTTTATTTATATGCTCCTAGTATACTGTGACAATATATACATGTATATGTCATGTGCCCAAGATGTGGAAGATTTTGAAAATGTTGTCATCTGCTAATGCTCTATCCCAGACATAGTGTGGTTTGTAACTTTAGCTGTGTCTGAATTGTTTTGTAAGCTACCTTGGATTTGTATACTGGGAGAAAGATGGGCTTTAAATAAATATAATCAGAAATAATCAATGGAGCCAATTACAGTAAAACCTCACATAAAGAGCGCCTTGCTTAGAGACTAACTTGTTTAAAGAGCAGGATTTTCTCTGAATGATCGCCTCACTTAACAACTAAAACCAACCAAAAACTCACTTAATAACTAAATCGGGGTTCAGAATCCCCCCTGCCAGAAGTCACAATTGGTCACTTACAATGGTGTTTCACTTAGAGCAAGCTTGCTTAAAGAGCAATCCCATGGAACGCATTATGCTCTTTAAGTGAGGTACCACTGTATAAGCAATAGCTTGTCAACTTCCAGAAGAGCACACATTCTCTATCCTTAGACTGAATCTCCCTTGATATCCCAAAACTGAGCCCCTAAGCCAGGGGTGCCCAAACCTTTTGTGTCGGGGGCCTGGTGAATTGGCATTGTGGGCCGGATACAGCCCACAGGCCGTAGTTTGGGCACCCCTACTATTAACAGACTGCAGCTGACATATGTAACTCCTTGCTTTCAATGGGAATAGGGGTTGGAGGAGAGATAATGCTGGGGTAACAATTCTAGAAAGCTTATGAACTGACCAATATAAGCTAAAAAAAGCTTTGGAAGTGACCTTGCGCATAATTGTTTATCCCCAGTATGAAAGATTTAGGAAGAATTGTCTTATGTTAATACACTCTGGTCTTCCCATTCCCCTGCCATGTTTTTGTATTGTTTGTAGACATTTCCCAAATGTCCTCAGCAGTGGAGACTTCTAAGTCATCCAGAATCCACACTCTAGTGACTAATCGGTTTAATTTTCCAATAATGTGGGGAACAATAGCATAGTGTTAAAGGGAAGGAAGAGACGAGAACATTCACATACAATGTTGCCAAAACTTTTCAGACCTGAGTCACAGTTGAAGATAGGAAGGATTTGAATTCTAGGAGAGCTATCTTAAATGTGAGATGGTCCAAAGTTAGGAAATTAATGCCACATGCCCACCATGATAGCAGTGATATAGCATGTGGAAAGGGAATGGCTTTATTTAACATATAATCAGGGAAAACACCTTTCGATGTATTCCAACCTGGAACATACGGGGTTTGACACCAGTTTAGCCCCACTGACTTCAGAGCGCTGCTCTTGATTTATGCCAGACTGAGAGTAAGTATAGGGTCCACTGCCAAGAAAAATAATGTTTCCAGTTGTAATTTCTTAAGGTTCCCATTGTTCCTTTAGGTTGCAACTCCGCACTGCCATGTGCAACCTATTAGCTGTGTTTGTCAACAGAAGTGGTTTCCAAAAAATGGAGGGGGGGGGTAGGATGTAGAAAGAAGAGAAGAGAAAGGAAAAGCTGCAGCCCTTCCTGGCAATCTCTTTAGCTTAGCCCAGGGGTTCCCAAACTACGGCCCAGGGGGCCAGATCTGGTCCCTGGGCTGAATTGCCAACGATGCTGGAAGAGCTGAAAGCACCATATTTTTGCACTGAAACACTACAAAAATGCAGTGACAAATTCAAAAATGGTGCAAAAATGTTCCTCCCTCGTTCCTTCCTCCAAGGGAAGCGGTGGAGGTGGGGGAAATGCCTGGAAATGCAGTGCAAATGCACACGCTGCTGCGCTGCCAAGAAGAACCATGTGACCGGCCCCTCAGCTTTCTGACGGGCATGGTCAGGAAAAGGTTGGGAACCCCTGGCTTAGCCCTTCCACCAACAACAAGATTGGCTGGGAGGCGGAAGGTCAGCAGTTCGATTCCCAAGTACTGCAGGACAGAATGAGCTCCCGTCTTTGTCCCAGCTCCTGCCAATCTAGCAGTTCGAAAGCAAGAAATTGCATGTAGATAAATAGGGACCACTTTAGTGGGAAGGTAACAGCATTCCGTGTCTAGTCATGCCTGCCGCATGACCATGGAAATGTTTGCAGAAGCAGACACCGCTTGCTCTTCAGCTTTGAAACAGAGATGAGCACTGCACCCTAGAGTCGGATACAACTGGCTTTCGAGCAAGGGAAACCTTTACCTTTAAGAGCTGTAGGGATGGCCATTTGTTTCCAGTGTCGTTGCTTTGTTAGCAGCCCCAATGATATGCAGTGGTTTGAAGCTTCTCTTCCAATGCTCCTTCATTAGAAGTTCTCTGAAAAGCATCAGAGCAGGAGATTGGTGTCAGGGAACGATAGCATTTGGGTGGCCTTTCTTCCCAATCCCCTCCCTTACTTGTGCATTTCTGATTGTAGCTCAAATTCTTCCTAGAAGTGATTGCCAGGAGGAAAGGGAGAGGCCAGTTCTTAGCTTGGTTCTCAATTATGAATGTCAGAAATTGTTGTCTAAAGGATGCAACCTTCTAGGCTGTTGCCAAACTGAGTCATGGTCAAATGAGAAAGCCAGAACTGATGCAAGCAAACCACTGGCAATGCAAGCGCGGCGCCAAAATGGCCGCCGCGCCCTTTGCGGGCCCCCCCCCACAGGACAGAGAATCCGGGTAGTTAGGGGCGTGGCCAGCTCCCTTATAAAAGGGGTGGCCACGAGGCAGCCGAGCTGCCATTTTGCCTCAGCGACGGAGCGGAGAAGTTTTTTCCCTGTGCCTCCGTCGCTCGTTGGTATCACCGGGAAGCCTTTTGGGTCGATTTTGCCTAGCTAGCTTCCCTTTTTTGCCGCGGTGAGATGCCTTCCAAAAAGAAGGCTGCTGCGAATTCAGCCCGGGCTGTTAGGAGGCGCAACCCAGGTCGGAGGACCGTGGTGCCGCCTCCTCAACAGCCACCTTTGCCATCCCCGGCCGGGGCTGGTGGCTTGGGGTCTATCGCCCATTGGCCTGATCAGAGTGCGGGTGCGGAGGGCGCTCCGGCCCGCGGCCCGCGAGCGGTGGACACCGCTCCTCCTCCTGCCCAATCCGTTGGGCCTATTACTTTCGGGCCGCAGCCTCTCCCGGGGCCCTCTAGCCTTGGGGGGTGGCCCGGTGCCCTGCCTTGGCAGGTTTCCTCACCAGCCCTACCGGGCTTCGGCCCTGGCCAATGGCCATATATGGGCCATGGGGTGCAGGGAACTGTCCCCATGCAAGGGTCAGGTGGGCCGGCCGGCTCTTTGCCCATGGTCAATGTAGACACCTTACTGGCCCGTATTGCGGCCTTGGAGGAGTCTTTGGCCCGGGCCAGTCAGGCAGGTGCCCCTTTTGGGGTACCTTTTGAGGCGCTATCGGCAGCAGGACAACGGCCGGCGGGGAGGGTTGAGCTGCTGCAGGCGGGTGGCGCGGCTCCGGCCACTGCCTCGCAGCTCCCCAGCCAGCAACCTGGTGCGGGTCAAGCCCCGGTGATGAGCTCTACATCGGTCGTGAGCTCCGACGCCCCCAGTGGGCCAGAACCCCCGGTGGGGGCGGCCCGCGGGGGTGCAGCATGTAAGTATATGGTGCAAACGAGTACATCCGCACACATTCCCAATATAGGGGGGAACTTTCAGTGGCCTTGGCCTCGCGCGGGTGGTGCAGGGGCTACGCCGCTGGCGACCCACCCGGCGACAACTACTGCCACCATGCCCGCTGGGGTGGGCCTCGGTTCTTACACTGCTGGGAACGTACTTGGGGTGGCAGGGTGAACTCAGGCCCCTTTGGGTAGGCCAGCTATCCCCTTTTCGGCTTTGCCGACGGCAGGGTATTCCTTGCCACTGGGTGATCACTTGGCACAGGCTACCAGAGAAAAGATATGGCGAGGGGAGTACGTAGATATCTTCTCACTCCTGAACAGAGAGCCCACCAAGGAAGAAAGGGAGGGTCAGGATGAGAAGGACAAGGAGCAGGCACGCCGCCGTAAGCCGCCGCGTACCTGGGCTAACTGGCTCCCCGCTTATTTGATATACATGGCGGTATATTTGAGGGCGCGGCCGGATCTAGCTATTCCCATGGTCCAATATTTGGACAACATATATAGGGCGATGGTAGATTTCCCGGGCCCCTCATGGCTAGCATATGATGAGGAATTCCGTATGAGGATTCCCCTACACCCCGAGATGAGATGGGATGAGCCGTGCCAGAGACTGTGGCTCTTGTATATGACACCCACACGTCCTGCCCCGGGGGATAGATACCATTGTGGACATGCGGTCCAGCGAGCAGCTCCGGCGCAGGTTACCCGCCAACTGGCGGGGCAGGGGGTTCCAGCCCGCCTGCTGTGCTGGACTTTCTCGTCCAATGGTTCCTGCAGTCGGAAGAACTGCAGGTATAAGCATGAGTGTCCCACATGTTCTGGTCCCCATGCAGCCTCTGCTTGTCCCAAGCCTGGGGGGGCGCGAGGCAGAGGGAGGGGTGGACAGTGGGCTGGCAAGCCTGCCACGGATGGAACTAGTTCTCCGAAAGGCCCCCTCCCCAATTAAGGTGGACATGCTGGAGCGCTGGCTCGCATCGTACCCAAGGGGAGAAGACAGAGAGTATCTCATCCAAGGTTTTAAGCAGGGATTTCGTATCCCTTTTATGGGTGATAGATCCCCTCAGGATGCTCCCAACCTTTTATCCCTCAGAGGAAGGGAGGAGGTAGCCGAGGCCAGCATTAAAAAGGAATTAGACGCGGGCAGGGTCGCCGGACCTTTTCCCGCACCCCCTTTTCCCAACCTTAAGGTTTCGCCATTGGGTTTGGTTCCCAAAAAGTCCCTAGGTGAGTTTCGCCTTATTCATCATTTGTCCTACCCAGCCGGCCGATCGGTCAACGATGCGATACCTGATGACCTTTGTTCGGTCAGGTATACATCGTTCGACCATGCGCTGCGCATGGTGCGCTCGTGTGGCCCGGGTGCCTTGCTGGCCAAGTGCGACATTAAGTCAGCTTTTCGCCTCTTGCCGGTGCACCCGGGCGACTTTGAATTGCTGGGTTTTAAGTTTAGAGGGGAGTATTATTTTGATAAGGCCATGCCTTTTGGCTGCTCCATATCATGCTCGGCTTTCGAGCGTTTTAGTACCTTCCTGGAGTGGGCTTTCGTCCGCAGGTCAGGGTCCCGGTCTGTAGCCCATTACCTGGATGACTTTTTATTCGGGGGTGAACGGGGCTGGGACACGTGTGCACGTCTCCTCAATACATTTCAGACGCTAATGCAGGAACTTGGTGTCCCTTTAGCGCCCGAAAAGACCGAGGGCCCGTCGACCGAACTAGTATTCCTGGGGGTTGAGATTGATACAGTAGTACAGGCTTCTAGGTTACCGGGTGATAAGGTGTCCAGGATAGTGACCCTTATCTCGGAATTGCTGGCCAAGCGTAAGGCATCCCTGAGGGAACTGCAGGTGCTACATGGGCACCTCAATTTTGCCTGCAGGGTGGTCGCGCCGGGCAGGGCTTTCGCCCGGCGCTTATGCGACGCCATGGCAGGGTTATCCAGGCCCCACCACAGAGTCAGGCTTACCCGGGGTATCAGGGCAGACATGTTCGTCTGGTTGCAATTCCTGAGGGAGTTTAATGGGGTCTCATTTTGGAGGTCTGACCTCCTGGCATCCCCCAATTTCCAGATCCAGTCTGATGCCTCAGGATCCCTGGGTTATGGGATGTACTTCAATGGGAAGTGGGCCTATGGTGGGTGGCCACCGGCATGGGCAGGCACAGGTCGCCTGCGGGATCTCACATACCTGGAATTTTTCCCCATTCTCGGGGCTTTGATGCTATGGGGCGAACAGTGGGCTAATTCGGTGGTGCATTTCTGGTGCGACAATGCTGCTGTTGTACACATTGTCAATGCACAGACTTCTAAATCGCCCAGAGTCATGGATCTAGTGCGCCATTTTGTGCTGCGCTGCCTGCGCCTCAACGTCTTGTTCAGGGCCAGGCATGTCCCAGGGGTTAATAACGATATTGCTGACGCTTTGTCCCGCCTGCAGATCTCCCGGTTCCGCGCCTTGGCCCCGGATGCGGAGGAATTTCCCTCGCCACTCCCGGACGAGATGTGGACTATTGGCAAGGAGAGGTGAACCGGGCGATTGGCCTGTCACTAGCGCCACGCACGCGTAAGGCGTATCAACAAGCATTCAATTCGTATAGGGCTTTTGCTACTCAATTTCAATTGCCAGAGACCTGGCCTATCCCGGTGGACCATGTTCTGCGGTTCATGGTTCACCTGCATGCACAGGGCCTTGCACCTCGCACCATAGCATCCAAGCTCTCGGCGTTGGCTTTTATGGCCAAAGTAGGGGGTCATGTGGATACCACCTCTGACTTCCGTGTGAGACACGTTTTGGAGGGGTGGGTGCGCGAGCGCGGGCGTTGCCCGGACGACCGGCACCCTATTTCCCCAGGGGTTCTTACCCAGTTGGCCCGGGGCTGGCCAGGCCTCTGTTTTGATCATTATGAGGCAGCCCTTTTTCATGCAGCCACAACGGTGGCATTTTTTGGAGCGCTCCGCGTCAGCGAACTCGTGATGCTGTCTAAGGCGGATGCAAGTGGTAGGGCACTGGAACTCGGAGATGTCTATGTTGCCAAAGACTGGGCCCAGTTGAGGATTCGCTCCTCTAAAACAGATCAGCATGGCGTAGGCAGTGGAGTAAGACTGCTACGGTGTTCTTTGGCAGACATCTGTCCGGTTGGTGCCCTACAGGAATACCTGGCACTGCGTGGCATGCACCACGGCCCGTTTTTCTGTCACCAAGATGGGTCTCCCCTTACTAAATTTCAGTTTTGGAAGGTGACAGCCAGAGCCCTCACCAGGGTGGGCCTACCAGGTGCCCGTTATGGCACACATTCGTTCCGTATTGGTGCAGCCTCTACAGCAGCTGCTTTTGGGTACTCTGGGGCTGACATACGTAGCATGGGGAGGTGGGGCTCACAATGTTTTCAGTTTTATGTGCGCCCACTCCCGCCATGAGTACCAATCCAGTCACCTTACCTCCCTTTTTCTTAATTTTCTTACAGACCCTGGGTGTCGTATTACACCGGTGACAGTATGGCTGGTGGGCCACAGCTATGTGCTCAGGGCAGCGCGTTACGCTGCGGCGACAGAGTGGGGACCCCGACTGGGACTGGGTGACCACGCCAGTCTCGCATGGCATGGTAAGCCTGGGATGTTATGGCAGGAGCTGCGGCCTTTCCTTTTTTCTGGCCTGGGGGCTGACCCGCCTGACATTCTAATCATCCACCTGGGGGGCAATGATTTGGGCCAGGTCACCGGCTTATCGCTCAAGCATGCGATTTGCGAGGACCTCGCCTACTTGCATTATGTCTGGCCTGCCACAGCCCTGGTTTGGTCGGACATTGTTCCGCGCCACTCTTACAGAGGGGGCGTTAACCTCCTGGCTCTTGACCGAGCTAGGCGCTCGGTCAACAAGGCAGTGGCGCGGTTTCTTACCACCAGGGCTTGGGGACGGGTTAGTCATCACCCCGATATTAGTCTACAAAATTGTGACTTGTATGCAGGGGATGGGGTCCATCTGTCGCGAGGAGGTATGGACCTCCTGTTGGGTGACTGGCGAGCAGGCCTGTTGACCGAGCTGACGGTCTGGGGGGGGGGCGTCAGGTCTTCTGTGAAGCCCCTCCGTGTGGCGGGTAGCACTGGTAAGGTAAACAGTATGACCCACAAGTATCCGGCAGGTTCGCAATTGACTGGACAACACTAGACAGGAATAAAGTAGTTAAACGTTGTCCGGTCAACGACGAACCAGGCGATGGGGTGATGATGATTGCTAACCAGCATGCATCACCCCTGTGATTTCACGGATACGCGTCAGAGGGTGGGGTCATGAGTTAGTTATTGACTACGGTCAACAATTTGTTTGTTGTTAACAAACAAATTGATACAAATTGATACATTGTAACCAATTGCCATTGGCAATTTTGGGGTGGTACCTTACCAGTGTTACTTCGGCCTGCTTGCCTTAGGAATTATGATTGGTCGTTTTACCAATACAAATTTATAATTCGGACTAGGGCATTGAATCAATAAATGTGGCCCTTTGCTGTTATCCACTTTCAATGTTGTCTGTGTCCGTTATTGGGGGGGTGCGCCTGCAATGCAAGCGCGGCGCCAAAATGGCCGCCGCGCCCTTTGCGGGCCCCCCCCCACAGGACAGAGAATCCGGGTAGTTAGGGGCGTGGCCAGCTCCCTTATAAAAGGGGTGGCCACGAGGCAGCCGAGCTGCCATTTTGCCTCAGCGACGGAGCGGAGAAGTTTTTCCCCTCCACCCCCTCCCTAGTTAACAGTGTGATTATGGTCGCTTCGGGGCCGGGTGGGAATTTTTGGTTGGGACCCATATTGGCTTCGGGTCCTGGCTTTTTTGCCCATCTCACACTGTTGCTATGGTTTGATATAGGGGTCTTTCTTCGTTCCTACTGTTGACTTTGGTCACATGGGCGGGTAGCACTGGTAAGGTAAACAGTATGACCCACAAGTATCCGGCAGGTTCGCAATTGACTGGACAACACTAGACAGGAATAAAGTAGTTAAACGTTGTCCGGTCAACGACGAACCAGGCGATGGGGTGATGATGATTGCTAACCAGCATGCATCACCCCTGTGATTTCACGGATACGCGTCAGAGGGTGGGGTCATGAGTTAGTTATTGACTACGGTCAACAATTTGTTTGTTGTTAACAAACAAATTGATACAAATTGATACATTGTAACCAATTGCCGTTGGCAATTTTGGGGTGGTACCTTACCAGTGTTACTTCGGCCTGCTTGCCTTAGGAATTATGATTGGTCGTTTTACCAATACAAATTTATAATTCGGACTAGGGCATTGAATCAATAAATGTGGCCCTTTGCTGTTATCCACTTTCAATGTTGTCTGTGTCCGTTATTGGGGGGGTGCGCCTGCAAAGATCAGTTGTCTCTTCATCGCTACTAGGTCTGGTGTGCATGGTTTTGTGATTGGTAGGGCTGCTTCTGTACTGTTCCTTTTAGCTGGAAGTGTTGAATATTCTACTGCAACCCCAGCATGCAGTAACCAGAGAAAGAGGAAAGACTAGTCTGACCTAAAGGAAGTTGTTTTGCATTGTTTGCCTGTAATTACAATTAGAAAGGTTCTATCCTGTCTCAGAAATCACCTGACCCTATTTGCATGTGTTAAGGCTTTTGTTTGCTCGGGCCTTCTCTCTCTTTCTTTCTGCCTTTCAAAGAGAAAAGATGTCCTTTTGAGCTCCTCCATCTTCCAAGCCACATGGCTGGGAGATATACTTTATTTCTTTTTAAACCAACTTCACCAAGACTTCTGAGCACATGTATCTTCTGACCTCATTTCGTGAGTAAGTTATATTTTTCTTTCTCTCAAGTATTTAGTCCAAGTGTGTTCATTAGCTGGGTTAAATGGATGTGAACTGGGAGACTTGCATCCGAACATAAAATTGCCTAAAATCTTGCCCCTTTGTGCTGTCCTGCTGCTACAAATAACTTAACAAGATGCCCCATCTTTTATTAAGTCACTTATTAGATTGACCTGTTGATCTTATTTTTAGCCAGAATCATGTTGCATTCACACAGCGTAAAGCGACAGTTGTTAGCAACTGCATGATGGCACCATGTCTGTATCATGCTCCTCCTCTTCCTCTTCTTCTTCTGCAGTATCCAAATTTGAATATATGCAATCATCATGGCAATCAGCCATGATGACTGTCCTGAGAATATAATGCAATGGCATTTCATCTGCCTTCCTCATTGCAGCATGACACCCGTAACACTGATCCAGTTCCGTGAGTCACTTTCTGGTCCTGAGCCCTTTTGGCACACAAAGTCCTCCTCAGCTCCAGGTCAGTATTAATGAAGCTGCTGCCCTCCATCAAGATGGATTCAAGTGGGATTTAATCCATCTGGGGACCATCGTCCTCCCCTGTGGACTTCAGGACCCAAGGCTGTTAGTCCTCAGGATTGTCAGGTTAGTTAACCACCACCTGACACTTGGTGTTGAGTCACTGGCAGTATGGTCTACTCGATTACCATAGCAGGATAACCTGGCCAGATTGATTCTGCTTCATTGGGTCAAGGAAATAGTCATGCTGCTATTTTTGCACTCAGATGTACGATGGACAGCAAGCGGAAATGGAAAACCCACTGTTTCCTAATAGGATTTTGGCCTTTGTGGGTTGTTTCACAGATCCCTTCTGTTGTTTTTTTTAATCAGTGTTAGCCTGCTGCTCATCCTTCTCCTGAAGACAAGTATTTTATACCTTGAATTTTCTAGTTTTTGCTCAAATTTTGATCTGATCTCATTTACTTAAAAATGTGGATTGTAAATGACATACTGTCAATGATATAGTGGTATTTTTTGAAGTGCAAGTACATAATTGTGACAATCCGGCAAAGCCATCCCTTCATTATAAGGCAGGGGTTCCCAACCTAAGACCTGTGAGCCAGATCTGGCCCACAGTGCCATTTCATGTGGCCACCCACCCCTCCAAGGGCATTCGAGAAACAAAATGGCTGCTCCTTTGAAGCTGTTGGGACAAAATGGCCACCTCTATCATGCAGGCAGGGCAAAATGGCTTTCCAGCCCCTGAAGCTGATTGAGAGAGCGTGACCTGGCCCCCAGCTTTAAAAGGGTGGGAACCCCTGGTATAAGGAGAACCCAAAAATGCAGGGGAGGAATCTATATCAACAAATGAGAGATAGATTTTCGTATAGTTATCTGACTATTAAAGACCAAACAGCCATCTGATACATAAGAACATAAGAACAACCTTGCTGGAACAGGCCACAGCGCATCCAGTCCAGCATTCTGTCTCACACAGTGGCTCACCATTTGCTCCAGGGAATCCCAAGCAGATGCCTTCACCTGCTTAGTATTCCCTGGAAATGGCATTGAGAGATATCCTGCCTCTCTCTCCAACCCAGAGGTTGTCCTTAGGTATCCATAATTATAGCCATTGATACCCTTGTCCTCCATGAACTTGTCTAATCCTTTCTTAAAGCTGTCAAGTCTGACAGCTGTCACCACTTCTTCTGTCAGGGAGTTCCATAGACCAATGATCCTCTGGGTGAAAACGTACTTTCTCTTATTTGTTTGAGAACTAGCACCCAAAAGTTTCATGGAGTGCCCCCTAGTTCTTGTGTTGTGCGATAGAGAAAACAGTTTTTCCTTTTCTACTTTGTCCACACCGTGCATTATTTTATAAACTTCAATCGGGTCACCTCTTAGACACCATCGTTCAAGAGTGAAGATCATTTATGAAAAGGTTGAAAAGCAGGACACTTTGAATTACAACAGGGATAATGTGCAAAAACATACTGTTCCCAGGAAAATCCATTTTAATGCCAGGTACTGCGAGGATTGCAGCCCACTTCAGCAGGAATAAGGTAGCCAAATGGGTGGGTGACAGGTGAGGCCACAGTTTCTGCTCACCATAAAGTCCTGAAGGTTTGAGTTCCTCTGCCACTACACCACTATGCACAATCCAACAGCTCTTCAGGCCTGAACACCTATCAGTGCATCCAACCCATAATTAAAACTCTCTTCTTATCCAGTTCTTCTTCTTTACTTCCTCTTTTACCCCTTCGAGTGTCGAGGAACCTCCAGTTGTTATTGATTTTAAGTTATTGTTTTATTGAAAGGACTGATTCAGAAGAAAAGTACTATTGCCAACCTGTCTTCCCACACTCAATGCTTGCTTAGCTGTTGCAGCCTCCTGGGTATGATTTCTCCATGCTACTGCCCACATCCTCCTCACACGTGTCACCCTCAGCAAAGTACATCTGAATCTGCCTGTCCATTCTACTGCATTTCCTGTCTAAGCCTTATTGATATGATCGAGGCCAAGGCCACTGGTTCATATGGGTGCAGTGATGGTAAAACTTGGCACTCCAGTTGTTCTTGGTCTTGAATTTCCAGAAGCCCTGATCAGCAGGTGTGCTGACTTGGGCTTCTGGGAATTGAAGTCTAAGAACAGCTGGAGTGCCAAGGTTGACCACCGGGGATATAGGGGACTGTTTGCCTATGATAATAACTATGGAAATAACTGAACTGAAATAGAGTAAAGAGAAACAATGGAATATATAACAGACTCTGATTGTGAATTGTGTTTGTGGCACACAACTTACAAGAGGTTTTTCACATTTACTTTTCAGTGAACAGGGACCCTCAAAGGGTAATATGGGGAAAGTAGCTTATGCCCAAGCTCTTTTCTGAAACCTTATTAAGCTGAAAAGGAAATTTTTGCATCAAACACATTTCCCCCATTTATTAAACATGAATCTTCAAACTTTATGAAATCTCGGTGTCTTGTTCCAGTCCTTATAATAAGATGGAAGTGTGATTCCATTCCATTCACCCACCACAAATAATTTAAAGATGGCAGCAAATCAAAGAATATACTAGAAGTTGGAGGGTCACTGCTATTCCATGAAGTCACCAGATGAGCTTCAAAGACCTTTCCTATTTCACTGTGTTCTGCTGTATTGCACCCTTCTTATATTACCATCCTATGCACACCTGGGTATTTCATCCAGATGAGCAGGGAAAGAATGTAACCATTATTTGCTAATGGCCAAAGAAAGCCAATGGGGAAAAGGAAGATACAGATTTCTGAATCAAGAATCAGATCCAGGTTTTATTGGCCAGCCACAGATTGGGTCCAAGCTGAATGTGGTTTTCTTCCAAAATTTGCTCATCCCTAAAACAAACTAGTTATGCTGGCCTTTCCTTTAATGTAAATTATGTATCCCCTTCTCCCTTTTGATATGTGGTGCAATTATGCAATTCTGACATTATCTCATCTAGCTTGCCATTGAACACATTGAACTTCTGGGAATTTCTTGAAGAGATAAAAGGCAAGTTGAGGGGTGCATCCAAAATGAATTATTGCTCAGAAGATTAGCCCAGACTAACTGAGCTGTGAATTTTCCTATGCAAAAAATGAAATGTGAAGTTTATTTTATTCCACAAGCTGAAAGTATAATATGATTCCAAGGCCACTAATAAAAAAGAGAAGAATTACAGACTTCCGGTAGATTATTATGATTGCGCATATTATTATAGTAGAAAGAATTCTATATTGTCTTCATTTCCTCTCCCCCTCACACTTTCATATCCTACCATGGACAAAGTAACTTGGATAATGTGAACTTACTAATGATCCATTGTTGCTGTTAAGTGCTGTCTCTGACTTATGATGACCTTATAAATCAGGCATGACCAAACTACAGACTGTGGGTCGGATACAGCCCCTGAAGCCATTCCATCAGACCTGCAATGCCCTTGCCAAACCAGGAAGCGAATATGGATGCTTCTGCATCCATATTTACTTCCTGGTTCAGCGCAGATGTCCTAATGCATGTGCAGAAGCTTCCACATTTACTTCCTTGTTTGGCATGGACGTACTCACGCATGTATAGAAACATCCATTCCAAACCAGCAAGTAAATATGGCTACTTTCATGCATGCACAAAAGCATCCATGTCGAACCAGGAAATAAATATGGCTGATTTCACGCATGCGCAGAAGTGTCTGTACCGAACCAGGAAGTAAATGTGGCAGCTTCCACGCATGCACAGAAGCATCTGCGCTGAACCAGGAAGTAAATATGGCTGCTTTCATGCATGTGCAGAAGAATCTGCGCCAAACCAGGAAGTGAATATGGACATGCATGCGCAAACACGCCCTGTTCTGGGGTCATGGTCTAGCCCGCTCAGTTATTCTGGGGGTGTGGTCAGGCCCCCAGCCCAAAAAGTTTGGGCATCCCTGTTATAAATGAAAGATCTACAACATGTGCTGTCCTCAACAGTCCCCCTGTTCAGCTCTTGCAAACTTAACCCTCTGGTTCCTTTAAGCAGTTAATCCAACACCCATTTGATATTCTTCTTTTTTGACTGCCTTCCACCTTTCCCAGCATCATTGTGTTTTCTAGAGAATCTTTCGGATGTGCCCAAAGTATGACAGCCTCAACTTCATTATTTTTGCCTCTAGAGATAGTTCAGGTTTTATTTGCTCCAGGACCACTTGTTAATCTTGTTGACAGTCCAGAGTGTCTGCAAAGCAAATGTCCAGATTTCAAACAAGTTTTTTTCTTCACATCAAGTTTATTTATGGACCAATTTTCATGCCTGTTCATTGTGATTGGGTATACAAGTGTATGGAAGAACTTGGTCTTGGTCTCCAGTAAAACATCCTTACACTTGCTGATCTTTTCTAATTCCTGCATTGCTGCCCTTCTGAAACTCTGTCTTCTTCTGACTGCAGTTTCCATTTGGATTGATGACTGAACCAAGGAATACAAATTCTTCCATCATTTCACTTTCTTCATCGTCAGTGCTAAGGCTGTTTAGTTGTTCTGTAGCCATAAAATATATTTTCTTAACATTCAACTGCAGTCCTGCCTCGATGCTTTCTTCTTCAAATTTCACTAAAAGTTGTTTCAAGTCATTGCTGCTTTCTGCCAGTAAGATGATGTCATCCTCATATCTTAAACCAGTGATGGCTTAAACCTTTTAGAGACCAAGTGCCCAAACTGCAACCCAAAACCCACTTATTTATCACAAAGTGCCAACACAGAAATAGGGAAATAAGGAAAGGCTCACATTGATGTTTCTTCTGCCAATTTTCACTCCTCCAGAAGAATTTAAACTGGCTTTTCATGTGATATGTTCTGTGTTCAGACTGAGCAGATAAGAGGATAAAATCCTTCTCTATAAGAAACCCTTCTGTTTCTCCATATGGTTATACTGATAGGTTTTCTACATCCATCTCTTCTGAGTGTCATTTCCAGAGTAATATACTTTGTAGTTGTTGTCTGAATGTATTCCATTACCAAGCAATTATTTGTTTTAATGTGTTGTGTAAAAGGCTTCTCATGCTCACTCATGCTCTCAGATGGCAATAAATTATTATGCATTATATTCACCAAATAAATTAAAGTTCCTTTTATCCTCACAAGAATCCTATAAAGTGGGTTGGACTGAGAAAGAGTGACAAGATCATCCAGTTATATAGAATGCAGAGCTTAGTGGATTGGAGCACCTACAGGTAGTTTGGAGTCAAAGGTCAGGATTTCAATTCTTCAGTGTAGCCTTAGACAAGTTGCACAACCTTCAGCACCACCCAGCGGAGGAACAAAAAACTCATATCTGAATCGTTTATACCTAGAAGAGTGGTTACCTCTTCTTCCATGTCTAGGCCAGACGTGAAACTGTCAAAATGAAGCCACCATTTGGTGAGTTAATTCTGCAGTTCCTTTTGTCTGAAAGATTAGCTGACAACACAAGGTTGCCGTTACCAGGGTACGCCCAATTGTCGTTCAAAAATACCACAATCTTCGAGGAGGCCCTTTCTACATATCCCAGAAGATTGTGGTCCTCAACCAGAATCAACTTGATGGCACATAGTTAATTATCAAAATGCTATGATTAATCACAATTTCACAGTTACCTTAAATATGGCTGGTTATCAGTGAAAGAGGGCTGAAGCTAACTCTTAAATTTTCTTTTTCGCTGAAATAGAAACATAATACAGAGTTGAAGCAAGTGAAACTGAAGATATCATTTCACGTTATTAATACATAACCAACAGCCAACAGCATCCATACGGATCAGGGATGAGTAACATTCAGGTGTCCCTCACACCCAATTTGTAGCATACATATGCCTATTTCAGACCCAACCAAGGCCTTTTTCAAAGGTAGAAGTGAACAGAAGTCACATTTGGTTTTGACGGAAATTAAAATAGACTAGGAGATTTAAAAATGTGATTTAATTTGCCTTCTGCCACACTTTAAAAAAATTGTTGTTCAGTCGCACAGTCGATTCCGACCCTTTGCGACCTTATGGACCATTGATCTGCAGGCACCCCTGTCCTCCACCATCCTCCTCAGCCTGCTCAGCTCGGTGCCCGCTGCGTCCACAATGCCATCCAGCCATCTCATCCTTGGCCCTCCCCTTTTTCTTTTGCCCTCCACCTTTCCCAGCATCAAGGCTTTCTCAAGTGAATCCTCTCTTCTCATTTGGTGTCCAAAGTACTTCAGCTTCATCTTTACTATTTGACCTTCTAAGGAGCAGTCAGGACTGATTTCTTTCAAGATTGACTTATTTGTTCTCCTCGCTGTCCAGGGTAATCTCAAAATTCTCCTCCAACACCACATCTCAAAGGCATCTATTCTTTTGCGCTCAGCCTTCCTAATGATCCAGCTCTCGCATCCATACATTACCACCGGGAATACCATTGCTTTGACTATACGGATTTTTGTTTGCAAGGTGATGTCTCTACTTTTCACTATGTTCCCCAGGTTTCTCATGGCTTGTCTCCCTAGAATCAGTCGCCTCTTTATTTCATTTAAAAAATAGTAGGGGAGAAATATTTAGGGAGATATTGTAGTAGGGTAGGGGTTCAAGTATACAGAGGGTCTACTTTGCCTACTCCCAACAGAGATGACATGGACAAATTATAAGGGAAATCCTATTTTTCTGCAATCATGGAATAAAAAGATTGTAGGGTGTGTGGGAAACGCATGGACCATCACTTGGTTTTGCTATCAAATTGGATATGTTGCTACAGTCACAGTGAAACAGAAATTAATGGTCCAGCCCAGAAGAAACACATTTTAAATGTTCCAAATGATCTCTACTGCTTGGAAGGCAAGATGATAGGCTTTCTACTCAAGAAAAATGAGATGCATAACCTTAAAATAAGGATGAAATAAATATGGTCTTTCCTCCTGTACTACCACCCAGAATTTGGGTCCACAGCTGCTTTTCACCAAAGAAGACTGTCTTGGCAACATTCAAAACAAAAAGGCTTTACACAGCAGGCAACTGAAAGAAGGATATTGATAGAGCTGTTATCACTGTAGTGAAATGTTTAAGAGGAAATGAATGTGATGGAACAGCTGTTTCACTTTCTCCTTCTTACTGAGAATTGAGTGTCCAAAGCTTGGTTAAATTAGTCACCTTTCCATGCCCCAGGAACCTATAAGAATTAAAAAGAAGAGTTGATATATTGGGGGTTCATAACTTGTGATTCATCACATCAAAAGCAGCTTAGATCATCAGGAATCTATGGTAACTGATCAAAGACTTGACAAAGCGCCTGTTCATTTTCTATAAATATTTTGCTCAATATCTCCCTCATCTCCATTTTCATGGGATGCTTCATGTCCTCTGCAAAAACTTGAGGAAGAAGGCAAACAAAGAGAGATTTGTGATTCTTCCACAATACAAATGCAGGAGGAAAGTGATAATTTTATTGGATCACTTTAAAGACATCAAACATTACACAAGCTTTCATGATTCAAGACACGCTTTTTTTTTTTTACTCATCCAAGAAAGATATTAAGAACATAGAACATAAGAACAGCCTTGCTGGAACAGGCCACAGCCCATCCAGTCCAGCATTCTGTCTCACACAGTGGCCTACCATTTCCTTCAGGGTATTCCCAAGGAGATGCCTTCACCTGCTTAGGATTCCCTGGAAATGATGTTGAGAGATATCCTGCCTATCTCTCCAACCCGGAGGTTGTCCTTAGGTAGCCATAATTATAGCCATTGATAGCCTTGTCCTCCATGAACTTGTCTAATCCTTTCTTAAAGCTGTCAAGACTGACAGCTGTCACCACTTCTTCTGGCAGGGAGTTCCATAGACCAGTAATCCTCTGGGTGAAAAAGTACTTTCTCTTATTTGTTTGAGAACTAGTACCCAAAAGTTTCATGGAGTGTCCCCTAGTTCTAGTGTTGTGCGATAGGGAAAACAGTTTTTCCTTATCCACTTTGTCCACACCGTGCATGATTTTATAAACTTCAATCAGGTCACCTCTTAGACGCCGTCGTTCAAGAGTGAAAAGGCCCAACCGTTGCAGCCTCAGATGGTAAGGAAGGTGTTCCAGTCCCCTAATCATTCTGGTTGCCCTCCTCTGTACTTTCTCCAACTCCATAATATCCTTCTGGAGGTATGGCGACCAGAACTGTACACAGTATTCCAGGTGGGGCCTCACCATAGATTTATAAAGAGGCAAAATGACACTTGCTGACTTATTTTCTATACCCTTCCTAATGATCCCTAACATTGAGTTTGCTTTTTTTCACTGCTGAGGCACACTGGGTTGACACCTTCATTGAGCTGTCCACCAGGACACCAAGGTCCCTTTCCTGGTTTGTCGCAGAGAGTTCAGACCCCATCAGTTTATAAATGTAATTGGGGTTCTTTGCCCCAACATGCATCACTCTGCACTTACTGATGTTGAAGCTCATTTGCCACTGTTTTGCCCACTCCCCCAGTGTCAAGAGATCCCTCTGGAGCTCTTCACAATCTCTCACAGTTTTCACTACCCTGTATAATTTAGTATCGTCAGCAAATTTGGCTACCTTGCTTTTTACTCCTACCTCTAGATCATTTATGAAGAGGTTGAAAAGCAGGGGTCCCAGTACTGAACCTTGGGGGACCCCACTCTTTACTTCCCTCCACTTGGAGAAGTGTCCATTTAGTGCTACCCTCTGTTTCCTGTCCCTTAGCCAGTTGCTGATCCAGGACAAGACCTGTCCCTTTATTCCATGACTGGTAAGTTTATTCAAGAGCCTTTGGTGTGGGACCTTGTCAAAAGCCTTCTGAAAGTCCAGATAAACAATGTCAACTGGATCCCCCTTATCCACATGCTTGTTGACACTCTCAAAAAAATCCAACAGATTAGTGAGGCATGATTTGCCCTTGCAAAAGCCATGTTGGCTCTCCTTTAGCAGCGCCTCCTCTTCTATGTACCTATTAATTCTATCTTTTAGGATGGTTTCCATCACTTTACCTGGGACACATGTCAAACTGACAGGCCGGTAATTTCCTGGATCACCCCTGGATCCTTTTTTGAAAATTGGTGTTACATTCGCTACCTTCCAGTCATCAGGCACAAACCCTGATTTGAGGGAAATATTATATATTTTGGCTAGGAGATCAGCAATTTCATCTTTAAGTTCCCTGAGAACTCGTGGATGGATGCCATCTGGTCCTGGTGATTTGTTAGTGTTTAGTTTAACAAGACATGCAAGGACCTCCTCCCTGGTTATTTCTATCTTGCTTAATTCTTCGGTTTCCCTCCCTACGAAGATAGGTTCTGTTTTGGGCATGTGGTCTCTATCTTCTTCAGTGAATACTGAAGCAAAGAATTCATTGAGTCTCTCTGCAATCTCTGTTTCCTCTTTAATAACCCCTTGCCTTCCATTGTCATCTAATGGTCCAATGGCCTTCCTAGTTGGGTTCTTACTTCTAATGTACTTAAAGAAGTCTTTGTGTTGTGTTCTAATGGTTTTACCTTCCACATGGATTACAATGTATCTGAGCCAATGTAACCTTGCCTATAGCAACAATGTAACCTTCAGCTGTATCATATAAACCCTGTAATAGGACGCGAGCTAATGACCACCAGCTGGCAGCAGCGAGCGTCCAAGCTCTCTTGGTCAGAACTCATCAAAGGCAACAACGCGGGAAGCTTTCCCGCCACCACCTACACCTGGACAAGAAGGGCGTGACCCACAATGACGTCACGCAGACAGTAGCCAATGGGCTACCATGGCACCACGTTCAAATGTATTCCTACTGTATATAAAGAGCTATCGATCCGCCATTACCTCATGTTCCCTCTGTCCACGATGCAATAAACCTGAGTTAACCCAGCCCGAGGCTGTGTCCTGTGTCTTAGTTTCATACACTAAATTGGCGACGAAGGTGGGATAATGGATCCCCAAGGAGCAGCCAGGGCACAGAGCGGGTTCAACATCACCAAACCGCAAGACTGGGAGCTGTTGGAGATGGACTTCCATGCGGCGCTGGTGGAACTCAAAGTCAAGGAAGACGATGAGGAGAGGAAGAGGGCCATCCTCACCCGCATGCTTGGGATGGAGACCAAGCGGACGCTGGTGGGCATTATCGCTCCGAAGAAGGTGAGCGAATTTAAAGCGGACGACATCATGAAGCTGCTACGGGAGCGCTTCCAACCCTCGAGGGCGATGTTTTCCGCTCGGAGCGCGTTTTGGAGGCGAGTCCAAGCGCCGGACGAGTCGGTCGAGGCATTTGTGGCCGCCATGAGGGTAGCCGCCGCCCCCTGTAAATGGGGCAACATCCAAGAAATGGCCCTCAGGGACGGCGTGCTGTGCGGCCTGAAGGACAAAGAGGTGCAGCGCAGCTTGATGAATAAGGAGCCGCCACCCACGCTGGCAGAGGTCGTCGAGGCCGCAGAAGCCGCAGAGTCCACGAGCGCTGGAGTGGACGAGATGCACCAGTGGCGTGAGTGGCGTCCCAGGGCCAGCAAGGCGGAAAAAGCGGTGGTCCCGACTCATATCCTTTTGATACCCCAGTTCTATCAGAGCCCGGGGGGAGGGAAAAGGAATGTGCGGCCGCCGCCGCGTCCCCCGAATGTAATTTTGATTTTGATTTTGGTTTTGCGAGCCGGGGGGGTTTTCAGGAGTGTTCCCCCACCCTTCCAAGCGAGAAGAGGGGTTTTTCGTTAGCCCCCAGTGCCCCCGGTTCCTCCCCGAGAAAGAGCACACCTCCCAACAACGCCGCGGAGCCGCGGCTAGTCACTAACAAGTCTCCCTCTCCAATTACAGGGCAGGAAACCAGGGGACAAAGAGAAGGTAGCAAACCCGGGGAAAGGCAGCCCGCATCGAGACCCCAGCGTGTACGAAATAAGCCATCTTGGCTGAGGGACTTTGTCTCCTAAGGGGGGGAGCGTGTTGAAGTGTGGGCTCGAGACATTGTCTCGTCCTAGGGGGGAGGGATGTTGTGTTCTAATGGTTTTACCTTCCACATGGATTACAATGTATCTGAGCCAATGTAACCTTGCCTATAGCAACAATGTAACCTTCAGCTGTATCATATAAACCCTGTAATAGGACGCGAGCTAATGACCACCAGCTGGCAGCAGCGAGCGTCCAAGCTCTCTTGGTCAGAACTCATCAAAGGCAACAACGCGGGAAGCTTTCCCGCCACCACCTACACCTGGACAAGAAGGGCGTGACCCACAATGACGTCACGCAGACAGTAGCCAATGGGCTACCATGGCACCACGTTCAAATGTATTCCTACTGTATATAAAGAGCTATCGATCCGCCATTACCTCATGTTCCCTCTGTCCACGATGCAATAAACCTGAGTTAACCCAGCCCGAGGCTGTGTCCTGTGTCTTAGTTTCATACACTAAACTTTGTTATTCCTCTGAGTATTTTTAGCTATACGCTCCTCAAAGTCTTGCTTTGCTTTCCTGATTGTTGCCTTGCATTTGTTCTGCTAGAATTTATGTTTCTGCCTGCTGTCCTCATTTGGACAAGCCTTCCATCTTCTAAATGAGCTTTTCTTGCTCTTGATCACTTCCCGAACAGCTCCTGTAAGCCACATTAGAGTCCTCTTGGACCTGGCAGTGCCCTTTTTCCTTTTGGGTATGCATTCCAATTGGGCCTCTGTTATTGTTTTTGTAAACAGCCTCCATGCCTCTTGGAGTGTTTGGACTCTCTCAATTTTCCCTTTCAGCTTCTTTTTTACTAGTTTCCTCAACTTTGGGAAATTTCCTTTTTGAAAATTTAAGGTCTCTGTGTTAGATTTTATCAGTGACTTGCGATCTATGTTCAAGTTAAACATAATTGAGTTGTGGTCACTGTTCCCTATTGGATCAGTCACATTAACATCTTGCACCAGATCCTGAGTATTACTCAGGATCAAGTCAAGGATTCTTGTACCTCTAGTTGGGTCTTCAACCATCTGTCCCAGGGAACAATCATTGAGCATATCTAGGAACTTTATCTCTTTATCATGTGCTGAACAACAGTTCACCCAGTCTATGTGAGGGTAATTGAAGTCCCCCATTATAACCAGGCTTCCCTTCCTGGATGCCTCCTTTACAACATTCTCCAACTGCCAGTCTCCCTCAAGAGTTTGGGTCGGAGGCCGATAGTATATGCCTACTGTTAGACCACCCTTGTGGCCTGGTACTCTTACCCACAGAGCTTCTAATGGTGACTCTAAATCACCTAGATATTCCAATTCATAAGATTTTATCACTTCTTTGACATACAAGGCTACACCACCTCCTGTTTGCCCCTTCCTATCCTTCCTGTACAGTTTGTAGCCTGGGATAACTGTATCCCATTGGTTATCATCCGTCCACCAGGTTTCAGTGATACCAATAATATCAATATTCTTATCTATTGCTAAGTATTCCAGCTCCCCTATTTTGTTCCGGAGGCTTCTGGCATTTGTATACAAGCATTTATATATGCATTTCTGACACAGTCTTTTGTGTCCAGTTGCATTGTTAGACTGCCTCTTGCATCCTTCTGCTAGAATGCTAGTGACTAGCTCCTTGCTCTGCTCAGTAATTTTTGCATCCTCCTCACTACTCAAGTACACACTTTCCCGAACCGGATGCTGCCCAGCTCCTGTCGGCTTTCCCCCAGTTATCAGTTTAAAAGCTGCTCTGCAGCCTTTTTGATGTTGAGTGCCAGCAATCTGGTCCCATCATGGTTTAAATGCAACCCATCCCTCCTGAACAGATTTGGCTTGTCCCAAAATGTTCTCCAGTTCCTGACAAATCTGAAGCCCTCCTCTCGACACCACCGCCTCATCCACGCATTGAGGCTTCTGAGCTCTGCCTGCCTGGTAGGTCCTGCGCGAGGGACAGGCAGCACTTCTGAAAATGCTACCTTGGAAGTCCGGGACTTCAATCTTCTTCCTAACAACCTAAATTTGGCTTCCAGGACAGACCGCTTGATTTGATTGATTTGATTTATTTGATTTATATGCCGCCCTTCTCAGCACATGCCGACTCAGGGCGGCTCACAACACATCAAACAAAATACAATACAAATACAATATAGCAAAAATACAATAGCAAATAATAACTCAATAATACAATACAAAAGAAATACAAAAGAAAGAAGAAATAGCAGCAGAGTCTCGCTGCCTCAACGGCCTTCCAAGTCCTGGCCGGAGGCAGCTGGAGGCGTGGCGGGTCCCAGGAACGCCGGCGGTGGTCTCGGCGTTCGGCGCTGCCGGGGTCCCTCCACCCAGCCAGGAGGGCCGGAGGCGGCGGCAAAGTCTCGCTGCCTCAACGGCCTTTCAAGTCCTGGCCGGAGGCAGCTGGAGGCGTGGCGGGTCCCAGGACCGCCGGCGGTGGTCTCGGCGTTCGGCACTGCCGGGGTCCCTCCACCCAGCCAGGAGGGCCGGAGGCGGCGGCAAAGTCTCGCTGCCTCAACGGCCTTTCAAGTCCTGGCCAGAGGCAGCTGGAGGCGTGGCGGGTCCCAGGAACGCCGGCGGTGGTCTCGGCGTTCGGCGCTGCCGGGGTCCCTCCACCCAGCCAGGAGGGCCGGAGGCGGCGGCAAAGTCTCGCTGCCTCAACGGCCTTTCAAGTCCTGGCCGGAGGCAGCTGGAGGCGTGGCGGGTCCCAGGACCGCCGGCGGTGGTCTCGGCGTTCGGCGCTGCCGGGGTCCCTCCACCCAGCCAGGAGGGCCGGAGGCGGCGGCAAAGTCTCGCTGCCTCAACGGCCTTTCAAGTCCTGGCCGGAGGCAGCTGGAGGCGTGGCGGGTCCCAGGACCGCCGGCGGTGGTCTCGGCGTTCGGCGCTGCCGGGGTCCCTCCACCCAGCCAGGAGGGCCGGAGGCGGCGGCAAAGTCTCGCTGCCTCAACGGCCTTTCAAGTCCTGGCCGGAGGCAGCTGGAGGCGTGGCGGGTCCCAGGAATGCCGGCGGTGGTCTCGGCGTTCGGCGCTGCCGGGGTCCCTCCACCCAGCCAGGAGGGCCGGAGGCGGCGGCAAAGTCTCGCTGCCTCAACGGCCTTTCAAGTCCTGGCCGGAGGCAGCTGGAGGCGTGGCGGGTCCCAGGACCGCCGGCGGTGGTCTCGGCGTTCGGCGCTGCCGGGGTCCCTCCACCCAGCCAGGAGGGCCGGAGGCGGCGGCAAAGTCTCGCTGCCTCAACGGCCTTTCAAGTCCTGGCCGGAGGCAGCTGGAGGCGTGGCGGGTCCCAGGACCGCCGGCGGTGGTCTCGGCGTTCGGCGCTGCCGGGGTCCCTCCACCCAGCCAGGAGGGCCGGAGGCGGCGGCAAAGTCTCGCTGCCTCAACGGCCTTTCAAGTCCTGGCCGGAGGCAGCTGGAGGCGTGGCGGGTCCCAGGAACGCCGGCGGTGGTCTCGGCGTTCGGCGCTGCCGGGGTCCCTCCACCCAGCCAACATCATTAGTACCAACGTGTACCATGACAACTGGCTCGTTCCCAGTTCTCTCTAACAATCTATCTAGATTTCTTGTGATGTCTGCAACTTTTGCACCTGGCAGGCAAGTCACCATACGGTTATCATGTGCATCACAAATCCATTTCTCTGTATTTCTAATTATTGAATCGCCTAGTACAAGGAGCCTCTCTCCTGCAATCTGTTCATCTACATGCACCTCATCAACCATATTAAGGGAGAGAACCTCAGTTTGTTCCTGATGTTCATCTTCATGGATCTCATAAAGTGTGATGAAGGAGAGATCATCAGGTGGAACCAGCTGTTCCTCTGTGTGTTCCTCGTCAGGTGTGATAAGGGAAAGAGCCTCAAATTTATTCTGTAATTTCAGACTCTCAGAGTGATCCCCTACTCTTCTCCTCCTTTGAGTCACATTCCTCCAACCATCTCCCTCCTGAGTTAGTGAAGGGCCTTCTCCCTCAGAACTGTGCCCTGTCTCTTCTTTGTCCAGCATAGTCTGCTCCGCTCTGTCCAAGAACAGCTCAAGCTCCTTAATTTGTTGGTGGTTAGATATGCGGGCCTCTAGCTGCTGGACCTTCTCTTCTAGTAGTGCAACCAGCTTGCACTTGCTGCAAGTGTAGTTCTCCATGTGCTTTGGCAAGAACACAAACATGGCACAAGAATTGCAGGTAACTACAGCTGTTCCCTCAGAATCCATTTTAACAAGTGCAGTATTCTGGGCCTCAAAAATGTACATGTTTACTACCTTTCTACCTAGTAAGACTATATTCTTCTTATGTTCCTAGTTTGTAATCTCTCAGCAGTTTAAATTATCAATTTAAATTAGTAGAGGCCTCTAAAGCAGCTCTACTCCAACTGCAAAACTTACCAGTGCTCACTTCCTTTGTTTGGCTCTCCTCAGCAGCAGCTCTGCTTAAGAGCACATGCAGAGTCAAAATGGCTGACTCTGAAAGAGCTCAGAGCTTTTAAAGGCTAGTGTGGCTCCGCCCCTATGAGTCACAGTTCAGGGAAGGGCCTGGTGTGGCCCTGCCCCCCTGCTTCTGGAAGCTTCAAACTGCTTCCTCTGTTTGAACAGAGGTGGCTCTCAGCAGTTTAAATTATCAATTTAAATTAGTAGAGGCCTCTAAAGCAGCTCTACTCCAACTGCAAAACTTACCAGTGCTCACTTCCTTTGTTTGGCTCTCCTCAGCAGCAGCTCTGCTTAAGAGCACATGCAGAGTCAAAATGGCTGACTCTGAAAGAGCTCAGAGCTTTTAAAGGCTAGTGTGGCTCCGCCCCTATGAGTCACAGTTCAGGGAAGGGCCTGGTGTGGCCCTGCCCCCCTGCTTCTGGAAGCTTCAAACTGCTTCCTCTGTTTGAACAGAGGTGGCTCTCAGCAGTTTAAATTATCAATTTAAATTAGTAGAGGCCTCTAAAGCAGCTCTACTCCAACTGCAAAACTTACCAGTGCTCACTTCCTTTGTTTGGCTCTCCTCAGCAGCAGCTCTGCTTAAGAGCACATGCAGAGTCAAAATGGCTGACTCTGAAAGAGCTCAGAGCTTTTAAAGGCTAGTGTGGCTCCGCCCCTATGAGTCACAGTTCAGGGAAGCGCCTGGTGTGGCCCTGCCCCCCTGCTTCTGGAAGCTTCAAACTGCTTCCTCTGTTTGAACAGAGGTGGCTCTCAGCAGTTTAAATTATCAATTTAAATTAGTAGAGGCCTCTAAAGCAGCTCTACTCCAACTGCAAAACTTACCAGTGCTCACTTCCTTTGTTTGGCTCTCCTCAGCAGCAGCTCTGCTTAAGAGCACATGCAGAGTCAAAATGGCTGACTCTGAAAGAGCTCAGAGCTTTTAAAGGCTAGTGTGGCTCCGCCCCTATGAGTCACAGTTCAGGGAAGGGCCTGGTGTGGCCCTGCCCCCCTGCTTCTGGAAGCTTCAAACTGCTTCCTCTGTTTGAACAGAGGTGGCTCTCAGCAGTTTAAATTATCAATTTAAATTAGTAGAGGCCTCTAAAGCAGCTCTACTCCAACTGCAAAACTTACCAGTGCTCACTTCCTTTGTTTGGCTCTCCTCAGCAGCAGCTCTGCTTAAGAGCACATGCAGAGTCAAAATATTAGTGACTTTCAGGGAGAAATCAATTAATTTTCAGGAATGGGTTTAAATTTAATAGATGATATGGTTTCTCTGGCCAACCTATAGCCAGCAGACAGGACCCGGCCTGTGGCACCATTTCATGTGGCTTGCCACCCCCCTCACTGCTACCGGAAGTGGAAGCTGATGTGTTAATGACAGCCATAAAACACGCCTGAACTTGCGTAAATGCGCCTATGTGTGCGGTAAAAGCTGCCATAAATACACCCATAGTTGTCGTAAGCACATTTACAACAGCCGCGGATGCATTTTATGGCAACGTTTAAAGCGGGAGGAACCACGTGACCGGCCCACTCAGCTGTCCAGGGGGGCATGGTCCTGTCCGCAGCACGAAAAGGTTGGGGACCCCTGCTCTAGAGGAAAAAAAGATTACCTGCTATTTAAATAGGTGACTTGGATACCAGCTTGGAAAAGTTATTTTTTTTGGCTGACAATTCCCAGAGTCTCCCAGGATTCTGGGTTTCTAGGCAAAATAGTAACTTTTCAAGACTCTGTGCATGCTTCTCGTCAGTATCCTTTACCATTTGGCACAGAATGTTTGAACAATAGCTGCAGTCCAGACAAAAGTACCAAAGGGTTTGAAAAACAAGTCAAGCTACCTTTGTTCAAGGCTTGCATTTTAGAGTAAGGCAAATTGATTTATCAGACAATCTGACCCACGATGAAAGGTAAATTGGATGTACCTGGATGTACCTCCACACAAGAGCCCTTCATGAAAATATGGTTTCCCTTGCTAACCATTGTGAAGAAAAAGGATAACAACTTTAAACCAATAACTCAACAGAGAGAGATCTTTCCAAACAGTATAATCCTGAATAACTTTTTTTAAAAATAAAAAATAGATCTAGTAGCTGCACCTTACAATTATATTAATGGATTGACTGTTGTAGACCTCTTTAAAGGGAGGAGAAGAACTCATAACTGAAAACCTCAGCCAACATTTCTTTAAAGACAAGTCGGCTTTATTTCCTCCTCCCCCCCCCGCCCCGCAATTTTTCACGTTTGCTCTCTGATGATTAATCCCCTCTTCAGATGGCTTATTTGCTTGGTCTGGAGTCTTTCAGATCTCCGTTTCTCTTTGTGCCGTCTGTCTGAGAAGAATGGGAATGTCTTGCTTCCCGGATGTTTCTCCTTCATCCTAATCCCTCCCAATCAGAGTCCTGCAGATGTTTCTACAAATAGTCATGTGTGACATTCATCTTTTGACTCCACCCTTGTTTGACCTTCCCAGAGCCAAAGAAGTATGGAGTTTTTTTCCTTATCTCCTTTTGTCATGGAGGCCAAGGCTTCCACAAAGAAACCTGGAAACCCTTAAGTCAGTGATGTTGTTATTTAAAAGTAATTTGTTATTTGCTTTGCTTGATATTTTAAGAGTACAGTAGACCCTCGCATAACAATGTTACTTGGTTCCCCAAGTAGTGTTGCTAAGCGATTTTTGTTGTTATGCAGGTTTCTATGGAGTTTCCCGCATAACGACGTTTTTGTCCAGATAATGACGGTTATTTTACTAAAATCCGTTGTTATGCGGGGGAACACGTGTTGCATAATGACGCATTGTTAAGTGAAAATGATGCTATCTGAACGCGTTGTTATGTGAGGGTTGACTGTAATATGCCAATATCACATTGCTAATACATTACTTTATTATTACTTATTACAGAAAGAGCCTCCTCAAAGAGTGTGGTATTTTTTAACCACAATTGGGCGTACCCTGGTAATGGCAACCTTGTGTTGCCGGCTAACCTTTCTCATACCTAGTCAAGCGAACGGAACTGTAGAATGAACTCCCCAAAAGGTGCCTTTGTTTTGGCAATTTCACCTCTGGCCTAGACATGGAAGAAGAAGACTTTATAATTGGGGGGGAGGGGGGTTATTAAAAATACCAAATGACCTGAAGTTCCCTAAAAGTGAAGTTTTAGAATTAACAAATAAACTTTACTTACTAGTCTCTTTCTAAAAAGAAGGTGCCAACCTTGACAGTCATATTCCTTTCTACAAGTAACTATTTTGATAACATCCTTGCCTCAAAAGAATTGTATTGCAAGTGACTTGTCATGTGTTGCTTCCAAACTTTCTGTAATCTTGATCACTGATACTGTTTGGATAATTTGCTTACAGCCAATTTTCAGTGCCAACTAGACTTGACCCACTTAGTCACTGGATGTTTGGAAGTATTGACTGTGAATGTACTGTTTAGCACTATCTTCAAACACAGGATAAGGCATAGTTTTCAAAGTCAGAGAAGGAATTGCTTAGAAGCCTCAGTCTTTGTCTACAGTAAGTCTTCTAAGGGTGCTGTGTTTGTTTAAGAAAATACAGGGCCTTGTTGCAATGACCTCAGGTTTTTAATGCATTACTACAGAGTAACTTTGGTAGTCTGCAACTACCTTTGCTTGTTTTGTCTTAAAAAGAAGGGACATCTGGAAACTAAGTGCTTGGGAGGTCACATCTGTCCTATTCTTAGCTTGCCCTTTAAGGATATTCCTCAAAAATTGAATTCGTCTTCAAACAGAGGGTTATTTTTAAGCAAGAAATTCATCAGACGTATATCGTCTGTGTATGGAAACTACATCTAGTCATAAAACAGCCTGAAGAATAAAGAACTAAACTATATCCTTTTCCTTTCTTAAGCGGGGTTAATGCAGGACATAAGTGGTCTGCTGGTTTGGTGCCAATTCGGTTCCCATCCACATCAAAGGGAGCATCTCCATTAATTGAAGTAGCATTTGGATAAAACATTTTGGGCTGCATAACTGTCATGGTTTGCTTCTATAAATTCAACAGAATAAATAAATACAAATTTCAGGGGTAATATCAGCCTTAAATCATAGCCATACAACAAAAGACTCAGTGTGGCTATCCAGGAGTAGGATACTGTATTGAAGCTCCAAGCTGACAAAGAATAATCCTTGCTGTCATTATGTTCACATTTGACTTAATGGTGACCCTAGTAGAGCATTCAAGATCAATGGGCACTAAAGAGAGAGCCAGAGAGGCCATTTCCAACCCAAGAGTGTAAAGAAAATAACTTCTGATGAAGTAACATTACGAAAGACCGATTATCCGGATCGAGTTTCAGGTCATATCAATTTATTACATTAGAAACTGAAGATATTTTGAAGCATACAGTTGAAGAAATTATTTGGAACTTTGCAATTTAATATTTTATTATCATAGACATTGAAAATACTCCGGTTGGATATTGTTGTATATATTGGAATATTGAACTTTCCTGAATGTTAGCAGTTCTGATTGTAGGCGGAGGTCACTTGGCAGGAGGTTCCAAAGGGCCAGAGCAGCCACTGAAAAGGCCCTTCATCTGGTGCTTTCATTATTTCCAGTTGGTACCCTTAGAGAGCCCCTCAGGTCCGCTTTAGTGGGGTGGGCTGATATCCTGTCTCCTCAGGGTGATGCGGTCTCTTAAGTAACCTGGCCCACTACCATGTAGTGGTTTAAAGGTAGATAAATAGGTACCACTTCAGTGGGAAGGTAAACAGCATTCCGTTGACTCCGGTGTCTAGTCATGCCTGCCACATGTCCATGGAAATGTCTGCAGATGCAACTAGCACTGGCTCTTTGGCTATAAACAGAGATGAGCACTGAACCCTAGAATTGGATACAACTGGCTTCCAAGCAAGGGCGGCCTTTAATTTAATTTAATTTAATTTAATTTAATTTTTTCAACTTATTCGCTGCCCACTTAGGCAAGCTTGACTCAGGGTGGCTTACATAATCTAAAAGACCCTACACAGTAAAAGCAGTTAAAACTCCCCACCCACATTAAAATCCCAAATTAAGGTCCCACATTAAAATCCACCTTAAAAATGCATTAAAAAATCCCACATCAAAATTCCACCTTTACCTAGATAGTGAAAAACACACACCCCGCCCATGGAAGGTCAAGTTGACTTCTCCTCCTCCCCTCTTTCTTCTGCTGGCAGGCAAAGACTTGTCTTTTAGGCTGATTTTCATACTGCTGAAAAATTAATTTTAATGCAGGTGTTGCACATTTTACTCTTTTTTTTTAAAGCCGCATTTTAAAAAGCATTTTGAACTGCTTTTAAATTAGTAGTCCCTTTTTTTAACTATTTGTGAGCTGCTCTGGGTGCCTACAATGAGAGAAAGGTGCAGTGAATAAATAAATAATATACCCCCAAGATAAGCATGTATTGTGGGCATGGCCAACTTCAAAAGGTCTGGGACCGTGCATGCCCATTTCAGCGCGTGAAGAGAGAACAGCACTCTGATTCCCCTTACAGTATTTTTCTTTGAATACATTGTTCTTAACCTAAACTTGTGCCCTCATTATTTCCCCAGAAACACAAGTTTTTCAGGGGAGGGGGGGACCTCTCCCTAGCACTCCTTGTGAGCAAAAATTTCCAGTGATAATAGATCCTAGATGGTTGTTTGATCCACTGAAGGGACTAGTGTACCCTTGAGGTCCTAACTTCCCTGTTTCCAAATACATACCAAGAAGTATAAACTTTGAAAACCACTATGTAGAGCAGTGTGTTTCCCAACCGTACCTGTCAACCTTCCCTGATTGGCCTGGATTTCCCAATTTTCTGTGCTGATTTGCGCCATTTCCTGCCCGCAGCTGCCAAAACCCCGGAATTGGCAGTGGGGGAAAAGAGGTACTGCGCATCCCTTCTGCACAGATCACCTTCTACGCATGCGTAGAAGGCGATCTGCGCAGAACCGTTCTGCCCTCATTATTTCCCCAGAAACACAAGTTTCTGCGCATCCCTTCTGCGCAGATCACCTTCTACGCATGCATAGAAGGCGACCTGTGCAGAACCATTTGCGCAGGTCCTGTATTTTCCGGAGCCGCGGTTGACAGGTATGTTCCCAACCCTTGGTTTTTGAACTTCAATTCCCAGAAGCCTAAGTCAATTCCCTCAAAGCACAGATCAGTCAATGAGCTGACTTAGGCTTCTGGGACTGAAGTCCCCCTGTGGGGTGTGGGCCTCACACTGGGAATCACTGGTGTAGATCAATGGATGTCTTGCTGGTGGTATTGTTGTTTTTACCAGAAACCCATCCAAGGGACAATGGTAATAATTAAACTTTCTACCTTTGTGTAAGAATCTTGCACATCTGTATTGTGCTGTTTGCATACAAGCAGAGATATTAACGTTGATGTATGTATTGCTTCGGACCCTTCTTCATGATTAAAGGAAACAATCGTTTCTTCTTATCTTTCCAAAAAACATTTTGAATGTTGAAGAAAACAATCAGGATATTCCCTCTGATCTTAATCGACTTTTCCTGCTACTTAGGTTTGTTGTACCTGACAATATGCCATACAACAGTCAACTACAATTGTTCAAAAGGGAACTTTTTGAAATGGAAGTTGGAGTCCACTTGAACAAAGAAACAGATTACTGTACTGTAATAGTCTATTGATTGACATCAAGGACCCAACCCTGAGGAATACTGTACTGTATATAGTTTGCTTTTTAAAAAAATAATAACTTTTAAAAAAGGAAAATGGAGACATCTACAGGCCACATCATGTCTTTGTATTTTTCTTTTCTTCTTCTTTCCTGTCCTCATCAAACCCTGGACTGCTAAAATGAAGCATTTTTTTCCCTTTGTCGTTGCCCAAACCGAAGTCCTCATTGGTGTATGCCTCTGGCAGAAATCGGCAGACCAGTAAATGATCTGGATTCTGTATCTCTCATCATTCACACAGCGTATTCTTCCTTGATTATATATCATGAAAGAAAATCAAACCATAGAAAAACTTAGTGAAAACTAAATGACAGTGGCATTGTCATTAATGCAGATGCTAGTCTTTCTCTTTCTTTTTCCCTTTCCTTTAAAAAAATGTTTCTCCTCAATTGGTTATTACGTAAAGGTAAAGGTCACCCTTGCTCGAAAGCCAGTTGTGTCCAATTCTAGGGACCAGTGCTTATCTCTATTTTCAGCCAAAGAGCCAGTACTGTTTGTTTCTGCAGGCATGAATAGACCCCAACGTTCATGGAATGTCATTACCTTTCCCACTAAAGTGGTACCTATTTATCTACTTATAATTTCTTGCTTTCAAACTGCTAGGTTGGCAGGAGCTGGGGCAGATTATGGGAGCTCACTCTGTTGCGCAGCACTTGTGTCTTGAACCGCTGACCTTCTGGCTATCAAGCTCAGCATCTATAACAAATAAGCCATCAATTGGTTATTACATTCCCTAATACTATGGCCCAGCTCAATCCCAGTACATCCAGAACTTCTCCCAAATTTTGACACTGGGCCACAAAGCTTTAAAGTTTAGGCTTATCTCCCAGATATTTGTGAATAGCTTACCTCCCGGGAGAGCCACATTCATGGGTTTGTCAGTTAGCTGGAACTCCTAGCTTGGAGAATTATGGGATCTATAGTCCAGAAATCCTGAATGGCACTATTCTTGCATTTGCAGAAGTGCTGAAATGTGACTGTTGACTATGTATCATCTGGCAATGAATTTAGGATCTGAATGAACTCAACAATTGGTTGGTATCTGTTATGTATGTTATCTATGCTTAACTGTCAAGGCGATTAAAACCGCTATGTTCCCGCGCTTTCCTAGCTGTCAAACAGCGTCCCTTTTTGACAGCTATGAAATCTCGCCAGACAGCGTAGTCTCACGAGATTTCGATATGGGCGCGCAAATTAGAATCTGACAGGAGCAGAATGTATCTTTTCTCATGCATCCATTCTTATGCAAATAAGTGGATCAAAAAGTGTGCACACTCTGTTAGCCAATGGGCGTGTGTTATTGTTGTTACTGTTACTGTTTATAGTGTATATAAGTCCGAGTTTTGCCCCATGCAAACTGTGTTCAAACCCCACTAATAAAGAGCTGAATTTCACTACTTCATTCATCTGCTTCTTCATTCCTTGAACACTAAAGTATCATCCTCTTGATATAAAATAGAATGGTCCTTTGACGTGTGAAGCAATAGTTCTTTTGTTTTCCTTTGGATATGCCACCGGCCAGGACAGTCTGATCAGCTTTGTTCATGATCTCACTACTCAAATAGTTTATTATTCTGCCAAGATAGTTCAGTGAAGCCTTCACAGCCCATAAATCAGTGATGGTGAACCTTTCAGAGATGGAGTGCCCAAGGGGCAGAGGAGGAGGAGGCGCAGGGGCAGGCACTGCACATGTGCCACTTGGGGTATGCCATTGATGTCACATGGTTGTGTGAGCACACGTGGTGCCTGCATGCACATGTGTGGTGCCTGCCTGTCCTCCTCCTCCTCCTCTGCCTCCTTGGGCACTCATATATATGCACACACACAATTGGAAGTATAGGAGGGGATTGTGAGGTTTCTAGTCACCTCACCTTACTAGGGGGTCAGCATGTGTGCCCAGAGAGTGGGCTAAGAGTGCTCCCTCTGGCATGCATGCCATAGGTTCGCCACCACTGCCCTAATTCATCTCTACAACACCCTATGCCTGTGATGGCCAACCTTGGCACTCCAAGTATTCTTGGACTTCAATTACCAGAAACTCAAGTCAGCACTCCTGCTGATCAGGGCTTCTGGAAATTGAAGTTCCAAACAGCTGGAGTGCCAGAGTTCACTATCACTGCCCTATGCACTTTTGACAAAAAGCAGCAGTATTTCCCTCAGATATTTTGAAGTCCATTCCAGAATGTTACTGGCAGTAGAGTGTAACTTACTGTGCAACAAAGGCCCTATCAGAAAAATGAAATACTTACCCTTTTAAAAAGCACAACACACCTAACAAAACGGGCTCTTAAGTGCCTGGAGAAACACTAAATAAAGCACTAACAGGTGTCAACCAAGGCATGATGGCTTTTAAAGAAGTCAATGGAGTGACAACATTTTGAGCTCGACCACGATCTGAATTTTATTAAAGCAAAGGCAATCCAAAACATAGTGAGAAAGCAAGCCAATAAAGCCTTCCAGGAAAAACATACAAACACACTTTGTAGTTTATGCTCAAATTATTGTTCAAGCCTCTTTCCTTAACAACTGTATCATCTGAAAATCTGGGAAGTGCTGGTTTCTGAGCATCATATGGTTCTGCTCTTTTTATAGCTACATCTCTCCTCTTTTTTTGGTGATTTTATCTTTTATTTTTGTCATATCTTTAAAATAGGAGTGTTTGGGAAAGGGGGGAAAGAAGGAAAAAGTGTTGGGGGAATTAAAACTGGATATGATTGGAGGTTATCTATGCCTATAAAATGGTGCGTTAACCGTTGGAATGTGACAAAGGATGTTGCACCAGGCCCCACTAGCCCCGTCCGAGCCTCCGTTCACTCACCCGAACGGGGTTCGCAGGTAACTGTCGGGTTGAAATTTTCGACCCGGGGGCAGGAGCCCCCCAGTCGCAAACAAAAAAAGGGAACTTCAATTCCCAAAGTTCCTTTCCCCGCGCCGTGCCAGAGCCAATCAGGCTGAGCGGTGCGGCAAAAGGAACGTTCGGAAACGCGCCGCGGCCAATGAAAAAAAAGCCACAAGAGAAAAACCGCCACAGCAAGCAAACCCGCGCAGCCAAAACTACATTCCCCAGCGTCCTGCGCACCATGGGCGTGCAGAACGCTGAAGAAGCCGGTGCGCGAAAAATAAAAACAAAGCCAAACCGTGAGCGCAAGTCCGCCGAAGAAGCCAGCGCATGAAAAATAAACCCAAACCCAAACCATGAGCGCAAGTCCGCCACAGGCGGACGAAGCGCCCAGAAAACACAAATAAACAAACCCCAAAATCAAAATAAAATGCAAACCCACCGGCCATCTTGCACGGAGCAACAGGGAAGAGAGGGACACCCTCTCCCCCACACTGCCCCGCCGAAGACACGGCGAGCCAAGCGAGACAAACTCGCTGTAAAAAAAAACACCCCCCACCCAACCGTGGCCAAAAACGCCATGGCGGTAGCAACCAAAAACAAATCAAAAAAAGGCAGGCAAACAAACCCCCACCCCCCAAACAAACAAACCCCAACCCAGCCAGGGCCACAACAATACCCTCCCCCAAAAGCCGCATGAAGCGGCAAGCCAAACACCCACCCAAAACACAGTCAAACCGCAACCCAGCCCGGGCCACGGCAAACCCCCCCCAAATGCCGCATGAAACGGCGATGGTATTTCCGCGGGCCAGCCATCAAGACTGGCCCACGAAAATACCCAAAACCCAAATTAAAAACGTTTAAAAAAACCAAAAAACATACAAAAACACACACACACAGAAACCCCGACCTCAAACCCAAAAAACCAAAAACAGTCAAAAAGACACACAAAGAAACCCCCAACCAAAACCCAAAAACAATCAAAAACACACACACACAAACCCCCACCAAAAACCCAAACAGAACGCCCCCCAACCCAAAACAACGGCCCCTTAAAAAAATGGAAAGAACTTACCAATACACGTCTTGCCCCGATGAAGACCGGAACTGAAATGAGGAGAAGAGACTTACCGGAACAAGCAAAACCAAAAAATTACTCAACACCACCACCCAGTGGCCAAAGGAGAAAAAACATCAAAAATATTCCCAAATATTCAATAAATCCCCAAAAATAGGGTAATCAATTCCAAAAACATTCAAAAATATCCAAAAAAATCAAAAATAATTCACAGATAAAAATATTAATCTTAACCTATAAAACCAAGCATTAACCGTTGGAACTGGCTATAGGCTGCTATGCATCGCCCTACTGACCCACACCCACCCTTCGTGTGCACGGCCGAATTCCCTACGCAGGTCAACGAAGGATTTAAAAATCCGGCACGGGGGCCTCAGCCCCACAAACGGCAAGAAAGGGAAAGAACTTCACTTCCCAACATTCCTTGCGCTGCGCCGCGCCAGAGCCAATCAGGCTGAGAGGCTCTTGCACGGGGCAGCGTTCGGAATCGCGCCGCAGCCAATCAAAACAAAACCATTTTAAAAAAACGCAGCACACACAGAAAGCACCAACCCATTACTACAATCCCCAGCGTCCTGCGCGCCATGAGCACGCAGAACGCTGAGGAAAAAGGCGCCCGAAAAATTAAAAAGAAAAACAACTCACCGCATCACAGCCAAACACACACCAGCCGGCTTTCTTTCCCACACCCACGGCGCCTGGAGTTTCCCCTTTAATATCAGTGGGTGGGGCTTCGACCCCCCTCTCCGCTGGCTTTTCTAGGGTTGGGAGGTTTGTGGGGAGAAAAGGGGAATGTTTCCCAAACCCTTCTGGACTCTGGACACCAGGAAGAGGGGATCGATTCCCACCCCCCTCCTTAAAAAAACTCCGTCTTTTCTACTCTTTAAAAACGGAGTTGTTTTAAGGAGGGGGGGAGGGAATCGATCCACTGTGCCTGGTCTACTGGGTCCAGAAGAGTTGGGGGGACATTCCTCTTTTGTCCCCACAAACCTCCCAACCCCAGGGGAGCAAGCGGAGAGGGGGGTCGCAAGCCCCACCCACTGATATTAAAGGGGAAACCCCGATCTACTTTCACAACTCCACACAAACAAAGCACCATAAAACAATACAGCCCCCTCCCTACCACCTAGCCCACCCTTCCTAACCCCCAATGACCATGCCCCCCTCCCCACCACCTAACCCACCCTTCCTAACCCCCAATGACCAGGCCCCCCTCCCCAACACGGGCCGGCAGCGTACATATTCCAACGAGTCTGCCTTGCGGAAAAAAACCAACACATGCTATTTCAATGGGCCACCCAGCCACCGAGGCCGGCCCACAGAAATAACCACACCAAACACATAAAATTTACACAGAAAATCTCCAACAAACACACAAAAAAACAAGGAAAAACACAACCCCCCACCCCCCACAAATCACACCAAAACCACCCATTACATATCGGAAATCACAACTTACCAAGAAAGGTCAAGCCTCAACGAGAAACAAAATTGAAATGGCAAAAGAACAGGAAGAAAACACAGGAGAGGACAAACATTACGCAACAGCACCACCAAGTGGCCACAGGAAAAATGACACTCAATGAATTCGAATTACACTTACACATTTTTAAAAAAATCTTATCCAAAGTACACCTATCACCAAAAATATATATATATATATATTTTAAAATGCAATTATTGGGAAAAAATATATATCAACCTTTCAACTTTTAAAAATCCAATTTTATTTAAAACAGTTTAAAAAACTACCAATGTATAAAAAATATTTTTTAAAAATAACATAACTCATTTAAACACACATACAACAAAAATCATCCAACACCATTTCTCATATTTTTTTAAAAACAAAACCCCCAAAAAAGCCCGGCAACGCCGGGCAACCCTTGCTAGTATTCAATAAAAAACACTGTAAAATACATTCAATTTAAAAAAACATATATTTACACATTTTTAAAAATAATTATCCAAAGTAAAAATATTTGCAAAAATTCACAAAGAAACACATTCTTCTTTAAAAGTAGCAGATTTTGCCCGGCAAAACCTTAAAAAACAAATTTAAACAGCACGGCACAGAGGAAGCCAGCACACACAAAAATAAAACCACTGGGAGCGCAAGTCCGCCGCAGGCAGACGCAGCGCCTCAAAGCCAAAAAATCAAAAAAACTTACGCCACCATTTAAAAAAACACAGCCCCATTAGTTCAAGAAAAAAAAACCTTTACTATCCAACACAATTTTAAAAAGCTCGGCACTGCTGGGCAAAATATGCTAGTACCTTATATAAACTAACCCTATGATGGCAAACCTTGGCACTCCAGATGTTCTTGGACTTCAATTACCAGAAACCCAAGCCCCCATGAATCTGCATTAATGGGTTTACTGTGATTCATCCAACCCACGCCACCCTTGTTGCTCCTGAAAGCTGAAGTAAAACACGCCCGTATGGAGGAAAGGTTAACCCGGAAGAGCCTTAACTGTACGGGCGCATTTTACTTCCGCTTTCAGGAGCAACAAGGGCAGCACAGACTGGATGAATCACAGTAAATCCATTCGTGCGGATACATGGAGGCTTGGGCTTCTGGGAATTGAAATCCAAAAACATCTGTAGTGCCAAAGTTCGCCATCACGAAACTAACCCATCAAAGTTTGCCTAGAGTTTGCAATACCGTAGAAGAGATATTTGTGTGTAGCTAAAGCTCTAAGAAGGACTGTGGTGGCTTAGTGGTTGATGACTGGAAGGTCGGCAGGTCAGCAGTTCAAGACCTGAGTGCTGCATGATGGAGTGAGCTCCCATCTCTGTCCCATCTCCTGCCAACCTAGCAAGAAATTACAAGTAGATAAATAGGTACCACTTCAGTGGGAAGGTAAACAGTGTTCCATGCACTCCGGTGTTTAGTCATAAGAGCATAAGAACAGCCTTGCTGGAACATGCCACAGCCCATCCAGTCCAGCATTCTGTCTCACACAGTGGCTCACCATTTCCTTCAGGGTATTCCCAAGGAGATGCCTTCACCTGCTTAGGATTCCCTGGAAATGGCATTGAGAGATATCCTGTCTATCTCTCCAACCCAGAGATTGTCCTTAGGTATCCATAATTATAGCCATTGATACCCTTGTTCTCCATGAACTTGTATAATCCTTTCTTAAAGCTGTCAAGACTGACAGCTGTCACCACTTCTTCTGGCAGGGAATTCCATAGACCAGTGATCCTCTGGGTGAAAAACTTTTGTTGTTGTTCAGTCGCACAGTCGATTCCAACCCTTTCCAACCCTATGGACCATTGTTCTCCAAGTGCATCTGTCCTCCACCATTCCCCTCAGCCCTCCCAGTTCTGTGCCCATTGTGTCTACAATGCCATCTAGCCATCTCATCTTTGGCCTCCCCCTTCTTCTTTTGCCCTCCACCTTTCCCAACATCAAGGCCTTCTCAAGTGAATCCTCCCTTCTCATTTGATGTCCAAAGTACTTCAGCTTCATCTTTACTATTTGACCTTCCAATGAGTAGTCAGGGTTGATTTCTTCTAAGATTTACCTATTTGTTCTCCTCGCTGTCCAGGGTAGTCTCAAAACTCTCCTCCAACACCACATTTCAAAGGCATCTATTCCTCTGCATTCAGCTTTCCTAATTGCCCAGCTCTCACATCCATATATTACCACTGGGAATACCATTGCTTTGACTATTCTAAATTTTGTTTGCAATGTGATGTGTCTGCTTTTCACTATGTTCCCCAGGTTTCTCATAGCTTGTCTCCCAAGAATCAGTCGCCTTTTTATTTCATGGCTGCAGTCTCCATCTGCAGTGGTCTTTGATCCTAAGAATGTAAAATCTGTCACTGCTTCTACTTCTTCCCCATCTATTTTCCAGGGACTGATCGGACCTGTTGCCATTATCTTGTTTTTCTTGATATTAAGTCTCAAGCCAGCTTTTGCACTCTCCTCCTTCAATCCAATCAAGAGATTCTTTAGGTCTTCCTCACTTTCTGCCATCAGGGTGGTATCGTCTGCATATCTCAGATTGTTGATGTTTCTCCCAGCAATTTTAATCCCATATTGTGATTCCTCCATTCCTGCATTGCACATTATGTGCTCTGTGTATACGTTGAATAAGCAGGGTGACAAAATGCAGCCTTGTCTTACTCCTTTTCCTATTCCAAACCACTCTGTCATTCCATTTCCTGTCCTAACTGTTGCTTCTTGGTTAATGTACAGATTTTTCAGGAGGCATATGAGGTGTTCTGGTATTCCCATCTCTTTAATTACTTGCCACATCTTGTTGTGGTCCACACAGTCAAAAGCCTTGGTGTAGTCAATAAAACAAAATTAGTCCTGTTTCTGGTATTCTTTTGTTTTCTCCATGATCCAATGTATGTTGGCAATGTGGTCTCTAGTCCCCCTGCCTCTTCTGAAACCGGCCTGCACCTCTGGTAGTTCTCTCTCCACATTTTGTTGAAGTCTATCCTGTATTATCTTGAGCATCACCTTACTGGCGTGTGGGATGAGTGCAATTGTTCAATAATTTGAAAAAGTACTTTCCCTTATTTGTTTGAGAACTAGCACCCAAAGGTTTCATGGAGTACCCCCTAGTTCTAGTGTTGTGCAATAGGAAAAACAGTTTTTCCTTATCTACTTTGTCCACACTGTGCATGATTTTATAAACTTCAATCAGGTCACCTCTTAGACGCTGTCGTTCAAGAGTGAAGAGGCCCAACTGTTGCAGCCTCAGATGGCAAGGAAGGTGTTCCAGTCCCCTAATCATTCTGGTTGCCCTCCTCTGCACTTTTTCCAGCTCCATAATATCCTTCTGGAGGTATGGCAACCAGAACTGTACACAGTATTCCAGATGGGGCCTCACCATAGATTTATAAAGAGGCAAAATGACACTTGCTGAGTTATTTTCTATACCCTTCCTAATGATCCCTAGCATTGAGTTTGCTTTTTTCACTGCTGAGGCACACTGGGTGTCCATGGAAACCTCTGCAAACACAAACTGTGCTGACTCTTTGGCTATAAACAGAGATGAGCACTGAACCCTAGAGATGGATATGACTGGCTTTCGAGCAAGGGTGACCTTCACCTTTACTTAAAGCACTGAGATCTTTTCAGTACCGAATGATAGATGGTGAATAGTTCCCCCTCCAACCATTGTGATGAATGTGTGGGCTCCAGAATTGAACCATATAAAATGGAGCATACAAATTGGCTTTATGGGAAGCAAGGAACTTGCAAAGCCAGGCAGTCTTGGCAAAGTTAAGGGAAGAAAGATTGGGTGACGCTGCATCGCCTAATAAAGAAACGCAAGACAATGCTGAAAACCAGGATGTTCTTGTCAGGTGAAATAAGCAGAGACTGTGCTAACATGTACGATATGTACTCAGGTGGAATGAAGAACAGACACTGAGGTATGCTTGTATATCATGCACACAGCATGGACCAGAATGTGACTGATAAGGCTGGACTTGTATGACACACAGCATGAAGGAAAGAGACAATAAAGATCTCAGTTTAAGAGAGCCTAATTGTGTCAAGACACCGCTCCCCCCCCCCATTCACCCACCACCACTTGCCGAGAAAACTGATTACCGATCAGAGATTTGGCTCTGTGTGCGTCAGTATGTATGCTTGAGGACTCTTGATACTGAATGATGTATAAAGGTAAAGGTAAAGTTTTCCCTTGCTTGAAAGCCAGTTGTATACAACTCTAGGGTTCAGTGCTCATCTCTGTTTCAAAGCCGAAGAGCTTCTGCAGACGTTTCTGTGGTCATGTGGTAGGCATGACTAAACACCGGAACACATGGAATGCTGTTTACCTTCTCACCAAAGTGGTCCCTATTTATCTACTTGAAATTTCTTGCTTTCGAATTGCTAGGTTGGCAGGAGCCAGGACAAAGACGGGAGCTCATTCTGTCCTGCAGTACTCGGGAATCGAACTGCTGACCTCCCACCACTTGAGCCACTGTATGAATAGTGTTTAAAAGCAAGACCTGGTGTTTGGAACTCATTCTGTCTTCCTGGTGTTCACACTTTGCTTATTGTTCACTGCTCCACTTCTACTGGATTAAAAGAATAAGGTCACATAAAGTGATTCTTAGAGAGTATGCAGATTTCCAAAAGAAGTGCAGTCAGAAAGCACAAATTTGTATACAGTAAAATCTCACATAAAGAGTGCCTCACTTAGAGACTAAATCACTTAAAGAGCAGAATTTTCTCCAAATGGTCACCCTCGTAGAACAACCAAAAACTCACTTAACAACTAAATCGGGGTTCGCAATCCCACCCCACCCCCCTGCCCGAAGTCACGTTCGGTCACTTACCATGGTGGTGGTGGTGCTTTTCCCAAGCATTTTGCTTAAAGAGGAACTCACTTAAAGAGCAATCCCACGGAACACATTATGCTCTTTAAGCAAGGTACCACTGTACCCATAATTACCGTATTTTTCGCCGTATAAGACGCTCCGGCATATAAGACGCACCCAATTTTAAAGGAGGTAAATCTAGAAAAAAAAAGATTCTGAACCAAATACTGTACTAAAATATTTTATATCAACTGTATAAAGTAAACAGCAGTTTAAGAACAATTTTATGTCAACCATGTAACATATTAAGAACAATCTTTACTCTCATTAACAGTCAGTAAAGTCAGTAAACAGTGAAAGTAACAAAAATCAGTCTGTAATGTTTTTATTCGAACCCCAAGAATTCCTCTTCTTCGCTGCTATCAGAAATGAGGAAGGACAGATCCTCGCAGTCATTGTCATCACTTTCTTCCTCACTGGTGTCAAATAAGACGTCGTCTTCTGTTCCGTCCAAGGCATTACTAATGCCACACTTCTTGAAGGATTTTACAACAATGTCCTCCTTCACGGAGTCCCATGACCTTTTAACCCATTCACACACTTGTGTGATAGTGGGCCTCTTCATCTGCCCAGTAGGCGTCAGATCATGGTTCCCAGCTGCCATCCAGGTGTTCCACTCCTCACGCATCAGAACTTTGAATGGCTTGTTAATGGAAACGTCCAGAGGTTGCAGCTGGCTAGTGAGGCCACCAGGAATCACAGCTATTTGGGTTTTAACTTCCTTAAAGTTCTTTTTAGTATTTTCCGTAATATGCGCTCTAAACTGGTCAAGCACCAACAAGGAAGATTTCTTCAGAAGACCGCCAGGACGTTTGGACCACACTTTGTCAATCCACAGCCTCATGCCATTTTCGTCCATCCACCCTTTATCGTGAACATGCACGACGACTCCCCATGGGATTGTTTCTTTTGGGAACGTTTTCCTTTTAAAAATCAACATCGGAGGCAGTTTGGTACCATCGGCACAGCAGGACAGCACAACCGTGTAGTGGGTTTTCTCATGCCCTGAGGTTTTTACGGTTATGGTTTTTGCTCCTTTGTTATCTACGGTTCTGTTAGATGGCACATCAAACGTTAGCGGGACTTCATCCATGTTCCCGATCTGGCTAATTTCAAAGTTACCGGTATTCTTCTTCCTCACATCAATAACAAACTTGTGAAAAGAAAGAATCTTTGATTCGTATTCCTTAGGCATTTTTTGTGCAATTCTGGTTTTGGTGCGCATAGAAAGGCCAGATCTCTTCATAAATCTATAGCACCACGATGGTGATCCGGTGAAATCCCGAATGCCTTTCTCCACAGCAATACGTCTGGCCTCATAGATTATCATTTTTGTTGAGACAGAAAGTCCATTTTGCCTGTGATGTGCGATCCACTCCTTCACTTCCACCTCTAACTCTGGCCACTTTGCAGTTGGTCCACGTAAGGTGTGCTTGCCTTTATCCAACTTTTGGAGCTGATCCTCCTGTTTCCTCCACTCTCTTATCATTTTCTCAGTTGGAGGTGGCCCGAAGTGTCTCTCCGCTGCTCTATTCCCATGCTCTTTAGCAAATTTAATTACTTCCAGCTTGAAAGCAACTTTATATGCCATTCTCTTCTGCTTAGACATCTTGAGGAGATGGTACTATAATTTTTCTGCAAGAAATGTAACCCCCTCATATTTAATCTGGTGCTCTCTAACCCCCCATATTTCCTCTGGTGGTCTCGTAACCCCCTCATATTTCATCTGGTGCTCTCTAATCCCCATATTTAATCTGGTGGTCTCATAACCCCCTCATATGCCATCTGGTTTGAGTGAATGCTGCTGGAGAGAATGTTGTGGGATAGACTGCAGCCTTGGTTTACAGACTGTTACACTGACCACAAAGGATAACATACATGTGTCATGAGAACAGCTATATGGGGAGAAGGCCAATGGCAAATTTATAATCATATGGGGGCACAGGAACAGCCATACTGCAACTTTAAATCATCAGTAAAATCAGCCAATGCTTGGCTTTAAATGTTCATTATGCTCTAAGCTCTCCTAGACCCTAGGTGTGTGTGTGTGCATGTGTATGCACATTTTACATTTCATTTACCCTGTAGTTGGTCCGCCTGATCACTTTCTCACATACACCATACACGTTGTCTGTGATCTACCCAGAAGGCACATTATGACGTAGGGAGGGCGGTGTGTTTTCTCCCCGTGATTCGGGGGCGGAGCTTGTGGAGCCATTCTTCTGCCCATCAATCATGGGCATCCAATAGACTAGTGGGGGAGGAGCAAGACCGGCAGTATGAGGTAGGGAGGGCGGTATCTTCTCCCCGGGATTCAGGGGTGGAGCTTTGGCGGATCAATCCTTCTGCCCATCAATCACGGGCATCCAATCAACTAGGAGCGGGGCGGGGCAGAGTACGGACAGCAGTAAGCATTGGCTGGAGGAGGCGGAATGAGGAGGCAGACATGCGGACATTTCAGGGCAGCATGGATTGATCGGGTGCCCGGGAGATATGCAGAGAAGCGACGAAATTGTGCCCACACTGCCCAGCAAGGAGTGGGACTGCTCGGGGAGACATGAGGAGACGCAGCCTGCGCTGGTGGATGGAGGTACCGGCAGTAAGCTCAGCATGATGCCCGTGCAGCACATGGTTAGACTGTCGGGAGGGGGGCATGGCACGCTATAGGAGGGAGAGGGAAGCCCGAACACACACAGCCTGGCCGTGCAGGGAGGGTCACAGAAGTCACCACAGCCCGCAGTACATGCCCCAAATCCAGCCCGCAGCACACACTGCATAAGGAGAGGACTGCGAGCAAGCGCCACACAAAGTTGGGGGCAGTTTTAATGCATGTAAAATGTGTATTTGCCGTATAAGACGCACCAACTTTTCCCCCCCAGTTTTGGGGAAGAAAAAGTGCGTCTTATACGGCGAAAAATACGGTAATTATTTTAGCTACAGCAGTGTTTCCCAATCTTTGTTTTTTGGGACTTCAGTTCCCAGAGGGCTAAGTCAATTCCCCAAAACACTGATCACCCAATGGACTGACTTAAGCTGCTGGGAATTGAAGTCCCCCTGTGTGGCCTGGTACCAATTTCAATATGTGAAGATGAACTGCTTTCATGGAGGAAGTCCAGGAGACAATGTCTTGCTTGACCACCAGAAGAAGGGAAATCCAGCCAGATGGAAAATGCAGAGGAAACGAAGAAAGCTGTCTGAGGCAAAATCAACAATTAATCCTACTGGAGAAGGATAAACGGTCGCCGGGGCCATCAGTGAAATTGTTGAGCTGGTGACTCCATCATTTGTAGACCTTGTCGCTTGGAATTTTGTATCTTTAATATTGTATTTTTTGATTGCATTGTTGCTATTGTTGTTATATTGTATTTTCTGTATTTGTATTTCTAACATTGTATCTTTATATTTTTGTAAGCCGCTTCAAGTCGTCCATTGGATTGAAGGAAGCGAGATATAAATAAAAACATTATTATTATTATTATTATTATTATTATTATTATTATTATTATTATTATTATTATTATTATTATTATTATTATTATTATTATTATTATTATTATTATTATTATTATTATTATTATTATTATTATTATTATTATTATTATATAGAGCAGGGGTGCTCAAACTACGGCCCGTGGGCTGGATCCGGCCCCTGATGCCAATTCATCCAGCCCACGCCACCCACTCCACTCCCGGAAGCGGAATTAAGATGTGCCTGCACATGTGCAGAATGCTGCCGTAAATGCCTTCTGCGCATGCACGGGGGCGCATTTTACTTCCACTTCCGGTGGGAGGAACCACGTGACTGGCCTGATCAGCTGTCTGGGGGCATGGTCGGGCCTGAAGCATGGCCAGGCCTACAGCCCTGATATACAGGTGAAACTTGGAAAATTAGAATATCCTACAGATGTTCATCCAGTTCAGTAATGCAACTTAAAAGGTGAAACAAATACCTGTATATGAGATAGATTCATTACATGCAAAGCAAGATATATCAAGCCTCACTTTGTTATAATATTGATGCTTATATCTTACAGTTTATGAAAACCCAAACCCTCAATCTCTTGCTTTGCATGTAATGAGTCTATCTCATATATTTGTTTCACCTTTTAAGTGAAATGAATGAACATTTGCACGATATTCTAATTTTCCAAGTTTCACCTGCAGAATCATGAAAGCCAACATTCACTTCTCTTAACCAAGAGGAGCGTAATTTAGTCTTTTCTGTGTTACCAAAACATTACAGTACAATATGCAATCATTACTAGCAGATTAGAAAAAATAAGGATAGTTACTCTTGGCTACCATGTAGTGACCGATTCTGAAACTGCACTTTGAACCTGAGCCAGACATCCTGGCCTGGAGAGCGAAGTCATAAAGGCCCTAAAGAGCACTGCAAACAACAAAGCGAGTGGAGATGATGGTATCCCAGTTGAATTCTTTAAAGCGCTAAAAGATGACGGCGTCAAATTACTGCATTCAATATGCCAGCAGATTTGGAAAACAAAACAATGGCCACAGGATTGGAAAAGATCAGTATACGTCCCAATCCCAAAAAAGGGCAATGCCAAAGAATGTTCAAATTATCGAACAATCGCGCTCATCCCACACGCCAGCAAGGTGATGCTCAAGATAATACAGGATAGACTTCAGCAACATGTGGAGAGAGAACTACCAGAGATGCAGGCAGGTTTCAGAAGAGGCAGGGGGACTAGAGACCACATTGCCAACATACGCTGGATCATGGAGAAAACAAAGGAATACCAGAAACAAGTTTACTTCTGTTTTATTGACTACACTAAGGCATTTGACTGTGTGGACCACAACAAGATGTGGCAAGTAATTAAAGAGATGGGAATACCAGAGCACCTCATATGCCTCCTGAGAAATCTGTACATGAACCAAGAAGCAACAGTTAGGACAGAACATGTAATGACAGAGTGGTTTGGAATAGGAAAAGGAGTAAGACAAGGCTGCATTTTGTCACCATGCTTATTCAACCTATACACAGAGCACATAATGCGCAGTGCAGGGATGGAGGAATCACAATATGGGATCAAAATCGCTGGGAGAAACATCAACAATCTGAGATATGCAGACGATACAACCCTAATGGCAGAAAGTGAGGAAGACCTAAAGAATCTCTTGATTGGGCTGAAGGAGGAGAGTGCAAAAACTGGCTTGAGACTCAATATCAAGAAAACCAAGATAATGGCAACAGGCCCAATCAGTTCCTGGAAGATAGATGGGGAAGAAGTAGAAGCAGTGACAGATTTCACTTTTCTAGGATCAAAGATCACGGCAGATGGGGATTGTAGCCATGAAATAAAAAGGCGACTGATTCTTGGGAGACAAGCAATGAGAAACCTGGGGAACATAGTGAAAAGCAGAGACATCACACTGAAAACAAAAATTAGAATAGTCAAAGCAATGGTTTTCCCAGTAGTAATGTACGGATGTGAGAGCTGGACAATTAGGAAGGCTGAACGCAGAAGAATAGATGCCTTTGAAATGTGGTGTTGGAGGAGGGTTTTGAGAGTCCCCTGGACAGCGAGGAGAACAAATAGGTCAATCTTAGAAGAAATTAACCCTGAATGTTCACTGGAAGGTCAAATAGTAAAGATGAAGCTAAAATACTTTGGACATCAAATGAGAAGGGGGGATTCACTTGAGAAGGCATTGATGTTGGGAAAGGTGGAGGGCAAAAGAAGAAGGGGGAGGCCAAGGATGAGATGGCTAGATGGCATTGTAGACACAATGGGCACAGAGCTGGGAGGGCTGAGGGGGATGGTGGAGGACAGAGGCGCCTGGAGAGCAATGGTCCATAGGGTCGCAAAGGGTCGGAACCGACTGTGCGACTGAACAACAACAACAACAACTTTGAAAATATTTCTTAAGTATTTTAAAGCAAAAAATGCTTTCTTTTCCATTTAGAAGTTATTAGAAAATGGCATAAAGCTTCAAAAGTAAATTCCTCTAAAATGTACTTTGAAATGATTTTAGAGAGTAACTTAAAGTATTGCTCATTATACCAAAAAGTAATATTGACATTACTTGTATTATTTCTGGAATGTGGATTTAATCCATCTTTGTTCGTGGCAAAAATTAACTAGTTTAAAATGTGTTGGAAATGTAAGGATACACTGGGAACATATGAACACATGTGGTGGGGGTGTAATATGGTAAAGGATTTTTGGGGGAAACTTGAAAAAGAGATTTGTGCTGTTTTGGGTATGAGACTTAAATTGGGGCCAAGTACTGTTTTGTTGACAGATGTGGAAAATCTGATTTTAAGCAAAGATGAAAAAGAGCTATTGTCAATAATGTTGACAACGGGTAGACAGTGTATAGCTAGGAATTGGAAAAATGAAATAATTTTAAAAATAGAGGAATGGTATAAGGAGATGTGGGATCTTGCGTTGAATGATAAGTTAACATGGGAACTGAATATGAAAAAGGGTACAGTTAAAGAAAATAGATTTTGGAAAATATGGCAATTATTTGTGGATTACTCATTGAAGGGGGATGAAAGAAATAGACCAGTACCGGAACAAATGAGTTTTTGGAGATAGAAAATAATTGTGACCCTCCGTTTTCTCCAGGGCATGGTAAATAACACTGGCTGGAAATTTTATTTTGATTAGTTTATTTTTAGTATGACTTAACAGGTATATTAATTTGATGGGTTTAATGAAAGAGCTGGGATATGTATATTAGGATAGCTATAAGAGTATTATAATGTACTAACAGTTTTGGAAATGTAACTAAAGTTGTATGGATGAAAGTGGAATTTAACATATTAATAGGTTGTAGTTTAAGTATATTTTATGTTTTTCTTTATTTTTCTTCTATATTTTTATTGTTATGTGTATTGTATCTGTAAGTGCAAGTATGATGTTTTCATTTATAGTTGTGTTTTTTCTTAAGTTGTATTATTGTTAAAAACTTAATAAAATTATAAAATAAATAAATAAAGCAATTATATATGTGTAATTAGTTGCTTAGGAGGTCTGTCTTCACCCCATTTGAAACATAAACAAGATACTATGTGGCTTTGCCTAGGCATTCTAAACCTCTTTCAGAAGGTAATGGGATGATATCATGGAACCTTCAGCTAATTAACAGAAAGTTCCTAATTTACATAGACTACATGAGTTCTTAAGAGGTTTAACAAGGTGTTTTACTACCCAACATGTTCAACTGTTGTTGTCACAGTTGTAGCTTGTTGCTTACGAGACTTCCTTGAACCAACCTCTGACGTTTTGCACAGCACACGAGGCCTTTTAAGATTCCTTCAAAGTTAAGCTGCACATTGAAGGGGCCATGAGATCTACTTGTGTTGAAAGCCCCCTACCTATATGTTTTTTTCTGAGAAGATTTATAATGTATATTAGACGTTGTGTTCACCCATGAACTCTGCAACCCTGACAAGCTTCCCTTTGTGCCAGTAAAATTTAAATATGTATGCTTTGAATGTAGTCATAGAAACACATGGGAAATATTAAAATAAGTGAATGTGATGGAGTGGGTTTGTTTATATTTCTCTCTTTGCTTACCTCACACACCGCTAATATAAATCACCCCATCTGTGAATGCCATGCAGAGGTTTATCTGTCTCCAGTTTTGAGGTGTTTGATCAGGCAGAAGAAGAGGAACGTTTGGGCTGCAATGAATCCAGATGTCTCACAAATGTCACTTCACCTGGTTAAGAAGCTCGCCTTGTTAGCTGAAAGGCTGACAAGCCAGTAGTTCGAGACCTGGGCACTGCATGACGGATTGCGCGCCAGTCTTTGTTCCAGCTCTTGGCGACATGAAAGGAGCCTCATTTGGGTGTTGCCTGAGTGGAGTTTCTTCTGCAAAAATCCTTTCAACCCAGAGTAATTTCTGACACAAAATTATTATTATTACCTTCAATGAGATTGTCCCAAAGTACATTGTTTGTTGATTCTTTAGAATTCCATTTTGCTTCAGGGTTATTTGCCTTGGATACATTGGAGTCATTATTCAGTGAGGAGTCTGCGTATTGGTGGGTGTCTCTGTGATGACATTTTGCACATGCAAATGGACTTTAGCCATTTGAATATCATGTCACCCGCTGGCTAGGTGGACCATGATGTGTGACCTCCGCTTTCACCTTGCCCAAGGGATCCAACGGATGACGCTTTGGTGAATTTTAGTCCTGGCCTAACATCATTGACAAGAGATGGGCGACACTGCCTAGTTAGACCGCTCAATCTCCCATGCCCCAACAAGGCTTTCACCTAGCGGGGGTTATTTAAACCAGAAAAAAGGGATCTATAACTCAACTTTATCTAAGTATGGTTGCAATGCTTAGTTTTGCTAGCCTGTTGTGAGGAGTAGTGGTGGCGTGTTTCTTATTTTTATAAGCTGCACTTCTTTTGAGTGGCTTTGAGGGATATATCGAACTGACATTGGCCACAGCATTTTCCAGAGCAGAGGTGTGCTACTTCCCACTGATGGAGATGGAGGATTCATGGACCTTTATGAGGGAGACAACATTGACACTGTGATATGCAACAGTCTCGAGCAAGGTGTCCTGGGTCTGCCACAGATGCTGGTGGAAGATAGCAGCAACTGCAACTGTTTTCTGTGGTGTCCGCATCTACTGAACCATACAGCATGTCTTGCTGCACACCAGGATGGGCAGAAAATAGTTAGGAAAATGTGCTAGTTTGTGATCTGCAACAATAGCAGCACTGAATTGCAGTGCCTCTAACCTTGTGGTGGTGAACCTTGGCCCGCCAGGTATTCTGGAACATCAATTCCCAGAAGCCCTGATCAGCCGGAGTGCTGACCTGGGCTTCTGAAGTCCAAGAACACTTGGAGTGTCAAGATTCATCATCCCTGGTCTAGACCAGGGTCTCCAAACCTTTGGTTTTTGGACTTCAATTCCCAGAAGCCTAAGTCAATTCCCCAAAGTAGTGATCAATCAAACATACTGTCTTGGGCTTCTGGTAATTGAAGTCCAAGAACACTTGGAGACGGAGTACAAAGGTTTGCCACCACTTTTCTAGCCTTTATGCTGAAGAAAGAGAAGCAAATGGAGATGGTTAGGACTGCAAAGAAAGCTCGGGGCTGCATTCTGCTTTCAAGCTAGTGTACTTTCTAGTAGGGTCTTTGCCAGGGGTGGCCAAACCTTTTGGGCCATGGGCCTGTCATTTGGTTCAGTGGTCCAGTCACATGTTTCAGTGGGCCAGTCATGTGGTTCCTCCCACTAGAAGCAGAAGTAAAACACGCCTTGCAATTTGTTTTGCAACAGAATGAGATAGATTTTAAGCTGCCATTGTCTCTGCTTAAACCAGGGGTGACCAAACTACGGCCTGCAGGCTGAATCCGGCCCCTAAAACGTGCGTATGGGTGGCACAGATGAATTGGCGTTGGGAGGTGGATCCGGTCTATGCTGAGAGGCAAACTCAGCAGAGTTGCTACCTTTGCAAGCCAAGAGGGATGCAACAATTCCTCTCCAAAGATACACCCCTGTATCAGAAAAAACACAACTTGTTTATTTTGTGCTGATCAGTCACCAAAAAAAAAGGGGGGGGGAATAGGCAATATTATTTGCATTTTGAGAAGTTGAGGACTCTAATTCTAGACTAAATCAATGAATTTAAGCTCTTGGGACCCATGGTTCTCATTATAATTTTTACCATGCTTAACAAAAGGGGTTTGCTAGGGTTCCAGACAATAATCCCTGGCCAAGAACTATACCTGGGACCTTCTACATGCAAAGCATCTGCTGTCACTGAGATACACTCTTTAGTGGTCTTCCAATGATGAGAGCTAAAACCGCTGACTTCATCAGGGTTGTACGCAGTGGTAGGCTCCAAAAAAACTTCGCTACCATGCTGTGCGCATGGTATGGTGGGCATGGCCAGGGGGAAAGCCCTGCATTGCACCCGAATTAGGACTACTTTATTTCAAAGCTTGGATGGGCGGGGCCAGCCAGAATTTCTGCTACCGGTTCTGGTGAACTGGTGCGAACCTGCTGATGCCCACCACTGTTTGTATGGCATCACGAGCCTCAGACCAGGCCAGCTCAAAGGCCCTGGGCTGGAGGAGGTTAACAAATAGCCCAGAAGAACCAAATTTATCCTCAGAGAGTAAAGAAAATGTTTCTTTTAAGGGGGGTTGCTAAAGGTTGATTTTATCTATTACTTTATTTATTACATTTTTATACCACCAGTCTAGGGTATTTCCCATTCTGGATGGTGTACAAGCAATAAACAACAACATAATAAAGCAACCTTTTTATTAAATGGCTTTTCTAAATGATTAGATCAGGATTTATCAAGGGTTTCTGGTCGCAAGCCTGCCCACTCCTCCTGGACTGCTGATCGAGCCTGAAGCGGAAGTAAAATGCACACCGTGCATGCACAGAACACATTTTAATTCTGCTTCCACGATTGGTGAGGGCGTCAGTGGCTGGATAAATTGGCATCAGAGGTCGGGTATGGCTCACAGGCCATAGGTTGAGAATCCCTGGGTTAGACCTTGGGGCTTTTTGTGACCCCAGCTCCCCTAATTCTGAAGCCATCATGCCCCACAATTTGGGGTTCTGGAAGTTATAGAAAAAGTTGCTTCTAAGAATCCAATTCAGACTTTCTGACAGCAAACGATCAATGCATCTAAAAACCAATCAGAATCTGGATCAGTCACATCTCACATCACATAGTCCCCCATCAACGTTGCCTGTGTTCCTTAGTTGTTTCAACAAAAATGATCTGAAAGGGCTAAAATACATCATAGTTAGCATTTCTAGGTCTCTCAAGATGGGGAAAAACTGCTTTTTCAGGAATTGTCTATTTTAGCCTATCAGATGTAGCAGACATATAACAGAAGACGTGCTAGAAATAGGATGCTGGATTAGATCCTGGTCCATTATCTGATTTGGCAGAGTTCCTCCTTTGTTCTTAGTTTAATAGTCTTTTCGAATAAACCACCTTAATTCTCCAGTGTTTTTCAATAAAGCAGAAGTTTATTTTCTTTACTTTTTAAAAAAGCACTCTTTTGCTTTGTTTTTTGCTGTTATCAGCTTTCTGCCTTTGTTGGAAGATTTACTTTTCACGAAAACATATTAAAACATGTCTATCCCAGACTGTTTTATAGTACAGTACTTGGAAGCAAGGTGTGTTTAACTATGAGACTTTCTATAGTCTGCTGGCATTCTGGTTTTAAAGGGATCATAATTTACCCGCAATCATTAGAGAAATAAAATAATCTGTTGAGAAGGGGAAAGGGTACAATTAAATTGAAAGCCATTTGGCTCTGCAGTGTTGTTTATACACATGATCAAGGCACAAGCTATTAATCTGTATTTCTTTCTCTGTGTTACTTTCTCTAACACTATAATTTAAGCTTCTGTTACCCTCGTGCCTTTAAATTATTTTTCCCAAGGAAGTCAACACACTGAAGCATCTCTTCTTCCAATCCTGTTAAACTCAAAGAGAAAGTAATATATGAGACAGAAGAGACATTTAATTATTGGGGGAAACAAAGACCAAGCAGACACGATGTGCACAAGACACATGGAATGCATCCCTATGATATTAATTTTTACCAGCTATTTTGCCTGGCCTTGCCGGGCAGGTATTGATTTTGTGTTTTTAAGGTGGGGTGGTTTGGGGTGGTGATGGATTTTTTGGAAGGGAGATAGGCAGGTGCCCGGCAGGGAAGGCGCCTTCCCTGTTGGACACCCACCTGTTGCCTTGGTTTTTCCTCCGTGTTGGTTCGAGGCCAGCTTTGAACCAGTGCAGAGGAGGGGCAAGGAAGGGTGACTGACGTTTGTCCGCCAGGGAAGGCGCCTTCCCTGTTGGACACCTGCCTGTTGCCTTAGTTCGCTTTTTCGGAGGAGGTAGTTGAGCGGGTCGGCTGCCTCCTCTGAAAGCAACCCAGTCAGAGCCTTGATCCCCGCCGCCTTTGGTTCTCCTCCGCGCTGGTTCAAAGCTGGTCTCGAACCAGCATGGAGGAGAACCAAAGGCGGCGGGGATCAAGGCTCTGAGTTCCTTTCAGAGGAGGTACCTGATCTGCTCAGGGGCAAGGAAGGGAGACAGGCGGGTGCCCAGCAGGGAAGGTGCCTTCCCTGTTGGACACCTGCCTGTTGGCTTAGTTCACTTCCCCCGGTAGGTGGGGCCAAAAGCAGCCATGCTTTCCCCCTTCAGGGTTGGCGCTTGCTTCCCTCTGTGTGGCGAGGGCGGAACAGAGCAGCATTCTCTTCCCTCGCCTCACGGGGAAGTGTTTCACTTCTCCCAGTTGGCGGGGTCCAAAGGCAGCCATCCTTTCGGCCCCTGGCCCCCGGCCCCCCAAGAGGCGAGGGTGGGACAGAGTGCCGCTTTCAGTCCTGTCCTCCCGGGGAGGCTGAACGGAGTGTGCATTGGCTGTTGTTGTTGTTTTGGGTGCGCTGGCTGTCCCGCCTCCTCCATGCTCGTGTCCTCCTGCCTGATTAGCTGAGGAGTGCCGCGGCACGGAGGATGCTGGGAAGCGTAGGTTTTTTTGTTTTTCCATGTTTGTGGGGCGTTGGCCCCACTCTCAGCTTCCGGACCCTTGTGGCGATGTTGTCAAGGACAAAAGGTAGGTGTGAACAGCGCATTACGGGATAGGCTGGATGTGTGTGGACACGCATTCCACACACGCACGGCCACCTCGCATCTTTATAGGTTAAGTTTGCAATGCATTTCACTTTCTCTACATTGTTCAGAATCTGTTGGCATTCTCATCCTGTCTTAGTTCTGTATTGGGTTGCAAGGGTTTTTTTGTCTCCCTGAATACATATTTTTGCACTTTCCCCCCCAGAATCTAACTATTTTGGAGCACAATTTTCCCCTACACAAATTCATTTCTGTACAGACTTTACGACTAGTAAAATGTATTTGCGCTCATTTGGGCATAATTTTATGCACATTTTTTCTTTTTTGAAATATATCAAGAGGTTTGGAATTTTACATTTTTCTGAAGCAAGATGTCTTTTCATTTTGGGATGTACAGAATGAATAGTTTTGTAGAGAAATGTGAATTTAAGAAATGTCTTTAAATCCCTCAGCTAGCATAAGTAATTTAGAACAGTTCTTATGTTCAAATTAACAAGAGACATAAAAGAGCAAAGAAACAAGGACTTTAAACCACAGTTTGGGATATTGAGAGCAGTTCCATCCATTAAATCATTCCAGATTACTAATCTGGCCAGGATATCCTGCTATAGTAATAGAGCAGATCAGAGTTTCTCAACTTGCAGCCCACGGCACCATTTCTTGTGGTCCCCCACTGCCTCCACCACACCCATGTGGTGGAGGAAGAGCAAAATGGCCATCCAGCCCCCGAAGATGTCTGAGAGATTGTGACCCAGCCCCCAGCTTTAAAAGTTTGATAACTCCTGCAGTAATCCAGACTGCCAGTGACTCAATGGCAAGTGTCAGGTGTCAATTAACTAATGTGACAACACTGAGAACTAACGGCCTTGGGTGACGAAGTCCACAGGGAAGTGTGATGGTCCCCAAGTGGATTAAATCCCACTTGAATCCCTCTTGATGGAGGGCAGCAGCTTCATCAATACTGGCCTGGGGCTGAGGAGGACTTTGTGTGCCAAAAGGGCTCAGGACTAGAAAGTGATTCACGGAACTGGATCAGTGAAACAGGGGTCATGCTGTGATAACGAAGGCAAATGGAAGTGCATTGTATTATATTCTCATGGCTTCATGGCTGATCACCATGAGAATCGCCAATATTCGGATTTGGATATGGAAGAAGAAGGAGGAGGAGGAGGAAATGCTAGTTGTAAAAGGAATGTTTTTAATTGTTTGTGAGATTCCATGATAAATGAGTTAGCTATGATGAGCTTTCACACTTTCATGTGTAACCTCAATGGCTCTTTGCTTTCTGCTCATCTTTCTTTTCTCTCGGAAAGATGGGAAGTGCAAGAAGAAATTGCTAAAATAGTTCATTCCACTAGATGCCAGCATTTCACTCTTGTTTCCCTCTCTCCTAAAAAGCTGTGCATGATTTATTGTTACCAGTTCCCTGGCTCAAGTGGTTAAGATGCTGAACTTGAAGACTGAAAGGTTGGAGTTTGATACCTGAGTACTGCACAACGGAGTGAGCTCCCATCTCAGTCCCAGCTCCTGCCATCCTAGCAGTTCAAAAGTAAGAAATTGCAAGTAAATAAATAAGGACCACTTTGGTGGGAAGGTAAATAGCATTCCGTGTCTAGGCATGCCTGCCACATGTCCATGGAAACATCTGCAAACACAGACAACACTGGCTCTTTAACTGTAAACAGAGATTAGCATTGAACACAACCCAAATGAACATGTCTGATGTTTTGCTGCTTTGATAGTTCAACAGGTTGGATGTAAATACTCTTCAATTAAATAGGATTTACCTGGAGAAGGGAAACACACCATACACACACTCACTTGTATCAGACTTTTGTTTTCCTTTTCATCTTTGGTGATTGCTTCCCAATACACATGTCCCAACATCCATTCTCACTGTTATCATCACATGGAAGTTACAGGGAATCATGGCTAGAGATATCCATGACATGCTGCATTCAGCAGCAAAAGGGTGAAAGTTTCTTCTGCTGTCATATCAGAAAGGCTGATTTTATTCTCATTTGTGTCCAGATCAAACTTTAAACTGCTAGAATGAAGCCACCTTCTTGGTTTTGTCATTGGCCAAACTTTAATCCTCATCGGTACATGTCTCCTGTAGTAACTGCCAGACCAGCAAATGAGCGGCTCGGCGGGCGGATGGGAGATTTGCCACAGCTGGCGGCCCGGGACACATTGAAAAGCCGCCCCGCTTGGACCGCTGCCAGAGTGAGTTTCACCGGCTCGGCGGGTGGATGGGGAGATTTGCCACAGCTGGCGGCCCGGGACACCTTGAAAAACCGCCCCGCTTTGACCGCCACCAGAGCGAGTTTCACCGGCTCGGCGGGCGGATGGGGAGATTTGCCACAGCTGGCAGCCCGGGACACCTTGAAAAGCCGCCCCACTTGGACCGCCGCCAGAGCGAGTTTCACCGGCTCGGCGGGCGGATGGGGAGATTTGCCACAGCTGGCGGCCTGGGACACCTTGAAAAGCTGCCCCGCTTTGACCGCCGCCAGAGTGAGTTTCACCAGCTCGGCGGGCGGATGGGGAGATTTGCCACAGCTGGCGGCCCGGGACACCTTGAAAAGCCGCCCCGCTTGGACCACCGCCAGAGCAAGTTTCACCGGCTCGGCGGGCGGATGGGGAGATTTGCCACAGCTGGCGGCTCGGGACCTCTCCAAAAACTGTTGAAGTCTCGGAGTACCCCTCATACCTCCTGGCTGAGCCGATGGGAGAAGGTGCAGTGTGACTGGAGGGAGGTTCGGTATCAAAAGCCGATGACGACGCTCATTCAGCTGTCTCCGTTTTGCCTCTCCTTGTGGACTGGTCGGCCGTGGGAGGTAGTGGCAGTCGCTTTAGAGGGTTAATTGCTATAGTTCTGTAGCCTCAACTTAACATTTTATATTGTTATTAATTTGATGGTTATTATTGATTTCTGTATTGATTTCTGTGTTGATTTCTGTATTATTGATTTCTGTATTGATTCTATTTTTGTGCTCCTCTGTTTGTATTGGGGGATATTGTATTAGACATTTTTATTGTATATCTTATTCTGTATTTTGCATTGTTTTTTGTATCTCTGTATTCTGTTGTAAACCGCTTCGAGTTATCAAATGATGAGGAAAGCGGTATATAAATTTAAAAATAAAATAAAAAAATAAAAAAAATGAGCCAGATTCTGTATCTTTCCACATTCACACAGTGTGCTGTTATCTGCCAGCAGCCCCCACTTGAGCATGCTGGTCTTACATTTAGGGACTTCAACCCTCAGCCTATTCAGAGTCCTCCATGTGACATTGGAGAAGTCAAGTTCCTCAGCCATATTCTCCTTTAATGTTATTCCTTGTCCAATAAATTCCTTCCTCTATCTTCTAATTTGATTTTGCTCTTGCATACCCTCAAGAATGTTTGTTCTTGCCATAAAGCTCTTCATGGATCTGAGCTGGTGGACTTGAGGCACATATCCATTCAGAGGATACCGAGGACCATTCTCTTACTTAACTCCTTTGGCATCCACTGCTACTTCTCTCCTTATCTTTGGTGGAGTGGTGCCAACAAGAAGATAGATTCAACTGATCTCAACTGATGTAGATTTGAGGCATCCTGTCACTACATGCATTGTTTCATTAACAGTGGTGTCAACACATGTGTGGAGCAGCATACTCTGCTGCAAAGACACTCAGGACCAAAGCTGATGTATGCAGGAGGGCTGGTGAAGAGGAGTTTGCCATTGCATACAACTCCATTCTCTTCTGCCACCAGAAATGGCCCGCCACGAAGCCCTGAGCAGATAGAGGAGAAGGAGTAGTTAAGGAGAGTGTTGTGTTGTGCAATGAAAGAAATGCCTACCTTTCCACTACTGGAAGCTAGAGGAGCAGAAGATTGAAGAATGTATTTATAGCACAGGGAGTGCAGCGCTGACATGATATAGCGCTGATTCTGATAGATAATTTTTGTTTTAAAAAAATATTGGGATTAGAAGCAACAGAAGAGGAGAGTTGTTCCCTCTATGCATTGCCAAGCCATGCCACATCCTGCTTAAAATGCCACAGTGAATTTATCACCCTGTGGGACAAATGCCACTTCAGATTTGAAAAGATATAGCCAGTCATTCCTGCTAAAAGCCAAAGTGAAATGATGTGATCCCAACTGCCCTCAAAAAATGATAGCCATGGCCGATGTATCAAAAAGACTTAAATGGATATGGAAAAAGGCTGATCTGGTTTGCAATTAGCTGTATGTTATGTAGCTGCCAGCAAACACATTAGACTTAACAATCTCAATAGAATGGCAAAAGGGGATACATCATAATGAAGTCGCAACCTCACTCTAACATTTTAGTGTATGAGAGTCAAGACACAAGGCACAGCCAAAGGCTGGGTTAACTCAGGTTTATTGCATGGTGGACAGAGGGAACATGAGGTAATGGCGGACGAACAGCTCTATATATATGGTAGTAACGTATTTGAATGTGGCTCCACGGTAGCCCGTTGGCTACTGGTCCGCGTGACGTCATGGCTGGTCACGCCCTTCTTGTCCAGGTGTAGGTAGCGGCGGGAAACTTCCCGCGCTGCGGTCTTTGATGGGTTTGAACCAAGAGAGCTTGGACGCTCGCTGCTGCCAGCTGGTGGTCATTAGCTCGCGTCCTATTACAGGGTTTATGTGATACAGCTGAAGGTTACATTGTTACTCATAGGCAAGGTTACATTGGTTCAGATACATTGATATCACATGTGGAAGGTTACACTGTTAGAACACAACACTCCTCCCCCCTAGGATGAGACGAAGTCTCTCAGCCAAGGTGGCTTATTTCGAACACGCTGGGGTCTCGGCGCGGGCTGCCCTGCCCTGGCTTCGCTCCCTCCTCCTTGCTCCCTGGCTGCCTGCCCTGTAACGGGAGAGGATGACTTGTTAGTGGTTTGCCGCGGTTCTGCGGCTTTGTTGGAAGGTGTGTGCTTTGTTTGGGACGAACCGGGGGCACTAGGGGCTAACGAAAAACCCCTCTTCTCGCTTGGATGGGTGGGGGAACACTCCAAAAAACCCCCCCGGCTAGCAAAATCAAAATCAAAATCGGATTCGGGGGAAGCGGCAGCGGCGGCCGCACACTCCTTTTCCCTCCCCCCGGGCTCGGATAGGACTGGGGTATCAAAAGGATATGAGTCGGGATCACTGCTTTCCCTCCTGGCTTCGGACTGGTGTCCCTCTCTGTCTCCCCCTTGGGCTAAACGGGTGGGGGAGAACCCTATCGCTGAATCCTGTCGCTGAGCCCCACTGATCGGCCCCTCACTCACTCGGTGCCTCAGTTGGTCAGCGTGCCTCCTCCAGAGGAGACCGGTGCTAGTTTCCACCCGATATGACACTGGCCCCGTCTGTTCTATTATCGTCCCTGGTACCCAGGCTGGGCCTGCGTTGGCATAGTTCCTGCAGTGTACAGGATCGCCTATGCCGAAACCTTTCGAGACCGCTAAACCTATGTTCTTCCCTTTGTCCTCGACCCTCGACGGGTCTAACCTGGACAAAAGCGTGGTCAGTTTCCTCCGCATCAGCAGCTCAGCCGGCGAGTATCCAGACGCTAAGGGGGTCACTCTGTATGCTAATAGAAATTGACAAACTTGGTGATTTAGATCTCCCGAGCCCATGCGCCGCAGCGCATCTTTTGTTGTGCGCACCAACCGTTCCACTTGGCCATTCGTGGCCGGGTGAAACGGCGCGGATGTGACATGCCGAATTGCATTTGCCTCCATGAATGCTGCAAACTCAGCGGACGTGAAGCAACTGGCGTTATCGCTGACCAAAGTGTCGGGTAAACCGAACGTGGAAAAGACCCTCCTTAGCTGGCGAATGGTAGTGGCGGAGGATGTGCTCTTTACCGGAATGACCTCCAGCCACTTTGAGTATGCATCCACCACCAGGAGAAACATGGTTCCTCGGAACGGGCCAGCAAAATCTACGTGCACCCTGGACCACGATCCCCTTGCTGCGTCCCATTCCCTATGCGGGAGGCGGGCCACCTCCGGTCGGGAGCACTGACATGCCTCACAAGTGCCAACCATATGCTCTATGTCGGCGTCCAGCTGGGGCCACCAGAAGTAACTCCGGGCCAACGCCTTGGAACGGACGATTCCCGGGTGGCTGACGTGCAACAGCTTTAGCACCTTCGGCCGCAGGGACGTAGGAACCACCACCCGTTGGCCCCACAAAAGGCACCCCCTCTCTAAAGACAACTCCACTCGCTTTCGGAAAAATGGGTCGAATTCCGTGCCTGGGGATGACGCCGGCCACCCCTTCTGCACCCACGAGCATACTTTCTCTAGTGTTCTATCCTTTCCGGTCGCCCTGGCAATGTCGGCCGGTACTATCGGGGGTGACTCCAAGACCTCTATTAGCAATACCTGGCGGTCTCTTCTTACCCCTGCCTTCTGGTCGTCCGACAAGGGTAACGGCGACCGTGAGAGCGCGTCTGCATGGCTGATTTCCTTCCCTGGCCGGTATTCTAACTCATGTTGATATGCGTTAAGAAAAATAGCCCACCGCAGCATCCTCGGGGACAGGATCTGTGGCGTGGGCTTATTTGCAGTGAATATTCCTAACAGGGGCTTGTGATCAGTAACAATCTTGAACGGCCGACCATACAGAAAATCGTGAAATTTCTTGGTTCCCGCTACTATCGCTAGTGCCTCCCTATCGGTCTGTGCGTAATTCCGCTCTGCTTGGGACAGGGACCTTGAATAAAACGCTATCGGGGCCTCCCTTCCGTCGTTCAACACGTGGCAAAGCACCGCCCCCACCCCCACCGGGGATGCATCGCAGACTAAAACTATGGGCCGTTTGGGGTCGAAATGAGTCAGGATTGCCTCGGATGTGAGGAGTTGCTTTAACTCTGTGAACGCTCTTTCTTGCTCGTCACCCCACAGCCATTTTTCCTCTTTTTTAAGTAACCGATGGAGCGGCTCGGCAACAGACGCCTTCCATGGAAGGAAGGTATGGTAGAAATTGAGAAGCCCCAGAAACGACTGTAGCTCGGTTTTGGAAGTGGGGCGAGGGGCTTTCTTAATGGCGGCTACCTTAGATTTGGACGGCCTAATTCCCTCGGGCGTGACACGGAACCCTAAAAACTCAACCTCTGTTTCGAAAAATACACATTTGTCTTTTCTCAGTCGCAGCCCCGCTTTCTCGAACACGGTCAGGACCTTATCCAATCTGTGAGCCAGCTCGGCCTTACTCCCCCCCGTTATCAACACGTCATCAAAATATGGCAACACCCCCTCCAGCCCCTTCAGGAGGCGTTCCACTAGCGACTGAAAAATGCCAGGTGCCGAGTTCACGCCGAACTGTAACCTCGACACCTGGAACGCCCCCTTATGTGTGACTATTGTTTGTGCCGCCGCTGTGGCGGGGGTTACCGGGAGTTGCTGGTAGGCCTGTGCTAAATCGAGTTTAGCGAAACACTTTCCCCCATTCAGCCTGGCCAGAAGGTGGCTGACCACTGGCACCGGGTATGCATTAGGGCGGATTGCCTTATTAATGGTACACTTATAATCAGCGCAAATGCGCACCTCCCTGTTAGCCTTCAGTGCTGTTACAATTGGAGTCTCCCACTCCGCGGAATCCACAGGAACAAGAATTCCTTGACCCACCAGTTTGTCCAGTTCCGCCTCTATTTTGTCCTTTAGCGCGAACGGTACCCTGCGCGGTTTAAGTCTTATCGGGCGGACCTCCGGGTCTAAGTCGAAGGCTACAGGGGGTCCCTTGAACTTTCCCAGTCCACTTTTAAAAACGGCGGGGTGTGCGTCACACACCGCTTGTATTGGGTCCTCGCCTACGGCATGCACCCCCCCTATGAACAGACCTAAGGGCTGAAACCACTGTGTTCCGAGAAGGCTACAACTTCCCCCTTTGAGCACCACTAGGGGAAGTTCCGCAGAATGTCTCTTAAACCGAACCCGGAATGTCCCGACCCCCAACACTGGAATGCTGTTCCCCTGTACGTCCCGTAGTGTGGCCCTCAACGCTTTGAGCTTGGGCCGCATGTGGGGGTCGATTCTCAAGAACTCCCTCTGGGGAATTATAGAATAGGAGGACCCCGAGTCAATTTCCATCCTAATAGGGGTCCCTTGTACTAGTACCTCAACGAAGTAATGGGCCTGTCCCGCAGATACGCTGAACACAGGAGCGTCGCCCTCGCTGTCATCCGAGATGCGGCCCACGCCGTCCTGCTTCCTCGTGGTCCGGGCACCATCTTTGGACCTCGCTGGACGGTCCGGTCTGGCTGAACGGTCTTGCGACTGTCTCCGGCCCTCTTTCCATTTCCTGCACGCCTTGGCGATGTGCCCCCGACGTCCACAGTTGAAACACTCGGCTTTTCTGAATGGGCACCTCACGCGCTCATGGGCCGCTCCGCAACCATCGCAGCGGCGCCCTCCTCTCCGGACCTTCTGGACCTCCTCGCCATCGCTGCTTTCTGAAGACGACTTCGAGGTCGGTCGGGTTGCATGCACCGACTGACCGGACTTCCCGTGCAACGAGTTTTCCGCTTTGCCGGCACTCGGACGCCACTCACGCCACTTGTGCATCTCATCTACTCCAGCATTCGTGGATTCCGCGGCTTCCGCGGCCTCTACAACCTCTTCCAGTGTGGGTGGTGGCTCCTTGTTCATCAGGCTGCGCTGTACTTCCTTGTCCTTCAGGCCACACAGCACTCCGTCCCTGAGGGCCATCTCTAGGAAGTGGTCCCATCTGCAGGGGGCGGCGGCTACCCTCATAGCCGTTACGAAGGCTTCTACCGACTCGTCCGGCGCTTGAACTCGCCTCCAAAACGCGCTCCGAGCGGGAAACATTGCCCTCGAGGGTCGGAAACGCTCACGCAGCAGTTTCATGATGTCACCGGCTTTGAAATCACTCATCTTCTTCGGTGCAAGAATGCCCACCAGCGTCCGCTTGGTTTCCATCCCAAGCATGCGGGTGAGGATGGCCCTCTTCCTTTCCTCGTCGTCTTCTTTGACTTTGAGTTCCACCAGTGCCGCCTGGAAGTCCATCTCAAACAGCTCCCAGTCTTGCGGTTTGGTGATGTTGAACCCGCTTTGTGTCCTGGCTCCATGGGGATCCATCATCCCACCTTCGTCGCCAATTTAGTGTATGAGAGTCAAGACACAAGGCACAGCCAAAGGCTGGGTTAACTCAGGTTTATTGCATGGTGGACAGAGGGAACATGAGGTAATGGCGGACGAACAGCTCTATATATATGGTAGTAACGTATTTGAATGTGGCTCCACGGTAGCCCGTTGGCTACTGGTCCGCGTGACGTCATGGCTGGTCACGCCCTTCTTGTCCAGGTGTAGGTAGCGGCGGGAAACTTCCCGCGCTGCGGTCTTTGATGGGTTTGAACCAAGAGAGCTTGGACGCTCGCTGCTGCCAGCTGGTGGTCATTAGCTCGCGTCCTATTACAGGGTTTATGTGATACAGCTGAAGGTTACATTGTTACTCATAGGCAAGGTTACATTGGTTCAGATACATTGATATCACATGTGGAAGGTTACACTGTTAGAACACAACAAACATCAAGACTGCCTTTCAGTGGGAGGAGATCTGCAGGAAGCATTTGTTGGCAAACTATTTCAGCTAATAAGTTAGTTTGTTCTCATTTGGATCCCATGTAAACACTGGCCCAGTGGTACGGATCCCATGTAAATACCTCTTTCTACACTCACATTAAGTCTTCTCTCCCACTCATGGCAAATATGTTCCATAACTGTTGTTATGCGACTTTTGGGACACCCCATATAATATAATATAATATAATATAATATAATATAATATAATATAATATAATATAATATAATATAATATAATATAATATAATATAATATAATATAATATAATATAATATAATATAATATAATATAATATAATATAATATAATATAATATAATATAATATAATATAATATCCCAACTTTTATCTGTTTTGCCTTTAACAAAAATCATACTTGTAATCTGCAAGCTGCTATTCACAATCACATTTAAATCCAACATCCAGGTCAAAAGGACTGCTTTAAAGTAAGGAATCCATGAACTGCAACCACACTTCTTGATCTTTATGGGGCTGTGGTGGTTCAGTGGTTAAGAAGCTTGCCTTGTTAGCTGGAAGGCTGGCAAGTCAGCAGTTCAAGACCTGGGTACTTCATGATGGATTGAGTGCCTGTCTCTGTCTCAGCTATTGGAGACATGAAAGGAGCCTCATTTGGGCATTCCCGGAGCAGAGTTTCTTCTGCAAAAATCCTTTCAACTCAGAATAATTTCTGACATGAAATTATTACTATCTTTATGGATGCCCTGACATTCTTTACTTAAGCCAAGAATTACTTCAAGAGCTGTTAAATATTTCCTACCTTTGCAAAATATGAGAAAAAATCTTGATAGCCTTACTCCAGAACATGTGTAACAGATCAAATAGTGAGAAAACCAAGAAGAAAATTATGACTGCTATTACTGAAAGCTGTTCTACATGTTACACAGAATGTGATAATAACATTTTGGAATGCAGTAATTTTCTAGGGAGTATTACCTGAGGTGGAGGACTGCATTTTTGTGCTCTCTCTTGTCATGCACTTATATAAAGAATTTTGAAAAATGTCCTTTAGCCCCTACCTAATAGGATTTTTAAAAGCCGATAAACTTGCGTCAAGCGTGTACTTGACATTTTCTGACTCATTTTCTTCTTCCGTGTCTAGGCCAGATGTGAAACTGCCAAAATGGTAGGCACCTTTTGGTGAGTTGATTCTGCAGTTCCATTCGCCTGACTTAATATGAGAAAGATTAGTTGGCAACATAAGGTTGCCATTACCAGGGTATGCCCAATTGTGGTTCAAAAATACACAATCCTCAAGGTGGCTCTTTCTGAGAATTTCAATGTATTAAAGATTAGGAATACGACCGACTTTTATAAGGCTTTTAGAGACGTAGTTATCCCAATGTTAAGTAAATTATACAATTATATCCTAGAAGGAGGGAAAGTCCCGGAGGCCTGGAACAGATCAATAATTGTCATAATCTCTAAACCAAATAAGGACCCAGAGAAAATTGACTCGTATAGACCTATCCCTGTCCATTTTGGACAGCTTGTCAAGAGATCAAATGAGATCTATTCTCCAGCTGTTGGGCTGCTACTTTGGGAGGCCAGACTACATTGATAGCATGCAATGGAAGGTTGCTTTAAGGGGAATTGATCCCTGCAAAGTTACTTTTCCCACTGCAAATAGGCACATATCTTCCCAGCCCTCTGATCGGATCATTAGTCTTTTTCAGCAAAAGCAAAAACAAATTCAAAAGTATAGTGACACCCTTAAGACTAATGCATTTATTTTTGTTTGAGCTTACATAGATTACTTCTTCAGACATTTGGTCATTCAAAACATTTTAATGTGCTTAGGGACTCAGTATGTTCACCTAAACCCACAAATCCTTTTTCTGTACTTTTTTATTTTGTTTTAAAGCATAGCAGTTCTGGTTTTGGTAATTATGATCTGACATTTAAAATATCATGACAAATCCTCTTAAAATACCATGCTTTTTGCACAGTTTAGCCTGGAATATTTCTAAGGCTGGTGATTTTGATTATGCTCTTATTATGCACAGTCTCTCACACACATTATCTGTATGGTTAAAAGACAACCTTTATTCTTCTCACTGTTGAGGTTGTGGATAGGTTGTTGTTGTTGCTGCTGTTTTGTATTTTCTCTTTATCATTGCTGTTATGTCACATCGCAAGAGCAATTATATTGTTATATACTTATATACTTACTTAATCGCATCCTCTTCTACCTTGCAGTGTAAAGGATTCCACAAAGGATCTCCATTGGGATCTCTCCTTGGACAGCTCCCCATGAACATGAAGGGCCTCCTTGATGTTATCAGTCCACTTGATTCGGAGCCTGCCTTGGGGTCTTGTACCTTGCCTCCCATGCCTGCTGCGGGATCCTGGTCTCAGCCTATCAAGCACAAAAGGCCTATTATAATTCCATGCATTCTGTAAAGCTGGTTCCTTCCCCCTACACACACACACTTTTAATCCTTACCTCTTAACCTTTTTTTAAGGCTTGAGATTCAATGGTATTAATCTGACTCTTTCTCCTGCATTGTAGCAATAGAGAGAAAAAAGTAAGGTTCCTGCCATTTTTATGCTAAAGGTTATTCTCTTTTTAGGGAATGCATTTCAGTGGCCATCCTATACCCATTGATCAAACAATGGCTTGACCAAAAGGTTATATTATCTCGAGGGTTTATTCTGCTTTCTATTGCTAAATCCTAAGCAAATAACCTCCATCCAGTTATTTTTTTTCCAAAAAAAAAGATTTAAGGGATGGGAGGTATAAATGCCATGCTATTCTATTTGACTTATTAACTTTTTTTCCTTTCATGTCCAGGTCAAACTTTACACTGCCAAAATGAAGCCACCTTCCTGGCTTTGTCATTGGCCAAGCTTAAATCCTCATCAGTACATGTTTCCAGTAGTAATCAGACTTACTTAACTGACTTACAGTAACCCTAATACTTTACCAGGAAGCAAGTTCAAAGTAAGTGAGAATTTAAGGAGTGGGTTTGCCAGTATTACTCCCCCAGAGAATTTCTAAGACCAAGTGGGGATTCAAACTCTGGTCCCCAGAACCTGGTCCATCATTCAACCCACTACATCACACTGAGTACAATTCTCACATGCTGTGCAAAAAATGAATTTGCCTCTATTCTGTAAAAGAAGGAAGGAAAATACCCATCCATTGTCTTGGATGGGATCTACTGTATGTCAGGATAAAGGATTGCTCAGAGACCCAAACCAGTTCAGTGAGAAATTGAGCAATAAAGAACTAAAAATATCCCCTTTTCTTTTCTGAGGGCTCAGCTACACTATAAAATAAGCTGGTGTTGAAATTGTGTTTTTTTAAAAAACCTTGATTCAAGATCATTTGGTGGTTGAATCTAGGGCTCCATCTGATTGGTGGTGGCCTATCTCCACCAGATAGCTGGACCCCTTCCCTACTGTTGCTGCCAATCATCTGAGAAGGATTCCAACTGATTGGCAGAGATGGGCCCAGTTGATCAATGGGAATCCTAGAGAAATGCTGTAAACCAGTGATGGCATACCTTTTAGAGATCAAGTGCCAGGGAGGGAGAATGTGCTCCCCATTGAGCTGCTGGGCAGAGGGGCGGGGCAAACTCTGTGTTGGGGGAGGGAGGAAGCACTAATTGGGCTGTTGGGCAGAGGAGTGGGGTGAACTTTGTGCTGGGGGGAGGGAGGAAGCACTCCCAATGGGCTGCTAGGGGAAGGGGCAAACTCCATGCTGGGGCAACGGCACATGGGCCTACAGAGAAGGCTCGGAGTACCCCCTCTGATACTCATGCCATAGGTTCTCCACCACTGCTGTCAACCAACACATGCAATCACACAATCATACCGTTACAGGTATATGTATAAAATAAACCCACCCCCACCTCCTGTCAAGTGGCTTGAAATAAACTGCTTGGTGGCCAAAATAATATGCAAGCTGATTAAGAACAGGTGCAAATATAGGACTTTCTCCAAGTATAGATAACCCCTGAATAGCACGTGAATTGTTATCAGAGAACTTAAGCTAAAATTGGAAGTACAAGCCTAGAATCATTGCTGTTTCTATAAAGCTAGAAAATTAATTATAAGCTGCTTCAAGTGATTATACCTTCTTGATTACCATACACAGTCCCCCTAATTAAGGAGTCATAGGTGATGCAGCTAATCATGGCTTTCATGTTGCTTTCACTGCATTTACTTTCCTCCACGAAAGTGGCTATAGCAGGGGTTCCCAACCTTCTCAAGCTGGGAGCCGGGTCATGCTCTCTGTCAGCTTTGAGAGCTGGACAGCCATTTTGCACTGCCTGCATGATGGGGGTGACCATTTTGTCCCAACAGCTTCAAAGGGGTGGCCATTTTGTTTCTCAAAAGCCCTTGGAGGGTGGGAGGCCACATGAAGTGGCCCCGGGCCTTAGGTTGGGAACCCCTGGGCTATAGGGAAGATCAGCATAGGAAGAGAAGAGAAATAAAATGAAATACAGTACTTTATTTCTGGAGTCGATCGAGCTAACTATTCTGAAGACCCTGATTTATAGACAAAGTACTGTTTCTGTTTTAACATAAATGTGAGCATCCGGTTCTTAATATGAAATGGATTTCCATAGAATGGTATCTTAATTCAAATTCAGCTTTGCTAAGTTAGAAGCTAACTAGTAACTATTGACATCCAAGAAGGAACAAAAACGTACACCAGTATTCCTCTGTTATCTGCTAAACTTTAATTATATCAGATTTCACACACCTGGCATTGTACTTCATCCTGTTTGCATGCTTCCCATGGTTTAGTGTATGAGAGTCAAGACACAGGAAACAGCCAAGGGCTGGGTTAACTCAGGTTTATTGCATGGTGGACAGAGGGAACATGAGGTAATGGCGGACGAACAGCTCTATATATATGGTAGTAACGTATTTGAATGTGGCTCCGCGATAGCCCATTGGCTACTGCCCGCGTGACGTCATGGCGGGTCACGCCCTTCTTGTCCAGGTGTAAGTAGCGGCGGGAAACTTCCCGCGCTGTGGCCTTTGATGGGTTTGAACCAAGAGAGCTTGGACGCTCGCTGCTGCCAGCTGGTGGTCATTAGCTCGCGTCCTATTACAGGGTTTATAGTGATACAGCTGAAGGTTACATTGTTACCCGTAGGCAAGGTTACATTGGTTCAGATACATTGTTATCACATGTAGAAGGTTACACTGTTAGAACACAACACTCCTCCCCCCTAGGATGAGACGAAGTCTCTCAGCCAAGATGGCTTATTTCGAACACGCTGGGGTCTCGGCGCGGGCTGCCCTGCCCCGGCTTCGCTCCCTCCTCCTTGATCCCTGGCTTCCTGCCCTGTAATCGGAGAGGATGACTTGTTAGTAGCTTGCCGCGGCTCTGCGGCTTTGTTGGGAGGTGTGTGCTTTGTTTGGGAAGAACCGGGGGCACTGGGGGCTAACGAAAAACCCCTCTTCTCGCTTGGATGGGTGGGGGAACACTCCAAAAAACCCCCCCGGCTAGCAAAATCAAAATCGTAATCGAATTCGGGGGAAGCGGCAGCGGCCGCAAACTCCTTTTCCCCCTCCCCGGGCTCGGATAGAGCTGGCGTATCAAAAGGATATGAGTCGGGACCACTGCTTTCCCCCCTGGCTTTGGACTGGTGTCCTTCTCTGTCTCCCCCTTGGGCTAAACGGGTGGGGGAGAACCCTATCGCTGAATCTCTGTCTCCCCCTTGGGCTAAGCGGGTGGGGGAGAACCCTGTCGCTGAATCCGGTTGCTGAGCCCCACTGATCGGTCCCTCACTCACTCGGCGCCTCAGTTGGTCAGCGTGCCTCCTCCAGAGGAGACCGGTGTCAGTTTCCACCCGATACGACACTGGTCCCGTCTGTTCTACTATCGTCCCTGGTACCCAGACCGGGCCTGCGTTGGCATAGTTCCTGCAGTGTACAGGATCGCCCACGCCGAAACCTTTCGAGACCGCTAAACCTATGTTCTTCCCTTTGTCCTCGACCCTCGTCGGGTCTAACCTGGACAAGATCGTGGTCAGTTTCCTCCGCATCAGCAGCTCAGCCGGTGAGTATCCGGACGCTAAGGGGGTCACTCTGTACGCTAACAGAAACTGACAGACTTGGTGATTTAGATCTCCCGAGCCCATGCGCCGCAGCGCATCTTTTGTTGTGCGCACCAACCGTTCCACTTGGCCATTCGTGGCTGGGTGAAACGGCGCGGATGTGACGTGCCGAATTGCATTTGCCTCCATGAATGCCGCGAACTCAGCGGACGTGAAACAGCTAGCGTTATTGCTGACCAGAGTGTCGGGTAAACCGAACGTGGAAAAGACCCTCCTTAGCTGGCCAATGGTAGTGGCGGAGGATGTGCTCTTTACCGGAATGACCTCCAGCCACTTCGAGTACGCATCCACTACCAGGAGAAAAATGGTTCCTCGGAACGGGCCAGCAAAATCTACGTGCACCCTGGACCACGGTCCCCTTGCTGCGTCCCATTCCCTATGCGGGAGACGGGCTACCTCCGGTCGGGAGCACTGACATGCCTCACAAGTGCCAATCATATGCTCTATGTCGGTGTCCAGCTGAGGCCACCAGAAGTAACTCCGGGCCAGAGCCTTGGAACGGACGATTCCCGGGTGGCTGACGTGCAGCAGCTTTAGCACCTTCGGTCGCAGGGACGTAGGAACCACCACCCGTTGGCCCCACAAGAGGCACCCCCTCTCTAAGGACAATTCTATTCGTTTTCGAAAAAATGGGTCGAATTCCGTGCTTGGGGATGACGCCGGCCACCCCTTCTGTACCCACGAGCATACTTTCTCCAGTGTTCTATCCTTTCCCGTCGCCCTGGCAATGTCGGCCGGTACTATTGGGGGTGAATCTAAGACCTCTATTAGCAATACCTGGCGGTCTCTTCCTACCCCTGCCTTCTGGTCGTCCGACAAGGGCAACGGAGACCGTGAGAGCGCGTCTGCATGGCTGATCTCCTTCCCGGGCCGGTATTCCAACTCATGTTGGTATGCGTTAAGAAAAATAGCCCACCGCAGCATCCTCGGGGACAGGATCTGTGGCGTAGGCTTATTTGCAGTGAAGATTCCTAACAGGGGCTTGTGATCAGTCACGATCTTGAACGGGCGACCATACAGAAAGTCGTGGAATTTTTTGGTTCCCGCTACTATCGCTAAGGCCTCCCTGTCGGTCTGTGCGTAATTCCGCTCCACTTGGGACAGGGACCTTGAGTAAAACGCTATCGGGGCCTCCCTTCCGTCGTTCAACACGTGGCAAAGCACCGCCCCCACCCCCACCGGGGATGCGTCGCAGACTAAAACTACTGGCCGTTTGGGATCGAAATGAGTCAGGATTGCCTCGGATGTTAGGAGTTGCTTTAACTCTGTGAACGCTCTCTCTTGCTCGTCACCCCACAGCCATTTTTCCTCTTTTTTAAGTAACCGATGGAGCGGCTCGGCAACAGACGCCTTCCGTGGAAGGAAGGTATGGTAGAAATTGAGAAGCCCCAGAAATGACTGTAGTTTGGTTTTGGATGTGGGGCGAGGAGCTTTCTTGATGGCGGCTACCTTAGATTTGGACGGCCTAATTCCCTCGGGCGTGACACGGAACCCTAAAAACTCAACCTCTGTTTCGAAAAATACACATTTGTCTCTTCTCAGTCGCAGCCCCGCTTTCTCGAACACGGTCAGAACTTTATCCAATCTATGTGCCAGCTCGGCCTTACTCCCCCCCGTTATCAACACGTCATCAAAATATGGCAACACCCCCTCCAGCCCCTTCAGGAGGCGTTCCACGAGCGACTGAAAAAGGCCAGGTGCCGAGTTCACGCCGAACTGTAAACGCGACACCTGGAACGCCCCCTTATGTGTAACTATTGTTTGTGCCGCCGCTGTGGCGGGGGTTACAGGGAGTTGCTGGTAGGCCTGTGCTAAATCGAGCTTAGCGAAACACTTTCCCCCATTCAGCCTGGCCAGAAGGTGGCTGACCACTGGCACCGGGTATGCATTAGGGCGGATCGCCTTGTTAATTGTACACTTATAATCAGCGCAAATGCGCACCTCCCCGTTAGCCTTCAGTGCTGTTACAATTGGAGTCTCCCACTCCGCGGAATCCACAGGAACAAGAATCCCCTGACCCACCAGTTTGTCCAGTTCCGCCTCTATTTTGTCCTTTAGTGCGAACGGCACCCTGCGCGGTTTGAGTCTTATCGGGCGGACCTCCGGGTCTAGGTCGAAGGCTACAGGGGGTCCCTTGAACTTCCCCAGTCCACTTTTAAAAACGGCGGGGTGTGCGTCGCACACCGCTTGTATTGGATCCACGCCTACGGCATGCACCCCCCCTATGAACAAACCTAAAGGTTGAAACCACTGCGTCCCGAGGAGGCTACAACTCCCCCCTTTGAGCACCACTAGGGGAAGTTCCGCAGAATGTCTCTTAAAACGAACCCGGAATGTCCCGACCCCCAACACTGGAATGCTGTTCCCCTGTACGTCCCGTAGTGTGGCCCTCAACGCTTTAAGTTTAGGCCGCACGTGGGGGTCGATTTTCAAGAACTCTCTCTGGGGAATTATAGAATAGGAGGACCCCGAGTCAATTTCCATCCTAATAGGGGTCCCTTGTACTAGTACCTCAACGAAGTAATGGGGCTGTCCCGCAGACACGCTGAACACAGGAGCGTCGCCCTCGCTGTCGTCCGAGATGCGGCCCACGCCATCCTGCTTCCTCGTGGTCCGGGCGCCATCTTTGGACCTCGCTGGACGGTCCGGTCTGGCCGCACGGTCTTGTGACTGTTTCCGGCCCTCTTTCCCTTTCCTGCACGCCTTGGCGATGTGCCCCCGACGGCCGCAGTTGTAGCACTCGGTTTTTCTGAATGGGCACCTCACGCGCTCATGGGCCGCTCCGCAACCATCGCAGCAGCGCCCTCCCCTTCGGACCTTCTGGACCTCCTCGCTGTCGCTGCTTTCCGAAGACGACTTCGAGGTCCGTCGGGTTGCGTGCACCGACTGTCCGGACTTTCCGTGCAACGAGTTTTCCGCTTTGCCGGCCCTCGGACGCCACTCACGCCACTTGTGCATCTCATCTACTCCAGCATTCGTGGATTCCGCGGCTTCCGCGGCCTCTACAACCTCTGTCAGTGTGGGTGGTGGCTCCTTGTTCATCAGGCTGCGCTGCACTTCCTTGTCCTTCAGGCCACACAGAACTCCGTCCCTGAGGGCCATCTCTAAGAAGTGGTCCCATCTGCAGGGGGCGGCGGCTACTCTCATAGCCGTTACGAAGGCTTCTACCGACTCGTCCGGCGCTTGGACTCGCCTCCAAAACGTGCTCCGAGCGGGAAACATTGCCCTCGAGGGTCGGAAATGCTCACGCAGCAGTTTCATGATGTCATCGGCTTTGAAATCACTCATCTTCTTCGGTGCAATAATGCCCACCAGCGTTCGCTTGGTCTCCATCCCAAGCATGCGGGTGAGGATGGCCCTCTTCCTTTCCTCGTCGTCTTCTTTGACTTTGAGTTCCACCAGTGCCGCCTGGAAGTCCATCTCAAAAAGCTCCCAGTCTTGCGGTTTGGTAATGTTGAACCCGCTCTGTGCCCTGGCTCCTTGGGGATCCATTATCCCACCTTCGTCGCCAGTTTAGTGTATGAGAGTCAAGACACAGGAAACAGCCAAGGGCTGGGTTAACTCAGGTTTATTGCATGGTGGACAGAGGGAACATGAGGTAATGGCGGACGAACAGCTCTATATATATGGTAGTAACGTATTTGAATGTGGCTCCGCGATAGCCCATTGGCTACTGCCCGCGTGACGTCATGGCGGGTCACGCCCTTCTTGTCCAGGTGTAAGTAGCGGCGGGAAACTTCCCGCGCTGTGGCCTTTGATGGGTTTGAACCAAGAGAGCTTGGACGCTCGCTGCTGCCAGCTGGTGGTCATTAGCTCGCGTCCTATTACAGGGTTTATGTGATACAGCTGAAGGTTACATTGTTACCCATAGGCAAGGTTACATTGGTTCAGATACATTGTTATCACATGTAGAAGGTTACACTGTTAGAACACAACACATGGGTAGTCTGGCTGTCTTATTGTCAGCACTAAATGTGAATTGTATTTTCAGATACTGGTGTCTTAATTGGTTTAGTACTAGCGTTCTATACAAATTCCATGCAGTACTCTAAGGATAAACTGGCATCAGAGTTTCTTCTACACTTAAGGAAAGGGGAGATTTTGTAGCAGAATTATATTTACAGAGACATTGCTATCAAATTGATGTTCTGCATATTGACTAGATATGACAAAAAAAGTGGGATATAAATTACACACACACACACACACACACACACACACACACACACACACACACAGTGGTAGACACATAACTGTCAAGTATCCTGTATTGGCCAGGATTTCCTGTAAATCAGCGCCACTTTTCCTACTTTCCCACCCAGAGCCACCACCATCCCATAATTTGACAGGGCGAAAGTAGTTACTGCACATCCCCTTCTGTGCAGAACCCTTCTATGCATGCGTAGAACCCTTCTATGCACGCGTAGAACCGTTCTACGCATGCACAGAAGGGTTCTGCACAGTAGGAGATGCGCAAAAGGCTTCTACGCATGCGTAGAAGGGTTCTGCACAGAACGGTTCTGCGCAGGTCTCTTCTGTGCATGCGTAGAAGTCTTCTACACATGCGTAGAAGGGACCTGCGTATTGTCCGGAGCCGCGCTTGACAGGTGTGGATAGACAGGAGATGAAGATCCTCCAGCTAAACCTTAATCATTGTGAGACAGCGCAGGACCCGTTGAAGCAAACGTTGAAGGCGTAAAAAGATATATAATAAAAACCCTGTTATCTGATTAAATGTAAGATGATATCCAAACAATCATTAAAGGTATGGTTTATTGAGTTTCTAGGACTGCAGAATTGATGTGGAGAACTTATGTTTGAAAATAGACAAACAAAAAGAAAGAAGAATGGAATGGAATGGAATCATATCAAAGAAATCTCTTTCTACTTTTCTTCACTCAACACAAATATCTCTGTCCAGATACATGATTGCACATGATGGAATAAGGATCTAGGTCAGTGATGGTGAACCTTGGCACTCCAAGTGTTCTTGGACTTGAATTACCAGAAGCCCTAATCAGCACTCTGCCTTAGAGAGAAAGAGATAGAGTGATGCTTGATTTCTATAGAAATGCAGATGATCGCTGTCCTATTTAAATTTGTCCCCATATAACTTTTGGGACTAGTAAATTAAGGTTTTATCTCATCCCTTTGGTGATTTTGTATGTTTATGTGAATGCACCCACACACAGAAATGGCTGGCATTTTTTTATCATTTATTGAAAATGGCTTGAGAAGTAGCAGGACACAATAATTGGTGGATTCACATGGGTGGCATTTTAGTATGATAAATACAGATATGAACCATTGTAATATTTACAGAAAGCTATGGCAACATGAGGCTATAATGGGAAAAATACATTAAAAGACTGATCAATTACCAAAAGTTAAAAGCTATAATAAGTAGCAAACAGAGGCAGTTATATACAATTTGGTGAAGTGGTAAAGTAAGTCTGTATCTTAGAATGCATTTAAATATACAATCCACAGCTTGGATGTAGAGTCCATGCCTAAAATCCCAGTTTTATTCTCTGGCAATCCCAGTTTAAATATATGCCTTAAATATGAGGAAGAACTATTATTTCATCAGTCCAAGTGTTGTTTTATTTATTTATTACTAGCAAGGGTTTTTTCTCCATGTGTTTTAATAAAAAATGAACCAATTTTATTTTTGCAATAGTTTTAAATTGTGTTGGAAGGTTAAATTGTGTTAATGTTTTTTAAAAATTGCTTAGTCTGTAATTTTAATTTTTTAAATGTTTATTTATGTAAAAAAAATTGGCTTGGCTGTTATTAACTGGGATCTGCTTTTTTGGTTTTTTTTTTGAGGATTAATAAAAGAAGAAAGTATGATATAATTTTTTCAAATTGTTTTATGTAAGTGAATAATGTTTTAGTTTTTTGAATTTTTTTAATTAGTTGTACCATAGGTCATAATTTTAATAATGTAAAAGTAAATGTTTTTTACATTCAATGTTTTTAAAATGTGTTTAGATGTTTAGAGTTTAAATTTGAGTTATAACTCAGCACAGGATTTTTAAAAGTTTCTATTGTATTTTATTGACATATGTTTTAGTGTATTTTTTTTACTTGTTTTTATTGGTGTGACCTTTTGTGTAAAATTGTGAATTTGTGTTATGTTTTTGATTTGTTTTTACTCTTGTGGCCTTTTATTTGGAGCTGTTGTGTGTTTTTGAATTGTTTTTACTATTGCGGCCAGCAGGTGGTGCTGGTAGGGGTTATTGTATTTTGACTTTTTTTCTCTCCTGGCCTCTGGGTGGAGCTTCTTCTGGTAAGTAGTCTCTTTCTTTATTCATTTCTTTTTTAGTCCTGGTGGAGGTAGCACATCTTTTGGTAAGTTTGCTTCTTTTCTTTGTTTTGTGGGGGGGGGGGCGGGGGGGTTGGAATTTGTATTTTTGTCTGTTTGTTTTGTTTTTGATTGTGTCTTTGTTTACTTCGTATTGTTTTTGGTGTTTTTGTTTTTGTGTATTTTTGGATGTGTTTGACTGTTTTTAGTAATTTTTTAAAAAATTATTTATTTATTTGGTGGTGGGGAAGGGACGTGGTCATTTGGGGTTAGGAAGGGTGGGCTAGGTGGTGGGGAGAGGGGCATGGTTGTTGGGGGTTAGGAAGGGTGGGCTAGGTGGTGGGGAGAGGGCCATGGTCGTTGGGGGTTAGGAAGGGTGGGCTAGGGGGGGCGTGGTCGTTGGGGTTAGGAAGGGTGGGCTTGGTGGTAGGGAGGCGGGCTTTAGTGTGTTATGGTGCTTTGATTGTGTGAAGTCGTGAAAGTAGATCGGGTTTCCCCTTTAATATCAGTGGGTGGGGGTTGTGACCCCCCTCTCCGCTGGCTACCCTAGGGTTGGGAGGTTTGTGGGGAGAAAAGGGGTATATTGCCCCAACACTTCTGGAACCTAAAGATCAGGCAGAGTGGATCGATCCCACCCCTCCCCCTCCTTAAAACCACTCCGTTTTTAAAAAGAAGAAAAGACGGAGTTGTTTTAAGGAGGGGGGGATCGATCCACTCTGCCTGATCTTTAGGTTTCAGAAGTGTTGGGGCAATATACCCCTTTTCTCCCCACATACCTCCCAACCCTAGGGTAGCCAGCGGAGAGGGGGATTGCAACCCCCACCCACTGATGTTAAAGGGGAAACTCCAGTCGGGACCTTCAGGTGCTGTTGGTGAGGGAAAGAAAGCCAGCTGGTGTTTGCTTGGCTGTGAGGCAGTGAGTTGTTTTTCGTTGGGGGTTAGGAAGGGTGGGCTAGGTTGTGGGGAGGGGCGGCGTGGTTGTTGGGGTTAGGAAGGGTGGGCTCGGTGGTGGGGAGGGGGGGCATGGTCATTGGGGGTTAGGAAGGGTGGGCTAGGTGGGGGGAGGGGGGCTTTAGTGTGTTATGGTGCTTTGTTTGTGTGGAGTCGTGAAAGTAGATCGGGTTTCCCCTTTAATATCAGTGGGTGGGGGTTGTGACCCCCCTCTCCGCTGGCTACCCTAGGGTTGGGAGGTTTGTGGGGAGAAAAGGGGTATATTGCCCCAACACTTCTGGAACCAAAAGATCAGGCAGAGTGGATCGAATCCCCACCCCCCCTCCTTAAAACAACTCCGTTTTTAAAGAGAAGAAAAGACGGAGTTGTTTTAAGGAGGGGGAGGGGTGGGATCGATCCACTCTGCCTGTTCCTGTGGGTCCAGAAGGGTTGGGGCAATATACCCCTTTTTGTCCCCACAAACCTCCCAACCCTAGGGTAGCCAGCGGAGAGGGGGATCGCAACCCCCACCCACTGATATTAAAGGGGAAACTCCAGTCGGGAGCTTCAGCCGCTGTTGGTGAGGGAAAGAAAGCCGGCTGGTGTGTGCTTGGCTGTGAGTTGTTTTTCTTTTTCATTTTTCGGGCGCCGGTTTCCTCAGCGCTCTGCGCGCTCATGGCGTGCAGGACGCTGGGGCTTGTAGTTATGGGTTGCTGTTTTGTGTTTGTGCTGTGTTTTTTTAAAATGCTTTTCTTTTGATTGGCTGCGGCGCGTTTCCGAACGCTGCGCCGTGCAAGAGCCTCTCAGCCTGATTGGCTCTGGCACGGCACGGCGCAAGGAATGTTGGGAAGTGAAGTTGTTTCCCTTTCTTCGCGTTTGTGGGGCTGTTGCCCCACTGCCGGTTTTTTCAATCCTTCGTTGACCTGCGTACCCAGATCGGCCGTGTGCACGAAGGGTGAGTGCAGGCAAGTAGGGCGAGGCATAGCAACCTATAGCCAGTTCCAATGGTTAACCCTTGGATTTATAGGTTAAGATTTATTTTATTTTATTTGTATGCTGCCCACTCAGCATATGCCGACTCAGGGCGGCTCACAACATATCAACAGAATAAGAACATAAAAACACATACAAAAACTGTTATAAAAATATTTAAAACATTATCTGATATTAAAACCCACCCACCCACCCCATCCCTAAAACAGAAAGCTAAAAGGGAGGAAACTGCTTGTCTATAGCAGACAGCAGGCGGGGGGCATCCTTCCATTGGTGCCCCACACCTGCGCTGCCAGGCAGGTTTTGAGTTCTTTCCTGAAGGGCAGCAATTCCATCTGGAGCTGCAACTCTGTTGGCAGGAGGTTCCAAAGGGCCATTGCGGACACAGAGAAGGCCCTCTTTCTTGTGCTAGAGAGATGAGCCCCTCTAGCTGATGGTACAATCAGAGCCCCTCCGGTCCGCTCTGGTTGGACGGACAGATGTTCTTGGGGCGACACGGTCTCTTAGGTATCCTGGCACACTACCATGTAGGGCTTTAAAGGTCATAACCAGCACCTTGAACTGCACCCAGAGGCAAACTGGTAACCGGTGCAGCTCCCGGAGCAGTGGCGAGTCACGGGCATAATGCCCGCATCCCATCACCATCCGGGCAGCCGCATTCTGGACCAGCTGTAGCCTCAGAATGGTCGACAAGGGCAGCCCCATGTAGAGCGCATTGCAATAATCTAGTCTGAAGGATACCAGAGCATGTGTGACCAGTCTGGAGGTGACCAGAGCATGTGTGACCAAACATGTGTTGTTGTTGTTTTTGCACAGTTGTGTTCCCAGTTGCCTGTGTTCACAGCCAATATGGCCAATTTGTCATCAAGCAACCAACATATTACTGATGAATCTGTAGCTATCTAAGCAATTCCCGGTTGTATCAGAGCCTAGGCATCATTTAAGATTTAAGCTATTGTGGTGTAGCGGTGAGAATGGTGGGCTGGGACACAACAAAATTTGGACCAGTCACAACCTCTCAGTCTGAGCTAACGTAGCCCCTGTGGACTACTTGATTCAACCTAGTAGGTTGGGAAATCCTAGATCAGTGATTCAGAATTTGAGATCAGACAGACAGACAGATGGCACAGGTCAGTAAAATGTGTACCCAGCATGTTGGAGGGCCATATATAAATGTGATTGCTTTCCTTTAGATGGATGGATGGATGGATGGACAGATGGATAGAAAGAACCCTGGGTGTTAAACTAACTCGGGGGTGGGGGCAAGGCATATACATTACCTTGTTCTCACTGAAAGAAAGGTGGAGCACAGAAGTAACAAAGAAATAAACAAACAACTTTGTTGAACCAGCCAGAACATGTGCTCTGCTGAAATAGCCTTTGTGAGCTGAGGGACACAAATAGATGCCAGGGTAGACCTTTGAATGTAGGTACATACTGTATACAGGGAAGGGAAAGAGAAAGAAAGAGATTAGGCCAACACAGCAGTGCTTTTGTTGACTGATTGATGGAGCCATAGCTGTTCTAGCATGGCTCCTGGTGTTCCTCCAACAGCATACCTTTTGGCAATGAGTTCTTGCTTCTCTTTTTAATACAAGCGGTGAGGAACATGGAGCTCTCCAGATGTTGTTGGTAGGCCTCAGACTTTATCTCGTTTAACATACAATTCCCAAAGTTATCCAGGTAGAATTCAGGTAGCTGCAACCCAAAAGCAATTATTTAAAGGCGAACTTTTCTCATTTTCATGTGGCATCATCATTATTATGTTGGTCTTTCTAGAAGAAGGAAACTGCTCCCCCACAGTGTCTAGGATTGTTGAAAGTGCTCATAGGAGTCTCAGGGGAGCATGGGCCATATTACTTAGGTTCTGTAAAGGGAACATCTCAAAGAACGGCTGTCTACACCTCCCAGAATGATACCTGGAGGAATTGCTGGTAAAATCCTATGGCTAGTTGTTGGGCTGTACTCACATTTCTAACCAGTGGCTAGGGCTGACAGGAGTTGCTATTACAGCAATATCTGGAGGGCTACAAGTAACCAACCTCAGCTTTATATGCTTGTGCTGTCAAAACAACAACCCATAATGACCACTACCACAAAGATAGCATGCTGGCTTGGCGTGGGGAGTGGATTTCTCAATCAGTGATTGGGCAATATTTTCATAAGTATCTACCACAATGCCTTGAAGTAGTATTGTGGAATTTAACTATTTTTATTCAGAATACTGCAATTAGAATTAAATAATAATTATCACTAATACTGGGCAGCTTGAATGCGAGAAGCTCTCTCAGTGAAGAATCATGATTACCAGTAGAGCTATTGCAGGGCTCGTTGGAACCATGGCTGAATTTGGCATCAAATTATTCATTCATTCATTTATTCATTCATTCATTCATTCATTCATTCATTCATTCATTCATTCATTCACTCACTCACTCATTTACTTACTTACTTACTTACTTACTTACTTACTTACTTACTTACTTACTTACTTACTTACTTACTAGATTTCTATACTGCCCATCAGGAATATTTCCCCACTCTGGGCGCTTTACAATAGTTAAAACCAGAAATAAACATACAATAACAATTAATGGTATCCAAAGGTGGCATAATCCAATTATACACTTATTCATTGGCTAAGGGGGGGGGGAGATGCAGTGGCTTAGTGGTTAAGACGCTGAACTAGATGACTGGGAGGTTGGCAGGTCAGCAGTTCGAAACCCGAGTGCTGCACGATGGGGTCGTTCAATATGCTCTGGTGTCTAGTCATGCATGCCACATGTTCACGGAAACGTCTGCAGATGCAGATAGTGCTGGCTCTTTAGCTGTAAACGGAGATGAGCACCGAACCCTAGAGTCAGATACAACTGGCTTTCGAGTAAGGGCAACCTTTACTTTTACCATTTTTATAAGTACAGTAGCAGTAGAAAGTTTAGAAGGTTGGCATAAAATACAAAAGTTTGGTTTGTTGGTGTTTTTAGGAAGAAGATGAAAGAAGATACATGAAAATGTCAAAAGGCAAGCTCTGTATGAGGGGGAGAAAAGTCATCGTAATGGTGCTGACAAAGTAAGAAAAGAAGAAGAAAAAAGGAGGGGTTCGGGAGAATAGAGCAGTTGAATCAGTTCTGCTCCAAAACGGGTTTTCAGCACAACACTGAGAGCTGCTTTTATGAGGTTTGCAGCTTTTTATTTTCCAATTAGAGTGTGCAGCTGCTCAGAAGAAAGTGATGCCTGTTTTATGGGCTGCAGATACAATGCAGGCACTCATGCCCTCAATGGGACCATTGTTCAGGGAAAATCTTGCCACTGGAAATGCCCAGATGCTGATAGATCTTATTTGTTCATACATCTATCAAACTTTCTCAGTCTTGTTATGTTCATGTGCCATTCTGAATGCTGTCAGTAGTTTTTTTAATGTGCTTTGTAAATCTATACCTATAAGGTTGTGTGGTACGTGTCCGGCATACATGGCCACACCCGGCCCAACCATCCTGTACCGAGCCGGCCACACTTACCTTAAGACCCTGCGAGCATCGCCGCAAGGGTCCGGACGCTGAGAGTGGGGCACCCACCCCACAAACACAAAAACCACTACGTTTCCCAGCATCCACCGCGCCGCGCAACCCATCAGCCAATCAGGCTGAGGGACTTGAGCACAGAGGAGGCTGGGAAAGCGACGTGCATGTAAAAAAAAAAGGCCGGCCAACACACAAACCACTTCCCTCCGGAAGACACATCGTCTCCTGGAGGGAAGCCATCCCCAGCTCACCACGGCGGGCGGGCGGGCGGGCGGGCGGGCACATCGGTTGCCGGCTGGGCCGGCTGCTTTTCGTGCCCCCCGACCAGCAAAGGCCTTGATGCCAGTGGGGATGGAGGACAGGCCGCACCACAGAGGCATGGAAGGTGAGCAGCCCAGCTCAGAAGGCTGTGCTGGGGAGGTGCAGAGAGCAAATGGCCGAGCCAACAACAGGTAAGTGGGGCAGGGGACATGGACTGAGGGAGGGGGAATGGGCCTGGGGACCATGCCGCCCGCCCTGGTCTGGGAGGAGAAAGGGGGAACACAAACCCACCCCTTGCCTGTTTCCCCACCCGCTCAGTCTCTGTCCCCCGCCCCACTTACCTGTTGCCGGCTGGGCCTTTCGCACTCGGCGCGGCCTTCTGAGCTGTGTGTGTGTGGCCTCGCCGAGGCTTCAGGGGGGAGGGGGAGCCCCTCCTCTTCCAGTGCAGCTTCGGCATGTGTTGTGTGTGTATTGTGTATGCGTGGTTGTGTTGTGTGTGTGTACTGTGTGTGTGTGTGGTTGTGTGTGTGTGTGGTTGTGTTGCGTGTATGGCTGTGGTGTGTGTGTGTGTACCCCCAAAAACTACCCCAACCACCAACACACAAGTTATACCTGCCTGACAGGGCCGGGAAAAAATGCTAGCAAAACATATTTGTGCTTCAGTTTTAGGACTGTCCTCTTTGGGCTCACTACATATTTCCGATGAACCAGCCTATTTGCCAGACTGATATGGGACACATTTGCTTTTTAAAAAATTTATTTTGATAATGTGGCCAGGAGCAAGACTGTGATTTGTCCCAGCAATTTGTCACTTAGTTTTGCTTAGTTGCGTTAAGTTGCGCCTCAAGTTTGCACAAACATCAAGAGGACTCCTGCCATTACTTCTAAAATGTAATTTCTTCACATCCTCATTACCCAGGAAACTGATTATAAATTATTATGCAGATTATTATGCTCTTAATGTACCGCTGATAGTGCACAATTAAATCTTCCAAACATAGTTACTTTTGCCTGAGGCAAACACCCCCCCCAAAAAAAAACACCTGCTGGCATCTCCCCTGTCCACCCTCAGGAGTTCTCAACCTTTTAAAGCTGGGGGCCTGGGTCACGTTCCCTCAGACAGCTTTGTGGGCTGGACGGCCATTTTGACCTCCCTCCACCACATGGCACTTCTGGGTGTGGTGGAGGTGGTGTGGGGCACATGAAATGGCATCATGGGCCGCATCCAGCCCGTGGGCTGCAGGTTGAGAATCCCTGCTCTAATTGTTAGAACTATCAGCAACTGTGTGTTGTTTTGGGGGTATTGTTATTGCTTTGTGTCTATAATTCTGTTTGCTTTATTATTATTTTAGTTTTGTGTATTATATTATGTTTAATTGTACAGTATATTGTTATTTGTAAAATCCTTTCATCTGTTGTATGCTGCCCAGAGTGGGAGAATATCCCAGATGGGCAGGATATAAATGTAATAAATAAATAAAACTTAACAGTTGCACCAGTGTGCATGACACACTATTAGCAGACCCACTCCTTTTAATATTCTTTTCCAGCAATTCAGGTTGTGTGAAACATTCGTTCACAATAATGGGATCTAGTAAATTATGGCTGCAGCCTGGCAAACTGAGGAGCTAACTTGGATTTTCTGAGTGAAAACAAAACAAAAAGACAAAAACACGTTGTGGCACCTTAAAGACTAACTCCTGTGTTTTAATGTTAGCTTTCGTGGATCAAGTCCACTTCATCAGACATGAGTGAGAGTTCATGGCATTAATGTACAGTATACATATCAGGTAGGTACAAAATGATTGGTTAGCAAAACAGATAAGTATACAAATCAGTGTGGCTTTTTTCAACCAGTAATCACAGAAGATCCCTGTTTGGGGTTCAGATTTAGAAACTTGTGCCGCTTGTTCTGACAGTTTCCATTAATAGTTAGAAAGGGAAAACATAAGTCAGTTATTACAATTGGCTAAGTGCAGGATTTAGTCCAATTAAAACAGGGCTGAAGAAGAACACACTTCCATCATACGAGGTGGGGTGGGACTGCGTAGCCATCTAGATGTTTTTCTAACGGCGTTTCCATCAGCCAGTAGCGAGGGAGTGATGGGATGTGTAGTCCAACATCCACCCTGAACAAGAACCTCTAAGTCTCGAAAGCAACGTGGTGTGTGGTGTTTTTTTTTTTGGGGGGGGGGGACAGGAGTAGCATTGCCCCCTTTCCCGTTTTCCCACAAAGTGAGAAGGCGCCTAAAACGATTTCAAAGTCAGAGCAATCAATGATATGTGAATTAAAATCCAAGAAGGGATTAACAAAAAGAAATGATTTTAAAGAAATCTGGGAAAATTAACTGAGTATGTTAAAGATGAAGGAATAAGAGTGGGTCCAGAATGCACAACCTTCTGGAAAAAGGGGACAAACATATAAAATGTTCTATAATCAATGTTATACTGACAATAAACTGGTGGTTTACAATACCCCATGGGTAGTGCGGTGCAAATATTTGATTATGTACTTGTCTCCTCTCATGGGTCTCAACATGGGGCACACACCCCACAAGGGTGTGTGTGTGTGTGTGTGTGTGTGTGTGTGTGTGTGTGTGTGTGTGTGTGTGTGTGTGTGTGTGCGTGTGTGTGAGGGGCATGGCCAAAAAGAGGTTGGGAACCACTCCTCTACTCTTCATATATATGTTATTGTAGTTTAGAGAGTAAACAAAACAGGAAAATAAAAGGCAACAAAATGTTGTGGCACGTTAAAGACTACTGTATTTAAATGTGAGCTTTCATGGACCAAGTCCACTTCATCAGACAGGAGTTAGTATTTAAGGTGCCACATTTTTTGTCATTGTTTTCCTGTTCTGTTCCGTTTACTCTGATATGCTTGCACGGACTAACACGGCTGCCACAAGTTATTGGTTATGTTACCAATAACATTTCAGTTATTGTAGTTGTTCTTGTTCATGGGCTTTTTTTGTTAGTATCTGTATTTTGTACAAGAAATTGCAAGTACAGTACTCGAGATCAATAGGGACCACTTCTGTGGGAAAATAAGGACCACTTCTGTGGGAAAAGATCTTGGGGCATCCCTTGAGTGGTGTTCCTCCAGCAAAAACCCTTTCAACCCCAAAAAAGCACCTTTGTGTGCTTCTGACACCGGGGTGGGGGTGGGGGTGGGGGTTAAATAAAAATATTTTTTAAAAGTAAAAGCAGAAGTTGTTTCCTTTAGAAGCAGGATTAAGACCTGATGGTAAACATTGGCACTCCAGCTGTTCTTGAACTTCAATTCTCAGAAGTCCTGATCAGCAGGTGTGCTTGACTTGGGTTTCTGGTAATTGTGGTCCAAGAATACCTGGAGTGCCAATGTTCACCTAAGGCACACTTAAAAGATTTTGGTGCCCCCATATGTAGTTGTTCAGTCGCACAGTCGATTCCGACCCTTTGCGACCCTATGGAGCATTGATCTCCAGGCACCCCTGTCCTCCACCATCCTCCGCAGCCCGCTCAGCTCGGTGCCCGCTGCGTCCACAATGCCATCCAGCCATCTCATCCTTGGCCGTCCCTTTTCTTTTGCCCTCCACCTTTCCCAGCATCAAGGCTTTCTCAAGTGAATCCTCTCTTCTCATTTGGTGTCCAAAGTACTTCAGCTTCATCTTTACTATTTGACCTTCTAAGGAGCAGTCAGGACGGATTTCTTTCAAGATTGACTTATTTGTTCTCCTTGCTGTCCAGGGTACTCTCAAAACTCTCCTCCAACACCACATCTCAAAGGCGTCTATTCTTCTGCGCTCAGCCTTCCTAATGATCCAGCTCTCGCATCCATACATTACCACCGGGAATACCATTGCTTTGACTATACGGATTTTTGTTTGCAAGGTGATGTCTCTACTTTTCACTATGTTCCCCAGGTTTCTCATGGCTTGTCTCCCTAGAATCAGTCGCCTCTTTATTTCATGGCTGCAGTCACCATCTGCAGTGATCCTAGATCCCAAGAAAGTAAAATCCGTCACTGCTTCTAGTTCTTCCCCATCTACTTTCCAGGTGCTGATAGGGCCTGTTGCCATTATCTTGGTTTTCTTGATGTTAAGTCTCAGGCCAGATTTTGCACTCTCTTCTTTCAACTTAATCAGTAGCTTCTTTAAATCTTCCTCACTTTCTGCCATTAGGGTGGTATCGTCTGCATATCTCAAATTGTTGATGTTTCTCCCAGCAATTTTTATCCCATATTGTGATTCCTCCATACCTGCATTGCACATTATGTGCTCTGTGTATAGGTTGAAAAGATAGGCTGATAAAATGCAGCCTTGTCTTACTCCTTTTCCTATTCCAAACCACTCTGTCATTCCGTGTTCTGTCCTAACTGTTGCTTCTTGACTCTTGTACAGATTTCTCATGAGGCATATGAGGTGTTCTGGTATTTCCATCACTTTAATTACTTGCCACATCTTGTTGTGGTCCACACAGTCAAAAGCCTTGGTGTAGTCAATAAAACAAAATTAGTCCTGTTTCTGGTACCGTGCACACCGTGCATGATTTTATAAACTTCAATCAGGTCACCTCTTAGACGCCGTCGTTCAAGAGTGAAGATGCCCAACCGTTGCAGCCTCAGATGGTAAGGAAGGTGTTCCAGTCCCCTAATTTTTTTTCCGTTGCCTTCCTCTGCACTTTTTCCAGCTCCATAATATCCTTCTGGAGGTATGGCGACCAGAACTGTACACAGTATTCCAGATGGGGCCTCACCATAGATTTATAAAGAGGCAAAATGACACTTGCCGAGTTATTTTCTATACCCTTCCTAATGATCCCTAGCATCATTGTGCTGAGGCACACTGGGTGTCCATGGAAACCTCTGCAAACACAGACTGTGCTGACTCTTTGGCTATAAACAGAGATGAGCACTGAATCCTAGAGTTGGATATGACTGGCTTTCGAGCAAGGGTGACCTTCACCTTTACTTAAAGCACTAAGATCTTTTCAGTACCGAAAGATAGATGGTGAATAGTTCTCCTTCCAACCATTGTGATGAATGTGTGGGCTCCAGATCTGAACCATGTAAAATGGAGCATACAAATTGGCTTTATGGGAAGCAAGGAACTTGCAAAGCCAGGCAGTCTTGGCAAAGTTAAGAGAAGAAAGATTGGGTGATGCTGCATCGCCTAATAAAGAAACACAAGACAATGTACTTGCCACATTTTATTGTGGTCCACACAGTCAAAGGCCTTGGTGTAGTCAATAAAGCAGAGGTATACTTGTTTCTGATATTCCTTTGTTTTCTCCATGATCCACCATATATTAGCAATGTGGTCTCTAGTCCCCCTGCCGCTTCTGAACCCCGCCTGCACCTCTGGCAATTCTCTCTCCACGTGCTGCTGAAGTCTATCCTGTATTATCTTGAGCATCACCTTGCTAGCGTGTGGGATGAGCGCAATTGTTCGATAATTTGAACACTCTTTGGCACTACCCTTCTTTGGGATTGGAACGTATACTGATCTTTTCCAATCCTTTGGCCACTGTTTTGATTTCCAGATCTGCTGTCATATCGAATGCAGTAATTTGATTCCATCATCTTTTAGAGCTTTGAAAAATTCAACTGGGATACCATCATCTCCACCAGCTTTGTTGTTTGCAGTGCTTTTTAGGGCCTTTCTGACTTCACTCTCTAGGATGTCTGGCTCAAGTTCAATGTTCTCATCATTGTGATTATCAATGGTGTTGAGGTCTTTTTTTGTAAAGTTCCTCTGTGTATTCTTTCCATCTTTTCTTAATTTCTTCTGCATCAGCTAGCTCCTTCCCGTCTTTGTCCCTTATCATGGTCATTTTTGCTTTGAATGTTCCCTTGATTTCCCCAATTTTTTGGAAAAGATCTCTGGTCTGGCCTCTTGTGTTGTTTTCCTCTATTTCTTTGCACTGTTCATTTAAATAGATTTCCTTGTCTCTCCTTGCTTTTCTTTGAAATTCTGTGTTCAAGTGACTGTATACGTAAATGTAATTCAAAATGTAGACAATTATAAACCATAAAATATAATTTCATTCATCGAAAACAAATGAAACTTATGGAAAGATGGAAAATAAGGTTTTTTTGTATACTGTACTTTCACTTAATTTATATGGTAAATATGGCTATGGAAAATTTCTGCAGTGCCCCCTTTCCTTGACACCCTAAGCCAGTGATGGCGAACCTTGGCACTCCAGATGTTCTTGGACCATAGCTGTCAAGTATCCCTTATTGGCCGGGAAAACCCCTTATTTTACCCTCTTTCCCGCCATCATCCCTTATTAATTAGATTGCAATCCCCTATTGCCACCATTGGAGGGCAGCACAGGATAAGCATAGCTGTCAAGTATCCCTTATTTGCTGGGAAATTTCCCTTATTTCCAAATCCAAAACTTGACAGGTATGTCTTGGACTTCAATTCCCAGAAACCCAAGCCCCCGTGAATCCACACAAATGAGTTTACTGCAATTCAACCAGTCTGCGCCACCCTCATCACTCCCAGAAGTGGAAGTAAAACACGCCCATATGGGCTTCAATTCCCAGAAGCCCAAGCCCCTGTGAATCCACACAAACGGGTTTACTGCGATTCATCCGGTCCGCGCCGCCCTCATTGCTCCCGGAAGCGGAAGTAAAATGCGCCCGTATGGACTTCAATTCCCAGAAGCCCAAGCCCCCGTGAATCCACACGAACGGGTTTACTGCGCCGCTGTCATCGCTCCCGGATGTGGAAATAAAACGCGCCCGTACGGTTAAGGCTCTTCCCGGTTAACCCTTCCTCCATACGGGCGTGTTTTACTTCCACTTCCGGGAGCAATGAGGGCAGCGCAGACCGGATGAATCGCAGACAGTAAACTCATTCAAAAGTGTGGATTCAGGGGGGGGGGCTTGGGCTTCTGGGAACTGAAGTCCAAGAACATCTCGAGTGCCAAGGTTCGCCTTCGCCATCACGGCCCTAAGGTAAAGGTTTCCCTTGCTTGAAAGCCGGTCGTATCCGACGAAAGGGTGCAGTCCTCATCTCTGTTTAAAAGCGAAGAGCCAGCCTTGTCTGCTTCTGCAGACGTTTCCGTGGTCCTGCGGCAGGCATGACTCGACACCGGAGCGCACGGAACGCTAAGCGCGTGCTTGCTTCGCTTCACGGTCAATCCACCCCTACTCAGAAGCCACCAGTCTTTCCTTGTTTCCTCAACTTTTAGGCGACCTTGCGCCGGAGTAGTTGCTACTTTTCTCTCCGCCCGCCCTCGACGGGGCTGGGAGTTTCGCTTTGAGGCTCGTCCCCCCCCCCTCCGTGGTCTCCGCCCGCCCTTCTCCACCACAGACCCCACCAGAGTCACTCCGGAGTCAGTCCCGCGCGGTGCTGCTCCGGTTTCCTTTCCCTCCTCTGGAGTGCACGGGGTGTGTGTGTAGTATATATATATCTATGCATTAAATCACATGGTGTTTTTTTAAGAAGCAATGCTCCTAAGATGGCGGTGGCTGCCTCTGTCGCTGCTGCTGGAGGGGGCGGCGTGGGCGCCCGGGCGCCCCGGAGTGGCGCACTGGAAGTTTTGGTGCGCCACCGGTGGCACCGGGTGTGGGTGACCCTGGGCGACGAGGCGCTGAGCCTGAGCCCCGAGGACGGCGCCGGCGCCGCTTACAACGGCATCGGGAGTGCCACAGCCGCGGGCGACGACGGCGGGACTTTGGGCAACAGCCATGGGGCCACCGGCGCCGCTCCGGGGACGGGGCCCGTGGAAGGGGCGTCGAGGACGGGTGCCCCCGGGGGCAGCCCCAAACCGGCTCCCGCGACGGGCGTGCGGACGGCTTTCACCGACCTGCCCGAGCAAGTCCCCGACGCCATCTCCAACCAGAAGCGGTGCGTCAAGGTGGTCAAGCAAGAGGCGGGCGGCTTGGGCATCAGCATCAAGGGGGGGAAGGAGAACAAGATGCCCATCCTGATCAGCAAGATCTTCCAAGGGCTGGCGGCAGACCAGACCCAGGCGCTGTACGTCGGGGATGCCATCCTGGCCGTCAACAACGCCGACCTGCGCGACGCCACTCACGACGAAGCCGTCCAGGCGCTCAAGAGGGCCGGCAAGGAGGTGGTGCTGGAAGGTAAAAGTGCCTCTCTGGGGGTGTGTGTTGAGACTTTAGGGCAAAGTTTCTTTATGCTCTCCTGGGAGCTTTGTGTGCGCCGTGATGGCGAACCTTGGCACTCCAGAAGCCCAAGCCCCCTGCGAATCCACACGGATGGGTTTACTGCGATTCATCCGGCCCGCGCTGCCCTCGTCGCTCCCGGAAGCGGAAGTAAAACGCGCCCGTCCGGGCGCGTTTTACTTCCGCTTCCGGGAGCGACGAGGGCAGCGCGGGCCGGATGAATCGCAGTAAACCCATCCGTGTGGATTCGCGCGGAGGTGGGGGTGCTTCTGGGACTTGAAGCCCAAGAACATCTGGAGTGCTGAGGTTCGCCATCACGGAGCCAGAGTCACTGGCGCTCTGCATATGTTCAAGAGCACTCTTGCTCCAAATAACAAAGATGAAGCTAAAGTATTTTGGACATCAAATGAGAAGATTCACTTGAGAAGGCCTTGATGCTGGGGAAGGTGAAGAAGTGGGCGGCCAAAGATGAGATGGCTGGATGGTATTATAGACACACTGTGCACGGGGCTGAGGAGGATAGTGGAGGACAGGGGTGCCTGGAGAGCAATGGTCCATGGGGTCGCAAAGAGCCGGAGCCGACTGTGCGACTGAACAACAACAACTCTTGCTCCTAACCTGGCTTAAAGTTCTCCCTTGATGAAAGCTCGTGGGAGCTAGGCTTTGCATATGCGCATGCTGAACTTTGAGCTAGAGACAGTGGCACCCTGCATATGTTCAAAAAGCACTCTTGCTCCTACCTGGCTTAAAGGTAAAGCTCCCCTTGCTTGAAAGCCAGTCGTATCCAAATCCAGGGCTTGGCGCTCATCTCCGTTTATAGCCAAAGAGCCAGTGCCATCTGCGTCTGCAGATGTTTCCATGGCCATGTGACAGGCATGACTAGACACTGGAGCATACCGAACGCTGTTACCGTTCCCACAAAAGTGGTACCTATTTATCTACTTGCAATTTCTTGCTTTCAAATTGCTAGATTGGCTGGAGCTGGGACAGACGACGGGAGCGCCCTCTGTTGTGCAGCCCTTGGGTCTCAAACTGCCTACTTGCCAAGCTTCTAGTCATCAAGTTCAGCATCATAACCACTAAGTCTTAGGGGGACCTCTGAACTTCTGCGATCCCAGGCATCAAAGAATAGACCTGGAAGTATTCGCACTACCTGGTTAAGGTGTGCGGAAGGCTGTGTCTTCTAACAGGGCGGCGGTGGGGGGGGGGTTGCTATGTTTAGGTAAAGTAGGATCTCTAGGTTTCAGCATTGCGTGACTGGCTTAATGTGTGCTTTCAGTTCTGTGCGCTTTATGGTGTGGCTTGTCACTTGCTGTACAGCTCCAAGGAGAATCTGCAGCCTTCTGCCACAGTTGCTTAGTGGATTCCAGTCAATTCAGTGAGATTTGCTTAACTGGGTGTGAGTTTCCATTGTCCTGGATTTTGCTGCGCTGGTCAGAGTTTTTGGAGACTTGAGGGTGGTTTGGCAAGATGCTGTGATGGATGCTGTGATGGGACTAGCCAGACCCGGCCCTTCCATTAGTCTGACTGAAGCAGCTGCTCAGCAGCAAATCACTGATTTTAAAAATAGTATTGTTGTGATTTTTCTTTCTGGAGAGGTGCTTAAGAGATTTCCTGTCTCAGTTAGAGGAAAAAACCCAACTGCCTTCAAATTCCTACACACTTTGATTTTGGAAGGGAAGTTTGTCTGCTGGAGCGCTGGAGGTAACTAAAATATCTTGAGACAGCCAGGCATGAAGCTGATGCTTAGTAACATTTGCTAAGGGTCTGTTACTTCTTGCCATCCATGGGTCTTTGCTACAGAATGGTAGAACAGTATGATTAAGCATCCGTACGGATGAAGTTTTAAATTTGGCCAATGACAAAGCCAAGAAAGTGCCTTCATTTAGGTAGTCCAAAGCATGATCTGCACACCTGTTAACTAAGTAACTGTGAAGAGCTGAAAAAGCACACACCTGGTATCCCTTGTTTTCTGTTAACTTTAGGGTATACCTTTTATTATGCACATGTGAAGAGCAGGTACTGTATACTCTTTGGCTTTAAATGATATGTTCCATGGGACAATCAAGTACAAAAGAAAACAGCTTCCTCCCAGGGTCGGCCCTAATGTTAGATAGAGTGATGCATCTGCTTCAGTTGGTATATAGTAAAGGTAAAGGTGTCCCTTGCTCGAAAGCCAGTCGTATCCGACTCTAGGGTTCAGTGTTCATCTCTTTCAAAGCTGAAGAGCCAGCACTGTCTGCTTCTGCAGACATTTCCGTGGTCATGTGGCAGGCATGACTAGACACTGGAGTGCACAGAATGCTGTTTCCTTCCCACCAAAGTGGTCCCTATTTATCTACTTGCAATTTCTTGCTTTCAAACTGTTAGGTTGGTAGGAGCCAAGACGGGAGCTCATTCCATCGTGCAGTACCTGGGTCTCAAACTCTGACCTTCCTTCCAGTCTTCAAGTCCAGCATCTTAACAATTTGAGCCACCACAGTCTAAAAAGGTAGATGTAATAGGGAATACTTTGGCTGTCCCTTAGAATAAAAGATGTTGTTCCTTTGGAAGGTGCTTAGAAGGGTGAGGAAAAGAAGATACTGACATTGGTTAGATTAGTATTTCAGGTATACTTTTGAGACCCTTGCTTTTCCTATATCTTTTAGAAGAGCCACATAATGTTCCTGTTTTTCTTTTCATACACCATGCTAAGAAGAATTAAGTGTACTGCTGTCTCGGTATTTCTTTCACCTGGCAGGCAGTACATCCCAGCAGTGTTTCAGTAGCACAAACAAACTTTGTCCCCTCCTGCAGTACTCGGGAATCGAACTGCTGGGAGGCAAATACCCAGTTTTTGTATTTGAGGATTGAACAGTGTGTATCAAAACTGTCCTGCACCCTCAAACTAGCCACTTTCCCCAAGTATCATCACCAGTGTTAAAGGTTCAGCTACCAGTTAGATTCCCTTTTAAACATGGGAAGGGGCACCGTGCGCCTTGTCTTTTGCCAAAGTCAGAACACTTTATGAGGCCAGCCCTGCTACTTGGGTAATCCTTAATTTCAGGCTGTAGTCATGAACATGCTTACATGCATACGAGATTATACCAAAGGGACCTCATTCTGAGCAACATTTCTCCACTCTTTAATTCCTAACAGTGCCTGGTTCTTTATGTGTGGGTGTTTGGGAAAGGAATTCAGTTTGTAGATGTTTACTCTGAACAGAAGGGGAAAAATCGGGCCACGGAGGGAGGAGTTGAGTGCCCGATTCCCTCCCCTTCTCAAGGGCTGCTTCCCATTTCTCTCTCCCAAATCTGTTTCTGGGGTTAAAAAACCAGCAGCTGTGGAGAAAGTTGCATGCATGTGTATTAGGTTTTCCTGAAATTAGGGAAAGCCAGAGGTTGAAGCCATCCAAGGATGAGATGAGATGAGATGCACCCCATTGGTGTTTTCAGAGCTCTGAATGTAAATATGGATGAGAGGGATTTCCTGCAGAATATAATCTGTGTGTATGTATGATTTGGGAGCCTGGAGAAATGTGGTTTGAAGAGAACAAGCAGCTGAGCAAAGACACCTTGGGTGTCAGGTTGACAGGCTCAGAGACTTCAAGCAGCCGTTTGCAAGGAGATCTAGAAAAACAGGATTAGGGACTTTGAAAGGGAAGAAAGAAAGTTTTGTTTTTAGTTCAAATACATGATGCAAATGAGAATGTCATTTTTTAAAAAAGAGATGTTTCTGCTTTTTTTAAAATAAAAAAAAACACCTGTCTCATGTGGCAGGTTGTGGCTTAAATAAACTCACAAAGTTGTGGCTTAAATAAACTCACAAAGGCATCCCTCCATTTCTTTGGCTGCAATTACTTGTGCCACCTCATCTGTTCCGTATGCCAAATGGCAAGTCAGGTCAGGGCTGTGTGACAAGGTGCACAGATAAATCTGCAAAGCAAACTGCTTTGTGGCCTTCTGTCTTTCCCAACTGACAGAGGAGCACTGTGCCTGCAAAGTAGACTAAGGCTAAGCTGTTCTCACAAATTTTCGTCTGTGTTTCTCACAGTTGAGAGCATGACTGTAAAAGAAGCTCAGAAGGGATCCCAACTGCAATGAAGTTCATGAGCAAAGGGGTCCCACATTGAAATGGGGTTACTTCATGTGCTGCTTACTTGTATGTAAGTAAATTACGGGCAGCCAGATGCAAAAGAGATACCAATTGCAATAGTTGTGTACAAGGAGAAATTTTTACCATTTTCAGATTGCATAACAGACTTGGATGACCCCCATTCCCCACCTTCATTTTAGAAGATCATTATACTGCCCTGAACTCGCAAAACCTGTTTTATTTCAAAAGTGAATCAAGGTGGGCTGGTTAGTACTTGGAAACCAGACTGGTAGGAAGTAACAGGGATCTCCCAGTCTGGCTAGAGTTCTTCTGTCTGAAATGTGGATAACTGTTTGCCAGTCAAAGTTGATAATACTGCATTAGGTGGACAGTTTAGGGCAGGGGTTCCCAACATATGGCCCATGGGCCACACTCAGCTCATGGCATCATTTCATGTGGCCCACGCTGCCGCACCCGGAAGTGGAAGCAGATGTGCTTACGTTAGCCGTAAAATTCCCCACATGTGTAAATGCGGAAGTTGCTGCATTTATGACAGCCGTAAATGCGCCCGTTTCCACTTCAGGGGGCGTGATCTGGCCTGCTCAGCTGTCCAGGGGCGTGGTCAGGCCCACAGCATAAAAAGGATGGGAACCCCCAGTTTGGGGTGGATTCCTACATCTTATTGCAAGTAATGAACTTCAGATCATGTTCGGATCACACCTTTAGAGGAACATGCGTGTTCCATTGCATCATTGGTGATACTCATGAATGGTTTTTGAAAGCAGAAAATATTCAGGTTCCAAGTTTAGGCTCTTGATGTGGGAATGAGAAAAGAGAAGTCAGCAAGGAGTCTTGTGAATCCTGAATGGCTAACAGGTTTAGTCGACTGCAGTCAAATTCTTCACATACAAGTGGCTTCCAGTCTGTGACAGTTTATGCCAAATAAAATTTGCCCCTCTGTAAAGTACCAAAAGGCACTTTAATATTTTCCCTTTCACCGGATAAGTCAGCTGCCTGTTTGAAAAGAAGTGGTTAACTCATGCAAAGGACCAAAAACACAAGAGATTAAGGACTGTGCAACACTGACAAGTTTGAGTGACAAGGTTGCTGAGCTCAGTTATACCTAGATAAGGCTCTGTTTGACTTGGAGCATTCTGTGTAGTAATCAAAGTTTAACGGTGTCCTCATGTGACAGTGTCACCGGAACCTATAACCTAATATTGCGGAATTTATAACTTACCATATACAGTATAATAAAAACACACACACAAATAAAACAGAACAGTATATCTCAGGGCTGGATCTATGTTAATTCACCAGAGGCGATGTGGAGCTACTACCTTTGATCCTCTGTTGCCAAATTTTACATTTGTGAAATAGTATTTTGAAGGAAAGAAATGTCTAGAGACTTTTGCAGCCCTTCCCAGCATTTTTTCAAAGGACTAAAAATCCAGTAGGAAATGAAGAGGCAGAAAGTGGCAGGAACAAACGTCCTGTCGTTAGAGTTCTCAGGGAACTTAAAGATGAAATTGCTGATCTCCTAGCCAAAATATATAATATTTCCCTCAAATCAGGGTTTGTGCCTGATGACTGGAAGGTAGCGAATGTAACACCAATTTTCAAAAAAGGATCCAGGGGTGATCCAGGAAATTACCGGCCTGTCAGTTTGACATGTGTCCCAGGTAAAGTGATGGAAACCATCCTAAAAGATAGAATTAATAGGTACATAGAAGAGGAGGCGCTGCTAAAGGAGAGCCAACATGGCTTTTGCAGGGGCAAATCATGCCTCACTAATCTGTTGGAATTTTTTGAGAGTGTCAACAAGCATGTGGATAAGGGGGATCCAGTTGACATTGTTTATCTGGACTTTCAGAAGGCTTTTGACAAGGTCCCACACCAAAGGCTCTTGAATAAACTTACCAGTCATGGAATAAAGGGACAGGTCTTGTCCTGGATCAGCAACTGGCTAAGGGACAGGAAACAGAGGGTAGCACTAAATGGACACTTCTCCAAGTGGAGGGAAGTAAAGAGTGGGGTCCCCCAAGGTTCAGTACTGGGACCCCTGCTTTTCAACCTCTTCATAAATGATCTAGAGGTAGGAGTAAAAAGCAAGGTAGCCAAATTTGCTGACGACACTAAATTATACAGGGTAGTGAAAACTGTGAGAGATTGTGAGGAGCTCCAGAGGGATCTCTCGACACTGGGGGAGTGGGCAAAACAGTGGCAAATGAGCTTCAACATCAGTAAGTGCAGAGTGATGCATGTTGGGGCAAAGAACCCCAATTACATTTATAAACTGATGGGGTCTGAACTCTCTGCGACAAACCAGGAAAGGGACCTTGGTGTCCTGGTGGACAGCTCAATGAAGGTGTCAACCCAGTGTGCCTCAGCAGTGAAAAAAGCAAACTCAATGTTAGGGATCATTAGGAAGGGTATAGAAAATAAGTCAGCGAGTGTCATTTTGCCTCTTTATAAATCTATGGTGAGGCCCCATCTGGAATACTGTGTACAGTTCTGGTCGCCATACCTCCAGAAGGATATTATGGAGTTGGAGAAAGTACAGAGGAGGGCAACCAGAATGATTAAGGGACTGGAGCACCTTCCTTACCATCTGAGGCTGCAACGGTTGGGCCTTTTCACTCTTGAACGACGGCGTCTAAGAGGTGACCTGATTGAAGTTTATAAAATCATGCACGGTGTGGACAAAGTGGATAAGGAAAAACTGTTTTCCCTATCGCACAACACTAGAACTAGGGGACACTCCATGAAACCTTTGGGTACTAGTTCTCAAACAAATAAGAGAAAGTACTTTTTCACCCAGAGGATTACTGGTCTATGGAACTCCCTGCCAGAAGAAGTGGTGACAGCTGTCCGTCTTGACAGCTTTAAGAAAGGATTAGACAAGTTCATGGAGGACAAGGGTATCAATGGCTATAATTATGGCTACCTAAGGACAACCTCCGGGTTGGAGAGATAGGCAGGATATCTCTCAATGCCATTTCCAGGGAATCCTAAGCAGGTGAAGGCATCTCCTTGGGAATACCCTGAAGGAAATGGTGAGCCACTGTGTGAGACAGAATGCTGGACTGGATGGGCTGTGGCCTGTTCCAGCAAGGCTGTTCTTATGTTCTTATGTTCTTATGTTATTTGCAGAGTGTAGAAATGCCCTTGGTTATAACTTGCCTGCACACACAAGTTCATTGTGCTTACAGGTTCTTGACCCCTCGTTTGTTTGCATTTGTGTACAGGGTTGACAGGAAGAATGCTATTTTGCTGTTTGCCTTTTTTTAAAAAAAGAGTTTTGAGTAACGTGTAGCTGTTGATCTTTTACACTATGTTGTCTTGGACATGTTTGGGACAAAAAGACATAAGTAATTCTCAAGCAGTTCGAACAAATAGAACAAGCAATTTCTGGTTCAAGTAGTTGAAAATGATGCAGTACTGCACAGTGGTATCTCGAGGTGCGAATTTAATACGTTCCCTGGGACATTTCGTATTACGAAAAATTTGTAACTTGAATTTCCCATAGGAATGCATTGAATGCAATTTCCCGTAGGAATGCACTGAAAACCAATCAATCCATTCAAAAAAAAAAGTAACTTGATTATCATTTGTAACTTGAAAATTTTGTAATCCAAACCGTTTGTAACTCAAGGTTCCCTTGTAGTTTGCAAGTTGTTGAGGCCCACAGATTTTTTTCTGCAGGCAGGAATGTACATTTTATATATGATCAAACTTCAACTATTGTTTCTTTTTAAAAGCAAACAAATGAATATTTAAAGCTGAGTTTTCTGTCTGTAGTCATAATGGATGCTTGCCTAGAGTAAATCCTTTTGGACTTACAGGTCTTAACTTCTGAGTCAATTCCAAAAAGACTGATCAGCCAATGTACTGACTTAGGCTTCTGGGAATTGAAGTTCCACTGTGGAGCCTGGGCCCCACCAGTGCTGAGTTATGGTAGAAGAAGCAATCTGAAGAACATGGAGAGCCTATGCGTTGGCTATCCCTGCTCTGCTGGTTTTGCTTGGGATCATATCCTGAGTCTGAAATCCTTTTCGGGAGCAAACATAGTTGACCTCAGTAGGGCTTACTCCTGAGTAAATATGCATAGCACCAGGCTGTTCTCTGAACCAGAGCCACTATGGCAGTGATTCGCCATAAATGAAATTTCAGAGATGGTATTTCTTGGCAGCAACTATTATGGAATGGGCAGTTCGAGAAAGTAACGGGACTTTTCCAGACCCATGTTTCGAACAGTTATTTTTGGCAGCTACCAGAACCACTCCAATTAGGTTGACTTCCAAATTTTGGGCATAGCTCTTTGCTTCTTCCAAGTTTCTCTCCCGTGCTTTCCTGGAGAGGCTTCTCAGAAGCTTGAATGCAGCCCTGGGTTGAGATTGGTTCCTTTACTTTAAACAAGTTGCAAAGCTGCTCTCGTCCACCAAGGGATTTAATGTCATTTCATGTTTCTGTTGCTCTTTTACTTATATTCTCTCTGTCGGAATATTTTTGGCAAGTTTCTGAGGGGTTTGTTTTGGGGGGTGGGGGTGGGGGGGGTAGTTTCAGCATTTTCATTAAGCATGTGGATATTTGTGATGGTGGGAAGCCAAGAGAACCATAGAAAACATGTCTGGAACCACATGTTGCTTCTGGGGTTTGCACAACTCCAACCTCAGGTTTATAAAGAAGGCTATTTTTAAATTTTCCCTAAGCTTTCTGAAAGCATACAGTATTGACACCATCTTCTCCAGAGTTATGAGGGATTGAAAGGTTTTTTAAAAAAAAAATGTTAAGAGTTTCAACATTCCTGTAATACCAGGATGTTTGTGTGTAGAGTACGTGCTTGTGTTCCATTAAAAACTTAGGGATTGTTTTCTCCACAAGAAAAGATGTAAGACATTTGGCACACATACACAAAAGGTCAGTGGTCTGAGGCTACATGAGGCCCTGAGATAAACTTAAAACCAAAAATTAAATGTTTTGGCTGAGATAGCAAGGCAATGAATCTTGCACGCAGGGATATGTCAAGAATGATAGCTCAACCTTGTGTTAATTGGCAAGCTGATTTCACCTTTCTCCTTTGGTTATTTCCTCACCATATGCTGCTGTTTGCTTGTCAGCTAAAGTCTTTCTGGTGAGAATGGAAATTTTATACCTATAAAGCAAAGGTGTGGGTTTGGTGTCTGGAATGGGATGCCGCACTCCTTGACCAAACCCCATGAGATTTGGCACACACATACCTTGCACACATGAGCAGGTCACCGTTGGGGTCCCAAAGCCCGGGGGGAGGGGTGCCACCTAAACTGATCTGCAAAGGGGGGGGGGAATATATTCGACAGAAGGGTTTGTGTCTGCCCCAGTGCTAGGCCAACCAGGGAGGGGTGTGTGATGTCATTGCCAAGCTCACATCACAGGCCCACCCCTGGCCAGTGGGTATCACGGGCAACACAGCCACTCAGCTAGCTGGGTTGGGACCACCCGGGTGAAGCAGGGCACACCTGCTAGTTTTTCCTTCCCTGTGAGCAAAGATCAGGCCACCCAAAAAGAGACTTTCTTGTTTGTCTACTCATGTGTAAGCCTAAAACTGAAGATAAGGATCTGGGGATGTGGACTCTGTAAACTAGGTTACCAAATGTCATCACGCCTCTAGTTTCAGCAGTACATGTGAGCAGGCAAACAATTGCAAAGGGCTTCAAACCAAATAGCAAACATCACCCCTCCTTCTCGGTAAACTGGCCAACTAGTTGGCTCCCCACCCCCACCCCGTACTGCACTGTACAGTATTCTGTTTTGTTTAAGCCTGCCCTGCATAGAGATAAAACATGGGATAGAAATATTTTAGTAACAAATTTATAAAAGAAAGAATGATATCATTGGCCCTTCCTGTACAATTCAGAAAATGATTATACAGTATATAAACCAGACAGGTACCCAGTGGGTTGTAGATGATAGAGAAGGAGTTCTCAACCTTTTAAAGCTGGGGGCTGGGTCATGCTCCCTCAGACAGCTTTGGGGACCAGATGGCCATTTTGCCCTTCCTCCACCACATGGCACTTCCTGGTGTGGTGTAGGCGATGGAGCCCCCACATGAAATGGTGCTGCAGGCTGCATCCGGCCCCCAGGCTGCAGGTTGAGAATCCCTGGGATAGAGCGTCAGACAGTCCCTGCTCAGTAATGGAAATTAACTAGAGGAGTGGCACTGGTAAAACTACTCCTTAAATATTACACTTGTCTTGAAAGTCCTATTACAGTTGCTATAAATCAGTTCTGACTTGACAACACATAATTAACAAACTAACTAGATGCTTAAAATAAGAAAGTGAAGTATAAGTAAGCTTGGCTTCTCTTGTATAAACCACCTTTGCTTCTTTGGTGAAAATCTGAATAGAGAAGTGGTTGAATGTATCACAATTCCCAAGATTTAAGTTAAATATTTCTTCTTTTTCTTCATCATCTAAGCAGTTATTTCAGAATGTTTTTCTTAACTCTTGTGCACTACAGTTGTATTTAAATGATGCCATTTAATATACAGATTACTGGTTAACTAAACTGGTAGCATTGCAAATGAATCTGCAGAAGCAAGTTGCTTACCTATCCCTCCCACTAGTAAATTTAAAGCAGAAGCTAAAAACTGTGGAAAGCAACCGCAGGTTTTCCCTGCTGTATCCGTGGGATATACATTCTGAGACCTACCACAGCTTCCTGAACCTGTGGATAATAGCAAACCCTATAGAGGTGTTTACATTACAGACAGTAGCCTCTAGGGGCCAGCTCTGGTAATACACCATAGAATTCATACATATGGTGTATTTCAAGGATTTTATTGAATATTTTTTGACCTGTGGATAACTGAAACTGCAGATACTAAACCCATGAATATGGAGAGTGATCTATACACCAGGATCCACACACTTTGCTTGAGCTGATCCTCATGCCTTTAGCCCTGACTCCTGGTGGAGTGAAGCTCACTTTCTAATAGTTTTCCAAAGAGGAATTTGACTCAGAAAAATTTCTACCCCTTGTTTCTAAAATTTTCATGATAATCACACACAATTGGACTTTCTTTTTCTGCAAGAGCCTGGAAAGTTTGATACCTCTTTAATTGTTATGGCTCTATCCATCCCTAACACAGTACAGTATTGGGTATTTGGTGAGGTACTGGCCATTCTCTGCTAGAAGGGTCTAGTAGTTCAGTCTGATCACAGCCTTGTGCAAATCCAAGGAGTCTTAAGATGGAGCCATAGCAATTAAAGCTGTATCAAATTGCAATAACTGTAGAATAATTTCACTCAATGGAAAAAAAATATCTCATAGCTGTCCCAGGAAATGATGCAATAGGAACAGTTCTTCTCTGTATCTTGATAACTGTTTAGTAAGTAACATGTTTGTTTTGGCTGGGACAGGCAAAAGTGGGAGGGGGGCTTTGGCCTTCCAGATGTTTTAGGCTTCTGCTTCCAGAATCATCAGCCAACATGGCCTAGATTGAATATCTAATGAGATACAAGTTTGTGACCTCTTTGCTAAAGAGAGACATTTTACGTACCTGTGCTGCTCTGTTTCATTGTGGTAAAGCCCACATAGCTACTCTCTGGTGAGAGATTTTAAAACAGGCTGCTTGCTAACTGAGGCTGTGGTGGCTTAGTGGTTAAGACGCTGAGCCTGGCGACTGGAAGGTCAGCTGTTCAAGACCCGAGTGCTGCACAACGGAGTGAGCTCCCATTGTCTGATCCAGTTCCAGCCTGCTTAACAGTTCGAAAGTAATACGTAGGTACCGCTTTGGTAGGAAAGTTAACAGCATTCCATGCACTCTGGCATCTAGGCATGCCTGCCACATGACCATGGAAACATCTGCAGACAACACGACTGGCTTTAGAGCGAAGGAGACTTTTACCTTACTTGCTAAGTGCCATTAGCATTGTGCTTTCCAATGGGGGGTTCATGTAGCTGTAATTGCTGCCCGAGGTGGGCATTCAACAGATGCAGCTTGGATCTCAGTTCTTTATAGGCCCTAACACTTTTACGACTGACCCTGCCAGATTGTTCTCGCAAGGTTAAAGATTTGAGTAGGTGAGAAGAAAATTCTGAAGCAAAAGTATTACATACGATACGTCTAAAGAGTGCTCCCCTGAAAGATTTCTAGAACTTGCAGTATTGATGGCAGAAAGCAATTAAGAAAGAAAAATGCAGGAGGATTGTGAAGAGCAAAGGAATGGAATTTATATCACCACTTTGAGCCGTGTATGGCCAGTTTGGGAGGAGGCAGGAAGAATCCTGCACAACGAATAAATGCATGGCAGAAGTGTTTATTTAAATTGAATTATTTGACTAAAGTATTTTCTTTATGCATCATTTTTTTAAACGTGAGGGTCAGGAACACATCTTAAATTACACCCCAGGCTTCTTCCTCTGGCTTACCATGATAGAGTTGTTGTTGTTCAGTCGCACAGTCGGTTCCGACCCTTTGCAACCCTATGGACCATTGTTCTCCAGGCGCCTCTGTCCTCCACCATCCCCCTCAGCCCTCCCAGCTCTGTGCCCATTGTGTCTACAATACCATCTATCCATCTCATCCTTGGCCTCCCCCTTCTTCTTTTGCCCTCCACCTTTCCCAACATCAATGCCTTCTCAAGTGAATCCTCCCTTCTCATTTGATGTCCAAAGTATTTTAGCTTCATCTTTACTATTTGACCTTCCAATGAGCATTCAGGGTTAATTTCTTCTAAGATTGACCTATTTGTTCTCCTCGCTGTCCAGGGGACTCTCAAAACCCTCCTCCAACACCACATCTCAAAGGCATCTATTCTTCTGCGTTCAGCCTTCCTAATTGTCCAGCTCTCACATCCATACATTACTACTGGGAAAACCATTGCTTTGACTATTCTAATTTTTGTTTGCAATGTGATGTCTCTGCTTTTCACTATGTTCCCCAGGTTTCTCATCGCTTGTCTCCCAAGAATCAGTTGCCTTTTTATTTCATGGCTGCAATCCCCATCTGCAGTGATCTTTGATCCTAAGAAAGTAAAATCTGTCACTGCTTCTACTTCTTCCCCATCTATTTTCCAGGAACTGATGGGGCCTGTTGCCATTATCTTGGTTTTCTTGATATTGAGTCTCAAGCCAGCTTTTGCACTCTCCTCCTTCAGCCCAATCAAGAGATTCTTTAGGTCTTCCTCACTTTCTGCCATTAGGGTGGTATCGTCTGCATATCTCAGATTATTGATGTTTCTCCCAGCGATTTTAATCCCATATTGTGATTCCTCCATCCCTGCACTGCGCATTATGTGCTCTGTGTATAGATTGAATAAGCAGGGTGACAGAATGCAGCCTTGTCTTACTCCTTTTCCTATTCCAAACCACTCTGTCATTCCGTGTTCTGTCCTAACTGTTGCTTCTTGGTTCCTGTACAGATTTCTCAGGAGGCATATGAGATGTTCTGGTATTCCCATCTCTTTAATCACTTGCCACATCTTGTTGTGGTCCACACAGTCAAATGCCTTAGTGTAGTCAATAAAACAAAAGTAAACTTGTTTCTGGTATTCCTTTGTTTTCTCCATGATCCAGCGTATGTTGGCAATGTGGTCTCTAGTCCCCCTGCCTCTTCTGAACCCGGCCTGAACCATGATAGAGTCCCATGTGATAAATACTTACTAGAAAACCACCAGCGACCTTTGTCCAGGCTCAGTTTTAGACAACTGACAAAATCAGAGAGTTCTGTTGTTCCCCTGCAAAATGAGCCTAGTTTATTGTTGGGACACTGCTTTGCATGCAGGAGGCCCTGCCTAGATGGTTGCATGTTCAATCTCAAGCATCTCCAGTTGGGGAAAGATCCTACTTGAAATCCTTGAGAGCTGCTAGACTGAGTATTGGACTATATCAGGGATTCTCAACGTGCAGCCTGTGGGCTGGATGTGGCCCATGGTGCTATTTCATGTGGCCCCCACTATCTCCACCACACTAGGAAGTGCCATATGGTGGAGGAAGGGCAAAATTGCAGTCCAGCCCCTGAAGCTGTCTGAAGGAGAGTGACCTTAAAAAGTTTGAGAATTCCTGAACTATAGGGACCAAAAGCCTAATAATAATTTTGTGTCAGAAATTATTCTGGATTGAAATGAGTTTTGCTGGAGAAACTTAGCTCAGGGGACACCCGAATGAGGCACCTTTCATGCCCCCAAGATCTTTTCCTACTGAAGTGGTTTATTTATCTACTTGCAATTTTTTGCTTTCGATCTGCTAGGTTGGCAGGAGCTGGGACTGATTCAATATAAAGCAGCCTCATATTTTCTTAATAACATGGATAAAAAACCTCCGACGGGGAGTATGATATTCTAATGTTTGACCTGTGGATCAAATTAAATGAGCTCTTCACAATTGTTTGGTTAGCTGTTAAGAACAAAAATAGACATGGAGGGCAATCCTGGATGTTGTTTAGCAGATTTAATCTTTCCTGTCCACAAGCTTGGTCAAGTAAGGTAGGCTATACATTTATCCCTGTTAGTTTGCATCTGCTTCTTGCTGTATCTCCTGTGAACCAGTATTGGCCAGGAACATCTCACTCCAGAATTTGGAGGTGTTCTAGCCATGGGCCACCTATGACATTTTGTGTGTGTTATATTCCATTAATTTACATTCAACTTATAGGAACCATAATAGAGTTTTTGGGATAAGTGAGATATTTAAGAAGTAATTTTACCAGCATTGCAAGCTGCAGTGAGTTTCCACAGCTGAGCTGGGATTCAAACCCAAACCTCTTTAGTTCTAGTCCAGGGGTCAGCAAATGTGGCTCTCCAGGTGTTCTTGGACTTCCATTACCAGAAGCCCAAGTCAGTACACCAGCTGATCAGGGCTTCTGGGAATTGAAGTCCAAGAACATCTGGAGAGCCAAGTTTGCTGACCCCTGGTCTAGTCTATCATTCTACACACTACACAACTATGTTTTCTTAGCTCAGGCTATGAAGTTTTGTCTTACCATTAGCTGCTGAAGGACTGGAGATATTTAACAGCATTTTAACTTGAGCTTTGCTTGCAAGATAGCTGTTGCATTGAACTGACCTCTATTTTGCAGGTAGTAATGAATAATTTTCTAAATGTGAAAGAAAAATTCATACAAGTCCCTTAGCACTACGATGCAGTAAGATACAGTAATTGGTGCCTTGTGAGTTCCATGAGTGGTGCTTCTTGACAATTGACTTCTGTTTTTAAACTCAGTTTTAACATTTTGTATCTGCATTGGTGTGTTGTGGATTTCTTTCCTTTTATCACTCCCATGAATTGAATTAAGTGGCACAGCAGCATCAGTGGAGTTGTGTAATCCTGGATATTTTCATCAACATGATGTTGATGTAATGCCCAAACACATGATGCTATGCTAGATTTTCTGCTGGTTAATACTCTATTTTTTTTTTATCTACTGGGTCAGACCATCAGTCACTCTGATTTTGGTCTCAGCTCTACAACTAGGGATAAATTGATTTCCCCCCTTCAAAGTGTGAACTCCATTGCTGAGTTATGTCTCATTTGATGCCTTTCACATGTTCACAGTTTCAATATGAAATTATTGTGAAGTGGGGGAAATGGATTCCAGGCTCTCCTCTTGTCTATGCAAGAAGCTGTGAAGATACTTCTGTCATGAAAAAGCCCAGTTCTGAGCTGCACTTTTCCCTGAGACTTTTGCCCACCAAATTACCATATGCTTTAGCCTGTGGGCTGGATGTGTGAGAGACCCTTCATACCAGGGCTGGAATGTAAACAATGTTGGCCTCGTGGGTTGGAAGAGATTGAGCCTTACATGTGATGGACATGTCATGATGTAAGATCATTGGTTGGAATCCTTCAGGGGAATGGCTGGGAGGCAGATAAAAGCTCAAGAAGGTGGAGACCAAAAAGATGCTCTTGGTTTTTAACTGCATTCATGTAGCCAGTTTAGATAGAGGTGAGGGCCACGCTGGCTTTTCCCCAGACAGCAGCTTTATTTTGAAATTCATTCTAACCTTCTCATGAACTTTATTCTGTACCTTACTTTGATTTCAATATACAGTAGAACCTCATACAACAATTGCACCGTATAGCAACGAAATCGCATAACAATTAGGTTTTGGGGGGGGGGGGGAAATGACGTCCCACATAACAATTTTCCCTATGGAAAACATTGTACAACAATTTTTCAATGGGAAAAACCACTTAGCAAAAAATAAATAAATTGTTGTATGATGCATCCCATAGGGAAAATCGCTATACGATGCATGCATCCTATAGCAATTGTTTTGTACAACAACGAGCCCCGTGGAACGGATTAAAATTGTTTTATGAGGTACCACTGTACTTTTAAAATACCTGGAGAAGACTGGAATAGTTACTTGGTTCACGTTACCTGAATCTTTGCAACTTCTTTCCCTATTAATTATTCTGAAATGCCTTCAAAGATTCCTTTTCAACCGGGTTGGCACTCTTCCCTTGATTAGATTAAGATTTCAAAGCCCTGTCTTTCTTTGTCGAGGATGAACAAGCTTCAGGCTCTCAGGACCTGCTTTATTTAACTAGATTCCCAAGATCCACCAGCTGGAGCCTTACGCAAAAGACAGATATTTAGAATTAAAGAATTCTGAGCTCAGAAATTTGCTTTTGAAAACTGAAAATTCACAATCTTTCCCCGCAAAGTTCCATTCTTTATCTCAAAATACAGTTTACAGTTCCAGTACAGCAACAAAATAATTTTAAGTGCAAGTCTGCAGACTCTTTTTCTTGGTTGCAAAAGTAGAGAGGGGAAAAGGTAGCACCTGGAATTAGTCAAGAATTGTTTACATCCGTCTAAATTTGGTGTGAGCAAGGTTTAGTCTAATCATGGCTGCTTTTTTGCCTTCTCCAACTCTCGCTTTTTCTAGCAAAGCAAAACAAAAATCAAGTCCACATAAACCAGTGATGGAGAACCTATGGCACACATGCCAGAGGGGGCACGCAGAGACCTCTCTACGTTTAGTGTATGAGAGTCAAGACACACGACACAGCCAAGGGCTGGGTTAACTCAGGTTTATTGCATGGTGGACAGAGGGAACATGAGGTAATGGCGGATGAACAGCTCTATATATATGGTAGTAACGTATTTGAATGTGGCTCCACGATAGCCCGTTGGCTACTGGTCCGCGTGACGTCATGGCTGGTCACGCCCTTCTTGTCCAGGTGTAGGTAGCGGCGGGAAACTTCCCGCGCTGCGGTCTTTGATGGGTTTGGACCAAGAGAGCTTGGACGCTCGCTGCTGCCAGCTGGTGGTCATTAGCTCGCGTCCTATTACAGGGTTTATAGTGATACAGCTGAAGGTTACATTGTTACTCATAGGCAAGGTTACATTGGTTCAGATACATTGATATCACATGTGGAAGGTTACACTGTTAGAACACAACACTCCTCCCCCCTAGGATGAGACGAAGTCTCTCAGCCAAGATGGCTTATTTCGAACACGCTGGGGTCTCGGCGCGGGCTGCCCTGCCCTGGCTTCGCTCCCTCCTCCTTGCTCCCTGGCTTCCTGCCCTGTAATGGGAGAGGATGACTTGTTAGTGGTTTGCCGCGGCTCTGCGGCTTTGTTGGAGGGTGTGTGCTTTGTTTGGGACGAACCGGGGGCACTAGGGGCTAACGAAAAACCCCTCTTCTCGCTTGGATGGGTGGGGGAACACTCCAAAAAACCCCCCCGGCTAGTAAAATCAAAATCAAAATCGGATTCGGGGGAATCGGCGGCGGCGGCGGCCGCACACTCCTTTTCCCTCCCCCCGGGCTCTGATAGAACTGGGGTATCAAAAGGATATGAGTCGGGATCACTGCTTTCCCCCCTGGTTTCGGGCTGATGTCCCTCACTGTCTCCCCCTTGGGCTAAACGGGTGGGGGAGAACCCTATCGCTGAATCCTGTTGCTGAGTCCCACTGACCGGCCCCTCGCTCACTCGGTGCCTCAGTTGGTCAGCGTGCCTCCTCCAGAGGAGACCGGTGCTAGTTTCCACCCGATATGACACTGGTCCCGTCTGTTCTATTATCGTCCCTGGCACCCAGGCTGGGCCTGCGTTGGCATAGTTCCTGCAGTGTACAGGATCGCCTACGCCGAAACCTTTCGAGACTGCTAAACCTATGTTCTTCCCTTTGTCCTCGACCCTCGACGGGTCCAACCTGGACAAAAGTGTGGTCAGTTTCCTCCGCATCAGCAGCTCCGCCGGGGAGTACCCAGACGCTAAGGGGGTCACTCTGTACGCTAACAGAAATTGACAAACTTGGTGATTTAAATCTCCCGAGCCCATGCGGCGCAGCGCATCTTTTGTTGTGCGCACCAACCGTTCCACCTGGCCATTCGTGGCCGGGTGAAACGGCGCGGATGTGACATGCCGAATTGCATTTGCCCCCATGAATGCTGCGAACTCAGCGGACGTGAAGCAACTAGCGTTATCGCTGACCAAAGTGTCGGGTAAACCGAACGTGGAAAAGACCCTCCTTAGCTGGCGAATGGTAGTGGCGGAGGACGTGCTCTTTACCGGAATGACCTCCAGCCACTTTGAGTATGCATCCACTACCAGGAGAAACATGGTCCCTCGGAACGGGCCAGCAAAATCTACGTGCACCCTGGACCACGGTCCCCTTGCTGCGTCCCATTCCCTATGCGGGAGGCGGGCCACCTCCGGTCGGGAGCACTGACATGCCTCACAAGTGCCAACCATATGCTCTATGTCTGCGTCCAGCTGGGGCCACCAGAAGTAACTCCGGGCCAACGCCTTGGAACGGACGATTCCCGGGTGGCTGACGTGCAACAGCTTTAGCACCTTTGGCCGCAGGGACGTAGGAACCACCACCCGTTGGCCCCACAAAAGGCACCCCCTCTCCAATGACAACTCTACTCGCTTTCGGAAAAATGGGTCGAATTCCGTGCCTGGGGATGACGCCGGCCACCCCTTCTGCACCCACGAGCATACCTGCTCTAGGGTTCTATCCTTTCCGGTCGCCCTGGCAATGTCGGCCGGTACTATTGGGGGTGACTCTAAAACCTCTATTAGTAATACCTGGCGGTCTCTTCTTACCCCTGCCTTCTGGGCGTCCGACAAGGGTAACGGTGACCGTGAGAGCGCGTCTGCATGGCTGATCTCCTTCCCTGGCCGGTATTCTAACTCATGTTGATATGCGTTAAGAAAAATAGCCCACCGCAGCATCCTCGGGGACAGGATCTGTGGCGTGGGCTTATTTGCAGTGAATATTCCTAACAGGGGCTTGTGATCAGTCACGATTTTGAACGGCCGACCATACAGAAAATCGTGAAATTTTTTGGTTCCCGCTACTATCGCAAGTGCCTCCCTATCGGTCTGTGCATAATTCCGCTCTGCTTGGGACAGGGACCTTGAATAAAACGCTATCGGGGCCTCCCTTCCGTCGTCCAACACGTGGCAAAGCACCGCCCCCACCCCCACCGGGGATGCATCGCAGACTAAAACTATGGGCCGTTTGGGGTCGAAATGAGTCAGGATGGCCTCGGACGTGAGGAGTTGCTTTAACTCTGTGAACGCTTTCTCTTGCTCGTCACCCCACAGCCATTTTTCCTCCTTTTTAAGTAACCGATGGAGCGGCTCGGCAACAGACGCCTTCCGCGGAAGGAAGGAATGATAGAAATTTAGGAGCCCCAGAAACGACTGTAGCTCGGTTTTGGAAGTGGGGCGAGGAGCTTTCTTGATTGCGGCTACCTTCGATTTGGACGGCCTAATTCCTTCGGGCGTGACACGGAACCCTAAAAACTCAACCTCTGTTTCGAAAAATACACATTTGTCTTTTCTCAGTCGTAGCCCCGCTTTCTCGAACACGGTCAGGACCTTATCCAATCTGTGAGCTAGCTCGGCCTTACTCCCCCCTGTTATCAACACGTCATCAAAGTATGGCAACACCCCCTCCAGCCCCTTCAGGAGGCGTTCCACTAGCGACTGAAAAATGCCGGGCGCCGAGTTCACGCCGAACTGCAACCGCGACACCTGAAACGCCCCCTTATGTGTGACTATTGTTTGTGCCGCCGCTGTGGCGGGGGTTACCGGGAGTTGCTGGTAGGCCTGTGCTAAATCAAGTTTAGCGAAACACTTTCCCCCATTCAGTCTGGCCAGGAGGTGGCTGACCACCGGCACCGGGTATGCATTAGGGCGGATTGCCTTATTAATGGTACACTTATAATCAGCGCAAATGCGCACCTCCCCGTTAGCCTTCAGTGCTGTTACAATTGGAGTCTCCCACTCCGCGGAATCCACAGGAACAAGAATCCCCTGACCCACCAGTTTGTCCAGTTCCGCCTCTATTTTGTCCTTTAGCGCGAACGGTACCCTGCGCGGCTTGAGTCTTATCGAGCGGACCTCCGGGTCTAGGTCGAAGGCTACAGGGGGTCCCTTGAACTTTCCCAGTCCACTTTTAAAAACGGTGGGGTGTGCGTTACACACCGCTTGTATCGGGTCCTCCCCTACGGCATGCACTCCCCCTATGAACAGACCTAAAGGCTGAAACCACTGTGTCCCGAGGAGGCTACAACTTCCCCCTTTGAGTACCACTAGGGGAAGTTCCGCAGCGTGTCTCTTAAAACGAACCCGGAATGTCCCGACCCCCAACACTGGAATGCTATTCCCCTGTACGTCCCGTAGTGTGGCCCTCAACGCTTTGAGCTTGGGCCGCATGTGGGGGTCGATTCTCAAAAACTCTCTCTGGGGAATTATAGAATAGGAGGACCCCGAGTCAATTTCCATCCTAATAGGGGTCCCTTGTACTAGTACCTCAACGAAGTAATGGGCCTGTCCCGCAGATACGCTGAACACAGGAGCGTCGACCTCGCTGTCGTCCGAGATGCGGCCCACGCCGTCCTGCTTCCTCGTGGTCCGGGCGCCATCTTTGGACCTCGCCGGACGGTCCGGCCTGGCTGAGCGGTCCTGCGACTGTCTCCGGCCCTCTTTCCATTTCCTGCACGCCTTGGCGATGTGCCCCCGACGGCCGCAGTTGAAACACTCGGCTTTCCTGAATGGGCACCTCACACGCTCATGGGCCGCTCCGCAACCATCGCAGCGGCGCCCTCCTCTCCGGACCTTCTGGACCTCTTCGCCGTCGCTGCTTTCGGAAGATGACTTCGAGGTCGGTCGGGTTGCATGCACCGACTGACCGGACTTCCCGTGCGACGAGTTTTCCGCTTTGCCGGCCCTCGGACGCCACTCACGCCACTTGTGCATCTCGTCTACTCCAGCATTCGTGGATTCCGCGGCTTCCGCGGCCTCGACAACCTCTTCCAGTGTGGGTGGTGGCTCCTTGTTCAAGACCTCTTCCAGTGTGGGTGGTGGCTCCTTGTTCATGAGGCTGCGCTGCACTTCCTTGTCCTTCAGGCCGCACAGCACTCCGTCCCTGAGGGCCATTTCTAGGAATTGCTCCCATCTGCAGGGGGCGGCGGCTACCCTCATGGCCGATACGAAGGCTTCTACCGACTCGTCCGGCGCTTGGACTCGCCTCCAAAACGCGCTCCGAGCGGGAAACATTGCCCTCGAGGGTCGGAAACGCTCACGCAGCAGTTTCATGATGTCCCCGGCTTTGAAATCACTCATCTTCTTCGGTGCAAGAATGCCCACCAGCGTCCGCTTGGTTTCCATTCCAAGCATGCGGGTGAGGATGGCCCTCTTCCGTTCCTCATCGTCTTCTTTGACTTTGAGTTCCACCAGTGCCGCCTGGAAGTCCATCTCAAAAAGCTCCCAGTCTTGCGGTTTGGTGATGTTGAACCCGCTCTGTGTCCTGGCTCCATGGGGATCCATTATCCCACCTTCGTCGCCAATTTAGTGTATGAGAGTCAAGACACACGACACAGCCAAGGGCTGGGTTAACTCAGGTTTATTGCATGGTGGACAGAGGGAACATGAGGTAATGGCGGATGAACAGCTCTATATATATGGTAGTAACGTATTTGAATGTGGCTCCACGATAGCCCGTTGGCTACTGGTCCGCGTGACGTCATGGCTGGTCACGCCCTTCTTGTCCAGGTGTAGGTAGCGGCGGGAAACTTCCCGCGCTGCGGTCTTTGATGGGTTTGGACCAAGAGAGCTTGGACGCTCGCTGCTGCCAGCTGGTGGTCATTAGCTCGCGTCCTATTACAGGGTTTATAGTGATACAGCTGAAGGTTACATTGTTACTCATAGGCAAGGTTACATTGGTTCAGATACATTGATATCACATGTGGAAGGTTACACTGTTAGAACACAACACTACGGGCACACGAGCTGTTGCCCCAGCACACAGTTCACTCTGCCCAGCAGCTCAATGGGAGTGCTTCCTCCCTCCTCCCAGCACAGAGTTTACCCCACCCCTCTGTGGTGCAAATGACAGCCTGTTGAGTTTGGGCACTCAGTCTCTAAAAGGTTCGCCATCACTGACATAAACCATAAATTATAGCTCCTGGAAGCCTCCATGAACAGCAATTCACCTTTTAAATAAGGCAAAACACTCCCCCCCATCCTGTTTAACATTCAGAAATACAAATTTTTCAAAAGTGGAAGTATATTTCATGCAACTTCCTCATCCATTCTTTCCTGGGTTGTTCTTGTTCTTGTGGTTGTCATTGTCATCTTTGCAATTTTTGTGTTCTGTGGAAATCCACAGAGCGCCCAGGGAAGTACAAATTTTTCTGCCAGAATCAACAAAGTTGCCCATGACTTCACTAAACCATGTTTTATTCCAGAGTGGGGTAGCACACCATATTGTCAGTTCCATAGGGCTCCCCTGCCTTGAGTTTTTCAGGCATTGAATTCCATAGGAGTTTGTCTACTTCAAAGTGAGGAGAGTCACAATCAAAGTCAAGACGTGTGACCCTGAGGTGGGGGAAAACCATATATGAAGCCCTTGGACACAATGGCTGAAATCCTATTGCTTAGACTCTAGAGTAACACAATTTGTAATATTCAAATCCTCTTCCTGGATGGCAAATAAAAAATCCCTGCCACACTTCTTGAGCATACACCTAGCCATTGTGTACATGTGCCCCCAAGAATCACAATGGGGACTCTTTCTGCCAGCTAGGAGCAGACTGAATGTTACAAATTGTGTTCCACTAAGCAGCTGGATTTCAACTAAATGTGTTTAATTTGCCCATCCTGATATGAATGAATAAGATGATAAGTGAGTGTCCTAGAAGAATAGACAAGGCATCTCCAATTTTCCAAGTCTTAGTAAAAGACAGGCTAGGAGGTACTAAATAGGTTGCCCTTGCTCGAAAGCTAGTTGTATCTGACTCTAGGCTTCAGTACTAATCTCTGTTTACAGCCAAGGAGTCAGTGCTGTCTGCGGCTGCAGACATTTCCATGGACATGTGGCAGGCATGCCTAGACACCGGAGTGCACGGAACACTGTTTACCTTCCCACCAAAGTGGTCCCTATTTATCTACTTGTAGTTTCTTGCTTTCAAACTGCTAGGTTGGTAGGAGCTGAGACGGGAGCTCACTCCATCGTGCAGTACTTGGGTCTCAAACTCCGACCTTCCAGTCTTCAAGTCCAGCATCTTAACAATTTGAGCCACCACAGTCTAAAAAGGTAGATGTAATAGGGAATACTTTGGCTGTCCCTTAGAATAAAAGATGTTGTTCCTTTGGAAGGTGCTTAAAGGGTGAGGAAAAGAAGATGCTTACATTGGTTAGATTAGTATTTCAGGTATACGTTTGAGACCCTTGCTTTTCCTATATCTTTTAGAAGAGCCACATAATGTTCCTGTTTTTCTTTTCATACACCATGATAAGAAGAATTAAGTGTACTGCTGTCTCAGTATTTCTTTCACGTGGCAGGCAGTACATCCCAGCAGTGTTTCAGTAGCACAAACAAACTTCTCCCAAATAACTTCTGTTTTTATATGTACTGGGGATGAATATGTAGACAGGAAATTTTGGCTTTCTAGATTTGCCTGAAGTGTTTTGTAGAATGTCTGAATTTTAAATATGAATTCCTGAGCTGCAATCCCTGACCCAAAGTAAACCTGTACTGTACTCCTTCTGTAGTTGCACTGCACCTCAACTTACTATACATCTTGACATTCTCTTTAGGTATGGAAATAGGCATCAATCCATGCAGAAAGTCTTTGCAATTAGTGTTTTATGTAGTCTGTCATTCTCTCCATCATATTGTGTTCTGAGGGTGTTGAAAAAGATGGTAAAAGACAAGAAGGAACTTCTGACTTCAGTCCTGGGTGAACCTCGTTGTGTACTTAAACTGATGTACAGTTAGTTAATAAAAGGCATATGAATACAGTAGTATTGTAACTATGGATCTATGGTTTGTATTAATTTACAGGATCTCCATAAGCCAGAAATGACTTTATGGCACATAACAACAAAAGGTTTGTAATGTTAATAATTCATCAATAAAACTCCTGGATAATATTTTATTATTTGCTGGGTCAGTGGTATCATGTGATAACCCTAAAGATATGAATGACCCCAACCTCTAAGAAAATAAGCCTTCCTGAGTTTGAGATTTCTAGAAATTTTACACCACTGGACACTTATTTCAAGGCTTCTTTGTTCTATCTACAGTTTTCACAATAACTGTATGAGAGAATGGCTCTCCAGCAACAAGATATTCTTGTGAGCTATCCCTTTTGCAAATCATTTTATGGTGGTTTGGACTTGATTGAGCATTATGTCTCTTCCCATTAGTGGCTCTTGGGGAAAATGAAGACCGTTGGAACTGGCTTGTTGGTATGGATGAGCAACTATCTAGATTTTTGGACTCATCTGGTAGGTTTATCTGTGGGAACTCCTGATTGATGTGCATACTTCAAAAGCTTCATAAGTCTACCCCTGCTTTAAGGGCTGGGTTGCTGCTACACATGTGAACACTCTTCATTTGCATTCATTTTACACAGCTATGGTGTGATCTAGAGAAACTGAAGGACACTGAAGCAGCAGTGAGATTGATACAAGCTGAATGCTTACTTACAAGCTTCCAGGAGCACACCAGGATTCAAAAGGTCAAGGATTTGAGAACTATTGAGTAGCAAGGACTGTAGCATTATCTGCCACATCTCTGTCCCCTTTGAAGGGAAGTGACTTTCCCCAGAAACAGTGTCTAGAGTTGCAAGCTGTCCCTATTGTACTTGTGTAAACCTGGCAAGCTGCACACAGTCCCAGGGCACCCTTAGAAGAAGGGAATTGCAAACCACTTCTGAGTACTTCACCATAAGACGTTCTTCCTCTCCCTCCTCCTGTTGTAATGCCAAGTGTTTGAGACAGATTTGGTTATGAATGGGCATTTAACAGCCATTTACTTTACCTAATATGTGCTCCTCAGTTGTTTGTATACACCAATCTTTCTTTGTTCAGTTGCACAGTCGATGCCGACCCTTTGCGACCCCATGGACCATTGCTCGCCAGGCATCTCTATCCTCCACCATTCTACACCAATCGGGCTGCATTGTTTGGATTATATGGGGGTAGGATATCTTATCTCAACAAGCATTTGTATTTTTAAATCAGCCACACACCACTATTCAGCTGTAACCCTATGTTTACTTAATTGTATAAGCCCTATTTAATGCATCGTACTGAAGCCTAGGCCAAAACACATTGATCAAGAGGACAAGTCCCATTAATTTTGGACCATGGCAAGTATGTACACTGGAGTTACTGATATAGCAGGAAGGTTTCCGACAGTGATCCTGACAAGCTGTAATTGTGCCACATGAAAGTTCCTTATGTGGTTTGCGGGCTGTAGGTTTGTCCACCCCATAATTAGGCATCTGTTTTGTGTTGTGTGAGCAAACTACTCAACTACAATTGACCAACAGGCAGCAAAATCTGTCATGCTGCTGCCCAGGCCAAGTCTTCAAACTTGCCTACACATTCTCATTTCATTACTTTAAAAATAAAGAAAGAAAGAAGAGCTTTTCTTACAAAAAGGTTGAAACCTGCTTGTGTAGTTTTAGGATATAGATGATGAAAATAAAAGGTCTGTACAAAGCACCAATTTACTTGTGATTCATTTGCATTGTCAGTAAAAATAATTGGGAGGGTGGTAACTACTGCTGTTAATCACAGAGGGCAAACCTTCACATACTGTACTGTCCTCAAGCATTTTAGGAGCTGTTATTCCAAGTTCCTATTGTATGAACCTCTGGCCTTGACTTTCAGCTTCTAAGTGTCTTACCACAAAGAGAACCAGGAAGCTTGGTAGGCTGTGAAACTAAACAGAATTGGATCAGGACTTTGAGGGAGGGAGGGAGGGAAGTGACAGGTAACTGCCTAACTATCTGGATTGTTCTTTCATCTGGACTGATCTTTCACCATCAAGGGTACTTCATGGTCCCCTCTGGTTACTTAAAGGACAGCCATATTTAATGGATTTTGTTTATAATGCTAAATGTGAAAAATGCTGTCATTGGCAGATACAATAATTACTTGACTAAAAACTTACCTAGAGAGAGAGGATGAAAGTTTCAATATGAAAGGAGTACAGTAGTTGACATGTAGAACTGGAGAAACCTTTGCCTACAATCCTGGAGAGCTACTGCTACTTAGCGGGCCAGGGCATCATAGAGTGTGTGGTCTTCCAGATGTTTATTGGGTTGCAGCTTCCACCTGCCTTAGCCATCATAGCCAGTGGCGACAGGAAGTAGTTGCAGTTGAACCACCTCAGAGGGCTCACCCTTGATCACAGCTTGGAAAGCACTTCTTGTTTATTACAGTTCCCAGGAATTCCTGAGCTCATATGCTCCTGGTATAGTCAGTACTGAGCTAAATGTACCTATGGTCTGTGATGGACTGCTAGAGTATACCCTGTGCTTTTTCATGTCTTGTTCTTTAGCCTCTGCAAAATGGTGATTTTAAATAAGTGGGATTTAGAAAGAATGTAAAACATTCTTGCCTCGGGTTGCCTCATGACTTTGGAGAATTGAAACCTATTGTGTGATTGACATGTCTTATTGTAACATCATTGGTTGGAGTCCCTAAGGGAGAGGACCAAAAGGTGGACCCTGTGGGAGGAGATATCACACAAACACACACACACACACACACACACACACACACACACACACACACACGCTACTCAGACGCTCTCTAGAATGCCTGCTTTGCAAGCAACCAAAATGTAGAGGCTTGGGAGAAAGGGGGGGGGTATAGATAGATAGATAGATAGATAGATAGATAGATAGATAAATCTTTATTGTCATTGTCCTGCACAGAACAACGAGATTGGGGGGGGGGGCACTTAACAACCCAACAAAACCTAAACAAAATACAACTATACAAAATTATCAACATACTCCCACCCCACATATACACATTTAACCGCTAAAAGTTCTAAAACTCTAAAAACTCTAAAACCCTAAAAACTATATACAGGAGCTCCCTCATAGACTGCATTGCACTGTATTCAAAGCCAGAACCGCTTTTGGATAGAAACTATTTCTCAAGCGGCTGGTCCTGGTCTTTATGACCCTATACCTTCTTCTAGAAGGCAGAAGCTGAAAGAGATGATTCCCGGGGTGCGTACTATCTTGTGCAATCTCTACAGCTTTCTTACAACACCTGGTGGCATAGATTTGATCTAGAGCGGGAAGAGTACGCCCGATTATCCGCTCCGCAGTCTTTATGACCCTGGACAGCATTGTTCTTTCCCTAGCTGCACAACTCCCAAACCATACACACAGACCATAGGTTAACACTCTCTCTATGGTACAGTGGTAGAATGCCAACAGCAGGTCATTTGAAAGATTGTTCTTCCTGAGGATTCTCAAGAAGTATAACCTCTGCTGTGCTCTCTTCATCAGAGCTTTGGTGTTTGCTCCCCATGTCAGATCATCCCTCAGCTCCATTCCCAGAAATCGAAACACAATTCCCTTCAATAATAAGTGAGTGGATGTTCAATTTGCATTTTCTAAAGTCCACAATGATCTCTTTTGTCTTTTTTACATTGAGGCATAAATTGTTTTCCCTACACCACTCCGTCAGCATCTCAACCTCCTTCCTGTAAGCCAACTCCCCCTCCCCAGCAGTAATCAGACCAACCACCGTTGTGTCATCTGCGAACTTGATGATCTTATTGCTGGGGTAACTGGGAACACAATCATATGTGTAAAGCGTGTACAGAAGCGGGCTCAGCACACACCCCTGTGGCGTCCCCGTACTTATGGGCTATCCCTGGAACATGCTTGCTTTATTTCTGCTTTGAAATGGACTGTATCCTGAATCTTGTTAGGCTTTCAATATATTTTTAAAATGGCTGAAGAGACTTGGAATGATTTCTTGGCTCAACGCTACCTGATTCTACACACATCTGAGGCCTTGGCTGTCCAGCCAGGGGGCTGCAACTCAGAAGGACAATAGGGCCTACTCGAGAGTCAGGATCCTACTGTCACATGGTCTTGAATTTGGAGAGATACAGAATCTGGCTCATTTGTTGGCCTGCTGGTTATTCCTGGAAACACGTACCAATGAGGATTAAAGTTTGGCCAAAGACAAAGCCAAGAAGGTGGCTTCATTTTGGTAGTTTAAAGTCTGACCTGGAGATGAAAAAAGACCTATGGTCTAACACAGCTTCTGATATTTCTAACATTTCAGGTTTTTTCTTTAATCAATTGTAGTTTGCAGAAGAAAATATTGTCCCCTTCAGATTAATTATATAAGGCATCTCTCGCTCTCTCATATACATGCACACACACGTCTATATTATAAAGTGGGAAACGCTGTTCTCAATTATGGGGAAATGAGGCACAACATTAAATGAGGAGAAAAAAATTCCTGATTAATGCAAGATCAACTCCTGCTGGAAGTATTGTTTGTCCTCTTGCTGATGGCTTTGAAGTTAACAGTTAATCAGTAAAATAGTTTACTGGAATGACAAACTAGGAAATTGAGATGTCTCACTTTGTGGGAGCGGGAGAAGGTGTTTTATTTTGTTTTGCTTCGTGCCATCCTGAAACATGCTTGCTTTTCTTGAAAGGCACAAGAGCTTGCTGTTGATTCTGAGGCTATTACTGAATGTACTCTTGAGATCATATTCTACATTTTAAATCCAGTCTCACTGTTGCAAATTCCTGCACTTATCAGCTGGCTGACTCTCAACAACTTAGCCTCTGCTAATTTGAAGTGTTCAAATACCTGAAATTATTTCTTAAGGGTGTTGGATTTAACAGTACTGCTGTTTCACTTTTATATTTTCCTCTCCTAATCTCCTTCAGTTGTCCTAGTGTATTTCTTGCACTTGGTTTGCCTTTACAAAGGTTATTATATCCTCTTTCACTGATTGTCCCGTGCTCAAACTTTTCACTTCTATGGTATGCATGCTTCTTAGACCATACAAAGGGCATTCATTATATACACTACACCACACTGAGTATCCCCAAGAGAAACTGCAAGGATGAGTCTAAAAATGGATAGGAATGCCCAGTGGAATCTCCGTAGTAAGAGAGAAGCTCAGATGTACATGGAATTGCAGTTGTGGGTTTTGTCCATTTCAGGAAGCAAAGTAAAATAAATTTTGTAAATTAACTATGTAAATTAACATCCTGCCAACCTAGCAGTTGGAAAGCAAGAAATTGCAAGTAGATAAATAGGGACTACTTCAGTGGGAAGGTAACAGCGTTCCATGCACTCCGGTGTCTAGTCATGCCTGCCACATGACCACGAAAACGTCTGCAGAAGCAGACAGTGCTGGCTCTTTGGTTTTGAAACAGAGATGAGCACTGAACCCTAGAGTCGGATACGACTGGCTTTCGAGCAAGGGAAACCTTTACTAGGTACAGTTTATTCCAGTGCTTTGGGAAACATATTTTTGGGCACAACACTTACCAGAAACTCTCAGCCAGCATGGTACAATTCATGCCGGTTGAGTTTTTTAGCTACTGTAGTCCAGAAAGTAATTTTTCTAAGCTATCATTCAAGTTGTTAAATCTAATTTTTCTTTGCATAGAATTGCCTTTCAAGTGTAAGGAATTAAGAGCTATGGTCTATTGTGTACAACTCAGATGAGTGGTTATTCTTAGACTTGCTCATTCCCCCCTCTAATTACTATCTAGAATCTTATCAGATAGTAAATAATAGCAAATAAATAAATAAATCTTGTTATTTACTTCCCCAACATTAAATCAAATGGCATAAATCACAGTGGCAAATTGCTACTAATTTAGAAGTCAATGTTGCTGTTCCTTTTCACATACAGTACCCATTTTCACATACCCATACTGGTGGGAATTAAGCAAAGAGGTTTCATCTTTTTAACTTGCAACACTTCATCATCACAATTTATACATAAATGATGAATATGTAGGTAATATGATAGTGGCTGTTTGGCTGCTCATTCTTATGAATGTTTCCTGGTAGTCAGACAATCAACTGGGAGTCCAGCTTGTGAACAGTTTGGTTGTAGGGATTGTCACATTGTATGGAGAAATACAATGCTGTTGAACAAAATAAGGAAAGTGTGGAGCCAGGATCAAATGAGAGATACTGTATAGAAAGTTGACAAAGTTTCATTCATATGGATGTCAAAAGAAAGAAAGGAAACATATTTACTAGCATCACACTCAAATATGCTACATGAGTATGCATCCCATAATCTAGCATTCAATTTCAGTACTTGTCCCATGTCATGACTTTGCTAGCTTCTTCCCTGCTTGTTGAATTGTTGAACTCTTACAAATGGCATTTCTTTCCCCAGGTGTGAATTTTTCATGCTTTACTCAGCCAGCCTTTAGTCCTGATGTAGAAAGGGGAAGGGGTGGTATCTAGCTCAACACAAAATGTGCAGTTGGGAAAATGTGTGTGTTTAGAAACTGATAGATATGCAGTTGCAAAAATAAAGGAAAAAAATAGGGAGGTTATCTGTATTCATTAAAAATTTAAATAACTGGCAGGGTCATGTTTATGTTTTCAAATTTTGTCACTCAAACAAAAGTTCTTATGTCAGACAATCCAACCATGCTAAAATAACTTTTTTTGTGTTGTCTGGAACCTCCTCTGCTGGGCCTTCATCAGTACAGAAAGTTTGCAAGCTTTGTTGTCTGTAGTATAAATCCAATCAATCAATCTCTCAATCAATCAATCAATCAATCAAGTTTAAAGCAGGGGTTCTCAACCTAAGGCCCATGGGCCTACTGCGGCTCATGGCACTATTTCATGTGGCCCACATTGGCACTGCCACTGGAAGCGGAAGCTGACATGTTTACAACAGCTGAAAATGCACCTGCAACTGTCACAAACGCTTACGACAGCCACAGACGTGTCTTACTGCAGTGTTTATGGCGGAGAGACCACCAGTCTGGGGCGCTCAGCTGTCTGAGGGGCTTTACAACAGCCCACAGCTTGAAGAGGTTGAGAACCCCTGGTTTAAAGCATCAGCTGAATTGTGTGTTTCACGAGCAGTGAGAGAAAGAAGATTCATTTTAGCTGTTGGAAAACCTGCTTTAAACAAAAATCTGGTAGAAATCAATCTCTCTCTCTCTCTCTCTTTCTTACAGCATGCTCTACAAAACCATTTTTGGACTATGGCTTCCAGTATGCTTCAGCCAGCATGGACACTGGTTATGTTGGCTGAGGAATTATGGGAGTTGTAGTAAAAAAAATCCCAGTTTATTTTGCTGCTTTTTAGCTTTCTTCCCCTCTTCTGTCCCAGTGTCGTGAAAACTTGTGAAATTGTAATAAATATCTACCGTGGAAATGTTGCTCAAGATTTTGTGCAATCTTGAAGTGTCAGAAGAATGGCTTCACTCAAGCCAACTTTAGAATCAACTCATGTTTATGGTACTGGATATCTAGTTCTCCGTCCTCTCCTTGTAGTCTGCCTGGGAACCCACTGGTAAATAGTACTTTGTTCTGTGAGTGGGAGAGTTTCACTCCCTTCTCATAACTCCTAACAAAAGGCATTTTTCAAGGCTTTTTAACTGGCCTGCCAGCACAGTCTTGCTTCATTGTCCAGTTATTTTGCGCCTGGAGCCTTGGTCTTGGCCCAGACTGATCTGGGCTGACAGCATCCTTTCTGTGACACAAGTAGTTTCACAGAGGAAAAAGCTATACCAGCAAAGGACTTTAAAGTTTCTGGCTTTTCTGTTTAAATACAGTATCTTGTGCCAGTATGTTGTGCTATGTTGTAAAGCCACCAAATTATTCAGCACCAGCAGAATGTGACTATCAAGAGAAGGGAACGTTTGGGGCAAAGACGGGAGAGTCTCCCAACCCCCATTGTGTGGGCTACCTTTGATTGGGGTAATTGTTGAGGGGTTCAAAGATGACTAGGATTGCCCAGTCTTAGTGAGCTGCCTGAAGTCTCAGGGAAGTGATGTTTCTCCTGATCTCCTGGGAGTCAGAAAATTCACGTTCAGAACAGTGGTGGATCAGCTTGATTTTTTATATGCTTTTATAGCCTGGTGTGCTCAGGTTATACTAAGGCCATGATGGTGAACCTTGGCACTCCATGTATTCTTGGATTTCAATTCCCAGAAGCCCAAGTCTCTGTGAATCCACACGAATGGGTTTACTGTGCGTACATGCAGTAAACCCATTCGTGTGGATTCACAGAGACTTGGGCTTCTGGGAATTGAAATCCAAAAATACCTGGAGTGCTAAGGTTTGCCATCACTGTACTAAAGCCCACTGGCTCAGTGCAAAAGACTTCATCTGTTGTGCTTGCTTGCCCTCCACCCTCCCCTTGGTTTTGTGACATCACAAAGACCCATCCCTAGTTTCAAGATTTGCTCCCGAAATGTCAGAGAATGGGATGCTCCTGAACTCTACATCCTAATATTACCAATGGATTAATGCAAAGGTAGAAATGGGAAGGGCCACCTTCACAGTTTCCTTCATCTCTTTTTCTTTTGGTACTACCCGGTGTTTTTACTTGAAATTTCTCTACAGCATGAAATTCTTCTTCTGCCATATCCGAATCTGAATATTGGTGATCCTCATGGTGATCAGCCATGAAGACTTTGCTGAGAAAATAATGCAGGGCCTTTCATCTGCCTTCCACATCACAACATGAGTGACACCTGTACCACTGATAAGTCCTCATCAGCTACCCAGTACAGTATTGATGAAGCTGCTGCCCTCCATCAAGATGGATTCAGGTGCAATTTAATCCACTTGGGGACCATCACCCTTCCCTTTGGACTTTGGCACCCAAGGCTGTTAGTCCTCAGGCTTGTCAAATTAGTTAATCGCCTCCTGACACTTGGCATTGAGTTGCTGGCAGCATGGTCTACTCTATTACCATAGCAGGATAACCTGCCCAGACAGTATGGAATATAAAGTGAGAAATAGGGTGCTAGAATGTTCAAAGTTTTATTGCATAGGAAAAAGTAAACTGCATTGAAAATAGACATGGTATTGACACTAGGGATAGGGAGAGACATTTAAAAATTGCAGTCATCCTCAGATAGATAATGCAATATGCTTCTTTTTCATACATCATAACATATTTTGTTGAATTTATTTCACACAGTGTAGTGAAGGCCACTAAAGGCTTTAGGATGGGATAAGACAAGCTTATGGAGGTTATAGATTACCTCCAATGTCAAAAACCCTGTGCCTTTCTGTATGATTTGCTGAGGAAACTAGGAAACTAGTGAGACTGTTTTGTCGTGTTTTCCCCTTATTTCCTTAGAGCAGCGGTAGGCAACCTATGGGCTGGACTCTGCCCATGGTGCCAAATCATCGGCCCATGCTGCTGGAAGCAGGTGTGTTTACGACAACAGTAAATGCGCCTGCGGCTGTTGTAAACGTGTTTATGACAGCCGTGGACAGATTTTATGACAGTGGTTTTTTTTGGGGGACCACCAGTCCAGCCTCTCAACTGTCTGAGAGAGTGTGACCTGGCTCCCGATTTAAAAAGGTTGGCAACCCCTGTCTTAGAGGCATCTGGCCAACCATACATAGAAAACTGGATTGAACTACCAATCACTTTAATCTAACACAGTTATTTTTAAAATCTTAACCGCACGCGCGCGCACACACACACACGTACTTAAGAATATTTTATGAGATAACACTCTCTCTCTCATACATACATACACATAAAACACAGATTTACAGTTGTGTAGAAGTTTCATAGATTACTTGCTGGAATTTTTATAAGCTGATTAATTTATCAGGTTAAGTGGGTCCCAGCTCTTACTGATTAATTATTTTTTTCTAAAAGGTACCTTGAGATTTCTTGATCTTTGCATATATTATTTGTGCAGCTATTTGAGTATTAAGAACAGTCTCTTGAGCACTGATAGAAGATATATATATTTAAACACAATTAAGTTAAAACAGTGATAGATGCAGGTTTAATTGAAGAAAAAATGCATTAATCATACTGCATACCTGTCAACCACGGCTCCGGACAATCAAGGACCTGCGCACAACGGTTCTGCACAAGTCGCCTTCTACGCATGCGTAGAAGGCTTTTACGCTTGCGTAGAACCCTTTTATGCTTGCAAGCGTAAAAGCCTTCTACTCATGCGTAGAAGGCGACTTGTGCAGAAGGGCTGCACAGTACCTCCTTTCCCCCACTGCCAAATTCCGGGGTTTCGGCAGCGCGGGGCGGGAAATGGCACAAATTAGCGCCGAAAACCGTGAAATCCCGGCCAATCCGGGAAGGTTGACAGGTTTTGTTTACTGTTCCATAGCATAAAGGATGTAATGAGTACTGGCTTAACCAATTAGACTTTTAAGAGTTGCCTTACATCAGGGGGTCCCAACCTTTTGAAGCCGGGGACCAGGTCACACACTCTCAGTCAGCTTCAAGGGCCGAATGGCCATTTTGCCCTGCCTGCACAATGGGGGTGGCCATTTTGTTCCAACAACTTCAAAGGGGGTGGCCATTTTGTTTCTTGAATGCCCTTGGAAGGGGTGGGGGGGCCACATCAAATGGTGGGTACCCGTCCCTTATATGGATCTATATGGCATGGAAACTTCAAATTTTCTTATTTTTTTTTCATCAGAGTAGCTCAGATGTAGTAACTTGTATAAATAATGCAAGATAAACATATACCTGTAGTCATATCGAAAAATATTTTGAAAAAGGCTATCTTTTTTGACATGTGGTCTCTACACCCACCACAGGGAAGATGAAAGGAATCACTCAAGATGTGAGCAAAGTCAGGACTGTCATCTTTAATGCAAGAGGGTTGACAAAAGCGGACATTAACCAGGCAGGAATTAAAGCCTCCACATACACACGGATCCAGTTTCGGTGGCTCATAAGTACTGTTTCCTTTCATCATCTTCTTTTTTGGTGTCCAGTTCAAATTTTGGACTGCCAAAATGAAGCCACCTTCTTGGCTTTATCATTGGCCAAACTTAAGTCCTCATTGGTACACGTTTCCGGTAGTTATCAGCAGACCAGCAAATGACCTGGATTCTGTGTCTCTCTACAAAATTCACGTAGTGTGTTGTTGTCTGCTAGCAGCTCCCACTTGAACATGTTGGTCTTACATTTAGGAACTCCAACCCTCAGCCTATTCAGGGTCCTCCAAATGACATAGGGAAGGTTGAGTTCCTCAGCTGTATCCTTCTTTAATATCCTTGTCCAGTCAACTCCTTCCTCCATCTTCTAATTTGGGTTTGCACTTGCTTACCCTCAAGAATGTTTGTTCTTGCCATAAAACTCTTCCTGGATCTGAGCTGGTGGACTCGAGGCACATATCCATGCAGAGGATGTCGAGGGTCATTCTCTTTCTTAGTTCTCTCAGTGTCTGCTGCTACTTCTTTCCTTATCTTAGGTGGAGTGATACTAACAAGAGGATATAATTTCTCTATTGCTGTAGGTTTGAGTCATCCAATCACTATAGGCATTGCTTCATTAACAGCAATGTCAACTTGTTTCGCGTGTATGGATACATTCTATACCGGAGCAGCATACTTTGCAGTGGAGATGCTCAGAGCCAAAGCTGATGCACGTAATGTGGATCTAGTGATGCTGAAGTTGAGTAGCAGCTACTGTAGCACTCTCAGAGGCAAACATTCTGATGCCAAGAAATTGCCAAGCCTTAGAAATGCATCCCACAAGATGCCAGCTTCTTAATTAAAAAGTGATGAAAACATCACTTTTTATAGTTTTGATTGGCAATTCAAAGACACATTCTTTTTTAAAAAAAATCAAACTAAGTGATTATCAAAATTCAAAGGGTCAGTTCCTGTTAAGACAGAATACAATGAGGAGCACATTCTCCCCCCGCCCCCGAATGAACCAACACTTTCCTGGCCAATCCAGGCATCTGTTTCAAGGGCAGTTTAGACAGAACCTTCTTCTGACAAAGCCTATACTCTTGCTGGGCATGATTCTTAGGGTGACCATATGGACAAGAACACTTGCATATTACATGACAGTAAATTACTGCATCTGTGGGTTATAATGGAAGTAATGCCTACTGAAATGCCATCTTCTGCATAACCACTAAAGGTGTAGCAATGCAATCTTCTTTTGCAGTTGGCCTCCGTACCAGACTTGGAGGTATCTGCTCTGTCCGTGAGTGACTTCTTGCCTTTGTATCACCCTGGCATTTCCTCGGAGTAGGAGCTAGGTCAAGAGCCCCCCCCCATTTGTGAGTCCTTTCAAGATGGATATGGAATAGGTTTTGCTGTGGGTAAAGAAATCTGAGGAAGGTCAGAAGGTCCTTCAGGGTCTTCTCTCCTTTTGCAACATTAAGGACATTATCTTAAGAGAAGTCACCTGGCAGGAAACATCTCCTTTGTTCAACATCCATCCTGATGAACAGTTCTGCAGGTCAAAAACTTGTTCATTCCTACTGTGTTATATTTTGGTCAGTCCTAACAATGCTATTGCCAGACTGCAGATTTTTCTTCTTATGGACTGACCCAGTTCCCTTTGTTTGTCTTTACTAAAGAAACAACTGCTGATGTTTCAACTTGAAATTTAAGGAATGAATTTTTGCTTTTAAAAAAGGGCAAACCAGGCAGTTCTGTTATTTAGTCTACAATAAAGAACATCGTCAACAAGATTTTGAGGTCTTCCAATTCCCACCGAGTCATTTAGTGCTAGCATTGCACCATAAATCTGTTTATGAAATAAAAACTTTGTTGCTCTTTAATTGTCTCCTTTCTGAGTCTGAATCTCATCCATAAAGTCATTTTTCAAAACTAATCTTTAAAGAACATCGGGGGGTTCACTGAAAAGCAAAACTGACTCAACACTTACCTACAGCATCCCAATTAGCTGCAGATTTTACAGGAGGGACTCTAAAACAATGCAAGTGGAGTTATCAGCCAGGGCCATGTCTCTGCCTGTCTTCCAGCTGATGATTAAAGCCCATTGCTATAGCTATGCACACACCAATTGATTATTTTTTAAGAGAAGGACACAGCAGAATTATTTCTAAGACAATCTCTCTACACACGTTCACAAATGTCACCTATCTTATTCTGTGCTATAGTACCTAACAGTGTCTTTCACCTATCATAGAATCACAAAAAGGGCCTATGAGGCCCTCGACTCCAAGCCCCTGCTCGATTAAGGAATCCAAATTGAATCAGATTTGCAGATGGTTGTCCAGTTTTCTCTTGAATGCCTCCAGCATTGGAGACTTCATTGCCTACTGAGGTAACTGGTTCCATTGTTGTACTGCTCTAACAGTGAAGATGTTTTTCATGATATTTCAATTCAATTCAATTCAGTTTTTGATTGATACCCCGCCCTACTGAGCGCAGGCCGACTCAGGGCGGCTTTCAACATATCAACACAGGAACAATATGACAATGCAATAATTCAAAAAAGATAAATCCAATACAATAATCAAGACACCATACACAATAGTTCAATCAGCATATAAAGCACAATACTCAATAAATACAGAAAAAGTACAGTAAAATACAATTTCAATAAGATTCAATAGCATACAGAGATATAAATACAATAAACAATAATCATATCATAGTTACAAAATACAAAATACCATATGCTATGTTCATCCCGCAAATACCCTTCCAGTGGCGCCATGACTGTAAATTAGCAAATCCAGAGATCGGCGCCCAGGGCACCGCGACCTTGACCGAACCCGGGCTCACCATCTTCGGCGAAGCCCCGGGAGAGGCTCGAAAGGTCCCTCTGCAGCATCGGCGTCAGCACCTACTCCGGTGTCTTTTTAAACTCACCGCCCGGACGAGGCAAGGGGAGGAGCGCCAGGTGCAGGAGCCTCCCATCCTTGGGTTGATGGCAGGGCCCTGGGAGAGGCTCGAAAGGTCCCTCTGCTGCGTTGTCATCGTCAGTGCCTGCTTTGGCGTCCTTTTAAACTTCCCACCCGGACGAGGCAAGGGGAAGGGCCTATACCTGTTTTCCTCTAGTTTGAGCCCATTATTACATGTGTTGCACTCTAAGATGTTTGAGAACAGATCCTGCTCTTCCTCTTTATGACCATCTTTTAGGTATTTGAAGAGTGCTAAACATGCCCAGTTCCTTCAGTCTTTCCTAATATGACTTGGTTTCCAGTCCTCTTATCCTAGCTGCTTTTCTTTGTAGCTGCTCTAGTTTGCTTGCAAGTTTGTGCCCAGAATTAGATGCAGTACTCTAGATGTGGTCTAGCTAGTGCTGAATATCAATGACCTACATGTGAGTAAAGTGTGCACAGGACTTCAGTGTAACTTGAAAATTACATAGCACATTACATAGCACATTAAGAGTGCCTAAGCCAGCCCAATCTTCCATCTCACTCTGTCATAAGACTTACCAATGCAGAGTATATGGCAGAGGTGGACAACTAACCAATCAGATGTTTTTTGCTTATAGCTCCCAAAATGTCGCAAATTATTTAGGGTGGCATGGGTTGAGCCTGTTCATCTCCACCATTACTGCCCTTCTTTCCAATTCCTTAATATGCATGGCACATTCTGGAGAAATTAGAAACTTACTCCCATTTTGTGACATGTCTGTTATACCTAATAAATGCATAGATTTAACTGAAGTTTCTAATTTTGGAGCTATAACTGATTTTTTTTAATTAAAGTGACTGATTTTTGACTGTTGGCAGAACTCTGTGGATGAGATGGCAATATAACTTTTAAAAATGACAAACAACATTATGAAAACAAAATACAGCATTACTGGTTTTTTCTTCAGCAAACTAAACCAATGAGTAAAAGATTATTCAAATGTCGGAAGCAAAGAGCCAAGTTGTGGCTAAAACATTGGAACCATTCTGCTTTTTAAAACAATTATCCACAATGTATATCAAATTCTGATCGACAAAGCTGGGTCAAATGAAAGAAATTTTATTTCCCTTGGTTTAGTTTTCCAATACATGCACTTTTAAAATGTCTAACCTTAACATTTGTGAGTTTTGTTCACCAACCTCAAAATTTCCTTGTTTTATGAGATTCTATCCTTTATCAGCTTCATAGAAAATGCAACAAGAAGGACCACTTATATTTGAATAATGTTGATATTCCAAATGAGCATATAATTCCAGTTTGTTTTAAGAGACTGCATGGAGGATTACTTCTCCTTGCTCCAGGCTTCCTTTGTTTCTTAATGGATTACCTACTAACACTACAAAATAGCACCAGATGAGTTGCAGATATTTGAACAGGAAACTTAAGATACCCAACTTTCAAGTCTCTTTGACTATGTTTTCCTTTTATCTCCTGTGTGTGTGTGTGTGTGTGTGTGTGTGTGTGTTTGTGTGTGTGTGTGAGAGAGAGAGGGGGGGGGAGAGAAAGAGTAAGTGAGTGTGTCAGTGTGTGTGTGAGAGAGAGCTGCACATATACAGTACATACGTATGTACACTGTAGACAGCTGCTTCTTCGCTCAGAAACTAAAGAAAGTACAGTATATTAAATTAAACCAGAAACTCTGCTAAATTTATTAGGTCATCATTTTCAGACCTTTACTTAATACTTCCATGCTTGGAGACCTGATATTTTTTCCAATTTTTGAAATATTATGTCAATGTTACTGTGAGAATCATTATGGATGGAGAGAGAAATAAAATTTAGACCTGTTGAAATCTATACCTATAAATCCAAAGGTTAACCGTTGGAATGTAACAAAGGCTCCCGCACCCATCCACACTATCCCGTACCGAGCCTCCTGCACTCGCCCGAACCCGGTACGGAGGTTACTGAAGGGTTGAAAAACGCACCAATGGGGCAAGAGCCCCACGAACGCGAACAAAAGGAAACAACTTCAATTCTCAACATTATCTGCGCCACGCCACAGCCAATCAGGCTGAGAGGTGCAAGCAAAAAGAACGTTGGGAAACGCGGCACGGCCAATTGAAATTGAGCCGCAGAAAAAAAACCGCCGCACGAAAGCAAACCACAAACACAAAACTACAAGTCCCAGCATCCTGCGCACCGTGAGCGCGCAGAATGCTGAGAAAGCCGGTGCAAAAAATAAAATTACAAAACACAACAGGAGTGCAAGTCCCCAGCAGGCAGACACAGCGTTTCACAGCCACGCAAGACAAAAAGCCACAAAATGCCACCGCGAAACACCTGCCATACTTCTTTCCCAGAGCAACGGGGAGAAGAGGGACTCTCTCTCCTCCATGCTACGCCGCCGAAGATATGGCGAGACCACCATCAGCCTAAAGTAAAGTTGAGCTGGGGTGGGGAAAAAAATCCAAAAACAGGCAGCAGTTCGTCAGGGGAAGCACCCTCCCTGGTGGATGACTGGCTGATGCCTTTGTACTTCCAAATACAAAATCAACAGGCAGCAATCCACAAGGAAGAGCACCACACCTTATGGATCGCTGCCTGCCCATCTCCGGTTAGGTAAGCCAGGAGAAAAAGGAGACAGAGAAGAGAGAACCATTGTTAGGCACAGATAGCTCTTCTCTGCCTCCTCCTTCTCCCCTGACCTACCTAACGAACCTTCCCGGGAGAAGAACGGGCTGACTGCCTCCTCCTCCTTTCCCCCATTGCTGCATCAAAACCAAAATTCAAAGCAGCAATGGGGAAAAGAGGAACTGACTGGCAGCCCGTTCTTCACGCTAAAGTAACCACCAAAAACAAACACCAAAATTAATAAAAAATAATAAAACAAAAATAAATCAATAATTCAAACAACCATTAATAAACAAAAAATAAACCACAAAATACACAAACAAAAACATCCACAATAACACAAAACCACATACAAAACACCTAACTACAACACGAAAAAACCCACAAATTACACAAACAAACCAACTAATTACACAAATAAACAACAACAAAATAAGAAAAAATGAACAAAATCAGAAATAAACAAACCAATTAAACAAACCTAAAACTCAGCCAAAACAAAAAGAACAAACAGAAACACCTCCCAGCCCACCACCACAAAAGCAAAACAAAGAAAACCCCAGAAGAAAGAAAACCAGACAATTCACCAGCACGTCCTCCCTCCACGACGACCAGAACAGAAATGAAAAAACAAAGACGACTTACCGGAAGAAGCCCCTACCCAGAGGCCAGGAGAGAAAAAACAGTGAAACTAAAACAAAACCACTAGCAGCTCCACCTGCAGGGCAGAATAGTAAAAACAACTCAAAAAGACACAACAGCCCCATCTAGAGGCCACAAGAGCAAAAACAAGTCAAGAGCATAACAATAAATCACAAGTTTACACAAATCACAAACATATGTCAAAAAAATAAAATAAAAAGATATATAACATCCTGTGTTGAGTTTTAACTCAAATAAAAACCCAAAACATCTAAACACAGTTTAAGAACATTGAATGTAAAAAACATGTATTTTCACATTTTTAAAAATATTACCTATGGTACAACTATTAATAGAAACGCCCCCCCAAACTAAAATATTATTTGGTTAAAACAATTTGAAACAATTATATCATCCTTTGTTCTTTTTTCAATCCACAAAAAACCCCACCAAAAAAGCTGATCACAGTTTATAACACCCCCGGTAACGCCGGGCAACCTCTGCTAGCGACCAATAAATCATCTCAGTGGACTTACTTAGATCAACACTTAACTGACTTAAAGTTAAGAGAACAAGCCTCGAGATCAAATATTTCACTCTTCATCAAACACTATGTTTTAGAAAATAGATGATAATCTATAAAAAATTCACACTGAAAAAAAAATCAGTTAGCCTTTAAAGTACAGTACCACTAATCTTTGGCTGAATATATCCTAACATACAAATGAATGTAATAATATTCCTTTATGCAGGAATCAAGATATGGACTCTCTCTCTCTAGATTTGCTGTTTTTTGTTATGTTACATTACAGTAAAACCCCGACATACATATGCCTCGAGTCACATAAAATTCGACTTACATAATGATTTTTTTCACTAAAACCATGTCCCTATTTACATAAATGTCCCAATTTACATAACACAATTTCCATAATAAAGTAAGTAGTAGCAGCAATTTCCTATGGGTTTGCTTCAAGTTATGTAAAAAAATCATTTTTCCTATCGGGTTGCTTCGATTTACATAAATATCATTCTCCTATGGGTTTGCTTCAAGTTAACTAAAAAAAAATCATTTTCCCTATGGGTTTGCTTCGAGTTATGTAAAAATTCATTTTTCCTATGGGTTTGCTTTGAGTTAAGTAAAAAAACCGATTTACATAAAAGCCTACAGAACAGACTTTTTATGTAAGTATGGGTTTTACTGTATTTATGTATCTTAATGAACCTCAGAACAACTCAGTAAACTATCTTTTAGGGTGGAACTCGGTTACTACTGAGAGGCAAGGCCAGTTTTCCGACAATCATTTGGCAGTACATGCTAATGCTTGTGGGAGGAATAGACATGATCTGCACACCATATTTTTCATATAGATATGTCCAAATATGTCCAGCATAACAATAAAAACCCCACATTGAGTTATGTCATAATGCTGAGGGGAAAAGATTTCTTCTTCAGTGTCTAGGCCAGATCCGGAACTGCCAAAACGAAGCCACTTTTGGGGAGTTCATTCTGCAGTTTCTGTCACCTGACCTGGTGTAAGAAAGATTAGCCGACGGAAGCCGGCCGTTGCCTGGGATGTGCCTGATTGTGGTTCAAAAATTCCACAATCTTTGAGGAGGCTCTTACTGTGTAACTTGAGGGAAAAGATGTACTTTATAATCACCATAACCATTTTTGTGATATGGGCTCAAATGCCTTTCGTATGAAAAGTCCTCGAGACTAAGTTAGAATTTGATTTATGTGGAATCGAATTGTGCAACTGATTCAAAAACTGAGATTAAATGCTGAGGTTATTTCTTGACCAATGAGGTTTCATAATGGGGTCTCCCTCCCAAAAAAAACCCCCAAAAAACCCCCATCTTCCAGCCTTCAGGGAAGCTCTTTCCCGTCAAGAAGCAATATATACCACCTCATCACACTTAGTGCACTTTCTGGACAGTTCACAAGGTAATTAGTATTTTGCCCCCAACATGCTGGCTACCCATTTTATCGACCTTGGAAGATGGATGGTTCAGTGTTAATCCTCATCAGGATTGAACTCAGATTATGAGCAGAGTTTTGTATAGCAGTTTAACAGTACAGTATAGCACTTTAATCACTGCACCACCAGGAGTTTTCAGAGAGATATGCATTATCGTAGGTGTGATGGGGCTGTTCAATAATTGTGGATGCTGTTTAAAAATAAAAGCAGACCAGCCCACTCCCACTCCTAAAGGATAAGCCAGATGTTATCCCATAGCTATAGTACCCACACTTCCAGAGAGGTTATATGGAGTTCTACAAATTCAACCTGAAAAAGAGATGGGTTCTGAAACAAGGACATGCCTGTATCTGAAAACATAGAGACGACTGCAGCCAAATTAAAAGAATTACCCAGTGACTAGACTAGAGGGAGATGTAGCCCTTGGTTCAAATGCAATTTTTGAGTGATGGCAGATTTCTTTGCTTCATTTGTAGACGTTGCCCTAAGCAGCTGCTTGTCTGTGTTCCCAGAGAGAGAGAGAAGAATGTAGTTCTGCAAAATCCAAAACAATGTGGGTGATACCTTTATTAGACATTTTGGTTCAATTGTAGCTATTCATGCTTTGCCAAAAATGAGGAGATACAACAGTAATTAGGTTCATTCTGGCTGAATGATTCTGCATCTCCTGATACTGTATAATTGTTTCTTTTCCCCTGCAATCATATCCTCTTTTGATAAGAAAAGTATGTGTGCAGTCCTGTGTGAACAATAAACAAATTGTTGATCTTATTTGTCAGTGGCAAATAAGGAAACAGTGGTTGGTCAGAAATGAATTTCACAATATAGGGCCAAATCCTGTTGTATATTGTAAGTGACCAACTCTAACTGCAGCTTATGTTGGTGAGTCAATTCCTGTAAATTTTGTTGATAGAAAGTGGCCTACCATCGTAAGATTTTATTAGAATAGGCCAGTGATGGTGAACCTTGGCACTCCAGTTGTTCTTGGACTACAATTACCAGAAGCTCAAGTCTGCACTCCTGCTGATCAGGGCTTCTGGGAATTGAAGTTCAAGAACAGTTGGAGTGCCAAGGTTCACCATCACTGGAATAGTCCCATTGTATCAAGAGAAGAGTTGGCTCACCAAATCCCCCTTGATTCAGTAGGCCTACTCTAGTCTGATTTATTGGGCTGAGCAACAGGATTTTGGACAGTGTTTGCTTGTGCTACAGTAAATGATGACTGTGTCAGTCAATCTGGTAGCTGTACGAGAGATGTGAGCAGCTTAAATTGAGTCTTCAGAGGAGAAAATATCATGGGCTGTGGTGGGTTAATGAAAAGCTGCTGAAATGTTTTGTGGTGTGTTTCACTAAACAACATGACAAACAGGCAGTGCATTTTAAGGGACATAAAAATAAAAGAACCATGCTGGATCACACCACATTGACCAATGTTGTACAGCATTCTGCCTAGACCAGTGATGGCAAACCTTGACACTCCAGGTGCTCTTGGACTTCAGTTACCGGAAGGCCAAGTCAGCACTCCTGCTGATCAGGGCTTCTGGGAATTGAAGTTCCAGAACAGCTGGAGTGCCAAGGTTCGCCATCACTGGCTTAGACCAACCAGATGGCCCCACTGGGAAGGCTGGCAGCAGGAGATTAGAACAAGTTCATGCCCCTCAGTAACTGATATATAGATGCACATTGCCTCTGTTTCTGGAGACATTAGCTGTTAATTATGGTCAGCAGCAACTGGCAACTCCATCCTCCATGGGTTTGCCCAAAGCCTTGTGGAAATCAGGTTGGCAGCCATCAGAATTTCTTACGCTAGTGAACTCCCAATTTTAATAACTATGTGCTGTGTTCCTTTTTATCTATCCTGAACCTTCCACTGTTCAACTTTAGTGGAAGGCCCCTGGGTTCTTGTATTATGAGAAAGAAAGAAAGGCCTTGCAGAAATTGTTTCATGACCTATGGCCTGCTGTCAGTATGAATAAAGAAATAGATCTTTCCAGCTTTGTCAACAAGTGCTGCCCTGTCCATCACTTTGAAGCTTGTAGTGAGAGTTTGTACAGAGAGCATTTATACACAGAATGCAAGCGCGGCGCCAAAATGGCCGCCGCGCCCTTTGCGGGCTCCCCCCCCACAGGACAGAGAATCCGGGTAGTTAGGGGCGTGGCCAGCTCCCTTATAAAAGGGGGTGGCCACGAGGCAGCCGAGCTGCCATTTTGCCTCAGCGACGGAGCGGAGAAGTTTTTTCCCTGCGCCTCCGTCGCTCGTTGGTATCACCGGGAAGCCTTTTGGGTCGATTTTGCTTAGCTAGCTTCCCTTTTTTGCTCGAGATGCCTTCCAAAAAGAAGGCTGCTGCGAATTCAGCCCGGGCTGTTAGGAGGCGCAACCCAGGTCGGAGGACCGTGGTGCCGCCTCCTCAACAGCCACCTTTGCCATCCCTGGCCGGGGCTGGTGGCTTGGGGTCTATCGCCCCTTGGCCCGATCAGAGTGCGGGCGCGGAGGGCGCTCCGGCCCGCGGCCCGCGAGCGGTGGACACCGCTCCTCCTCCTGCCCAATCCGTTGGGCCGATTACTTTTGGGCCGCAGCCTCTCCCGGGGCCCTCTAGCCTTGGGGGGTGGCCCGGTGCCCTGCCTTGGCAGGTTTCCTCACCAGCCCTACCGGGCTTCGGCCCTGGCCAATGGCCATATATGGGCCATGGGGTGCAGGGAACTGTCCCCATGCAAGGGTCAGGTGGGCCGGCCGGCTCTTTACCCATGGTTAATGTAGACACCTTACTGGCCCGTATTGCGGCCTTAGAGGAGTCTTTGGCCCGGGCCAGTCAGGCAGGTGCCCCTTTCGGGGTACCTTTTGAGGCGCTATCGGCAGCAGGACAACGGCCGGCGGGGAGGGTTGAGCTGCTGCAGGCGGGTGGCGCGGCTCCGGCCGCTGCCTCGCAGCTCCCCAGCCAGCAACCTGGTGCGGGTCAAGCCCCGGTGATGAGCTCTACATCGGTCGTGAGCTCCGACGCCCCCAGTGGGCCAGAACCCCCGGTGGGGGCGGCCCGCGGGGGTGCAGCATGTGAGTATATGGTGCAAACGAGTACATCCACACACATTCCCAATGTAGGGGGGACCTTTCAGTGGCCTTGGCCTCGCGCGGGTGGTGCAGGGGCTACGCCGCTGGCGACCCACCCGGCGACAACTACTGCCACCATGCCCGCTGGGGTGGGCCTCGGTTCTTACACTGCTGGGAACGTACTTGGGGTGGCAGGGTTAACTCAGGCCCCTTTGGGTAGGCCAGCTATCCCCTTTTCGGCTTTGCCGACGGCAGGGTATTCCTTGCCACTGGGTGATCACTTGGCACAGGCTACCAGAGAAAAGATATGGCGAGGGGAGTACGTAGATATCTTCTCACTCCTGAACAGAGAGCCCACCAAGGAAGAAAGGGAGGGTCAGGATGAGAAGGACAAGGAGCAGGCACGCCGCCGTAAGCCGCCGCGTACCTGGGCTAACTGGCTCCCCGCTTATTTGATATACATGGCGGTATATTTGAGGGCGCGGCCGGATCTAGCTATTCCCATGGTCCAATATTTGGACAACATATATAGGGCGATGGTAGATTTCCCGGGCCCCTCATGGCTAGCATATGATGAGGAATTCCGTATGAGGATTCCCCTACACCCCGAGATAAGATGGGATGAGCCGTGCCAGAGACTGTGGCTCTTGTATATGACACCCACACGTCCTGCCCCGGGGGATAGATACCATTGTGGACATGCAGTCCAGCGAGCAGCTCCAGCGCAGGGTACCCGCCAACTGGCGGGGCAGGGGGTTCCAGCCCGCCTGCTGTGCTGGACTTTCTCGTCCAATGGTTCCTGCAGTCGGAAGAACTGTAGGTATAAGCATGAGTGTCCCACATGTTCTGGTCCCCACGCAGCCTCTGCTTGTCCCAAGCCTGGGGGGGCGCGAGGCAGAGGGAGGGGTGGACAGTGGGCTGGCAAGCCTGCCACGGATGGAACTAGTTCTCCGAAAGGCCCCCTCCCCAATTAAGGTGGACATGCTGGAGCGCTGGCTCGCATCGTACCCAAGGGGAGAGGACAGAGAGTATCTCATCCAAGGTTTTAAGCTAGGATTTCGTATCCCTTTTATGGGTGATAGATCCCCTCAGGATGCTCCCAACCTTTTATCCCTCAGAGGAAGGGAGGAGGTAGCCGAGGCCAGCATTAAAAAGGAATTAGACGCGGGCAGGGTCGCCGGACCTTTTCCCGCACCCCCTTTTCCCAACCTTAAGGTTTCACCACTGGGTTTGGTTCCCAAAAAGTCCCTAGGTGAGTTTCGCCTTATTCATCATTTGTCCTACCCAGCCGGCCGATCGGTCAACGATGCGATACCTGATGACCTTTGTTCGGTCAGGTATACATCGTTCGACCATGCGCTGCGCATGGTGCGCTCGTGTGGCCCGGGTGCCTTGCTGGCCAAGTGCGACATTAAGTCAGCTTTTCGCCTCTTGCCGGTGCACCCGGGCGACTTTGAATTGCTGGGTTTTAAGTTTAGAGGGGAGTATTATTTTGATAAGGCCATGCCTTTTGGCTGCTCCATATCATGCTCGGCTTTCGAGCGTTTTAGTACCTTCCTAGAGTGGGCTTTCGTCCGCAGGTCAGGGTCCCGGTCTGTAGCCCATTACCTGGATGACTTTTTATTCGGGGGTGAACGGGGCTGGGACACGTGTGCACGTCTCCTCACTACATTTCAGACGCTAATGCAGGAACTTGGTGTCCCTTTAGCGCCCGAAAAGACCGAGGGCCCGTCGACCGAACTAGTATTCCTGGGGGTTGAGATTGATACAGTAGTACAGGCTTCTAGGTTACCGGGTGATAAGGTGTCCAGGATAGTGACCCTTATCTCGGAATTGCTGGCCAAGCGTAAGGCATCCCTGAGGGAACTGCAGGTGCTACATGGGCACCTCAATTTTGCCTGCAGGGTGGTCGCACCGGGCAGGGCTTTCGCCCGGCGCTTATGCGACGCCATGGCAGGGTTATCCAGGCCCCACCACAGAGTCAGGCTTACCCGGGGTATCAGGGCAGACATGTTAGTCTGGTTACAATTCCTGAGGGAGTTCAACGGGGTCTCATTTTGGAGGTCTGACCTCCTGGCATCCCCCAATTTCCAGATCCAGTCTGATGCCTCAGGATCCCTGGGTTATGGGATGTACTTCAATGGGAAGTGGGCCTATGGTGGGTGGCCACCGGCATGGGCAGGCACAGGTCGCCTGCGGGATCTCACATACCTGGAATTTTTTCCCATTCTCGGGGCTTTGATGCTATGGGGCGAACAGTGGGCTAATTCGGTGGTGCATTTCTGGTGCGACAATGCTGCTGTTGTACACATTGTCAATGCACAGACTTCTAAATCGCCCAGAGTCATGGATCTAGTGCGCCGTTTTGTGCTGCGCTGCCTGCGCCTCAACGTCTTGTTCAGGGCCAGGCATGTCCCAGGGGTTAATAACGATATTGCTGACGCTTTGTCCCGCCTGCAGATCTCCCGGTTCCGCGCCTTGGCCCCGGATGCGGAGGAATTTCCCTCGCCACTCCCGGACGAGATGTGGACTATTGGCAAGGAGAGGTGAACCGGGCGATTGGCCTGTCACTAGCGCCACGCACGTGTAAGGCGTATCAACAAGCATTCAATTTATATAGGGCTTTTGCCACTCAATTTCAATTGCCAGAGACCTGGCCTATCCCGGTGGACCATGTTCTGCGGTTCATGGTTCACCTGCATGCACAGGGCCTTGCACCTCGCACCATAGCATCCAAGCTCTCGGCGTTGGCTTTTATGGCCAAAGTAGGGGGTCATGTGGATACCACCTCTGACTTCCGTGTGAGACACGTTTTGGAGGGGTGGGTGCGCGAGCGCGGGCGTTGCCCGGACGACCGGCACCCTATTTCCCCAGGGGTTCTTACCCAGTTGGCCCGGGGCTGGCCAGGCCTCTGTTTTGATCATTATGAGGCAGCCCTTTTTCATGCAGCCACAACGGTGGCATTTTTTGGAGCTCTCCGCATCAGCGAACTCGTGATGCTGTCTAAGGCGGATGCAAGTGGTAGGGCACTGGAACTCGGAGATGTATATGTTGCCAAAGACTGGGCCCAGTTGAGGATTCGCTCCTCCAAAACAGATCAGCATGGCGTAGGCAGTGGAGTAAGACTGCTACGGTGTTCTTTGGCAGACATCTGTCCGGTTGGTGCCCTACAGGAATACCTGGCACTGCGTGGCATGCACCACGGCCCGTTTTTCTGTCACCAAGATGGGTCTCCCCTTACTAAATTTCAGTTTTGGAAGGTGACAGCCGGAGCCCTCACCAGGGTGGGCCTACCAGGTGCCCGTTATGGCACACATTCGTTCCGTATTGGCGCAGCCTCTACAGCAGCTGCTTTTGGGTACTCTGGGGCTGACATACGTAGCATGGGGAGGTGGGGCTCACAATGTTTTCAGTTTTATGTGCGCCCACTCCCGCCATGAGTACCAATCCAGTCACCTTACCTTCCTTTTTTCTCAATTTTCTTACAGACCCTGGGTGTCGTATTACACCGGTGACAGTATGGCTGGTGGGCCACAGCTATGTGCTCAGGGCAGCGCGTTACGCTGCGGCGACAGAGTGGGGACCCCGACTGGGACTGGGTGACCACGCCAGTCTCTCATGGCACGGTAAGCCTGGGATGTTATGGCGGGAGCTGCGGCCTTTCCTTTTTTCTGGCCTGGGGGCTGACCCGCCTGACATTCTAATCATCCACCTGGGGGGCAATGATTTGGGCCAGGTCACCGGCTTATCGCTCAAGCATGCGATTTGCGAGGACCTCGCCTACTTGCATTATGTCTGGCCTGCCACAGCCCTGGTTTGGTCGGACATTGTTCCGCGCCACTCTTACAGAGGGGGCGTTAACCTCCTGGCCCTTGACCGAGCTAGGCGCGCGGTCAATAAGGCAGTGGCGCGGTTTCTCACCACCAGGGCTTGGGGACGGGTTAGTCATCACCCCGATATTAGTCTACAAAATTGTGACTTGTATGCAGGGGATGGGGTCCATCTGTCGCGAGGAGGTATGGACCTCCTGTTGGGTGACTGGCGAGCAGGCCTGTTGACCGAGCTGACGGTCTGGGGGGGGGGCGTCAGGTCTTCTGTGAAGCCCCTCCGTGTGGCGGGTAGCACTGGTAAGGTAAACAGTATGACCCACAAGTATCCGGCAGGTTCGCAATTGACTGGACAACACTAGACAGGAATAAAGTAGTTAAACGTTGTCCGGTCAACGACGAACCAGGCGATGGGGTGATGATGATTGCTAACCAGCATGCATCACCCCTGTGATTTCACGGATACGCGTCAGAGGGTGGGGTCATGAGTTAGTTATTGACTACGGTCAACAATTTGTTTGTTGTTAACAAACAAATTGATACAAATCGATACATTGTAACCAATTGCCGTTGGCAATTTTGGGGTGGTACCTTACCAGTGTTACTTCGGCCTGCTTGCCTTAGGAATTATGATTGGTCGTTTTACCAATACAAATTTATAATTCGGACTAGGGCATTGAATCAATAAATGTGGCCCTTTGCTGTTATCCACTTTCAATGTTGTCTGTGTCCGTTATTGGGGGGGTGCGCCTGCAATGCAAGCGCGGCGCCAAAATGGCCGCAAGTATGGCCGCCCTTTGCGGGCTCCCCCCCCACAGGACAGAGAATCCGGGTAGTTAGGGGCGTGGCCAGCTCCCTTATAAAAGGGGGTGGCCACGAGGCAGCCGAGCTGCCATTTTGCCTCAGCGACGGAGCGGAGAAGTTTTTTCCCCTCCACCCCCTCCCTAGTTAACAGTGTGATTATGGTCGCTTCGGGGCCGGGTGGGAATTTTTGGTTGGGACCCATATTGGCTTCGGGTCCTGGCTTTTTTGCCCATCCCACACTGTTGCTATGGTTTGATATAGGGGTCTTTCTTCGTTCCTACTGTTGACTTTGGTCACATCGGCGGGTAGCACTGGTAAGGTAAACAGTATGACCCACAAGTATCCGGCAGGTTCGCAATTGACTGGACAACACTAGACAGGAATAAAGTAGTTAAACGTTGTCCGGTCAACGACGAACCAGGCGATGGGGTGATGATGATTGCTAACCAGCATGCATCACCCCTGTGATTTCACGGATACGCGTCAGAGGGTGGGGTCATGAGTTAGTTATTGACTACGGTCAACAATTTGTTTGTTGTTAACAAACAAATTGATACAAATCGATACATTGTAACCAATTGCCGTTGGCAATTTTGGGGTGGTACCTTACCAGTGTTACTTCGGCCTGCTTGCCTTAGGAATTATGATTGGTCGTTTTACCAATACAAATTTATAATTCGGACTAGGGCATTGAATCAATAAATGTGGCCCTTTGCTGTTATCCACTTTCAATGTTGTCTGTGTCCGTTATTGGGGGGGTGCGCCTGCAATAGCACATATGTGTTACTTTAAGGGGCACACAATCTTTTCCTATTTTGTGTGTGTGTGTGTGTGTGTGTGTGTAAAGTTTGTTATTGTTTTTCTTCTTGTTATTGAGCAGTCTAAGTCCCTGATGGTCAACCTTGGCACTCCAGCTGTTCAATTACTTGACTTCAATTACCAGATGCCCAAGTCACTTACCAGAAGTCCAAGAACAGCTGGAGTGCCAAGGTTTGCCACCACTGGTCTAAGTTATGGTTTTTAGGACAATCAGTCCCTATCTAGACATTGGAAAAGGGATTATTATGAAAGTGTGAGCATAGAGAGAGTTACAGGATCAGTCTTTTCTTGTTGCTGCCTAAAGAGGAAAACATCTGCTACATATAGAGTGTTCCCATGAGATTGGATATCTTGAAAAATCAAGGTTACGCCAAACCTAGAAAAGTTTCCATGTAATTCTTCACACTGAGATGATGACAGGCAGAATAGAGCTTCCCATCCTTTGATCCTCAGATGTTCTTGCACTACAGTTCTCAAACATTTTGAGCAACACAGCCAATTGTGTGAAGGTTTCTGAAAGATTTGGTCCAAGAATATCTGGGAACCCAAGGTTGAGAACCACTGCTCTAGAATTATCCCTCCATTCATGCTTTTAAATTAGCCCTTCTTGGGCTATGGTAGATGTGAAGCCACTCTGTTTACATGGGGATGGAAGTCCTCTCCCCAATGTGACTGTGAGGAAGAAGACCAACCCGTGGACCACATTGCATTTAGATGTACATTACGTGCGTTTGCAGGAACATTGGAAGACTTGCATGGTGCCACAGATGAAGCCTTTCAATGGCTTTCAAGCTTGGACGTGGAACTCTAGCCAGGAACTTGAGATGGACAGTTTGTGCTTACTGTCTATATCAGCATTAATGTAGACAACTGAATCTCATTATATGATAGATAAATAAAGCCCTTCTTGAACACCTGAATAGTAGTTCAGTTCCTGATGGAGTTGAGTTTTAAATTTGGTGTTTCGAACTTATTGAGGATACTTGCCTCCAATATACCCAAGTATTTCAGTTCTCAGAATTCTCTACCTAATGTGGTAAGTGGTCAGCCTGGCTAGGGAATTTTGGGACATGTAGTCCATTCTTCTTCATGGTCCCTGTGAAGCCCCACTAAAGTCCATTCCCTCCCTCCCCATGTCTTCTTCAGTTCATAATTACAGTATTGCTGTTTTCTGCTTCCTACACCTTGAAAGGTGTGTATCAGCTTTTACAAATGTATAATTAGTTGGCTTTTTAAAAAATGAAGATGTCTTTCTAGTTGAAATAAAATACATTCTAGTCCAGTGGAATTTGCTGAGTCTTTCATGTCTGCTTTGTTCGTCTTCATGTATAGCACAGCAGTTGTCTCATTTTATGTTAGCAGATTTTCCCCCATGAGTCATCACATCAACTGAAAATTGATTATGCTGAGCCTGGTGTTAAAGAGCAACATGAATATGTCAACAAAATACTTAAGAAAGGCTTTGCCAAAGTGCTGGACTTACTTTAAGGCTGTCCCCTGGAGTTGGAGAAAGCTAGAACTAGTTTTCTTATTGCCAATACACCCCTTCTTTTGCTATTATTTAAGTCCCTTATTGTAAATATAATGCTTAATTGTGATATACTTTCCTTAATACGTTTGAGCATTGCATCTGTGCTGAAGGAGATGATATATTCTTCCAAACTAAACCATAGCTATACAATATGCTTTGAATCTCAACCAGCATTAAGTGAGCAAATGACGTTCAGTGTTATTCATTATTAAATATACTGTTAATATATAGCTTGTGTACAGTCTCTTGTCCAAGAGATTGGCCTTTTTGACATCAGGACCTCTTTACACAAGTTTTAGTCCTGTTTGCAAGGATGGGTTATCTCTGGCTTGGAGAACAGCAAGCCGGACAGTGGGGCAGAATATAACATTGTGTTTGCACTGTATAATAGTATGCTGATCTTTTTTTTTGCCTGTAAAATGCCTTAGTATGTAAAAATGCTCATCAGAAGAAAAATAGTGAGTTAAGAGTAATGGAAACTTTAGTCTTATTTACCAAGTGACTTTCTTTTGCTTCCTACCTTTAGCAAATATATTTAGGATGCATGCAGTACTGTATCTTTCTTCCCTACTTCCATTCAATGTAATTCTAAGATATTTTTTTAATCATGCATTGCCAGCGGTACCTGATTTCCATTGCAACAGGTGAGACAAAAACAAGACTGTGCCTGTAAGTAGAACATTTTCACATAGCACTCTTGCCTGCAAGGAACAGTTTAGTTTTGATCCATATGCCATTCCAATTCGCTCCTTGGAGCTTAAATCTTCATGCTCTGTAGGGTAACTCTTTTTACAGAAAGCGGGAGCTAAGAAACTATGTACTTAAAATGAAAAACACTATATGAAAAGCAGGAGACACTGCATCATAATGCAGGAACCTAGACTTTGGAATCCATGTCACCCCATAAACTATAGCAGAGGAGAAAGAACCCTAAACCCATTACTTGGTTGATCTATGATTCACACATAATTTTAACGTGGCAGATCAAAGCATTGTGGCCCAGTGTTCTGAGATTTTAGCAGCCTCTTGCCATTGGGAGGTCCTACCGCTACCTTAGCAGGGGGAGCGAGGCCTGTGTTTTCGATGCTACTTCAGCCATTTTAAATACATCGACACTGCTGGCTGGGCTCATGTCAAAGTTGGCCATATTAGAGCTGACCTGTGGTTCCAGAACAAAGAACTCCCCTGTCCTGGACCACTAGCTGACACCTTTGTGGTATGGTTGAACCTACTGGGGAAATACATCCCCGCCACCATAGCTGTTGGATGGCCACGGTTACCGCTGCGCTGTGTTGAGGCATGAGTGGGATTTGCAGTGGAGTCATGAAACTAGAAATAAGAAATAACAAAAGCTGCCAAACCCACCCAAAAGAGCAAAGCCTCTCCTAGGAAGTAGCTGCTTTGTTCTGCTTGTTTGAACTTTTCCTGTATGATTTATGACATCTCTACAGACACATATCAAAGCTGCAATAATAGGGCGGATATGATGATACCAGTGGGAGATATTTTCTTGCTACCACTATTCTTTTATAGCAGGTCTGTGTAGTTTATGACCTGCTAAGCTGAAAGTAGTGGGTCAGCTGTGTATGATTGTGCACTGAGAGCTGAAGAAGAAAAACTTTTGATTTTTGTTGCCTAATGAGAACTGCAAAAACGAGGGAGTTGCCAAGCTCCTGGCAGGTTATAATGCGTGACCAATAATCTGAACTATGCTTGGGGGATTGTAAATTACATAGTTTTGCTTTTTTCTTGCAGCAGTGTGCTTTACTGCAAATAATTACACCTAGATTATATAGTGTGTACTCTTTTTAGATCCTTATGCCCTAATCTTAGATAGGATCATTATACTGTATACTGTAGTTCGCTGTTCCTGCTAAATTACTGTATTGGTATTTTTCTCCACAAAGAAAATATATGATTTTTAAAAAAGGAGTTTAGAAGCGTTCCCCCCCTTTCCCCGTCACATTGGCTGGGAGATTCTGGGAATTATACTCGGAAGAAGTAACTTTGCCAAGTTTTGTTTGTAACACTATTAGCTGAATATTTATCCGAAGCATTATTTTTCTGTGAGCATGGGCTTCTTCAGACAAGCTGTTTTCCGTATCATTTTCCCATCTGCACAGGCAGGTCAGATGCTCAGTTTATACAGCAAGTCATAGTTTGCACCCAAAGTGGTGTTTCATCAGAGTTTGAGGCCGAATTGTAGTTTGAACAAACTCTGGTTTGGTCCATTTGCCTGAAATGGCAGGTTGTCATTTTTTTAATTAATTTTTTGCCAAATAGAACCAGAATTTTTTCCAGTTACTTCTGTCATGCAAGAGGAAGGACAAAGGGCCACAGAAACCCCATTACCCTGTGCTTTTTCCAGAAGTGATAAATTATACTTCGTCCTTCTGTTTGAACTGAGCTGAAGTGGTTGGCCAGAAAAATCACACCACATTTTGCAAACGGATAGACGTGGTGGAGCTTTTTCTGAGCTGAAAGCGCACTTTGAGATGGATGGCTTTAAATGCTAACCAATGAAAGACATTGTGCAGTTATGCTTTGCTTCCCACCTTAAAGTTCTGTGGATATTTTGGTAGAAAGAAAAGAAATGAAAAATTGTTGACAAAATACGGGAAAGGTTACAGTGGCCAGAATCTTGTTGCTTAGTATAATAAATCTACGTTGCTAAGCAATGGCTTTTGACATTTGCCTTCACAATTCTCCATATGAAGTAGAGCAGTCGGATGATTTTAAAAAAACTTATCTGGAAAAACCGTGAATCCCTGCCAATAACTGATGTTTTTGTCATTGCCTCTTCCATTTTAAGCTATGCTGTTGACTTGTTTAATAGTTTGTGTCAAATCTTCTCTTTCTCTCTATAAGTATGTGTTAAATTAGTAACATTGGGAGAGGCCATATTTTTTTTTTTAAAAAAAGATGGAATAAATCACAGATTGGAAAATTAGTGAAAGAATGGTCACTTGTTAATCATTACCGGTAATAAACTTTTAAAAATTCATTTGTGTTTAAGAAGTTGGAAACAGAGTATTTAAGAACATAAGAACAGCCTTGCTGGAACAGGCCACAGGAGCCCATCCAGTCCAGCATTCTGTCTCACGCAGTGGCTCACCATTTCCTTCAGGGTATTCCTAAGGAGATGCCTTCACCTGTTTAGGATTCCCTGGAAATGGCATTGAGAGATATCCTGCCTATCTCTCCAACCCGGAGGTTTGGTGTATTAAACTGGTGTTAGTTTAACACACCAAAATACCTGTACCGTATTTCAAAACTGAAAGTGGACATTTAGCCACTTCCAGTTTCATTTAGATATGGCCTTGGGTAGTGAAGTCCATAGGGAAGGGTGATGGTCCCTAAGTGGATTAAATCCCACTTGAATCCATCTTGATGGAGGGCAGCAGCTTCATCAGTACTGACCTGGGGCCGATGAGGTCTTTGTGTGCCAAAAGGACTCAGGACCAGAAATTGACTCACAGAACAGGTGTCATGCTGCGATGTGGAAGGCAGATGAAAGGCCACTGCGTTATGTTCTCAGGACAATCTTCATGGCTGTTTGCCATGATGATAGCCAATATTCAGAAACGGATACTGCACTTGAAGAAGAAAAAGAAGGTTTATAATTGTGGCTTGTTCAGATAAACCACAGTTGATGGTAACCACAATCTTTAGTGTGGACAAAGCAACAGACTGCTCAGTGTAAATGAAAATGGGTGGTCCTAACCCATTGGTAATAAGACTGGGACATAAGAGAGCTGGGTTTTTCTTATTGCTGTTGTTCCTGTTTTGCTGTTCCTGTTATTTTAAAAGAAAGGATTCATAGAGGCAATGCATCTTTTGTGTGTGTGTTTGGAAGTATGGAACACATACGGTTCAGGATATAACAGCACATTGCTTGGAGAGAAATGATGAATGAAAGGGAGTACCTACAACCTTTTCGCCAGGCTACATCTGTGTTTTTCTCTAAATGTATTAATAACCAGAAGAATTTCTAGAAGTGAGATTTTTGTACTGGATATTTAATCTATCTTTTCTTTGCTTTTCATATGACTGAAAAGATTTTTTTTTTACCATCCTTAACACAGTGTTGATTTCTATGAAGTAAAGGATGAGTACAAGAAAGAGGGTGGAATATATGAGAAAGAACTGAGATGAGGCTTCTTTTTTCGTGTCCCGATCAAACCTTGAACTGCCAAAATGAAGCTACTTTCTTGGCTCTGCTGTTGGCTAAACTTAAGTCCTCATCAGTGTATGTTTCTGGCAGTAACCGGCAGACCAGTAAATGAGCTGGATTCTATATCTCTATAGTCACACACGTGGGGACTGTAGTGGCTCATGTGCCTAAGACGCTGACTGGGAGGCGGAAAATCAGCAGTTCGATTCCTTAGTACTGCAAGACAGAATGATCTCCCGTCTTTGTCCCAGCTCCTGCCAACCTAGCAGTTCGAAAGCAAGACATTGCAAGTAGATAAATAGGGACTACTTTGGTGGGAAGGTAACAGCGTTCCGTGCGCTCCGGTGTCTAGTCATGTCTAGTCATGCCTGCCACATGACCACAGAAACATCTGCAGCAGCAGACAGCGCTGGCTCTTCGGCTTTGAAACAGAGATGAGCACTGCACCCTAGAGTCGGATACGACTGGCTTTCGAGCAAGGGAAACCTTTACCTTTTACCTTTATAGTCACACAGTGTCTTGTTGTCTGCCAGCAGCCCCCACTAGGTGTTGCATTTAGGCACTCCAAACCTCTGCCTATTCAGGGTCCAAGATAAGTCTGATTGCTTACTTTGATGGTTTTGATGAATTAAAGAACCTTTCCACTATAAATATTGGACAGCCTTACAAGCACTCCTGATTGATTGAACCAATGACATGCCTATATTTTTGTTTCAAAATGAAAACGTGAACAGAACAAGTAAGTTTTTATTTGAGTACCATACTCTTTTTTTAAAAAAAAAAAAATCTCACCAAGCTCATTTCTTTTCACTATCTGTTATAGATGTCAGGACCAAGGAGGAATAAAAATCGGTTGAACAGTTCCACCTATGAAAGGGCAAATACATAATTTGCTGTGGCAGATTAATACCGTAACTTCCTTTTTTGATTTTACAGTAAGCATCACTTGCACCCAATGAAATGAAGCATTTGGACAAATTTGGATGCATCTGTTTTACTTCCACAGCAAATTCTGTTTTATTTACCCATGTAGTCGCAGTCTCAAGACAATCCATATAGAATCCTTTATTGCCTGGAGTTTCCAGTGCATTATCAACTGCATTCCCTTGTATAATGCATTATAGTAGTGTGCCTTGTGATTACCAGAATGTGGATCACTCTGTCTGTATTATTGTTGTTTTCCTGTTAGAACATATTATGTGACTATGTTATTTCCCCAGCAGACATTAGATATAGCATTCACGGATGAAAAGGATATTCAATTCTGGTCTAGATAATCTTTTTCATCTAACAGCACTCTTTGCCTTTTTGTCTTTGATATCTTGCCTCAAAAGGCTGTGTTTAGGGGTGGCCAATAATTTTGGAGATACCTAATGCGGGGTAGTAGATAGAGTAATAATGGACTAAGGAGGCTTAGAATTAAATTCCTGTTCAGCCATTGAAATTCACTTGAGGCGTGAAACTATCACATCTACTTTAAAAGCCATGTTAAGTTTGCTATAAGTTAGTTCCAACTTGATGGCACATAACAAATAGTTACATACATATACATAAAACTTTATTGGCATTACAATGGCACTGCAAGTGCCAGTGGTATTAAAAATTGTTAAGATGAGTAGTGATACAATAAAAACATGGAAAACCAAGGGTCATCATCTCCCGCCAAATGGTCAGTTTCGAATGGCACATGACAGGAAGATTGCCACTTGGACCATGTAATCGGTGGAGCCATTGTTCAAGAGAAGCAGCAATTCATTTACCCCGGAAGGGGTAAAAGAGGAAGCAAAGAAGAAGAAGAACCTTTTGAGTCCAACAGGACTTTTTCTAGAGATTCTCTTATGGCCATCTCTTTCAAAATTACTGACTACACTTAATTAATGCTATTGAATATAACTAGACAAGTAAAAAATGTGTTTAAATCTGTAAACCTCTCCAGGCACTTTGTCTACACCCATCAACTGCATTAACTGAAACTGTGTCCATAAGTAAGGACTTGATGTCAGTCTGAACACTTTCACAATGGCTGTATTGATAGCGACATGAAGGTCAGAATGAACACGAGGAAAATAATGCTCAAAATACTTAGCAAGCTTGTCACAGTGAAACTTACAGTATAATCCTCCAGCAATAATCACCTCTTCACTGCTAAAAAAAAGGTTGATCTGGCCTACTACCCAAAGGAGCAAAATAAGCAGAAAACTAAGACAGTGAATGGTATGTCAAGTAAATACATATTTCTATTTGGCCTCACTTTCTTGAGCATGATGTATTTTGGGTTGGTCGAAAGAGAATTTTCCTCTTGGTGGTTTGGGAGGTGGGGAGGTCTTGTAAAGCTATTCTATGTGTAACGGGGGTGGGAATTTTTGGCTTGCCATGTTAGCTAATCGTAATTTATTTTCACCAGTATTTCATTCTTACTCCTTCACTGGAAGGGGACAACATATTGAGCCTGAGTCCCAGCATAGCTGATTTGTGTCTGTGAGCCCATATCCTCCTCATTAGTTGGTTGATGGTGGCTACAAGAGTTCATTTAGGAAGAGCTGACATTCCTATACGGTCCTTCTCTAGAAGTTCTCTCCATTTTAAGGACTGTCTACTCCAGATACTGCTTAGACAGGAAAAAACCCACAAGGAGGAGAGAGATATGGGACCTTGGAATTGCAGGTCAACTGTGACTACCAGCAGTTGGGGAGTACATTCAACAGCCGCATAGGTCACCTGTTCACTCTTATTGCTACTTTGGTGAGTGGCAATATAGTTCTGGTTGAACTACAGTATTAAAATCATTTCTAATTTTCCTTGGTGCATATAACAGCATATGCAGTTTTGTGCAAACCAGTTCCTCTTTTGTGCTCTTTTCTAGGGGGGTGGTTCTTTTTACATCAAAGTTTCTCAACCTATGGCCTGTCAGCCAGATCCGGCCAGTGGCACCATTTCATGTGGCCCACCGCCCTTGCTCCCGCCACTGCTGGAAGCATCAGAAACAGCCGTGTCTACATTTACGGTTATCATAAATGCATCCACAGCTGTTGTAAGTGTGTTTTATGCCAGCCTTTATGGTGTGGGGAACCACCAGTTCGACCCACTCGGCTATCTGAGGGACCATGACCCGGCCCATGGCTTGAAAAGGTTGATAACTCCTGTTTTAGGTGATGCATAACTAGCTTCCTAGGTTGGGTTGATTTTTCCTTATTGCACTAAAATGCAGCAAGATGTTTCCTAGCAAGATATTTCTCACCTTTCCAAGTATCTCCTGCTGCTGAATGTGGTATCAAGGAGAGCCCTTACATTTCCCCCATGCTTCTGAAGTCAGCCTGCCATCCCCAGAAAGTTTTCACATGTCTCCAGGTATAGAAGAAGGTCAGAGGCCCTTTGATGGTTTACTTGCACTAGAATGAAATAGGGACTTACCAGTGTTGAGCCGGCAAGGGCATGCATGGAACATGTTTTGATGATTTTGGAACTTTTTGCTATGTGGTCATCTCGTCTTTGGTGATGGCCATATGGCTTCAGTTACACATATTTGAGAAAGGTAAAGGGCCCTTGCTTTGTTTTCCCTTTTCTTTTTGATGGCTTCTGTTTATTTTTAATGTACCGTGTCTGCTTTTGACATTAAAAGTGGTCTGAATTCTTGAATACTAGAGTTACAGGCTTTAAATCACCCCTTAGATTAGAGGCATGATGTTGAAATTTCTCAAATTTTATATTTGCCTTAGGTGCCTTGGAAGGTTTATTTATTTATTTATAGGATTTGTATTGCTGGAAGGTCCAGCAAGGTCTAGACCAGTGATTCTCAAACTATGTTCCATGGAACACTGGTGGACTTCAATTCCCAGAAGCCTAAGTCAGTACATTGGTTGATCATGGCTTTGGGGAATTGACTTAGGCTTCTGGGAATTGAAGTCCAAAAAAGCAACGGTTGGGAAACACTTCTCTAGACAGTGAGACGTCTCCCCGGCCCTTTTTTTATGGCTTAGATAATTGATCCCACAGCCTCTTTAAAGGAGAAGCTGAAAATCATCACATACCAATTAAAAGTCCATATTCTGTGGTCTCTTTGTGTATGGAAAATTAAAAATTGGGGTCAAGTAATTAACATTCCAGAGTTCTTTTATTTCCACAACCCCTCCCTTCCACTGTGAAAATGACAGGAAATGAGGAAGTGGCAATTGAACAAATTAATCCACTAGCGTATGCTGAAGTCTTTTGTATTTGTTGTTTGATTTGTGAAGCAGCCAGCCAACGTTCAAAGGAACTCTTCATCTGTGCACAATTCTGCCAAGCCCTCAACATTTTCACAATTAATCCTTTGTTACTATTCATGAATGACATTTGGAAAAAGAAAAAAAAGGGGGGGGAAATACTTTCTAGCAAGCGGGAGGGGACAAACTGGCAAATTTGATCAAATCTATCAGGCACCTTTTCTGAGAAGGTTCTGGGACAGTTTATGACTCATGCAGGTTACCAAAGAGGAAAGACTTCAGGCTACGGCGCATCATCTTTGTTCTTTGAGGAACATGAATGGGAAGTGTTGGCTTATCGTATGAAAGCAAAAAGAAAGAAGTGTCCTAATTTGATCAAAGACGGCGGATCAATGTTTTTGAAGCTTTGTAGGTAAAGTGGGCTAGAAAGATGCATTCTTGCTTCTGGAATCTCTCCTTTACTCTCGGCTTCATTAAATGGTTGAAATAAAACAAGCAAACAAATACTGTGAAACTTGTGGTGTGCAAACTAATGAAAAAATGTGGTTGAACCAAAATCTTAATTGAATTCAGCTGCTTGGTACTTGTTCAAAATCTTTGTTGTTGGTAAATTGTTTAGCACACTTGCATGTATGCGTGCATGCACGCACGCACGCACGCACGCACACACACACACACACACACACACACACACACACACACACACAATTCTTCTTCCATGTCTAGGCCAGACATGAAACTGCATAAATCATGCTTTATGCTGGTGCAGATTGGGTGACCATGGCTATCTGTGCCACACAATATGCACATGAACTGTTTTAAGGCAAAATCTTTCATCTGTTGATGCTTCCTTTTATAGCTGAAGCCAAGTTACTGGGACGATTCCAGCAATCTGACAGAGTTGCACTTAGGGATGCAAGAATCTGTCTCTTTCTCCCCATAAAACATATGGATTTTTTTGAAGCTTGAACTTTGTTCCGTTTCTGCCTCCATTAAAAAGAATATTTAGAAATCCATTTGGAATTCGTTAACATTTTTGCACGCATCTTCTTGAGTGTGGGCATGATTGTGGCTTTTTCACCACACCTGAAATCTGCTGTCTGATGCCAGTCATCTCTGCATTGTTGTGGTCCAGTGATTAAGCTGCTGTACTGCAACCAAAGGTTTGTGAGTTCAGTCCTGACGAGGACTGAAGGTTGACTCAGCCTTCCATCCTTCCGAGGTTGGTAAAATGAGTCCCCAGCATGTTGGGGGTAAAATGCTAATTAACTTGTGAACCGCTCAGAGAGTGCACTAAGTACTATGGGGCAGTATATAAATGTGAACACTTTGCTTTATGCTTTGATTGCTTTTTGAATGGCAAATCCTGATCTGTATATAAATAAGTAGATGCTGACTGGGAGGCGGAAGGTTAGCAGCTTGATTCCTGAGTACTGCTGGACGGAATGAGCTCCCGTCTTTGTCCCGGCTCCTGCCAACCTAGCAGTTTGAAAGCAAGACATTGTAAGTAGATAAATAGGGACCACTTTGGTGGGAAGGTAACAGCGTTCCAGTGTCATGCCTGCCACATGACCACAGAAACGTCTGCAGCAGGAGACAGCGCTGGCTGTTCGGCTTTGAAACAGATGAGCACTGCACCCTAGAGTCGGATACGACTGGCTTTCGAGCAAGGGAAACCTTACTAGCAGTTTACTCTTAAGGAGACAAAGAAGTAGATGAGAGGCTACATCACTTATGAAGCTACAGTTTAAAAGGCTGCATGTATGGATTATTCTCGTCACTGACCTTTCGCATGTTATAGAAATGTTTAAACAGGGGGAATGTTAGCAGTTAGAGAAGCTAAAGTAAGCTGTCACTTTTGGAAATTTGAGCAAATGAGGGTCTTGCTGTTGGGTAGTTAGGAGACTTCTGCTTTGCAAAACCTATTTCTGTTCTGCCAGATGAGCAATTTGATTACTCACCGGAGACATGCCCTTTGCTTCAAAGAAATGACATAAACTAATAGTTCATCTGCAGAAGTTTTGGTACCTTTAAATGGATCTAAAATATTTTCCAAGGGTCATAATACAAAATACCACAAGCTATAGAACAAAGGGAACACCTTACAACTTTAGATTGCACACTTTCTATTTTGGGATATCCAGCAATAGATTCAGAAAATCCACTCCCCACTACTCAAGTCACTACCTCCTCTGCAGTTGGGTCTACTCACAAGGAGGAAAGTGGTGTTTTTCTGTCTCCAGATTGCTGCCTACCAGCCTCCATTGAACATTTGCTTTTTAGCCAGCTTTGTGAATAAGAAGACAGATGCCAGTCTCCGGACTAATGTATTGTAGAGGGATGCATGTGTAAGGTAAAGTTTTGGTACCCTTACTCAAAAGCCAGTCGTATCCTCCAACTCTAGGGTACGGTGCTCACCTCCGTTTACAACCAAAGAGCCAGTGCTGTCTGCATCTGCAGATGTTTTTGTGATCATGTAGCAGGCATGACTAGACACCGGAGTGCACAGAACACTTACCTTCTCATCAAAAGCAGTACAGTACCTATTTATCTATTTGCAATTTCTTGCTTTTGAATTGCTAGGTTGGCAGGAGCTGGGACAGAGACGGAAGCTCACTCCGTTGTGCAGCACCCAGGTCTCAAACTGCTGACATGCCAACCTACCAGTTGTCAAGTTCACTGTCTTAAGCAGTAAGCTACCGCAGTCCCGATACATGTGGACATGTGTGCAAAAGAAGTTACTATAGTGCCTTCTCAGTGAAGCATCTCAAATTTTGCAGTACAACAGAATGAGGCTGGAATTACACAGACCGGGATTTGATTCAGAATCTGTATTACATTTGAAATTACATTCAGTGCCTGCACAGGGGCTGCAGGTTGATTTGTGAGTTCACTCTCCGTACTGGAAGCAATGTGATTCGCATTCCAGCCCATAGCCTCCCCTACTTTTTCCTCCTATCCTTTGTCCCTGCCTCTGCCAAGCCTTTTATTGTCTGAAGAACTGTTGGGAGCATATGTAATAATAATTTAAAAAATGATCTCTGCAAAATGAACTTGTTTTGTTTGTTTCATATTTGTGCAGGTTCAGATACAAAATAGGTGTTTTTTTATTCATAAATACTCAGAAAATTTATAACTCTTTAATATAGCTGAACTGAATTCTCTTTTAAGGATGGGGATTCTGGAAGCTACAGTTCAAAAAATTAACTTTACTAAACTTTGGCTGAGAGTTAGGCATTATATGGTATAGTGCCATGATGGCGAACCTCGACACTCCAGATGTTCTTGGACTTCAATTCCCAGAAGCCCAAGCACCCTGTGAATCCACACAAATAGGTTTACTGCGATTTATCCGGCCCACGCTGCCCTCATCACTCCTGGAAGCAGAAGTGAAACGCGCCCGTATGGAGGAAGGGTTAACCCGTACAGGTGCATTTTACTTCCGCTTCCGGGAGAGACGAGGGCAACGCGAGCCAGATGAATCACAGTAAATCCATTCGTGTTGGATTCATGGGGTGCTTGGGCTTCTGGGAATTGAAGTCCAAGAGTATCTGGAGTGCCAAGGTTTGCCATCATGGATATAGTGCATTGTTATCTGGCTTGGAGCTTAGAAAATTTCTTTGTTGCACTACCACCCCTAGGCAAGCATGGCAAATGGCCAGATATGAGCATTGAACTGAACATATAAAAGAACATCATGATGTAAAGCTGATTTATGTACAGTGGTACTTCGGATAAAGTCCGATTCGGATAAAGTCCGATTCGGATAAAGTCGCGGTTTTCATGCACACGTGATGCATCGCATAAAGTCCAAAACCACTTAAAAATGGATGTTATCCGAGGTATAGGAACCTCGGATAAAGTCCATTTTTGGATGTTATTGCCCATTTGATTCAGATAAAGTCCAAAATCTGGATGGTTTTAAAAAGAGAGCTGAAAAATTCATGGAGGTTAAGGCCATCAGGATGGTTATGCATCATCTCCAGGAACTCAGGCAGAATAGGCAGGCGTCTTGGCAGAAAAATCTTTACTCCTGTTCACAATGTCCTGGTAATTGCATTCATCTCTGTATGCTCCAGCCTGTTCTTTACATTTCAATGTACATTTCTAATACCAGCTCCAGTTCTTCTCACCTACTTCTCTTCTTGCTGTTCATTTCCGCCTCTCATCTTTTGCATTACAAAGAGCATATTTCAAGTCATTTCAGGAAGCTTTTTAAGTTTTGTGAGCCTGGAAACTTTGTGTGTTGTTTAAATGGGGTGCTCCATTCTGTCAGTTGATTTATTTATATAAAATTGTTGCTTATCAGAACTACCATTAAGCTGGTTAATGATGTGGTGGCTGAAACTACTGAATGTAAACACTTGTGTGCTCAGGCACCACATTGCTTTGAGTTTTGTAAAGGAAACAATGTTAAAGAAACAAAGCCAAAATAGGAGAGAATATTTGATTTGATAACCTAACAACCTGGGTTTGTAAACTGGTAGTTGCCTTATTCAACCGTGGTTCTGAAAGCAGTTTTTCTTTTACTATTTTGATTGGATAAGAATGAATTTCCAAAGTTTTAGAATACTTATCTACAGGTTAGCTCAGGAATTTATACCACGATCCTGTAAAGTAGGTTGGTATTTTTATGCCCATAATACAGAATATGCTAGATGTTGACACTGAAGTACAGTGGTACCTTGGATAAAGTTTGATTTGGATAAAGTCCAATTCGGGTAAAGTAGTGGTTTTCATGCACACGTGATGCATCGCATAAAGTCCAAAACCGCTAAAAAATGGACGTTATCCTAGGTATTTGGTATAGGAACCTCGGATAAAGTCCATTTTTTGTGCATTATCCGAAGCATCGCCCATTTGATTCAGATAAAGTCCAAAATTGGATAAAGTCCAAACTTGTGGAACGGAGTTTGGACTTTATCCGAGGTTCTACTGTATGTCAATCTGCTCATATCTGGGTTGACAGCTAAATCAGCAGCTTCTAGAGAATGGTTTGTGGTCTTTGCCTTTTCCCTTCGCAAAACCTTTCTTTATCCTTCCTCCTTAGAAAACCCCCCTTAAAAATAATGAAATTCAATATCACTTTTCAAAATCCGTATATCCAGAAGATTGAAAAATTAAGGTATCTGGGATCTCTGTAAACAGATGCATCACAACTGTCCCTGTCTAGGTGTACTCTGTCACTATTAAAAAACAAATTGGTATTGGATTATGGTTTGTATTTTTGCACTGAATTATTTCCATTGAATCGTTGCAGTGAATTGTCCTCCTTATTAGCTGTGTATTATATATTGTTGGTTTTCCTGTTTTCTCCAACAATATATAAGCTGAAAATTTGAAACAGCTTAAACAAACAAACAAAATCAAACAACAGTAGCAGAGCAAAAACCGCACATCTCAGTTCATTGTGGAGGTCAGAAGAGAGAAAAGCTTATTCAAGTGCTTTGTTTGTAGGAAACAGAAGTAGCTTAAGGCAGGGGTCTCCAACCACCAGGCCACAGGGCTGTCCTGAACTGGGCTGCAGGGGTGTGTGGCACTGGGAGTCCCATTGGCAGCCTTCTGCCCTCAATGTGCTCCACTGGATTTGCCCTGTGAATGGAACAAGAGCACGGGCTTCAGATACAGTAGATAGGCAGGTGGCCAGACCCCTCTTCCACGTTTAACTACAGCAGGGCTCCACCCCCACCTGTGTGCAGTGCGATACTTCACTGCCCGAGTCGAATGGTGTGGCTGGCAGGCAGCTGGGCCCCTCCTTGTTTTTGAGCTACAGCAGGGCTCCACCACCACCACCACCACCCACCCCGGGCCTGTGCGCAGTGAGGTTCCACATTGCCCATATTCAAGCTATAGCTGACAGACAGGAGAGATTAAAAGGAGATTTTAGCACAACTGAAATATATACTCAGTGAGTATATTTTGAGAGTATTTTAGTAAATTCCACCACTTCCACTTATAGATCTGTGGAAAAAATTGTTTAGCATGAAACTGGTCCCTGGTGCAAAAAAAGGTTGGGGACCCCTGGCTTAAGGGATAGAGAGGGTCAATAGTAGACAGTGCAAGGCAAGGTTTACTTAATTATTCCATGAGATAAGACTCCGCTTGCATCACGTCTTCTTGGCCGCTTACCTGTAATACATCCTTCCTTTTCCTTCCAGTGAAGTACATGCGAGAAGCCACTCCCTATGTGAAGAAAGGCTCTCCTATTTCTGAAATTGGATGGGAAACACCTCCGCCAGAATCCCCCCGATTGGGAAACGCATCCACTGATCCGTTGTCACAGCTGTCTTTCTCCATACATCGAGACAAGAAGACGATCCCACTCAAAATGTGTTATGTTACACGGAATATGGCTGTGTCTGATCCTGAAAACCGGTAAGAGGAGTGGCTAGGTGGGAGATAGAAGGCATTTGTCCATTATAAACCCCCTTTTTGGGCATCATTTTTGGTCCTGTGGGCAGATGTAGTAATGGCTCCCAATTTGGATGGCTTTATAAGGAAATCTGATAAATCCATGGAGGGTGAAGGCCATTAGGACACCATCTCCAGGAACTCAGGCAAGAATCCCTTTGCATATCATTTGAACCCTAGTGGCACAGTGGTTAAACTGCTGCACTGCAGCCCAAATGTTGTGCGTTTGATCCTGGCGGGGATCTCAAGGTTGACTCAGCCTTCCATCCTTCCGAGGTTGATAAAATAAGTACTCAACATGTTGGGGGCAAAATGCTAATGAATTTGTGAACCACGTAGAGAGTGTACTATAAGGCGGTATATAAGTGTAATTGCTATTGCTGCCATTTGCTGGGAAGTGTGAGAGGTCAGATCCTGTTACACTCTTGTACTTCTTATGGGCTTCTTAGTGGCAACAGGTTTACTACCCTGTTTTGCTGCAACTTTTAGGCCTAACACCTTGGATACTACCTTGGCCACTGTGATTAAAAAAATACTCGATTACGTTGACCTTTGATCTGATCTAGCATCAAAACGCGATCATGTATCCTGGGGGAGATTGATGTTAGGAATTAATAACACAATGCTTGGGAATGGCGTAAAACTTGACAAGTGCCCCCAGATTGCCCAGAATGCACTTTATCAGTAACTTTGAAATGTAATACTGTATAAGATATACAGCTACAAATTTTAAGCCGTAAAATCTCTTCAGTCAACAAACAAAAACATAACAACGAGAAGCCCAACTGCCTGGTCAAAAATACATGTTTTAATTTGTTGTTGAAAAGTAAGTACTGTATTTTCTGGCGTATAAGACTACTTTTTAACCCCAAAAAATCTGTGCCAAAGTCGGGGGTCATCTTATAGGACAGGTACTTAACTGCAGCTGACAAGTATATTCGAAACTCTATATTTTAACTGGAAAAGTTGGGGGTCGTCTTATATGCCCAGTCGTCTTATACACCGGAAAATACGGTAACTTAGAGAAGAACTCCCGTCTTGTGCAGGTAAGATCATGGCATATAGTTCTTCTGGTAAAGAAGCGTTTTTGACAAAGTATATAAGCTGTCATGGTGATGAGGGATGTTTGTGAATATTCCACTGTTCCTAGAAGAAAAAAAACACATATGTTAAGAGGGCAAAGGAGTTTATGCTTGGTTGCGCGAGTGTGTGTGTGTGTGTGTGTGTGAGAGAGAGAGAGAGGATGACAAAAAGAAAATGGGCTGATAAGAAGGTTCCTGAAAGAAGAATGAGTACTAAAGACACAGAGCTAATAATGAGGAAAAACCAGGAATAAAGCTGACAGGGAACTGGCAGGAGGATTTGTGTGATCACATTGGAAGGGAAGCAAATGCCAAAAAGATAAACGAGGTACAAAGTCCAAATCATCCTTTTCCAAATGTGATTTGCCATAAGTTGTTGGACTGCATCCTTACTATTTGCCCGGCTGGTCAGTAAGATTAGCTGGGTCCAATTTGAGGGAAACCAAACCAATCTTTGATAGTGCTGTTGTTTCATTAATAATAAAATCTGGAAGGGGAATTCTATTTTCACTGCAGCTGACCCTGAATCAGTGACAAAGGACTAGATTTCCATGTACCCATCTTTTGCCTAGAGACAAGTGAGACAGACAGGCTGCATGAAATTTCCATGGTTCTTTACATTTGCAGCCTAGTGCTAAAAATAGGGTGAGTTTATTGACCATTATTTATTATATGTGCAGAACCAGATGAATCACAGTACGTTCCTGTTCAACATGATTGCCTCCTTGTACAGTTTCCATTAAAAAAAGAAATAAAAAGCAAACAATGAAATGAGAGATGGGGTGAAGGTAAAAACATGTCTTCCTCCTTTCTACACAATGGACTTCTTGTTCGTTTCCAATATTGGAACCTCTAAAGAAACTGGCTTGGGACTTAATTTGCTTTCAACAAGGCAAAAATGTTTTTTCTCAGGGCTTCACTGGCAGAACAGCTGCATATGGGCAGATCTTTAGGGTATGTTCTTGCAATTTTAAAAATCGGTGACTGATAATGTCATGTTTGATAAATTGAGCAAGTCATTCCTACTCACTCCCATTTCAGAGATCTATAACACCCTCATTTCCGAAGCCTAGAAAACTTAACTACTTGTCAGTGAAGATGCGATATCCAGCATCCACTGCCAGCATGAGAAAGGTGCAGATCTGTGCTTTTTGACTGCAACTCCCAGTTGTATCTGGGAATTGTAGTCCAAAAGCACATGGCTGCACACTGCAAGCCAGCATGGCCATTCTCTAGTGACCTGCCTGTCTGAGATACTTTGGAAACTGCCATGTAAAAAGTATCTTTTCCAAGTTCTTGGTCCACTTCAGGAGATGACTGTCCTTGCCCAAAAGTGGAGCCCGCCTTTATTGACTGATTAAATGTGGAGGTATGGATGGAGCCTTTTTCTTCCAATCTATTGTCAAAGGGTGTCAAGTCCAAAGGGAAGGGTGATGGTCCCCAAGTAGATTAAATCCCACTTGAATCCATCTTGATGGAGAGCAGCAGCTTCATCAATACTGGCCTGGGGCCAATGAGGGCTCTGTTTGTCAAAAGGGCTGAGGACCAGAAACTGACTTGCGGAACTGGATCAGTGGTATGTGTGTCACACTGCAATGCAGAAGGCAGATGAAAGGCCACAGCATTATATTCTCAGGACAGTCTTCATGGCTGATCGCCATGATGATCGCCTATATTTGGATCCAGATGCAGCAGAAGAAGAAGATGATTGTCATTGCTGTTGCCCTAGTGGACCATGGATGGAGCCAGGCTGGTTTTCCAGACGAGGCCCTGCTTTGCACCTTGTTTCCCAGAATCCTCGGAAAGAAGAAAAAAAATATGTTGCCATTGTTACTTCTGTCTCTTTCACATTTGAGGCGATGTTCTGTTTTTGATCAATCTTACACTATCATGAATGCCCTTTGCTGTTCGCAGGAAGCAAGCACTGTTAAGTCTCCCACGCATTAAGATAGTTTACCCGTTCTTGTAGCTTTTGTTTCCTGTGGAAAATGTGAGTTTGCAAATGATACTCTCTTGGCCAACGTTGGAGAGCTTACAAGATCTTGCTTTGCCCTGTGTTGCATCCCCCACCGCTGCCCCATGAGAAAGGACAGTTTCTTATCAACATTTTTAAGTGACTCTGATTTTTTTTGTTACTCCTCCAGATCTGAATGTCTTTGCAAAGATCTTAATGCTGGCTCAAAATTTATATTTCCATTGTGAATTGAGAGTGTGACGTATGTGGATAAATACCCCCAAAGGTTGAATGCTTGAATGTTTGGGAACCACTGAAGGGGAGAGTTACACATCCACCATCCTGACTTCAAGGAATTTGGTAGATAGATTTTGTTACTGGCTCACTTCCTGCTGTGCTCATCTGTGATTGCATTCTGGGAGGGATAGATGTGTAGGTGGGATATACAAATTCAGAGGTTATGCCTTGGAAAGCGATTCTGAGAGGAACCTACCCAATGAAATCCCAAACTTTGGAATCAAACTAACTGATTTGTACAGCTGATGCAAGACATATTGCTCAATCTGCATCATGTTCTTGGCAGAGAAATAGAATTTTTGTACTGCATCAATGCCCTGAAGCATACCCACTGTTCCTAAGAGGAGAGCACTGCTATTTTAGAACACAGTTCCTGTCAAACGCACACACCACCTAGGAGAGCAGCTTGGTCATGTCCATAAAAGCTAAACAACCTGGCTGGCAGAGCCTAAAGCAAAGTTATGTACTGGAAATATGTCTGGAAATTGTCTTGATACCACTTTGAAGTATGGTTGCATCCATATATGGGTATGAACCATTTTTTTTTTTGTGGCCCCATATGAAATGATCATGGTGCAGTCATATTGTGGAGCAGATATCATTGGCTGCAAACTCATATCCGAGAATGCATTTTTTCCTGAAGCATGCCATTGGCGTGAATTTGTTTAAGGTGGGTCCCAGCTTGCCATGAAGTGACCCACACACTATGATTACAGAGCCATCTCCTGCGGCACATATGAAATGAGACTTACAGGATTTGACACCAGGACTGCAGTGGACTGCTCCAACCTTGAGGATATGGACAAGGTGTGCCTTCACAGCCAGTCCATCTGGCATGGCCTCTTCTGCCTCTATGACTGTTGGGAACCAGAGTTCCTCCTCTGCTCAATTTGCTGTTGAGCCCAATATGATGGTTTCTAGTGGCATTTCCTCAACTGAGGAGACCATCACCACACCTAAAAGGGCTGATCTGCCTCTTTCATACTTAAAGGGTGTTTTGCTAACTTTAAAAAGCATTCAAGATAAAATAAGTGAAAAAATAAGTGAAGATCTTCCTTACTGAAGCACATAGGAATCTGGATTGGATACAGTTCATCATTGTTTCATACTCTGCATGCAAAGTCGAAATACACATTGAGAGCTCCAACTTCTCATAAGAAAGCATGAGGCGGGTAATGAACAATAGAAGGTCTACAGATTTTATTTCTGTCATGAAACAAATTTTCAGTGAATGTGGAGAAATTCAGTTGATGCAGTCTTTATGTGCATGCAGTTTATGCCCAGGTCTAAAAGAAGATGAAATAAATTGCTAAGATTGCACCAGCAAAGTAGCCTGTTTCAGGTCAAAATAATATAATTGTGCAAAGCTCTGATATGAAAGAAAAGAAGGTGGTTTTATAGAACTTGCCTGAGGTTTGAAAATGTACAGTCTGATCTTACCTGCAGCAGAATAGAATGCATAGAACCCTGCATTTTCCATAAAATCATAATAGTTTGTGCATAAAGGTAAAGGTAAAGGTTTCCCTTGCTCGAAAGCCAGTCGTATCCGACTCTAGGGTGCAGTGCTCATCTCTGTTTCTAAGCCGAAGAGCCAGCGCTGTCTGCTTCTGCAGACGTTTCCGTGGTCATGTGGTAGGCATAACTAGACACCGGAGCGCACGGAACGCTGTTACCTTCCCACCGAAGTGGTCCCTATTTATCTACTTGCAATTTCTTGCTTTCGAACTGCTAGGTTGGCAGGAGCTGGGATGAAGACGGGAGCTCATTTCCGTCCTGCAGTACTCGGGAATCGAACTGCTGACCTTTGTGCATAAAAACGTGTTTTTCACAAAATGCAAGTTTTCTGTCCAGGGCTTCTGTTTCTCCATACATGCTTTATCACATTATCAGCCTCTGATATATATTTTTCAGCCTGAATTGAGATCAATGCAGTACTGCATGCCCACTGACCAAAGCCTTTGTACTTCAGTATGAATCAAAAATATAGTATTTTGAGTGTCATATATCAACCCTATGGACGCTTTCCTTTGCATTAGAAAACAGCCTCCGTAAAAGCAACTCACACAGTAACATTAAATTGGCTCTTTGTACTAGAAAACAATCCATGGTTAAGTTTAGTGCCTTCTAATTGATTGATTGATAGATAGAAAGATAGAAAGATAGAAAGATAGAAAGATAGAAAGATAGAAAGATAGAAAGATAGAAAGATAGAAAGATAGATCTTTATTGTCATTGTCCTGCACAAAACAATGAGATTGGAGGGAAAAACACTTATCAACCCAACAAAACCTAAACAAAATACAGTGATACCTCATACAACGTCCAAACTTGGTTCCACAAGTTTGGACTTTATACGGATTTGGACTTTGTATGAGGCATGCAAAATCCTAGCTGAAATGCCTCATACAACGTCCAAACCCTTGCCTCGTACAACGTCGTTTCCATAGAGATACATTGTACTGTAACAGTACATACTTCAGGGCAAAGTCAAGGAAACAGACAGGAAACTGACAGAACTTTAAGAAATCATTGTCTAAAGGCTAAATACATTACAAAAACATGTCAAACAACCCTGATTGTCCAAGAACTGGAAGAATGCTGCAAAAATCCCAGGAATGCTTCTAAAAATTCTGATGAAAAAATTCAAAAAAATCCAAAACCACTCCTAAACACTCTTCGCCTCATGCAAAACCCACAAGAACAATGCACGCATGTGTCCTGCCTTTTATCCTGCCCAGGCACAATGCAACCTGGGAAAAACCCAATGCCTCATACAAAGTCGCACGACTTTGTATGAGGCAACTTTTTTCAAGGAATTAGGCGATGTTGAATGAATCCGATGTTATATGAAGCGGACTTTGTATAGGTATTACTGTAAACAAAAAAAGGACAGTATTTATTTCTGTAAAAGCTTGGTTACTAGCAGGATTCTCCCAGTATTACTTCTTCCTCCTTATAAAATATTCACTGAGTCCCCTAAGTACTACAATGTCCTACCCTTGACTTCGTCCTTGACTTTGCCCTGAAGTCTGTGCTGTTACAGAACAATGTATCTCTGTGGAAACAACATTGTACGAGGCATCGCGGCAAGGATTTGGACGTTGTATGAGGCATAGCAGCTAGGATTTTGCATGCCTCATACAAAGTCCAAATCCGTATAAAGTCCAAACTTGTGGAACCAAGTTTGGACGTTGTATGAGGTACCACTGCATTTTTGTTCTTCTGAGATTAGCTAAATGGAGAAAATGTGATACCGTTCATATACATGGCCAGGCCAGAGGAGGAACCCAAATGACATCAGCCGTCTCATGCTTAAACATATAATTCCTTTGGGTTGGCGTGGGCTTTATTAAAAAAACATTCTGTATGCAGTATTTACATAACTGTGATGGGGTGTGTGAATAAACACAGCTGTGACACTGCCTGAAATATTTCTAGCAAAGGAGGAATTAAAAAAGGAAATTTTATCACCAGATTGCAGATAAACATAATGTACATTCAGAAACCAATTTGGAATTAAAAAAAGAAACCACATTACATTTTGAAGAATTAAAAATTGTAATGCTTTCTTCAGTTGGCAACTCTCACTATTCACACAACTTATTAGTGACAGCATCCAAGATATTTGTGCATTTGTTCTGGAGGGATTCTTCTTCTGTATCCAAATCCAAAGTATTGGTGATCATCATGGCGATCAGCCATGAAGACTATCCTGAGAATATAATGCAGTGGCCTTTCATCTGCCTTCTGCATTGCAGCATGACACCCATACCACTGATCCAGTTCTGTGAGTCACTTTCTGATCCTGAGCCCTTTTGGCACACAAAGTCTTCCTCAGCCCCAGGCTAATATTGATGAAGCTGCTGCCCTCCATCAAGATGGAGTTAAGTGGGATTTAATCCACTTGGGGACCATCACCCTTCACTGTTGACTTTGGCACACAAGGCAGTTAGTCCTCAGGGTAGTCAGGTTAGTTAACTGCTGCCTGACACTCGGCATTGAGTTGCTGGCACTTTGGTCTACTATACTGTATTACCATAGCAGGATAACCAGACACGAGGGATAAGATAGGGAAATTATCAGCAACCACAGAGGTGTTTATAATTAGCAATTTAGTAAACTGATCCATAAAAGCAAGAGAGCATACGAAACGTTTGCTGTCTGAACTTGATTTTCCAAGCAAGAGAGTAGGAAAATGAGTTGTTCTCCCCTTGAGAAAATTGTGGTTGCAACCTTTTCCTCCCTCTTCTTTCATATATCATTCTGTAGAGTATTGTGTTTGTTGATCAAGCTATATTTTTCCCCAAATTTATCCCCTGTGTTGAAAATATTTTTTTGGTGCACATTGTTTCTTAGATACAATGGACCAACTGTGTTTTAATAGAAACCTATATTTTCTCCATATGAGGAGTGAGGACCATGTGGTTTTCTGATTTTGGTTGGATTACTGTATCCTCGTTGTTGCTCATCATTGACTATTCTGGCTAAGGGTGTTGGAGGTCGCATTCTGATAACAGATAGAGGAGCAGACATTTCCTACCCAAAGTAAATAAAGCCTTTGGTTTAATAAACAAAATCCAGCCATGTGAACCATCCATGAATTCAAACAAACACAGGAATGAGATGATACCTCTTCTAGGTCACTTTAAAAATTCAAAACTCTGCAAGCTTTCGTAACTTATAGTTACTTCTTCTGGCAATATCATGGCATGGAATAAGTAGTTCCAGCCAGGCTTTATTCTTAGATGTTAAATGGGAAAACAGACAACAGCTACATCCTTTTACAATCTAAAGGCATGAAGCAAGGAGTTTGTATGTTCCCTACGCCCAAGACGTTCTTCTTTGAATTTGTAGCTTTCCAAGTGGTGGGGGTGGTGGTGCAATTCAAACCTAGTCCTCCAGAATTGGTCAACAAATAAAAAGCCTTTGGTTTGTAGGCTTGCCTTTCTCCTTTCTTCACCATTAGTGTAGGACAATGCCCAAATTGCAACCCAAAACCCACTTATTTATTGCAAAGTGCCAACAGAGCAACAGAGGAGCAAGGAAACACTGCCATTGGGCTGTTGGGCAGAGGGGTGGGGTGAACTCTGTGCTAGGGGGGGAGGGAGGAAGAACACCCATTGGACTGCTGGGTAGAGTGGTGGGGTGAACTCTGCTGGGGGAGGGAAGAACCACTCCCATTGGGCTGCTGGGCAGAGAGGCAGGGCAAACGGTGCTGGGGTGACTGCATGTGTGCCCACAGAGGGCTACAAGTGCCACCTCTGGCCATGCCATAGGTTCGCCACCACTGGTGTAGGAGAAGAATCATAGGATTCCTATGGTTGCAAGAAATGAGACCTTTGTTCCTCCAGATATTTTGTAAATAAATCCCCAGTATCCTAACAGTTGGCCATACAACAGTGTGTTCTGGGAGCTGAAGTCTAGGTCTTCTTCAAAGCCTTCAACATTCTGTTGAAAGACTTGCTTTCTGTAATGTCAATCCTAATTTTGGATTGGGTTCATGGAAGATAATTCCCAAAAGACCATGAATAATAGTTGGCTGTACTGCGGGCCATGTTGAGGGAAACCTGAGTGGCTGAAAGTTCCAACACCGAAGCACTGTACAGCACATATATATTTGGCATAATGACTCTTCCAAAATGGCATTTTTCAATGCCAGCCCTAGTGATAATCTCTATTAATATTGAAAGTATCTCAGTAGAACAAGAAGCACTATTGTCTGACATTTCTATACAACATAATTGCATTATGCTGCTTGTTCAGGAAACCCACAGAGGACCAAAGCAATCGATGACCAAAGGTAAATGGAATGTAACTTGTTTTAGAAAGGCCAGGTGAACAATTTTTTGTGTTCAGTCACACAGTTGAGTCCGACCCTTTGCAACCCCATGGTCCACTGCACGCCTGGATCCTCTGTCCTCTGCCATCCTCCGCAGCTGAATTGAACATCAAAATATTGTATAAAGATATGATTGATGTAGATGATATTGAAATTCTGGCAAAGTTCAATCTTGCACGGTCACGTCTGTTTATAAGCCACCAAACAAGGAATACCGTTTTTCAGAAACTTATAACTTCTGTTTTGCAAACAACAGAAATTAGTCCCGAGTGATTTTAATTGCCATAGTACTTCTTGGGGATACACAGCAACAAACATAAATGGAGGAAAGCTTGAAGATTAGACCGAATATATAGGCTTAAAATTAATACATGATCCAAGATTTTTGCACAGTTAAATACCTATTTCTGGGTTTGGAGTGATTTTCAGTGATTTTTTGAATTGACTTAATTCTTACTCTTATTTTCCTTGCAAACCTTTCTTCACCAGGCTTGTTGAAGTTCATTCTCCTGATGCCAAGCACACTCTGGTTTTAAGGAGCAAAGATTCTTCTACAGCTCAGGCATGGTTTCATGCTATTCACTCCTGCGTCAGTGAACTCATCCCTAAGGTCATCTTGGAGGTGAAAGATCAGTTGGGTAAAGCAGGACTTGCTGGAGGCCGAGAGATTCGACATCTAGGTTGGCTTGCAGAAAAGGTAATATAGCATTTCCTTTTTTTAAATTGAACAACCATCCTCATGTTCTTAAAGCTGTTGGTACAGATAGATAACACCAAGTCCATTTTATTTCAGCTGAGAAGTCTTCATTTTCCCCATTTATGACCTTTCTTTCATTGGTCCACATTGTTGCTGTAGCATTTATGTAGCTCTGTTGATTTTAACCTTCTTTCATGCAGTCCTAAGTCTGTGTGAACCATGTGGAAGGCTGGAAGGTCTGTGGCCCTGGAAACTCATAACCATGCTTCACATACTAAACATACATACATGTGCACAATTGTGCTTTCTTTGTTAAAAATTCACTCTATTCTTAATGACACTAGACATTTCCCAAGCAATGGGATGGACAATAGATGAAAGAGAGGATAAATAAGATTGAAGAACCACAAAAGAATCAAGAGTTTTCATGATCTTTTCTTTTGTTATAAAAAATGTTTGGGCTTTAGAGTCTCTCTTTTGGCATTAAATACGAAACATGAAACTGGAAGTAAGAGCGCCTTCCCCGGATTAAACCAAAAGTCCATCCTTACTAGCATGCATTTTTATATCATGAGTGCCTGTTAAGGGGTTCCCATCAGAGGTGGTAATTTGATAAATAGTAACAATCCCACTGAAATATCTATATGGCTCAGCTGTTTTTACTATCCAGAATTGTCAGATTCAGCATTCTTGCTTAGCACAAGAAAGTTAGTTCCTGTGGACATTCAGCTTTTCACCCATTTAGGGCTTCAAGATCAGTGGTGGGCATCAGCAGCTTCGCACCAGTTTGCCAAAACTGGTAGCAGAAATTCTGGCTGGCCCCACCATCCAAGTTTTGAAATAAAGTAGTCCTAATTCAGGTGCAATGCAGGGCTTTCCCCCTGGCCACACCCACCATGCCACGCCCACAGAGGAGGTAGTAAATTTTTTTGGAGCCCACCACTGTTCAAGATGCATGGAATTTGGATGATACCCAGAATTGTAAGCTGATGCCAAAAGTAGAGCCTTTTCGGTATCCGCACCGGCCCTATGAAACCTCCTGCCAGTTGAACTGCATCTCCAGATAGAGCTGCTGCCCTTCAGGAAAGAGCTGAAAACCTGGTTGGCAGGGCAGGTGTGGGGAGGGGGAGCAAGTTAAATGCAAAAGACTGGAATTAGCTCTCAGGAAAGATTGTCCAGATATAATTTTTTTGAAGTAACACATCAAAAATCGGAGAGTACAAATAAATTATTTCTAGGTTGGACACAAATTTATGAAAAAGCTTATGGTACTTCAAAAGCAAGAGGGGTTGCAATATTAATTTCGACCAGAATGGGTTTTATTATGACAAAAAGTATTTCTGATCCAGAAGGTAGATTTTTGATTGTAAAAGGTATAATAGATGATGAAGAAATAACTCTTGTGAACAAAGGGTTGCTATAGTTTAAATGTGGGGATTTTATGTACGCCGCCCAGAGTCGCACGCTGATTGGGGCGGCTATACAAATTGAATAAAAAATAAATAAAACAAGGGTGAAATACTGCTAAGTTATGCTTTTCTCCCAGGTAGATCACATTCAGGTATTTGCAAGGTACCAGAAAGATAGGTAGAACTCCCAGAGCAGAGAATGATGGTATTGGTAGTTCAGAAAATCCAAAATTCCCATCTTTACTGAGCAGTTTCCTGATCTGTTGTGCCTACCCATAAACTACCCCAACACCTTGTTACAGAGCAGAAATTAGTCAGAAGAGTTACATGATTTCCTTTAAGCGAGTGTAACTCAGCGATAGGATTCTGGCCTATGATTATGATTTCTAAAACATACATGCACACAAAATTAGTAATGTCTTTCAGCTGACATGAAAAACCTTGCAGAGTTGAGTGGGGAATTTTACTGTGGATTTTGTGGTTCAGATGCATATATCATGCAGATAGACCAGTCTTTCCCAACCCTTGGGTTTTGGACTTCAGTTCCCAGAAGCCTAAGTCAGTTCCTCAAAGCACTGATCAGCCAATTTACTGACTTAGGCTTCTGGGAATTGAAGTCCCCCTGTAGGGCGTGGGCCCCATGTTGGGAAACACTGAGGTAGACTCTAAAGATAAATTACATGAAAATGCACAACCAAGATGATTAAACAGTGAGATATTGTCAATCAAACTTGCTCAACGTTTTGTGTCTCATATCGTGATCGTATTACTAATGAAGAAGTACTACGAAGATCAGACTCGGAACACTTGTCAAGACCTGTGAATGGACATCAGATGCAACATTTTGGCCACTTCTTACCTATGTCCAAAGATCAGCATCCAAAATTTGCACTGCGACAAACCTCTTGGAGGCAAAAGGAAATGAGTCCGGCTTCGGAAAACTTGTCACCAAATGAGTTAAGAGGATCTTGAAACCATTAATGTATCTTGGGACGATGCTGAAGCTGATGTGAACAATTGAGGTTGCTGGAGAACACTTTCTGCCCAATGTGCTCCACGCAGGACCTGATGATGATGATGCTCTGAGGATAAATGACTTCCCATGTGGCTACATGTGCCTTAATGAATACATAGCCCATAATATGATCAGAGCTTGGAAGTAACTAGATGCAAGTCCTGTAGTTTAGTGTAATTAGGTTCTTTTTGATTTTGTTGTTGAGTCACACAGTCGAGTCCAACCTCTTGCGACCATGGACCATTGCATGCCAGGCTCTTCTGTCATCTGCCATCTTCCATTGTCCGTCCAGGTTTACGCCCACTGCATCAACAATGCCATCTAGCCTTTTCATCATTTGCTGCCCCTTTCTCCTTTTGCCTTCAATCTTTCCCAGTATCAGAGCCTTTTCCAGTGAGTCCTCTCTTCTCATTTGGAAGCCAAAGGAGCAATCAGGGTTGATTTACTTTTGGATTGACTGATTTGATCTCCTTGCAGTCCATGGGACTCACAAGAGCAGGGGTTCCCAACATATGGCCTGTGGGCATAATCCAGCCCGTGGAGCTAATTAATACAGCCTGCGGTGGCTACCCTGGCACCTCCAGAAGCTCCTCCACCACCGGAAGTCCCAATACGTCACTTACTGTAGCAGCTGCGGTAATCGTGCCATTTTTGTGGCTTCTTGCACAGCCTCCGCTGCTTCCCAGGGTGGCGGAAGGCTTTTAGGAGCATTTGGGATTTTTTTTTTTTTTTTGCTGCTTCTCCGCTGTGTTTCGGCAGTTAAACCATGGCGGTTGGGGACTTCTGGTGCAGGGTGGAGTTTATGTCAGTGCCTGGGTTCACACCACGGAACCAGGAAGTCCCCAACTTCCGTGGTTTAGCTGCCAAAATGCTCCGAAAAGCGTCCCGCCGCCCTGTGTTTGGCCCACGGGCTGTAGGTTGGTAACCCCTGCTTTAAAGAGTATTTTAAGACACTTTAGAAGCATTTTGCTACAAATATCTAATCCCGTTTTCTTGAAAATCCTAAATGGCAAGTGTTTTATTTTAATTTTTATTTCCAACTTGCAGTGTCAGAATTAGTTACTAGAGGGAACCTGTGAATATTTTCTTTGCATTTTCACTTATGAAGATATTGCAATGCATAAATAATGTGCAACATCATAAATTACATGCTGTGTCTGATTAATGATAATGGGATGCTGGCTGTAAAAAAGTGATGAGTATCACACCATGTTCCCTTCAGAATATAATGTTTCAAGCTCTGCCTATGACAGATGATACATTGCTGTCTATACTTCACATACAGTTTCATTTACATTTGTGTGCATGTTTCTTTGTGTGTCATATGTATAACTTCAGTGGCCTTTGACAATGATTCTTTGCAGTCGGTGCCATCCATCTATTTTACAGCCATATTTCAAGCTGCACTGGAAGCTTTTATCATTTGTGAACTAGTATGTGTGTTTTTTATTGAATAAAATCATCTTACTCATGCAGTTCACCCAAAGGTTTTGAAATTTTACGAGGAAGACTTTACAACACTGTGAGTGGTTATGAGACATTCAGAGAATTCATTTAGTTAACGGGAAAACTGCACATCTCACCTAACCCACTGCTGTTTTCATAGTCCTCTGTTAAGTTAAAGCAAATATCTCCAGTCAAGGAGACAACACTTGCTCTCTCTTGTCTTCACCATTTGAGTAAATTGAATACCTGAATAGGTTAATATCTTGCTGTGACAGGAATGCTATTTTAATTAAGCCGCAGTTCTTTTTCTTCTCCTTACCCTTTTCACTGCTTACCACTACAATAGTTGTAGAGTATAGAATTGCTATACTATATCCTACTTTTTCTTAGGTATCTGTGTAATGCCATAATTCAGTCATGAGTCTTCTATCTTTTCTTAGACAGCAGGCTTTCTTTAGATGTCCTCATTCAAAAAAAGAGGAGAGCAGATACCACAGGTGTAGCCACCTTTAGCACTCCTTTCTTTGTAGCCAGTCTACAAAAGAGTACAGAGAAGTAGTGAAGAATTGCCAGGGATGATGTTAGGAAGGCAAAAGCTGATAATGAGATGAGGTTAGCGAGAGATACTAAAAGCAACAAAAAAACATTCTTCAGACAAAGAAACACTGGCCCAGCTACTCAATGGGGATTGGGGGGGGGGTGATAACAGATGACAAAATCAGAAGTACAGTAGAACCTCGAATAAAGTCCAAACTCCATTCCACAAGTTTGGACTTTATCCGAATCAAATGGGCAATGCATCGGATAACATCCAAAAAGGGACTTTATCTGAGGTTCCTATACCATTTTTTAAGCAATTTTGGACTTTACGCAATGCATCATGTGTGCATGAAAACCACAATTTTATCTGAATTGGACTTTATCCAAGGTACCACTGTAGTTAATTTATTTTTATTTTATTTATTTTTATTTTATTGTCAAATTTCTATACCGCCCACTCAGCCAAAGCCGACTCCGGGCGGTTCACAACAATGGGTAAAAACATATAAAAACAAATAAAACAGATAAAAACCAGCAATAAGAACCCACCCCTAAAAAGAGAGGGGTGCAGGAACTGAAGAAACCGTGGGGCAGGCATCCTCCCCTATATTAACCACCCAACGGAAGCCACCCCTCCACCTGCACCCCAAACTTGGCCCGCCAGCCAGGTTTTTAGTTCTTTTCTAAAGGGCAACAACTCCGTCTGGAGACGCAGTTCCACAGGCAGGAGGTTCCAAAGGGCCGGTGCGGACACAGAGAAGGCTCTCCTCCTTGTGCCAGAGAGGCGAGCCCCCCTGGCCGATGGCACAATTAGAGAGCCCCTCCGGTCCGTTCTGGTTGGACGGACAGACGTCCTTAGGGCGATGCGGTCTCTAAGGTAACCTGGCCCACTACCATATAGGGCTTTAAAGGTCAAAACCAGCACCTTGAATTGCACCCGGAGACAAACTGGTAACCAGTGCAGCTCCCGCAGCAGTGGTGAGGCATGGGCATAACGTCCATACCCCATCACCACCCGGGCCGCCGCATTCTGGACCAGCTGCAGCCTCCGAATGGTCATCAAGGGCAGCCCCATGTAGAGCGCATTACAGTAGTCTAGTCTGGAGGTAACCAGAGCATGAGTGACCATGAGCAAAGAGTCCCGGTCCAGGAGCGGGCGCAACTGGCGAATCACCCGAAGTTGGGCAAAGGCCCTCCTGGCCACAGCCGCCACCTGTTCTTCTAGCAGCAGCCGCGAATCCAGGAGGACCCCCAAGTTGCGCACCGGGTCGGTCTGGGGCAGAATAGCCCCATCCAAAACCAAAGATGGTAGCTCCCGGGATAAGGCGGGACCCCCTATCCATAGCCACTCAGTCTTGCTAGGATTCAGCTGTAGCCCATTTGCCCCCATCCAGACCCCAACAGCCTCCAGACAGCTGGAAAGGACTTTGACTGCATCACTGACTGCATTAATTCCTCTTCAGCCCTGTCTTTTGCCAAAAGGTGGTATACAGCCCTCCAGGAAGATGTGAAGTAGACAGGATTGCAGTTTTAGATTGATAACAAATAATTAAGGAATACCTTATTATTCTGAATAAGTTCAGATACCCAGGGCTGGATGAACTGCATCCAAGGATATTGAAGGGACTAGCCAAAAAGACTCTCAGAAGTATTATCTATAATTTTCTTGAAATCATGGAAGATGGGTGAAGTGTTCGATAATTAGAGGAGGGCTAATACTTTATCTTTCTTCAAAAAGAAAAAAAAAGGAGAAACCATGAAATTACAGACCAGGCAGCCTGACATCAATCCCAGGGAAAATTCTAGAGCAGATTATAAAGTGGTCAGCCTGCAAGGACCTTAGAAACAGTATGGTAATAACTAGAACCCAACTTAGAACCTGCCAGACAAATCTTATCTCATTTTTCAATCAGACAACTTCCTTGGTAGCTGGTGGGAATGTTGTAGATGTAACACATCCTGACTTTAGCGAAGCCTTTGTCAAAGTCTCCCATGATATTCTGATTAGTAAGATAACTATATATGGCCCGGATAGCACACGTGTCAGGTGGATACACCGGTGGTTACAGAATTGTACTCTGAGAATGCTTAATGGATCATTCTGAAACTGGATGGACGTAACAAGTGGAGTACCACAAGGCTCAATCCGGGGCCCAGGATACTTCAACATTTTCTTTAATGACTTGAGTGAGGAAATGCAAGAAGTTCTTGTCAAATGTGCAAATGGCAGAAATGGGTGAAATAGCTAGTACGTTGGAAGACAGAAACAGAATTCAAAAAGATCTTGATAGGCTTGAACATTGGCATACCTGTCAAGTATCCCGGATTGGCCGGAATTTCCTGTATTTCTGTGCCGCTTCAGCCACTCGCCGACCGCCGGCATCCAGTAATTTGACAGGTGGGGGAAAAGTAGTTACTGTGCATGCCCTGCGCAGAGCCCTTCTGCGATGCGTAGAACCCTTCTGTGCAGAAGCCTTCTGTGCAGAACTCTTCTGCACATGCGTAGAACACTTCTGCGCAGATGCCTTCTGCGCATGCACAGAACAGTTCTACGCATGCGCAGAAGAGTTCTGCGCAGAAGGGTTCTACACATGTGCAGAAGGCTTCTGCGTAGGTCCCGTATTTTCCAGAGCCGCACTTGACAGGTATGCATTGGGTTGAAACCAATAGAAAGAAATTTAACAGGGATAAGTACACAGTTTTACACCCAGAGAAAAAAGAACCAGATGCACAGTTACAAGATGGGGAATACTGGGCTCAGTAATACTACAACTGAGGAGGAACTCAGAATTGTTATAGATCACAGGCTAAATATGAGTCAACAGTGTGATGTGGCTGCAAAAAAAGGCCAATGCTGTTTTAGGCTGTATTATCAAAATAGTCTCCAAACACCGTGAGGTACTAGTCCCCCTCTATTCAGCATTAGTTAGACCACATCTAGAGTATGCATCCATTGCTGGGTACCACACTTTAAGGAATATGCAAACAAATTAGAGCAGGTATAGAAAAATGGTAACAAGGATGTTCAGAGGACTGGAAACAAAGCCATATGAGGAAAGACTGAAGGAACTTGGCACATTTACCCTTGAGAAAAGGACACTGTAAGGGGATGTGATAGGACTCTTCAAATACCTGAAAGGTAATCATAAAGAGGAAGGGAAGGTTCTGTTCTCAGTCATCCCAGAGTGCAGGACATGTAATATAGGGCTCAAACTACAGGAAGCCAGATATAGGCTGAATATCAGGAAAACCTTAACTATTTGAGGAGTATTATAGCAGAATCACTTGCCTTGGGAGTGAGTAAGTGCTCCAACACTGGAGGCATTCAAAAGGAAGTTGGACAACCATCTGTTAGATATGGGTTTATTTGGATTCCAGCATTGAGCATGGGGTTAGATTCAATATCCTCATTGGTCCCTTCTAAGTCAATTAATCTAGTATAGGTGTAGAGGTTCCCTTCAGGTCTCTGGCCCACTAGAGCAAATGAATAGGTAGGGGTGCTTTATGGGAGGTGGTAGGAGTCATGTTTAATAAAAAGGCAACTTATTCTTGGGAGGCAAACTATGAGAAACCTGGGGAACACAGTGAAAAGTAAAGACATTACATTGCAAACAAAAATTCGCATTGTCAAAGCAATGGTATTCCCAGTGGTAATGTATGGGTGTGAGAGCTGGACCATTAGGAAAGCTGAACGCAGAAGAATAGATGCCTTTGAAATGTGGTGTTGGAGGAGAGTTTTGAGGGTCCCCTGGACAGCGAGGAGAACAAACAGGTTGATCTTAGAAGAAATCAGCCCTGACTGCTTCTTAGAAGGTCAAATAGTGAAGATGAAGCTAAAGTACTTTGGTCATCACTTGAGAAAACCTTGATGCTGGGAAAGGTGGAGGGCAAAAGAAGAAGGGGGCAGCCAAGGATGAGATGGCTAGATGGTATTATGGACGCAGGGGGCACAGAGTTGAGCGGGCTGAGGAGGATGGTGGAGGACAAGGGTGCCTGGAAGTCAATGGTCCATAGGGTCGCAAAGGGTCAGAATTGAGTGTGCGACTGAACAACAAAAGGCTGACAGCAGAATTGTTTCTTTTGTTAAAGAAAATATTGTAATGGCAGGATCCAGCCAGTGAGGAAAGTTATGCAGTTCAGCCATCATGGAGCCCAGCACCACCGTTTCCTCTAATCCTCCCGAGTAAGGTTGGAGGAGGCCTTACCAAGCTAGAGGAACAAATAGTTTGTCTTGCTGGAAAGCAACTTCCTCTGTATATTGCAGTGCAAAATGTTCTCCCGCAAATAGCAACAGAACTTTCTTTACTCCCTTGCTTCTATCTCTCTTCTCAATTTTTAATGAATTGCTCCATTAGTTGTCATTCATATCTTCCCTGATTTTTAGTTTGAGAGGCAAATGCTTGCACCGTGTGTTACAAAACCATTCTCCAGAGGTGCTGACCTTTGCTTTTTTGATAAACTCTCATCTGACAATGTGTCCCAAGACCAAATATGCTGTTAGATCAATCGGTCGCTTTGGCGGGGAAACATTCTTTCACACAAACACAGCGTTTGCTTGGACAGTAATGTGCAGTTAATGAGTTGTATGCCGCACAGATTAATTTCAGACCTCAGGTAGTTTAAATGCAAAAACACACTGCGACATTGCTTTAGGGCACATTAAAAAATAACGAAAGAAATACACACCACGCTGGCATGTTAATTGAAGTGGGCCATCGGAACAGCAAAGCAAAATGCAGGTTTACTGCCTCTGTTGCGTACCTTAGGGAGAGGGGAGGACAAGCCATTTTCCATCCCTTGTTCTTTATTAACTTTTTTGTGTTAAAGCAAGACTACACCATTGAGCAAATTTATCGGCTGTGAAAGAGGAAGGAGAATCTGAATAGTTGATGTGGAAAGCAGCTGCTTTACTCAGCCGTAGTTTTAGCACTGCATGACCTTTTTATAGACTTCCCAGGCAAGTCAGCCAAGTGAATATATGTCTCATGAAGTTGAGAAAGTTCTTGAGAACATATTGGAGTCTTTTAGGTGTTGCCTGATGAAAGGCTTTCAGCAGCAATAGTGGCTGGACCCAGGGCAGGTGGGGTGAAAGACAGAGCAGGTTGCAAAACAGATAGGCTTGTAGAACTGCTGTATGAAGTAGCAGTTCTACCAATCGGGACATACTGTGGCAACTTATTTTGACCAGGTGTTCAAACCAGAGGGTTGGGAAACAGTTTACTACTCCTTTTGAGCCAGCATCAGTTCTGACCATACCTGTCAAGTATCCTGGATTGGCCTGGAAATCCTGTATTTTGGCACGCGTTCCTCCCCTTTCCCATCGCTGTTCCGTATTTTGAACGGTGGAGAAAGGTGTTACTGCGCACACATGCACACACAGAACCCATCTGCGCATGCGCAAACGTGTTCTGCGCATGCGCAAACGTGTTCTGCGCATGCGCTAAGGAGTTTTTGCTGTGCATGTGCACCCGGGCCGGAGCAGTTCCCGTATTTTCCGGAGCAGCACTTGACGGGTATGGTTCTGACTGCATGGAAAAGGGAAACTAACATAAACGTTGTGTGCTCAAATCACCGCATGTAGGTTTGTACAGCAGCATAAACACAGTATGGAGCCACTTCTTTATTTTTAAAATAAATTTTATTGAATATAAAAATACAAACATTACATAAGAAAGAAGATACAGAAAAGAAAACACATAATTAAAAAGAAAGAAAAGAAAAAGAAAATCCAATTACATTAAACATAACATAAACACTAATAATCACCCTGTGTATTTACAAGTTGTAAGAGTCTGCGGGATATTGCCTTTTTTACCATTTCCAAATATATATATATATATATATATATATATATATATATATATATATATATATATATATATATATATATATATATATATATATATATATATATATATATATATATATATATATATATATATATATATATATATATATATATATATATATATATATATATATATATAAAAATCTGGTACAAGATTACACCATTGAGCATCTGCTCTCCATTCAATGAGTATTCCACAAAAGGTTGCCAAATTTTCCAAAATCTATTTTCTTTAATTTTCCCCTTATGTTTATTCATCTCCCATGTCAGTTTGTCATTCAATGCGAGATCCCACATCTCTTTATACCATTCCTCTACTTTTAGAACTCTATCAAGTTTCCAACTCCTTGCAATACACATTCTAGCTGATATCAACATAATAGCTATTAGTTCCTTATTGTCTTCATTTACTTTCAAATTCTCCACATCTGTTAACAACACCATGTTTAAATTCAATTCACATTCTACCCCCATAATATCACATATTTCCTTCTCTATTTTTCCCCAATACTCTTTTACCACTTTACAATTCCACCACATATGTTCATATGTCCCTAAAGAGTTTTTACATCTCCAACACATTTTACTTTTAGCATTGTCCATTTGAAATAATCTCTCAGGAGTCAAATGGAGCCACTTCTTTCTTCTTCAGGTGCCGTTTCCATTCCGGATATTGGCAATCATCATGGCGATAGTCTCCCTGCTCTTAATCTCTTGGAACAGTTCTTCCGAGGACATGCCATACCAGTCTCTCAGGTTCTCCAACCATGAAGCCCATCTATGTCCAGGGCCTCTCTTCCCAGGGATCTTCCCTTGTAGAGCGAGTAGGAAGATTCTATACTTCATGTTGTTCCTCATGATATGGCCAAGGTATTGGCGCTTTCTTTGATTAATGGTCTTAAACAGTTCTTGTTCTTAATCCATCCATTGCAACACTTCTGCAGTATATTAGTCACATGATCAACCCACGATATCCTTAGCAGCCATCTGTTGATCCACATTTCAAAAGCTTCGGTTTTCTTTTCAGATGTTTTAGTCAATGTTCAAGCTTCAATTCCATACAGCAACACTGGGAATATATAACATCTCGCTATTCGAATCTTTGTAGTGAGAGTTAGATCTCTACTGCATCGGAAAAATTCGCATTTTTATGAAGGTGGATCTTGCCTTTTCTGTTCGCATTTTAATCTCTACCTCAGGGTTCCAATTTTCATTTAACATACTCCCCAAATAGACAATTTTATCCACTCTTGATTTCTTGTGTTCCTGCCATTAGTGTGCCGAGTTGGTGTTCGACTTATAACTCTTGGAGCCATAGATTTTTTTATTCTGTCCCAGGAAACATCCTTATTATATAGCAGATAGGAGCTTAAATAGCAAGTTCAGAAAGGAAAATTCAACCCACTCCTCCTCCCCCAAGCTGCTTACTCAGGTAATGTTAGGGTAGAGGTTGAGCATAAACTGAAAAGCAACAAGACCACTTGTTTGTGTGCACACAAATCCTTTTTTTAAAGAACTAGAGCAGTCTGTTACATCTTCAGGGATTGATTATTTTGACTTTGAAAGGCCCCTTCTGCCCTTGAGGGAATGCTGAGGGCAGCTTCCCCATATTTTGCTGCCTGACCTGTAATAGAATAGAATAAATCTTTATTGTCATTGTCCCCTTGCAGGAGCAACGCAATTTCTTGGTTACTATATCAACTCAGACTTGACACTCCACATGATTTAAAACAGCTGCAAAACACTAATTAAAACAGTACAATACAGTACAATATAACAAATAAAATAAGATGACTTCAGAGTCCAGAGATTCCATTTAAGGCCAAGATTGCTCTAGAGAAGAAACTGTTCTTGAGACGGCTCGTTCTCGCCTTCATTGTTCTATATCTCTGTCCCAATGGCAGAAGCTCAAAGAAGCGATGACCAGGATGCGATGGGTCTCCTGAAATATCTAATGCTTTTCTATGGCACCTAACAGTGTAAATTTGTTCTAAGGTGGAGAGTGAACAACTAATGATACTCTCCGTTGTTTTAATAATTCTATGCAACACTGTCCTATCCCGATAGGTACAACTTCCGTACCACACGCATAGACCATAAGTAAGCACGCTCTCAATGGCGCAATGATAGAAGGCATGCAGCAGCTTTTGCGGAAGATGGTTTTTCCTTAAAGTTCTCAAAAAATACAATCTCTGCTGCACCTTCTTCGCAAGCCCCCTTGTGTTGACACTCCAGGACAGATCCTCCTGTAACTCAATGCCCAGAAATCTAAACGTTGTTAACCTCTCCACACTGATTCCGTCAATCAAAAGTGGCTGGACATCGCTTTTCTGCCTCCTAAAATCTACCACAAGCTCCTTCGTTTTCTTTATATAATATTAAGGAGCAGGTTATTGGTTCTACACCACTTTATCAACCGCTCCACCTCATCTCTATAAGCCGTCTCACCCTCCTTATCAGAGGTGAGCCCGATCACGGTCATGTCATCTGCAAATTTGACAATCCTATTACTAGGGTGGGCAGAGACACAACCGAACGTATAGAGAATATAAAGGAGCGGGCTGAGCACACATCCCTGTGGTGTTCCTGTATTAGTACTAAGCATATTGGAGGTGTAAGGTAGGTTTTTTTGTTCAAAGTAGGGACTAACTTCTGGTCCCGTCTAGTTTTGAAAAAAGGCCCCTCTTGATCCTAATTTTGTTTGGGAGCCTGTGGTACAATTACTGCTTTACCTACCTCAGGGTATAAGGGGCTTTTCAAGATAAGGAAAAAGTGTCGGGTGTGTGAGAAAGGGTTGATGGGGCAAATTCTTCTTCTTTTGCGTCTAGGTCAAACTTGAAACTGCCGAAGTGAAGCCACCTTCTTGGCTTTGTCATTGGCTAAACTTAAATTCTCATGGGTATAGGTTTCTGGTAGTAAGCGACAGACCAGCAAATGAGCCAGATTCTGTATCTCTGCACATTCACAGTGTGTTGTTGTCTGGCAGCCACCCCCACTTGAGCATGTCGTCTTACATTTAGGCACTCTGACCCTCAGCAAATTCAGGGTCCTCCAGGTGACATAGGGGAGGTCGGGTTTCTTAGCCATATCCTCCTTTAATGGAGCAGATGCAGCCCTCTGAAATGGAGTAGAGAGAGATTAAAGGAAGAAATAAGATACAGTAGGTTTCCCTTGCTCAAGAGCCAGTCATATCTGACTCTAGAGTTCAGTGCTCATCTCTGTTTCAAAGCCGAAGAGCCAGCGCTGTCTGCTTCTGTAGACGTTTCTGTGGTCATGTGGCAGGCATGACTAGACACAAGAGTGCACGGAATGGTGTTTACCTTCCCACCGAAGTGGTCCCTATTTATCTACTTGCAGTTTCTTGCTTTCAAACTGCTAGGTTGACAGGAGCTGGGACAAAGACGGGAGCTCATTCCGTCCTGCAGTACTCGGGAATCGAACTGCTGACCTCCCGCCTTCCAGTCAGCGTCTTAGCCACTTGAGTACAGTACAGTACAGTACGTGTTTTACAGTGGTAGGCAACACTCAGCACACCACATCCAATCCCAAGCACACCATGAAAATGGTTTTAAAAGCACAGGGGGGGGAGGTTGAGGCTGTCCTACTTTGGACACTTCATGGGAAAGCAGGATTCTCTGGAAAAGACAATCATACTGGGAAATGTTGAAAGAAGCAGGGTAAGAGGAAGACCCAATACAAGATGTATTTATTCCCCACAGTAAGACCTAGGCTTAAATTTTCAAGAGCTAGCCAGATCTGTTGAGGACAGGACACTTTGGAGATCACACATTTTCATAGGTTGGAGGCAATTGGATTGCATATAACAACAGCAAAGATTGATTTGGGAGATTTGGGTTATGAGAGTGGCTGTGGCTTTCATAGGTCCAGAGCAGATGTGTATATAGTCCCCAAACCCCAGGAGAATGCCCACCCCGATGCAGTGCAAGACTTACTGTTGCCTCTTTGTGTAAAGACCAGATATGAGGAATTATGGCCTTGAAACACCCAGCAGGCTTATTGCAACATGGAAATGGATGATGGCACCTGTAGTCCAGTCTCATCCAAAATTGGTTGCACATTTATGTTCTGAAATGGACTGGTATTTGAGCTTGAGAGTAGGATTAAAATGGCTCACTGAGAAAAGCTGTATGATCAGGGTTGGCCTGAAGTTAGTATGATTACTAATTCTCCTATTGACTCTGTCAGCCATCAGCTAAGCTAACCACAGCACAGCCAGCCCGAGGCTGGAATCCCAATATACACAATGTTCCCTTCTCTCCCATTCACCTCAATTTGAAGATTAGGAGAGAAAACAAACACCGTATGCTAACCACATAAAGATGGAGCAATAGGTCTGTGCTGAAATAAATCTGCCAGCAGCAAGAGGTTGGATGTGTAAAAGGTTAAAATAAGGAGAATGTCTGTATGTCAAATGCTGTCCCCTGCTGAGTTACATGATCCAACACATGTTGCTTCTTCGTGAGGAGGAGGGAAATATCTCTGAAAAGCCTGAAGCAATAAATGAATATTGCTCAGACTGTTCCGGAGCTATTTTCATAGACTCACATCTGCACAAAGCCAGAAAATGGGACCTAAGATCAGGAACAAGGGTGCGAACTTGAAGGACAGGCCAAATAAGAATAGCCCTCAAAAAGGGGAACGATTATCATGCCTGGTTCAAAACCAGTTCAACCAAAGCTCTCTGGAATCCCATGGTCTCCCAACCATGCTATCTGACATACTTTGTCTGACATACTTTGACCAGGGTAGCTGCCAAAATTAGAACTTAGGACCTTTGACAGAGCGCCGTTAAGAGCTCTCATGACATCTGTAGAAGGAGAGCGGATGAAGAAATAACCTTGAACCTATGAGCAGTGAGACATAATGGGGAGAGATGAAGCAAAGGTATTACAATGGTTTCAGTTTATTTTGGGAACTTACAAGCAAGAAGCAATGAAATATGTCTTTGAAGGAGTGTGCTTATGTGACCTACAAGAAGACCCTGCCCTTATGCAGAAAGAACAAGGTAGAAGGTAGAAAAATGCAGAGAAAATAATCACTAGGTCGAAAAATTCAGTGAGTTGTTGTTAATACCCGTTCTCAACACTTCATACACAAAGGGAGAAGTTAAAATATCCACATACACAACCACTCTTGAGTAGTGAATTTGATCATGTTTTCTAATGACAGCAGCAAAGAGAGTAGAGGCAGGAAAATATCACCCTTGTATAGGATTTTCCTTGTAGACTGTTTTTGATTTGCGGCATCCTTGTCGCTTGTGAATGAAGCCAAAAATCAAATTTATCATTTATTTTATTTATTTATCATTCACATTTGTAAATGCCGCCCACTCAGGCAGAACCCGACTCAGGGCGGCATTACAACAACTCCAAAAAATACATAAAAACATTATAAAACCTTATAAAACCCACCCAATAAAAAACCCACCCAATAAGAAAAAACCGACATCCACCCCCATTTAAAACCCATATCCCAATCACCCGTCCCACCTACCACACAGAGGGAAAGAGAGAGAGTCTTATAAAAGCCAGCCGGCGGGGGCCATAGTCCCGTTCGGGCCCCACACCTGCCCTGCCAGCCAGGTCTTTACTCCTTTCCTGAAGGGCAGCAGTTCACTTTGCAGTCTTAGATCTGTTGGTAGGAGGTTCCAGAGGGTTGGTGCGGACACAGAGAAGGCCCTCCTTCGGGTGCTAGTCAAATGTGCACCCCTCGTTGATGGCACCACCAGAGAGCCTCTCCGGTCCGCTCTGGTTGGACGGGCAGCCACTCTTGGGACGATGCGGTCTCTAAGGTATCCTGTATTTGATAGGGCCTTTGATAAGTTAAAAAGGCGGATCCCAGTGTACAACTAAAACAAATCAAGGGGCATTATTTGTCAGGACAGTGCAGAGATCAGAAGCACCATAGGTGTCCAGCTACCAGTAGTTATCTTCTGTGGCAACTAGGAGGGAACTAAGTTACATCTCAAAGCTAATGTAACACATAGGCCAAGTTCCTGCTTCATTTTCAGGTGGCATATGATTTGGCTGCTGCCAGTTACGTCATTCCTGTTGGCCCAGTAAGGCTGTAGAGAAAGATACTAGCCATTGTTGCAAAAATGCTGATTTGGTGCCATGAATAACTTCTACTTAGAAAAGTTAATTTAAAAATTCAGAGGTATTTTTAGAGGCATTTTAACATGATTTTCCCCAAACTCTGTGTCATTCTCTATCAAAATTATATATTTTAAAAAAACACAAAACTGCAAAGATTATGCACTAATGTACTACTAAGGACAGTGATTATCAATCTTTTCTTTTATGTAGTCATCACCATCAAAAGCTTTTTGAGAGCATCTCATAAATTATTTTAAACCTAGCCTCTGGCTAACCAAAGTAAAATTAATCAAGGGGTATTAAAATCCTGCTATTTGATGTAATGAATTATGCCCGTTCACAGATTCTCTTGCATTGGTCATCATACCACACAAGAAACAAAATGAGTAGTACCAATGGGGACTTCTTGAAATTGTTTCAACCATTTTACTGTGATTTGGGTATCACTGATCAACCAGACTTTTTTTTGTGGGTTTAGGTCTTTCAATAGTCCTCCCTGGAGGTGCTGAGGATTGAACCTAGGAACTTCTGCTTAGAAAGTTCCACTTAGCCATAAACCCTCCCTAGAGGGCAGAGAAAGTAACTGCATTCTTTTGATGGACTGAGGTGCTATGTAAAAATATCATGCTTCGATAAAGTGGTTTTGCTGGGCTTCAGTCTGTTGAATTCCACTAGTCTCTAGTACAAGAATTCTCAACCTGTGGCCCGTTGGCCGGATGTGGCCCATGGTACCATTTCATGTGGCCCCCAACGCCTCCACCACACCAGGAAGTGCCATATGGTGGAGGAAGGGCAAAATGGCCATCTGGCCCCCAAAGCTGTCTGAGGGAGCATGACCTAGCCCCGACTTAAAAAGGTTGAGAACTCCAGCTCTAGTACCTTGAGTTTATATCCCAGTGTGATAGCTTCCGTTGTTTGAGCTGGAGTAGGCAATATAGGATGTGAGCCCAGATGTGTTCCCCAGCATCCTTAGAATCTCCAAGCATCCCACAATACTTCTTCAAATGCTTTAGATTCAAGGCATCTCCTTGTGTTCCCCAGAGGCATGAGAGCCAATTTTGCCAAGAAGCATTTTGCTAGAGTGGCCATTCCTTTTCCCATAGCCTCTCCATTTTTGTGAGAAAAGAGGAGAGTGAGTTGGAAACATGTGCAGACCTATGAAGGAAACAGTGGTCTTCTGAAAGTTCACCACCCCTGGGTTTGAGGAGGAGGGTTTCAGTTTGGGAGCTGTGTATTGCAGCTGTGTAGTCACTTGCAAAGGAGACAAATTAGCTTGGGGGATAATTTTCCAGAATAGCATGTTTGACGATTGCTGCCTAGAACAATGATTACCACGGAGTATTTTAGGGACATGGTTTCCTACATTTATTCATCATCCACGCTCCTTTTACATCTGGTTATACATAATCCTTTTTCATTCAGGCAAGAAATGTATTCAACCTAAAGATTAAACACCACATTGGGTGGGCTGTGACCTCATGGGAGGGAAGGTCCATCCAAAGTGACTTAGGTCACAGGCCAACAACAGTGGTGATGGGATGTGGGCGATATGCCCATGCCTCACCGCTACTTCGGGAGCTGCACTGGTTACCAGTTTGTCTCCGGGTGCAATTCAAGGTGCTGGTTTTGACCTTTAAAGCCCTATATGGCAGTGGGCCAGGATACCTTAGAGACCGCATCGTCCCAAGAGTGTCTGCGCGTCCAACCAGAGCGGACCGGAGAGGCTCTCTAATAGTGCCATCAGCTAGGGGTGCACATCTATCCAGCACCCGAAGGAGGGCCTTCTCCGTGTCCGCACCAACTCTCTGGAACCTCCTGCCAACAGATCTAAGACTCCAAAGAGAATTGCTGCCCTTCAGGAAAGGATTGAAGACCTGGCTGGCAGGGCAGGTGTGGGGCCCGAATGGGAACACGGTCCCCGCCTGCTGGCTTATGTAAACAATTAAGAACTCTCTTCTTCTTCTTCTTTTTATAGTGGGTGAGATGGGTGGGTGGGATATGGGTCTTTAAAGTGGGTGGGATATGGGTCTTTTAAAGTGTTTTATGTGTTTTTAGAACTTGTTGTGATGCCGCCCTGAGTCGGGTTCTGCCTGAGTGGGCAGCATATATAAATATGACTATTAAATTAAATTTAAATTAAATTAAAAATGTAGCATTCAGTTGAGAAAAAAACTCCTGTTTCTAGTAACCACGTGTGGTTCTAGTCTGAGCTGGGACCAGCTCATGTTGGTGGATAAGGCTTAAGTTGTGGTCCACACACAAACACACTATTTTTTTGTTTCAGTATTTACCCTCTGCAATAAGAGAATAAAAATACCTGACTTGTTTGACACGGGTGGAGATTATTTTAAAGCAAACTTTAGTAGATAAGGAGAAGATTTTTGAAGTTAAAAACACACCTAGGTTGGGAGATCTAAGCCTGTGATGGCAAACCTTGGCACTCCAGATGTTCTTGGACTTAAATTCCCAGAAGCCCAAGCCCCCATTAATCCACATGAAGGGGTTTACTACGATTCCTCCGGCCCACGCCGCCCTCATCGCTACTGGAAGCAGAAGTAAAACACGCCCGTACAGGAGCAATGAGGGTGGCATGGGCCGGATGAATTGCAGTAAACCACTTCGTGTGGATTCACGGGGGCTTGGGCTTCTGGGAATTTAGGTCCAAGAACATCTGGAGTGCCAAGGTTCACCATCACGGATCTAAGCTTTGTTCAATTACATAAAGTGTTCAAAATCCAAAGCCGAGTTATGCGTGCAGTTTAGAAAGTAAAATCTAACAAAATGTCATACACTCTATGACCAGGGTTATGTTTGCTTATGTTAGTACATAAGGGAATTTGTAAAGAATTTGCGTCACTGGCCACATGCTGTTTGCAAAATCAGGTACGCAGTCAGGTGAAGGATAGCCCGCCAGAGGAGAAAAGCCAGTATACAATTGCTGTTACATATGTACATAATTATTCTCAAGTATATTTTGGCCTCCGTTGTTACCATTGCATGTGTTTTAGCCTTGAATTCCTCTTCAGATGATTCCCAAGCACTTACCACAGCTGTTTACTAAAATAGCCAGCAGGCCTGGGATCTACTTTGGGATCATATCCAGAGACATGAGCAAGACTTCCAAAAATTTCTAACAGGAAACCAACAGCATCTGATGCTTGTTATGCACCTGTTACCTCAAATGATTCACAATCTGTAGGCTCGCTATGAAAGAAAGATCCGACTCAGATCTTGGATTATATAATAGTGGTAGAAATCCCTTGCCCATCCCAGTGGCGTAGCGGTGGCGGAACATGTGTTTGTACATGTGCGTATCTGTCTTTTTTTATTTAACCTTGCACTTGTGAAATTAGCGCCACCCCATATAAGTGGTTGATTAATCAACAAAAGCAGGGGTCCCCAACATGCACCCCCTGGACTCTTTCTGTGTAGCCTTTAAACACATTTGTTTACTGCAATCACCCTCAAGGCATTTTTCCTCATGCATACAATGTTGTTTATGCCTCGGGTGGCACCATCCACTGCTGATTTTCCTGTCCATTTCTTACAAATAACACAATAACAGCATTGTTTTTTCTGGTCTCTGTGGTTCCTTCTATCAGCCCCCTTTTTGACCTGTTCCTCCATACTAGCATTTTGGCCATTTGGGGTGCTTTGCTACCCAGCATAGCTCAGGTGCCTGTAATTTTAACATTTCTTCATTGATCTCTGAATGTTTGTTTAACTTTTACCTAAATTGGTAAGTTAATAATTTTCTAACTCTAACTCTCGCTACAAAGATCCGAATAGTGAGATGTTACGTATTCCCAGTGTTGCTATATGGAGTTGAAGCTTGAGCATTGACTAAACCATCAGAAAAGAGAATCAAAGCTTTTGAAATGTGGATCTACAGATGGCTGCTAAGGATATCATGAATTGATCATGTGACTAATGGAGAAGTGTTGCCCCGAATGGATAAAGAACAAGAACTCTTTAAGACCATTAAGCAAAGAAAGCTCCAATACCTTGGCAATATCATGAGGAACAACATAAAGTACTGTATAGAATACTCCCAACTCTCTCTGAAAGGAAAGATCCCTGGGAAGAGAGACTCGGGTCATAGACGGACCTCATGGCTGAAGAACCTGAGAGACTGGTGTGGCATGTCCTCGGAAGAACTGTTCCAAGGAATTAAGAACATGAAGACTATCGCCATGATGATAGTCAATATCCTGAAAGGAGGCAGCACCTGAAGAATAATTTTCTTAACATTTTGAATTAACAACGTAGCCTTCTTTGGACATTTGGTGTTCTAATGTGGTCTCCATGTCCCAGAAGGTTGGAGACCAGTGAAATAAAGTTTTAGAGACATGTATTAATAGGTAGGATGATGATTTTTTTTGCTCATACTAAAGGGTGAGCAGGTTCCATACGTGCTCCTCTATGCACTTTGCGGGATGAGCCATCCCATCACCCAGTATTTTCTGACTCCTCTCTAAATAATTTGCTTTTAAGTTATGGAAAAAAGTTACCTTGCCATGAGGTAGGAGGATTTTACATGTTTTCAGCCTCCTGTAAGAAGGGAGGACACTTCTTAAAAATTGGAAATGATGAGACATTTTTCATTAAGATTCTAGCTACGAAAAGTGTACCTGCTAAAGGATGAAGGGAGTATCACAGTGGTGCATCTGCTTTGTGATTTATTGTACATGCTGAGTCATAAGAAAGAAAGTAGAGAAAGATTTGGACATCACTGGTCAACGAGATGTTTTTTTGAGGTTCAGGTCTTTCATACCTATGGTCTTCAGGGTCATAAGCCATCACTTTATAGCATCCAGATTCTAGATATTCATACATTTTAAACAGTAATTAGAAGTTACTCCTTTAGTTCTTTTATTTCTTTTCATGAAAAGTAAAAGTAAAGGATTATCTTTTTTGGGGGGAAGGCTACTGTATCAGTAACTGATTACTTTTTCTTTGGAGTTATAATTGTAAATATTTACTTTTTTTCACAGTAACTATCTAAGCCAGGGGTTCTCAACCTTGTCAAGTCGGGGCCAGGTCACACTCCTTCAAACAGTTGGTGGGGCAGACTGGTGCTCCAGCCGCCACTGGAATCGGCTGAGGACTCATTTATGGCTGTTGTAAACAGCTGTTAATGAGTCTGCGGCTGTCGTAAACGTGTTTACAATGGCAATAAATGAGTCCATGGCTGATTCTGGTGGCAGTGGCAGCTGGAGCGGGGGCAAGATTATTTGGGTCCAGCCCACGGGCAATAGGTTGAGAACCCCTGCTCTAAGCTCTGCATTTACAATTGTTGTGGCTTTTTTATTTGTAAGTAATAGCAAATTATAGTTATTGAAAACTAAGAGGCAAAGGAAACCATCGGAGCTTATAATGTGAATGAGAGGATGGAAAGGATTTCAATATAAAGTAGATTTCCTTAACCCCCATGTGAGACAATATTCCAAAGTCATGCTTTGTTTTAAAGTCCGCCAAAAACCAGCCTTACAAGGCAGGTATTTTACAACATTGTCACTTCAAGAGTTGTAAATAGTGTCTTAAAAATGAAGTCTCTTGCCATGTACAGATTTCCCCCCAAAGCAAAACAACAACAACACCAAACTCAAAACAGCAGAGACAAAAACATCAAATCTTCCGCATTTTCCCATTGGTGATTTTTTTTGTCCTAAATATTATAATGCATTAGGACCCAAAGACATCACATGTGTTCTTTGCGTGGGCCATGAAAGTGAAAAGGAGAAGCAGCCTATTCTGGTTTTTAGTGGATCAGCTCCAGCTGTTGTTGTTGGGGAACACTGGAATTCACAGGGGAGGTCCAAGGAATTTTGCTATATGCTATCAAGTCTCCTCCAACCTTTGGTGTCTGTATAAAGGAATGACATCCAGAAGGTCATGTCCTTACCAGCCCTATCAGCTCTGCATTAAAAAAATTAGCTTAAGTGACATTGCTGTTCATGAAAAAGCCTCCTTGAGTGTCACCTTCTGCTATTGATGCTCTCCACTAGTGTTTCTCTATCCCTATCACCACTGAAACTATCCATTCTTTTCTCTTGATGTGACTATTAGTCATAAAGAGGTGTCTCAGTTTCGGCCATTCTGGTCTCAGAGACCTTGCTAGAGTCTAGACCAGGCGTGCCCAAACCTTTCAAGTCATGGGCAGGTCACGTGATTCAGAGGGGCAGTCACTATGGCCCATGGGCTGGTTCCGGTTCCCGACATCAATTCATCTGGCCCATAAAGCCCTCATTGCTCCTGGAAGCGGAAGTAAAATGCACCCCTACTGGTACATTTTACTTCCGCTTCCAGGAGCAACAAGGGCTTCATAGGCCAGATGAATTGGTGTCGGGGGCTGGATCCTGCCCACGGGCCATAGCTTGGGCACCCCTGGCCTAGACTTGTAATGGAGTCTCCCTTCCTGATGGCATTGCTCTCGGATTCCCTGGCACACTCAGCCACATTGAAGTATGCATCCAAAGCCAAATAACTATAACCCCATTCCTATCCCTTCTGCTAAATGTCAATTCACTGCAGTTTTTTTGTACATTAGTTTCTTATTTTTTTAATAAAAAAAGCCCCAGAGTGACTCAGTGCAAGGAGTTTTCCTCCGTCTGTCCAAATGAAGGTTAATATGCTCAACATGAAAACAGGAGTAAAGAGAATGGGATAGCGAACACTGGAAATCTGAATTGAAAGCATTAAACTTTCAAGTCTCCATTGCAAGATAGCATGTAATTTTTAATAGGATTTCCACTTAAAGATTGACAGCCTCAGCGATCTTCCATCGTTCAGTAATCTGGGGAAAGAATACTGCATTGCATGCCATCTGTTTGCGGCTTGCATATTGAATGCAGAACTCTACAAATGTCAGGTAGGAGATTATTTTTAACACACACACCCCTTCCAATTACTGTTATGTTACACAGAGTTCTGCTAAGCATCAAAAGATAGCTGTCATTACTTACAAGTAATTGAAGGTTGGATGTTTGTCTCAGATAATTGATTAAATTTAATAGGAATATAGATGTAATTTTTGGGTTGTGATCTTGTCGTGTCTCATAAATCAAGCTGCAGAAAGATGCTTGCCCTGAGAGACTCCCCTACCACAACCCATGCTAAAAAATGATAGGTATTTTGAAGGAGGCTAACTGCAGTGACTCAAGTAGCTCAGATGCTGACTGGGAGGTGGAAGGTCTGCAGTTTGATTCCCAAGTACTGCAGGACGGAATGAGCTCCCATCTTTGTCCCAGCTCCTGCCAACCTAGCAGTTTGAAAGCAAGAAATTGCAAGTAGATAAATAGGGACCACTTCAGTGGGAAGGTAACAGCGTTCCGTGTGCTACAGCTTCTAGTCATGCCTGCCACATGACCATGGAAACATCTACAGAAGCAGACAGTACTGGCTCTTCGGCTTTGAAACAGAGATGAGCACTGAACCCTAGAGTCAGATACAACTGGCTTTTGAGCAAGGGAAACCTTTACCTTACTAACAATAATAAAGTTCTATTCGGGCATTCTGTCAGTTTTAAGTCACCCTAGGTAGATGGGAGCACTTTTGTTGTTCAGTCACACAGTTGAGTCCAACCCTTTGCAACCCCATGGACCACCACACGCCAGGCTCCTCTGTCATCAGCCATCTTCTGGATTCTACCTAGTTCTATACCCACTGTGTCAACGATGCTGTCTAGCCATCTCATCCTCTGCCGACCCCATCGCCTTTTGACTTCGATCTTTCCTAGCATCAGGGTCTTCTCCAGTGAGTCCTCTCTTCTCTTTTGGCGGCCAAAGTACTTCAGCGTCAGCTTCAGTTTTTTCCCTTCCAAGGAGCAGTCAGGGTTGATTTCCTTTAGGGTTGACTGATTTGATCTTGCCATCTAGGGTACTCTCAAAAGTATTCTCCAGCACCAAAGTTCAAAGGCGTCTATTTTTCTGCGCTCAGCCTTCCTTGTGGTCCTGTTCTCACAGCCATACATTACTACTGGGAAAACCATCACTTTATCTATGTGGACTTTTGTTGGCAGGGTGATGTCACTACTTTTTATCATGCTGCCTAGGTTTGCCATAGCTTGCATCTCAAGGAGTAAGTGTCTTTTTATTTCATGGCAGCTGTTACCATCTGCACTTTAGCTCTGTTCTACTCCATTACCAAAGTCATGCTCTTCTGCTCCCACTTTGAATATACTATATAGAACAGTATACAGTGGTACCTCGAGTTACAAATTTAATGCATTCCAAGGCATTTTTCATGCTATGAAAAATTTGTAACTTGAATTTCCCATAGGAATGCATTGAGAACCAAAATTCATAACTTGAAACATGGTTTCCCATAGGAATGCATTGAAAACCAATTAATCTGTTCCGGAAAAATTCATTACTCAAGCCATTATTTTCAATTGATTTTCATTTGAATTGTGAAAATTTTGTAACTTGAACCATTTGTAACTCAAGGTACCACTGTATATGTGAAGAGGAGGGCCTTTATTATCTATCATGGTCCTTCATGCCAGTCAGGACACTGTTTCTCTGGGAGGTACATGGGTGTCAGTACTGATAAGGTAGGGTCTCTACTTCTGACTTGTTAATCTTATTTACATGAACTAATCTTAGAGGCTTTTACCAGCCAGGCAGGACAGGGATCCAGTGGACAATTAGTGGCGCGGACCACTGCAAGGAGCCTGTCCACTTCATCCGGGGCAACTGGATCAAACTGATCCCAGATAACATCGCAAGACTGTGCACTGGCTCCCCCCGGACCCTCCTGAGCGAATCTGATCGATTTTCTCCACCAGATGGTCAGCAAAGTCCTCAGCCGATCCCTGCCAACCAGGCGCATGCCCCCCCCCCACAACCAAGGAGGGACCTGGTCACCCGAAACAGGGTGGCTGGGCGATTATCAGTGGAGGCAATAAGGGTAGTGAAGTATTGCCGCCTCACCACCGCCATCGCCACTAGGTAGGCCCTAATAGTGGCTCTAGCTAGTGTCCAACTGGAATCGCTCTGGGTCTTCATCCAGCGGCGCTCAAGGCGTCTCTTTGCCTGTTTGAGCTCCCGCAGTTCTTCCGTGAACCACGGGGATGACCTAGCTCCACGGGCTCTGAGAGGCTGTAGTGGAGTGATTACATCCAATGCAGCTGTCGTCCCGTACCACAGGTCAATAAGTGCCTCGGACAAATCGTGTTGCCAATCCAGAGGAAAATCCCCCAGTTCCCTCTGGAATCCATCCGGATCCATCAGTTGCCGGGGGTGGGCCACTTTAATAGGTCCTGCCTCCCTACGATGAAGTGTCGCCCCCAGAAAGTCTAGAGCCACCAGGTAGTGATCTGACCATGGCACAGGTGTTATGTCTAGCTTCTGTAATCTCAGATCACTCTGCCACCGATCCGACAAAAAGACTAAATCTGGCATGTGGCCACTGCCCTGGTAGGGCCCCGAATTACCTGAGTCAGGTCCATAGCTGCCATGGAAGCCATGAACTCCTGTGCAACCTCGGAACCAGACCCCAGTGAAGGCAAAATGAAGTCCCCCAGAACCATCAGCCTAGGGAACTCCAATGCCAACGCCGAGACGGCCTCAAGGAGCCCAGGCAGGGAGTCCCTTACCCTGCAAGGGGGCAAGTACAGGAGTAAGACCTTTCTTTCAACTAGGAAGCATGTTTTTCCCCTCCATTTTGTCCACGTGGAGTAGAGACAAAGGCATCAAGGTAAGTGAAACCCTTTCTTTTTAAACACAGGTTTGGTTTCCCACTTAAATGCATTGGGAACATACAAACAGAAAACTTTTGAATACAATGATACCTCATACAACGTCCAAACTTGGTTCCACAAGTTTGGACTTTATACGGATTTGGACTTTGTATGAGGCATGCAAAATCCTAGCCGTGATGCCTCATACAACATCCAAATCCTTGCTGCGATGCCTCGTACGACGTGGTTTCCATAGAGACGCTGTAACAGCACGGACTTCAGGGCAAAGTCAAGGAAACAGACTGGAAACTGACAGAACTTTAAGAAAACATTGTCTAAAGGCTAAATACATCACAAAACCATGTCAAACAACCCTGATTGTCCAAGAACCTGAAGAATGCTGCAAAAATCCCAGGAATGCTTCTAAAAATTCTGACGAAAAAATCAAAAAAAAATCCAAAATCGCACTCAAAACCACTCCTAAACACTCTTTGCCTCATGCAAACCCCACAAGAGCAATGCACGCATGTGTCCTGCCTTTTATACTGCCCAGGCACAATGCAACCTGGGAAAACCCCAATGCCTCATACAACGTCGCACGACTTTGTATGAGGCAACTTTTTTCAAGGAATTAGGCAATGTTGTATGAATCCAATGTTGTATGAAGCAGACTTTGTATGAGGTATTACTGTACAAGAAATTTATTTCCAATGCATTAAAATGGGAAATTGCGATTTTCGCCCTCTAGTGGCCACTTGTTTTTCATATATTTTTCCCCCTGCCCGAACAGCTGAGAGGCGGCAGTAGTAGTCTTCTGCAGCTGCAGCTCTTGTAAAATATCCTTTTACAACAGCCACAGCTGGCCGAAGACCAGCATTTGGACTATAAGATGCACCCTCATTTTTTCCCCACTTTTTTGGGGGGGGAGTAAAAGTGCGTCTTATGGTCCAAAAATACGGTACACTTATATGCCACCTCATAGCGTTTAGTGTACTCTCTGGGCAGTTCAAAAGGTAATTAGCATTCTACCCCCAACATGTTGGGTACTCATCTTGCTAACCTAAGAAGAATGGAAGACTGAGTCAATCTTGACTTCCCATCAGGATCGAACTCACCGCATTTTGTATGCAGTACAGCACTTTAATCACTGTGCCACCAGGGTACTATACAGTACAGAGTCCTATACATGACGCTCTCCTGCCACCCAACCATACTCATCAGGTGCCGCTCTGGAAAATATGGGAATTGCTCCGGCCCGGGTGCACATGTGCAGCAAAAACTCCTTTGTGCATGCACAGATGCCTTTCCCCTCCGTTTCAAATACGGGAAGGCACCAGGAAAGAGGAGGAACGCGTGCCAAAATATGGGATTTCCCGGCCAATCCGGGATACTTGACAGGTATGCACCCAACCATCCCCACCCTTTATTCTCATAGCAATCTTGTGAGATAGACAAGGTTGAGACAAAGCGAGCAGCCTAAAGCCACTCATTTCAATCCCCCTTTTTAGTCTGTTTCTCCAAATTCTAGCTTTCCTAACCTAACTGGCTCTTTTATTGTTAAAGGACGGTCAAAAAGAGCAACTTTGTAATACCTTAACCTGAGTTTAATGCTGAGATCGGGGAAAAGCAAAATTGCAGACATACAATTTTTAATTCTCTTATACATTTTATGTGAAAGGTGGGCCAGGAGATATGCAAGCAGAGAAGTATTTTTCTGTTGAAAATAAGGGATGGGAGTAATAATTGGGAAGGGTGTGTGTGTGGGAGGAAACTCATAGATTCAGGCTATCTTACATGGTCAGGATATTTGGACACACTTCCCTGTAGCATGAGGTCACATTGCTGGAAGAAGCAAAAACCATGGCCCCTCTTGTGTGTGAAGTTGCAGCAATGCCTGAGTGAAAGCACTTTAAATATTTTGCTAATCTCAATTCACAATTCATAAAGATAAGCTCTGTGCTTCTTGCCACTTCAAATAAAATGGATGATTAAAAAAAAACAGCCTGGCTTTGTTAAGTTATATGTAGCAGCAACACAGTTAAAGCTGGGCAGGTTTTAGGCAATCTTAGTTTGAATGCAAGTTCACCCAAGATTTCTCTCTGTTTAGCCTAGCCAATCAATACACTTGCACTAAATGCTTAAAAAGCAAAATATACTTTACTCACAATTAGGTCCGAGAAATATATATATGCTTAAGATTCTTGGTGAGATTGTGGTTTTTTTAAAAATAAATAAATAAAGTTAAAGTAGTCTTTAGGTCTTTTAAGTCTTTTAGGACAGCCATGTGGCCTGCAAAATGGAGGAGCTCAGATAGACATCTTTCTTCTTCAAAAGGAAAAAAGAGAGAGAAGGGTAGAACATGCAAAGCCTTAATACATGCAAATAGGTCAGATGGTCTCTAGAGGTGGGAAGACAGGAAAACTTTTCAATTGGTTGTTTAGAGACAATATAAAAATTACTTCCTTTAGTTTAGGCTAGCATTTATGTCTCTATGGTTATTGTGCTAACACCCGTTGCATTGTGGGGTTGCACTACAATACTCAACAGGCTTATACTACTGTCCAGGTTTTTAAGCATGGATTTCCTTGGAGGAACCCAGGAATAAACACCTCCAACCTTCTGAATACAACACATGTGCTTTGCTACTGAGCTACAACCACACTCCCAGTCTTCTAACTCATCAGTGTTCAGGGACTTCATGCATTCCTTTGGAGGCTTATCAGGATTCCTCACTGAGAAGGTTGGAAATGACAGACAAGGTTCCCTGAAAGACAGCTGGTTTGCAACACTTGGCTTTCCCTGCAAGCATGCACTTGTAGCAAATGACAAAATATGCTGCGTAGGACAAGTCAAGGCTACTTCTTCTAAAAAAGAGATGAGGTTGCAAATCTGTTAGAATTTTACCTAGTACAGTAGAACCTCGCATAACGACCGAACTCCGTTCCACCAAATTGGTTGCTATGTGATTTTTAGCGCTATGTGATTCACATGGGCGATAACTCGGATAAGGACCAAAATATGATCCTTATCTGAGGTTCCTATACCAAATACCTCAGATACCGACAATTTTTAGTGGTTTTTAGCGTTATGCGAGTTATTGCCCTAGCATGAAAACCGTGTTGTTATGCAAATAAATCGTTATGCAATGCTGTTGTTATGCGAGGTATTACTGTACAGTAGAACCTCGTATAACGAATGCCTCCTATAGCGAAAAAAATCGCATAATGAAAAGAAATTGAAAAAACATGGCACCTCACATGATGAAAATTTTTGCTACATGGAAATATTGCTCCCTATGTGGAAACCTCATATAACGAAAAAAAATTGCTATGCAAATTGGCGTCCCTGTGGGGAAAACTCTTAAACATTTATATGGGAAAATTCACCCAACAATTTTTTTCCCGTTATACGAGTTTTTCCATAGGAATTTTTGTTATACAGGGGGGGGGGGAATCATATTTAAAAAATGGCATAACGAACAGCCTCGTGGAACAATTTTTTTTTTCATTATACAAGGTTCCACTGTACTTAGATCTGCAAAGCATAGTTGCTTACTGCTGAATTTGAGATTGTTAAACAGAGAGACTACTCTGGTAGCACCTTGTAAAGCCGAAATGGGTAACAGAAGTAGAAGAAAGAGAGTCTAGATCAGTGATTCCCAACCTTTGGTTTTTGGACTTCAATTCCCAGAAGCCTAAGTCAATTCCCCAAAGCACTGATCAACCAATGTACTGACTTAGGCTTCTGGGAATTAAAGTCCCCCTGTGGGGCGGGTGCCCCACGTTGGGAATCACTGGTCTAGACCAAGGGTGTCCAAACTTTCGAGCCGTGGTCCGGTCACGTGGTTCCTCCCACTGGAAGCAGAAGTAAAACACGCAGGCACATGGCGCTGCTGTATATGACCCATGGCTGTAGTAAATGCATTTATGACAGCAGCGGGTCATTTACAACAGTGTTATACGCATGCACGTTTTACTTCAGCTTCCGGGAGTGGTGAGGGTGATGCAGGCCTGGATGATTTGGCACTGTGGGCACCCCTGGTCTAGACTTAGCAGTCTACACTTAAGGAAAAAGGTGGGGGAGGGAAAAACACCTGCACTATCATGTTGCCCCATTCCAATGCAAATCATGTGCTACATGAGTTTTTCATTTCTAACAAAGCCTGTTTCTGTTATTCCACTCCAACCTGCAGATGGAGGGATCAAATGCTCAGTTATTTTCCCACAAAACTTTCTCTTCAGGAAGACGTGCAGGCTTCAGTTGAAACAACACCGGAGGGATCAGTACACCTAGGCAGCATCCCAAATAAACTTCTCTTGATTTGCCTTGGAACCATAAGTCAGGTTTCCAGGACAGGCTGGGACTCCTGTGTTAATTGCACAAAAATATCTTGGTGTAGTAGGGCTATGGCTTTAAAGGTATGGTAGGTTTTTCACCCTACCCCCAGTGGAAAACTTAACTTTAAGTGTGGAACATACTTCAATTAATATGTCAGTGTAGGCCTCTGTGCAAGCTGGAAAACTGCACAATAAGTAATTGCTTTCTTTTTTTGCTAACCTATACAGTTGTAGATGCCAAAGTCATATGCCCTATAGCTCTAAATGGTAAAAGTCTTCCTTGCTTAAAAGTCAATCATATCTGACCTTAGGGGGCAGTGTTCATTGCCGTTTACAGCCAAAGAGTCAGCGCTGTCTGAAGACATCTCCATGGTCACGTGGCAGGCATGACTAGACACCAAAGTGCAAGAAATGCTGTTACCTTTCCTACCGAACTGGTACCAATTTATCTACTTAAATTTCTTGCTTCAAACTGCTAACTTGGCAGAAGCTGGGGCAGATGACGTGAGCTCACTCGGTCATGCAGCACTCAGATCTCAACCTGCCGACCTTCCAGTTGTCGAGCTGAACTCACAATCTCTAGATCCAGAGCTGGGTACCTATCTCACTGACCTATCTTTAAAAAATCCTGGCCAGATAGTTTAGTGTAGGGGTTTTCAACCTAGGACCTGTGGGCCAGCTCCAGCCCATGGAACCATTCCATCCGGCCTGTCGCCACCTCCGCTGCACCCAGAAGTGGAAGCGGACGCATTTACATCAGCCGTAAAATGTGCATGAGTAAACAGCCTGCAGCTGTCGTAAATGCGGAAGTGGGCGCATTTACAACAGCCGTAACTGCTTCTGCTTCCAGGGCGCGTGATCCGCTCCACTCAGCTGACCGGGGACGTGGTCAGGCCTGTGGCGTAAAAAGGTTGGGAACCCCTGGTTTAGGGGGTTGGAGTGCCTGGTTGAAGGGCCAGGAGTTGAGAGTTCAATTCTCCACTGTGCTTCCTGGAGAAGTAAAATATCTCAGAGTACGGTACTTTATATCTAGAAAACCCTGGAAAGAAATGATTTACTCTCACCAGGTAACAGGTCTTAAGCAGGAAAGTGCTCCCTCATTCATAAGTCTACCATTTCCTGGCTGCCTCTAAATAGCAAAACTATCAGGTCACGGTGTGTGTATAAATAGATTGTGTGTCGAGTTTTCTTCACCTCTCACTGCGATTGCAAAGTTTGTGGTGACTGGAGCAACCATCCGTAAGCTTTTATCTTGCAATCTCTACAGCAAACTCTTTATTCTCTTTCTTATTCTTCCTGTCCCTGCTGAAAAATCTAACTTTTGGGGGCGACTGTTGGTGAGCGAATCTGGGACTTGTATCCTAAAATCCCCAACTTTCCCTCCTTGTTGCCCTCAGCAGAAGAAATGGCACTGCAGCTGTATCTGCGTAAATCTTTCCCCTCTCCTAGCCTTTCCAATTTGCATCACTTGTTTTTGTGACTTAGCAAGCAGTTCATAATGTGCCCCGTGGGGAATTGTGTGTGCCTTGGCTAATGCCCAGATCTGATAGTGACACAAGACTGCATTGTAGTGTGCATTAGGATCAGGAAGAGATTAGAAATGTAAATGGCAACCACTCATTTCTTTTCGCTTCCCTCTTGAAATAGTTCTCTGAGTATTGCCTCCTTCATCGCTCCGAGGGTCAAAGGTAATGTATTAGGCAGCCCAATTTCCTGCTGTGTAGGAAGTACCAACATCTTGACTGAACGGCTGCCTGTGTTAATTAAGTTCAATGCCGGAAATTTTATTTTGTACTAGCATAGTTTGCCCGGCGGTGCCGGGCTTTTTAAATATGTTTTGGATAGTAAAGGGTTTTTTTTTCTTTGTGGAGCAAGGGCTGGATCCCTGGCCCATTGAAAGAAAAGGGCTGGTGGGTGGTCTTTTTTTGGGGGGGTGTTTGTGGGCCAGGCTCGATCCCTGGCTCGTGGGCAGAAAAGGGTGGGGGTGGTCTTTTTTGGGGATGGTGGTTCGCGGGCCAGGCTCGCTCCCTGGCCCGTGGGCAAAAAAGAGCGGGGGTGTCTTTTTTTTTCACGGGCCAGGCTCGATGGCTGGCCCGTCGACAGTAAGGGCAGTGGCGGCGGGTTTTATTTCAGTCAGCCTTCAGTGGTGGCTCAGTGGTTAAGAGGCTCACCTTGTTAGCTGGAAGGCTGGCAAGTCGGCAGTTCGCAACCCTTTTACTGCATGACCGATTGAGTGCCTGTCTCTGTCCCAGCTGCTGCCAACCTAGCAGTTCGAAAGCAAGAAATTGCAAGTAGATAAACAGGGGCCACTTCAGTGGGAAAAGATCTTGGGGACATGAAAGGAGCCTCATTCAGGCATCCCCTGAGTGGAGTTTCTCCAGCAAAAATCCTTTCAACCCAGAATAATTTCTGACAGGAAATTACTTAGTCAGCCTCCTCAAAGATTGTGGTATTTTTGAACTACAATCAGGCGTAACCGAGGCAACAGTAACTTTTCTCACACTAGTAAAGGTAAAGGTTTCCCTTGCTGGAAAGCCAGTCATATCCGACTCTAGGGTTCAGTGCTCATCTCTGTTTCAAAGCCAAAGAGCCAGTGCTGTCTGCTTCTGCAGACGTTTCTGTGGCCATGTGGCAGGCATGACTAGACAGCGGAGCGCACTGAACGCTGTTTACCTTCCCACCGAAGTGGTCCCTATTTATCTACTTGCAATTTCTTGCTTTCGAACTGCTAGGTAGGCAGGAACTGGGACAAAGATGGGAGCTCATTCCGTCCTGCAGTACTCAGGAACCGAACTGCTGACCTTCCGCCTCCCAGTCAGCGTCTTAGCCACTTGAGCCACTTCAGTCTCAGACGAAAGGAACTGCAGAATGAACTCACCAAAAGATGGTTTCATTTTAGCAGTTTTGTGTCTGGCCTAGACATGGAAGAAGAAGTCATTGAGTTTCCCTATTAGTTTTATTTCATAACAATTGTCTCCTGTATTTAGACCAAGATTTGGGGGGAGGGAGAAAGATTGGAGAATACATAACCAAAATGCATTACACTTTATGTCTAAAACTCTTTTGTTTGGCAACAAGAAAACCAAGAACCGACACATTAAAAAAGACACATCAGAATTTTAATTTGCTTTTTTAATGGATGCAAAGAAACCCTTTTATGAAAAACAACAAGAAATCATCTAAATTCCAACAGCCTGAATGCCTGCTAAACAATAGAAGGTGCCAATAATCGGTAATTTGTTTGCTAAAAGGGGACTGTAATTGAAAAAGCACTTCGCAATTAATGAGAAATAAGAGAATGGTTTTCCATAATAGAAGAGTCGAATTTAATTATCAGTTGGCTTCATAGTCTAAAAGTGCTCTTTTAAGTCACTTGGCAAAACCTGGTTTGAGTCAGGCAGATTACTCAGTTGAACAAGCAAACAAACTTTTGCCTGAAAAATTTGAGCTTTAGACCAGAATAGAATAAAGTTGGCTACACAGCAGCCAAATAATGTTTTTTTCTCAATAAATATTGCAGATTAGGTCAAAAGAGTCTTGTCTTCAGTTGCCTGTTGCATGCCGCTAAATTTAATCTCCAGCTTTTCTATAGGAGTCGCCATGTTCCTGGGTAATTTTACTCCTAATTAATGTAGAAGCCAGGGACTGCAGTGTCTTTGTGGTTAAGTTGCTGAATGTGACAATTGGAAGATTGGAAATTCAGCAGTTCGAGACCTGAGTGCTGCACGACAGAGTGAGCTCCCGTCGTCTGTCCCAGCTCCTGCCAACCTAACAATTTGAAAGCAAGACATTGCAAATAGATAAATAGGTATCGCTTTGGCAGGAAAAGTAACAGTGTTCCATGTGCTCCAGCATCTAGTCATGCCTGCTACATGACCACGGAAATGTCTGCAGAAGCAGATAGCGTTGGCTCTTTGGCTGTAAATAAGATGAGCACCTCACCCTAGACTTGGACATGGCTGGCTTTTGGACAAGGGAGACTTTTACCTTTAATGTAGAAGCCGCATGCTTCAACCTGTCCCCCCCCCCCCAAAAAAAAAAGTAGACACCGCTTGACATCCTTTTCACCACCCACAAAGTTGTGGACTCTCCTGAGATAAAACATAATGTTGCCCATACCAAACAGATTTTTCAATTCTCCGTTCTGGAATTTTACCTGCAGATCCCACAGTTCTATCATCTTTTCAAGATGATTCCTGGACTTTTTCTGTTTCTCCATATCCAACCATAAACTGTGCAATGTGTGTTTGATAAAGAATATTGGATGACTTTAAATACACACATTTTAGTGGTATTTTGGCAGTCTATTAACTGTATCATCCACTTCTGGATTTGGATTTTGCTCATGGATTGCATGAGCTTGGTGTCTTCATGATAAATACATTTAAAAGGGAAAAGGTGCTAACTTGTGTTTGGGCTAATTTCTAGGCATTCCCTGACCCCCAAGCTTCACTCAAGTGCTACACTACAACTAGAAATGACCCCAAAATGGAGGGGGGGGATTGAAACAGGAAATTTGGCTTTGTGTATTCTTGAAGACTTGAGTTGCCTCTTCATTTCGCCTACCCCTGCTGTATGGACTCAATCTGTGAATGGATATTAGAACAGTTTTATTTTTTAACATTTTGCCTCACTCTTGCAGCTCCTCCGGTGGCTTAGTGGTTAAGATGCTGAGCTGGAGACTGGAAGGCCAGGTTTCGATACCCGAGGGCTGCTCTTGGAGACATGAAAGGAGCCTCATTTGGGTGTCCCCTGAGTGGAGTTTCTCCAGCAAAAATCCTTTCAATCCAGAGTAATCTCTGACATGAAATTATTATTATTACTTTGTACTCTTGATGCATATCAGGAGACCCATGCCTGGGATTTATATTGTCAAAAAGTCTGTTTTTTAAAAAAATGTTTTGTTTTACCTGGCAACCATAATATACAAATTGCAAGTCCTTGATGGTATTTCATTGGAATTCGTGTTTTATTTACTTAGGTACTTGGAGAGAATGAGAAGCATTGGAAGCCGGTACTTGTCGTACTGACTGAGAAGGACCTCTTGATGTACGAGAACCTGCCACGAATCAAGGAGGCTTGGTTTAGTCCTCTTCACTCCTATCCTCTGCTGGCTACAAGGTGCCTTCTTCTTCTTTTTTTTAAAAAAAATCATATACTGTATACATCAAATAACATACATTATTGTTTATTTAATATATTTTAACCCCAGTCCTTAGTTCCTTCTCTTGAATTTCTAACGGGGCTTACAAAGATTAGCATTGATGTCAAATTACACATTATTTACCCTGTTAGGCACAGCATATGGTGTTAATACATGTCATCAGTTATAGCTGTGCCTGGTTAGGCATTTTTCAGATACTAGTAGCAAGCTCAAGCATTGAGTTATGAAGGCTACATAGTCAAACTGGACTACTAAAATACAACAAGAAATAGCTGCCCTGGGAAAACTACAAAGGGGACCAGGAGGCATTTTCCCCCTCATTTTTTCAGAGACTTCTAAAAAGTGGTCCCTCCATGGATAAATTGAAACTGTCATGTTTGCAAACAAATCCCATGAATTTTAATCAATGCGTTGACATCACCGTAAGTTAGATATGCTAAAAGCCAATGAAAATCTTTGACCCTTAAAGTCAAGATTAACTTGATTTCAGTGAGAACTGTGTATAATTAACTTAATTTGGATCCAGCCCAAGGGGAATCTAGAAGGAGGCTAAAGGCGAAGAATCAGAGTGGGGAAAAATTAGGTGCCCTTGTATACATCAGAAAACGTCAATGGTTGTTGCTTGTAAGAAACATCCTGGAGAACACATTCATTCAGTTAACCGAGGCTCCACTGTATTTGTTTTCCCTGAGTGCTTCATAAAGTTAAAGGTCTCCCTTGCTCGAAAGCCAGTTGTGTCCGACTCTAGGGGCGGTGCTCTTCTCCCTTTATAGTAAATGAGTCAGAACTGTCCGTGTCTGCAGACGTTTCCGTGGCCATGTAGTAGGCATGACTAGACATGAGCGTGCAGAATGCGGTTACCATTCCCGCTGAAGCGGTACCTATTTATCTGCTTGCAATTTCTTGCTTTCGAACTGCTAGTTTGGCAGGAGCTGAAACAGAACGCGAGCTCCTTCCGTGGAGCAGCACTCGGGTCTTGAACTGCTGATCTTCAGATTGTCACGCTCAGTGTCTTAACTACTAAGCCGCCATGGCCCCAGATGCATGCCTATAATTATTCCTTTCTTTGAGTCGTACTCTGTGTGCATTATGTTGCTTTTGGAACACACTTTTGCTGTTTCATTCTGTGACAGTATTTCAGCGTGTAAACAGCTGAATTTGAAACCACGCGACTCGTTGTCCCAGCTCTCTTTCTGGAATGCATACTATTGGCACCGTACATTGCCATGTCTTCCAGAAATATTCCTAGCACTGAGTGTTCCTTTCTGATTCCTGCTTCATGCTCCTTTCTAAGCTCGTTCTTTCCTTCACAGAAATGTACTCTTGATAAGGAAGAAATTTAGGGGCAGGAGAAAGTTGATGCAACAGCTGAGTGCCCTAGAAAAAGAGGGAAGGGAAGAAAAGCAAGAACAAAGTAGATGGACTAGAAGAGGAGTGGGCGGAGAACTATTTAGTTTATGGGTAGACGCCACAACTGTGTTTATTTGTTTGCCTCCTCCTTCTTATGAAAACACCAAAGGTACATCATCATTGTCATGGAATACTCCCAAACCAACAACATATCCTTTCTGCTGTGATGCTGCTGGGGGAAGTTACTTTCTGGAGAGTATTCCAGCATAATTCAGCATAATATCGAGCCAAAGCTTGCTAAATTGGGAATAGGTAGGTTTCCTTGCTCGAAAGCCAGTCGTATCCGGCTCTAGGGTGCAGTGCTCATCTCTGTTTCTAAGCCAAAGAGCCAGCGCTGTCTGCTTCTGCAGACGTTTCCGTGGTCATGTGGCAGGCATGACTAGACACCGGAGCACACGGAACGCTGTTACCTTCCCACCGAAGTGGTCCCTATTTATCTACTTGCAATTTCTTGCTTTCGAACTGCTAGGTTGGCAGGAGCTGGGATGAAAACGGGAGCTCATTTCCGTCCTGCAGTACTCGGGAATCGAACTGCTGACCTTCCGCTTCCCAGTCAACGTCTTAGCGACTTGAGCCACCAAAGTGGTACCTATTTATCTACTTGCAATGTCTTGCTTCCGAACTGCTAGGTTGGCAGGAACTGGGGCCGATGATGGGCACTCAATCTGTCATGCAGTTCTTGGGTCTCGAACTGCCGGCCTGCTGACCTTCCAGTCATCAAGTTCAGCATCTTAACCACTAAGCCACCGCAGTCCACAACCTAATAATGCCTTACCAATTTGCTGGTCTTCCATGACAGTCAAAATCATTTTTCATCTGGCAGCCGCCTCTCCCTGCCTAGTGGTAGAGCCAGTCCTGATTAGGCATGAAGGACCAGTAAAACATTTGCTGTTGACGTGAGGCTCAAGCTGTTGCCAAGGTTCTACTGTCACCCCCAACATCTGAGTGGGTTATGATGCACTCTCATGCTACTAGCTACACATAGCGATAACATCCCAGCTTGTCCCTCGATGAACCATTTCTTACATAGTTGTGGAGGATCAGGGTGGAGAGAGGCTCAGTGCTGCCCTGCCAAGATCTCCCCTCCCAACATGCACTGGATTTCCAACCTGTGGGAAAGCAGAAGAAGAAAGAAATGTTCTTGCGTCAAGATTTTGGCAAGCCTATAATTAGTGCACATAAAATATTTTTAGTTTCCTAATTTATTGTGAGTGTAGCAGACTGACTGATGGACTAGGATTCTTGAGATTTGGGTTCAGATCTACTCAGCCATGGAAACTCACTGGGTGGTGGTGGTGAACTGGTAAAACTACTTCTTAAAGATCTCACACATGATGAAATCATTGTTGGGGTTGCTCTGAGTCCAGTGTGACTTGAAAACACTTCTTTCTCTCTCTGAAACATGTAACCATCTCTCTTCTGATTTCATTTCTTCCTACTGCTAATCAGGGAAGGGAAAGGGTAATATTACCCTTGTGGACTGCAGTGGCTTAGTGGTTAAGATGCAGAACTTGACGACTGGAAGGTCAGCAGGTCGAGATCCGAGTGCTGCCGGATGCAGTAAGCTCCTGCCAACCTAGCAGTTTGAAAGCAAGAAATTGCAAGTAGATAAATAGGTACCATGAAAGGAGCCTCATTCGGGCATCCCCAGAGCAGAGTTCCTCCAGCAAAAATCCTTTCAACCCAAAAAGCACCTTTGTGTTCTTCTGACATGATAAAAAAACACCAAGCCACTGCAGTCAATGATGGTATATTAAGGACTCTGAAGACATACGATGACACAAGCGGATTATGAAAGGTGTATGAATCAAGGAGATGTGATTTCATTTTAGGATAGGAGAAGGCTCTCTTTTTAGAACAACTGCTAAGTAAAGTGGTACCTCATACAACGATTTTAATCCGTTCCATGGGGCTCGTTGTTATATGAAACAATTGCTGTACGATACATGCATTGTATAGCGATTTCCCCTATGGGATGCATCGTACAACGATTTTTCCCCCATTGAAAAATTGTACGATTTTTTCCATAGGGAAAATTGTTATGCGGGAACCGCATTTTCCCAGAAACCTAATTGTTATGCGATTTCGTTGCTAGACGGGGTGATTGTTGTATGAGGTTCCAGTGTATGTGTCCTCCCCACCACCACCAAGAATAATACACCTATTTGCAGTAGAGAAAGTATCTATGTGCACAGCCACACTGTAAAACCCTTTACAAATTCTCTACATGTGCAGATTCCTCTTTAGGCAACCCATCCCACCTGCACACCTTGTACAGAAATAGGACCTGGGTGTGTGGGTGGATGGACGGATATGGAAGAAAATGTATCTGTATAGCTTCAAAAGGCTTTCCCTGAGAGCATTCCATAGCCTTTGACACTTGCTCTAATGATGTTTCTCTTTCTGAATAACTGAAACATGAGCATGGAAGCCGCAGTTCTCATCTTTTACATTGATGTTTACAATAATGCATTAGAAATTACACAGCAGCTCGGTTATAGATTTTCCACAGAATTTTGACAGAAATTGTGTTGAGTTGAGCGGCAGTGAAATTTAAGGCCAGGAATACCAAGAAATGAAGGATAAAAACCAGAATCTTAATGCTCTATGAAGATGGGCTAAGAAAAACATGGGAAAAAAATTACTTAACCATTGTTGCATGTCAGGTTTAAGAATAGTTTGTGAAGAAGACACTTCTTAGCTTGCCCACCAAAATAATGTGTTTGAGTGGGGTGGGGCATTTCCAGCTATCCTGTGCTCTCTGCTGGCACATGCTGGTTCTTGCATGCACACCTATGAGGGGATCTTTTTACTTGGGAAATACTCTTCAGCTGGAATAGCATTTCGATGAACTCCCGAAAGCTGAGATCTCTACAGTTCTCCACTTCTCCTTTCTTTGCTGGTGGACTCTGTTTCCTTAAATCAGAGGTGCCCAAACTATGGCCAGTGTGCCACATATGGCCCCCAACACCAATTCTTCCAGCCTGTGATGCCCTCGCTGCTCCTGGAAGTGGATGGGAATGCACCCGCCAATGCGCATTCATGGCCGGAACCACTCTCGGGAGTGGCACAGATGCCTTTTCGCATGTGTGGGGACATCTGAAACCACTTCTGGGAGAGGCGTGGATGCATTTGTGCGTGTGCGGGGTAACACTTCCAAGAGTGCATTTGTGCATGCACGGTACCACTTCCAAGAGTGACATGGATGCATTTGCACATGTATGGGGATGTTCAGAACCACTTCTGGGACGTCCACAACCTCTTCCGGGAGTGTTGTAGACACAGTTGTGCATGCGCAAATGCATCTGCGCCACTCCCGGAAGTGATTCTGGATGTCCATGCGCAAACATGCCTGCTTCCGGGGGCATGGCCAGGCCCGCTCAACTGTTCCGGGGGCATGGTCAGGCCTCTGGCGCAAAAAAATTTGGACACCCCTGCCTTAAATGGCTACAGAAACAGCCCCACAAAAGTTGATGGACTGTTCTGACTTTTTTTCACAGCGTTAAGTGCATGGGCTAATACTGCAACTATTTTTCTTATCCTCTGAATTAAAATAATAATCATGTTTTAGTTGATTTGAGTTGACTAGTTTGAGTTGTTGCAGAAACATGCTGCTAGGAGCCTCTTGGATGTCCCCACCCACCAGTGATGAGCTGCAATTTTTTTTACTACCTACACCCTGGGCATGGCTAACTCTGTGGGTCATGCCCACTTGACCAGCCACACCATGGCTTGGGCTATGGAGGTGGGCATGGCCAACCAAGTGGGCGTGGTCTGGGGAAATTTCTGCTACCGGTTCCCAGGATCAGGTGGGAACCTGGAGCAGCGCATCACTGCCACCCACCATGAAAATCAATATGCAAGAAGAGATGTAGTTAAAGAAGGAAAGCCTCTTTTCTAAGCTTTTCGTTTTCAGAACAGCATGGGGCAGTTTAGTAGCCACAGTAAAGGGGCGGGGGGAATAGGAAAGCTGTATTGAAGGGTGTCATGTCTGTAGTTTAAATTGCTTTGCAATGGAATTAAAATATTTTGAAAGAAGGTTTACAATGAACCAGGAGGATTTCTAGAAATATAGGCTTCCCCAAGGTGATGATGACCTTTTCCTTTTGGCAAATAAAGGAACTTGGCCGTGTGGCCCATGTTCAAGTAATTAAAAAATGCAAAGGATGCAAGAGTAAGGTGATACAGTAAAACCCCGACTTACATATGCCTCGAGTTACATAAATGATTTTGTGCTAAATCCAGCTAACAAGGTGAGCTTCTTAACCCCTGAACCACCGCAGTCCCTAAAAGGGAAGATAACAGTGTTTCATGCATTCTGGCATCTGGACATGCCTGCCATGTGGCCACAGAAACATCTGCAGATGCAGACAGCGCTGGCTCTTTGGCTGTAAACAGAGATGAGCACTGAACCCTAGAGTCAGATACGACTGGCTTTCGAGCAAGGGCAACCTTTACCTTTACCATGTCTCTTGAATGTAACCCTACCAGTGAGTGTCCTTTGCTATGTCTGATTTGTTGCTGCAGAGCTAATACCTTACAAAAGGTAACTTTCAGGCACATTTCAAATGGCATTGCTAAAACTTATTTGTGAAAAGGCAGAAATGCTTTTCTCCCTATTTCCTGTAGCATCTTGGTAAGGAGACCAATCGTCATCTCTTACGTTAATTATTAAAAACCACATTATGTGACTTTGCAGGACACAACCCATCCTATTGGAATAGAATGATTAGTAGAGATACTTTTGATCAGTTGGCATTTTCTGGCAGATGAAACCTATATACGTCACACTGACAGAATTATCTTCAAATTAAACCACACTTCAAAAGCTGAGAAAAGCATCTTTTCTTATAGTTGTAATTAATCCTGTCAGTAGCGACGTCACTGGCGCTCCAAGAAATGCCCCAGATTCTCGCTCCATTGTCTCACCATTTCTAGATAGTGCACTGGCTTTTGCAAAGAAACCTGGAATAATCTGTCTGCCACAGTCAAATCTTGTCTGCCTGATGAAACCTCTGACTTTGATATTGACAGACAATAATATCTCATTTTATTGCAGTTTTCTTCAGGCCATTTGGGTTCAGTCCACTTCTTTAAAAAAAATGTTCAGGTAAACCAGTGGGATTGTACAATGATTTTTTTAAAAAATTTCTAAACCAACTGCAGTGTTTCTGAATATTACTGTATTTCATAGTTCCCAGCTAATCATCATTAGTTTTTATATTATTTGGGGGGTGCTCTCTCTCCAGACCCTGGACTGCCAAAATGAAGCCACTTTCTTCACTTTGTCATTACCCAAACGCAAGTCCTCATCGGTGTATGTCTCTGGCAGCAATCGGCAGACCAGCAAATGGGCCGGACTCTGTGTCTCTCCACATTCACACCGTGTGTTGTTGTCCACCAGCAGTCCCCACTTGAGCATCTTGGTCTTGCATTTAGGGACTGCAACCCTCAGCCTATTCAGGGTCCTCCAGGTGATATAGGGGAGATTGAGATCTTTAGCTATATCCACCGGTAATGATGTTCCTTGCCCAGTGAGTTCCTTCCTCCATCTTCTAATTTGGTTTTGTGGGGTACACAGAAAGAGCCTCCATGAAGATTGTGAATACAGTCGGGCGTTCCCTGGGTGGCAACCTTGTCGGCTAATCCTTCTAACACCAGATCAAACCAAAGGAGCTGAAAAAAATTGGGCTGCTGATAATGACCTTCTGATCTGCCCCCGTGGATTTATGAGACAATGAGGACCATACCTGTCAAGTTTTGGATTTGAAAATAAGGGAAATTTCCCAGCCAAAATGGGAGACTTGACAGCTATGCTTATCCTGTGCAGCCCTCCAGTGGCGGCATTAGGGCATTGCAGTCTAACTAATACAAGAGGACAGCAGGAAAGGGTAAAATACGGGAGTTTCCCGGCCAATACGGGGAGACTTGACAGCTATGATGAGAACATTTTAGTCCTCTAGTCTAGAGACTTATTTTCAACTCAAAGAACTACACCACTCTGGGTACTATGATAAAGACATGGTTGGCCCAGCGGGTGTGGGGTGCTTCTACTGGACCTACCCCACCCCCCGGGCTGGCTCATATGATTATCGGTCAACTCTACCATCTGGTTTTTAGATTTAAGATTTTAGAGTTTTATGATGTTTTATTTATGTGTATTTTGTGTTGAAGTGTTTTTATGTCAATGTGGTTTCTTACATTGTAAACTACCCAGAGTTGCCTTGGCAAGGGGGCGGTTAAATAAGTCTAAATAAATAAATAAATAAAAAGTATAATAGTAATAAGCAATTTTTATGTATTCTGTTAATACTGTATGTATTAATATGCTAGAATGGATAAGAAACAGTTACGAATTTACATCTTTATCATTCAAATATAATACAAACTGTTTATCTTATTGTCTTGCTGCCCACCTGCCCAAACTCTTGATGAACTGAACAATTTCATAAAGACTTCCAATACCCTCGGTAGCCATACACAGTAGCCACCTCTCAAACATCCATCTGGTGGATGCACAGGCTGAAGGAGGCCTTTATTTTTAAAGGGACTACAGTGACATAGTAGTTAAGACACTGAACTTGACAACTGGAAGGTCGGCAGGTCATTAGTTCGAGACCCAAGTTCTGCATGACAGAGTGAGCTCCTGTGTCTGTCCCAGCTACTGCCAACCTAGCAGTTTGAAAGCAAGAAATTGCAAGGACATAGATAAATAGGTACCACTTCGGTGGGAAGGTAAACGGTGTCCCGTGCACTCTGGTGTCTAGTCATGCCTGCCACATGTCCATGCAGACAGCGCTGGCTCTTTGGCTATAAACAGAGATGATCACTGAACCCTAGAGTCGGATACAACTGGCTTTCGAGCAAGGGTGAACTTTAATATTATTTCTTCTGATTTCTCCCAACTAGGGAAAAGAGCCACGTGGGTCCTATAAAAGGAATGGTCTTGTGGTCTCCAGGGGTTGTAATCCAAATCCTTCAGTACCCAAATAAATGGGGGGGGGCATGGAGCAGAGGTGCAGAAGGGCTGCACTTGGTTTATCTGAGTGTGATGTTTTCAAGTTGAGCTAACGTTGGTTGTCAGCTACCTATTCCTATTTTAATAAATGAACGAAGGCAGTGGATCTGACCTGCCACTATGGGCTATGAAACTGCCTTTCATACTGTTTCTCTGTTGAACCCAGAACTGTGTACTATTCTGACTGGCAGTGACCCAACTAGGAAGGCCATTGGACCATTAGATGACAATGGAAGGCAAGGGGTTATTAAAGAGGAAACAGAGATTGCAGAGAGACTCAATGAATTCTTTGCTTCAGTATTCACTGAAGAAGACAGAGACCACATGCCCAAAACAGAGCCGATCTTCGTAGGGAGGGAAACCGAAGAATTAAGACAGCTAGAAATAACCAGGGAGGAGGTTCTTGCATGTCTTCTTGTTAAGCTAAACACTAACAAATCACCAGGACCAGATGGCATTCATCCATTCTCAGGGAACTTAAAGAAGAAATTGCTGATCTCCTAGCCAAAATATATAATCTTTCCCTCAAATCAGGCTTTGTGCCTGATGACTGGAAGGTAGCGAATGTAACACCAATTTTCAAAAAAGGATCCAGGGGTGATCCAGGAAATTACCGACCTGTCAGTTTGACATGTGTACCAGGTAAAGTGATGGAAACCATCCTAAAAGATAGAATTAATAGGCACATAGAAGAGAAGGTGTTGCTAAACGAGCGCCAACATGGCTTTTACAAGGGCAAATCATGCCTCACTAATCTGTTGGAATTTTTGAGAGTGTCAACAAGCATGTGGATAAGGGGGATCCAGTTGACATTGTTTATCTGGACTTTCAGAAGGCTTTTGACAAGGTCCCACACCTTGTAAGTTGAATAAACTTACCAGTCATGGAATAAAGGGACAGGTCTTGGCCTGGATCAGCAACTGGCTAAGGGACAGGAAACAGAGGGTACCCCAGTTGTGGGGCGACAGTCGCGGCTTCACTATCATGCTGCTGATGGAGCCGCTGGATTTGTCATTTCCCCACCCGTGGTGAGAGCGGGGGCAGGGAGAGAGAGAGTCAGATGGACAGGGAGACAGGCGGATGTTATTGCAGCTGAAGACGTTGGGCTGGGGTGCCAACGGGGATGTGAGCTGTGCTCCATTGCCTGGGGATTTTGTTAATATTGAATATATTTTTGATGCTATGTAATATGTATTATTTGATATACTGATACTATGCTTTTTTGAATTTGATACTGTATTATTGTCGATTATTGGTGTAATTATATCTGTGTTACTGTATTTATATATGTTGTAAGCTGCTTTGAGTGGCACTTGTGCCAGGAAAGCGGGATAGAAATAAAACTTTATTATTATTATTATTATTATTATTATTATTATTATTATTATTATTATTATTATTATTATTATTATTATTATTATTATTATTATTATTATTATTATTATTATTATTATTATTATATAAATGGACACTTCTCCAAGTGGATGGAAGTAAAGAGTGGGGTCCCCCAAGGTTCAGTACTGGGACCCCTGCTTTTCAACCTCTTCATAAAAGATCTAGAGGTAGGAGTAAAAAGCAAGGTAGCCAAATTTGCTGACGACACTAAATTATACAGGGTAGTGAAAACTGTGAGAGATTGTGAGGAGATCCAGAGGGATCTCTTGACACTGGGGGAGTGGGCAAAACAGTGGTAAATGAGTTTCAACATTAGTAAGTGCAGAGTGATGCATGTTGGGGCAAAAAACCCCAATTACATTTATAAACTGATGGGGTCTGAACTCTCTGCGACAAACCAGGAAAGGGACCTTGGTGTCCTGGTGGACAACTCAATGAAGGTGTCAACCCAGTGTGCCTCAGCAGTGAAAAAAGCAAACTCAATGCTAGGGATCATTAGGAAGGGTGTAGAAAATAAGTCAGCAAGTGTCATTTTGCCTCTTTATAAATCTATGGTGAGGCCCCATCTGGAATATTGTGTACAGTCCTGGTCACCATACCTCCAGATGGATATTATGGAGTTGGAAAAAGTGCAGAGGAGGGCAATGAGAATGATTAGGGGACTGGAACACCTTCCTTACCATCTGAGGCTGCAACGGTTGGGCCTTTTCACTCTTGAACGACGGTGTCTAAGAGGTGACCTGATTGAAGTTTATAAAATCATGCACGGTGTGGACAAAGTAGATAAGGAAAAACTGTTTTCCCTATCGCATAACACTAGAACTAGGGGACACTCCATGAAACTTTTGGGTACTAGTTCTCAAACAAATAAGAGAAAGTACTTTTTCACCCAGAGGATCCCTGGTCTATGGAACTCCCTGCCAGATGAAGTGGTGACAGCTGTCAGTCTTGATTAGACAAGTTAATGGAGGACAAGGGTATCAATGGCTATAATTTTGGATACCTAAGGACAACCTCCAGGTTGGAGAGATAGGCAGGATATCTCTCAATGCCATTTCCAGGGAACCCTAAGCAGGTGAAGGCATCTCCTTAGGAATACCTTGAAGGAAATGGTGAGCCGCTGTGTGAGACAGAATGCTGGACTGGATGGGCTGTGGCCTGTTCCAGCAAGGCTGTTCTTATGTTCTTCAAGGTCTCAAGCAGAGAGAGGTCTCTCTCTCTCTCTTCATCTCGCAATAGCAATTACACTTATATACCACCCCATAGCCCTTAGTGCACTCTCTGGGTGGTTCACATGTTAATTAGAATTTTGCCCACCCAACATGCTGGGTGCTCATTTTGCTGACCTTAGAAGGATGGGAGGCTGAGACAACCTTGATCCCCATCAGGTTTGAACTCACAGTGTTTTGGCTACAGCACAGCAGTTTAACCACTGTGCCACCAGGGCTCTGTGTGACCAGATTCTTCTTAAATTTCTAGGGATTGTCTCTTAGGCCTAGTATGTGGTGAAGTGGTGACAGCTGTCAGTCTTGACAGCTTTAAGAAAGGATTAGACAAGTTTATGGAGGACAAGGGTATCAATGGCTATAATTATGGATACTTAAGAACAACCTCCGGATTGGAGAGATAGGCAGGATCTCTCTCAATGCCATTTCCAGGGAATCCTAAGCAGGTGAAGGCATCTGCTTGGGAATAATATCCTGAAGCACATGGTGAGCCACTGTGTGAGACAATGCTGGACTGGATGGGCTGTGGCCTGTTCCAGCAAGGCTGTTCTTATGTTCTTATTTAACAAACATATGCTCTGCTATAAGGGACAGTGTGTCTCCTTAATGGTCATTTCTTGTTTCATTCAATTTCCTTCAGGTTGGTGCATTCGGGCCCTGGGAAGGGCTCCCCACAGTCTGGCGTGGATCTGTCCTTTGCTACTCGTACAGGCACACGGCAAGGGATTGAAAGCCACCTTTTCAAGACCGAGACCAGCCGAGACCTTTCACTGTGGACGCGAAGCATAGTTCAGGGTTGCCACAACGCAGCGGAGCTGTCCACAGAAATCACAACTGGTGAGTCAGACACACAGAAGGCTGGCCATTAATTAAGCAGCTTTGCAGTTAAAAGGTGACAGCACATCATCTCTCTAGACCAGGGGTTCCCATAGGGGTGGCAATTTGGTTTGGGGGAGGGGCAATCCAAGAATGAGTTATTAACAGTGAATGGCCTTTTAGGCGTCTTCCACATTAATAGGAGTTCAAGTTAACAATCGTCTCATAACTATATGCAATTTTAAGTTTTTCATTATTTCCCATTTTAAGTTATAACTTATGGTTTAGTCTTATTGGAGCAGTTAATTAGTTTACATAAAATGAATAATACTTAACATGTTGCATCAATGATATTTATTTTCCTGAAATAATAGAAGCTTTTGGAAAGAAGTAAGAGATGTGAACGTAGCTCTCAACACTTGTAGAATGCTGTTCCTTTTTCATCAAGGAAATGCCAGCTTGTCCTTTCACAGAATTGAAGAAAAGAACTAATAGTGCTTGTGGATCTCTTTCTAAATATTAAACATTCCCTGAAAACTTCCCACAAACATTTGTTTATAGAATTATTGTTGGTGTCTGGCTGGACACCAACAACGTTGCCGTGCTCTCCCCGCCCCTGCCACCGGCGGGGAGATGAAAGGGAGCCTTCCGTGGCCCGGAAGGCTCAGAAGACGCCGCCGCCAGCGTTGCCGCGCTCTCCCCGCCCCTGCCACCGGCGGGGAGATGAAAGGGAGCCTTCCGCGGCCCGGAAGGCTCAGAAGACGCCGCCGCCAGCGTTGCCGCGTTCTCCCCGCCCCTGCCACCGGCGGGGAGATGAAAGGGAGCCTTCTGCGGCCCGGAAGGCTCAGAAGACGCCGCCGCCAGCGTTGCCGCGCTCTCCCCGCCCCTGCCACCGGTGGGGAGATGAAAGGGAGCCTTCCGTGGCCCGGAAGGCTCAGAAGACGCCGCCGCCAGCGTTGCCGCGCTCTCCCCGCCCCCTCCACCGGCGGGGAGATAAAAGGGAGCCTTCCGTGGCCCGGAAGGCTCGGAAAACGCCGCCGCCAGTGTTCCCGCCGCTGTCGCCCGGGAATGGGAGGCGGAAGAAGCAGACACCGCTGGAACCGAAGCCGCCGCCGCCGCCGCCACGCAGGGCTGTCCCTCCCCGCCCCCTGCTACCAGGCGGGGAGGTTTAAAGGGCTCCCGGGTCAAGGGACTCGAAGACGAGGGAAGAGGGAATGTTGGCCCTGCCAGCCAGGAAGGAGGGGCAGCATTCTATCTAGGGAAGTTCCGGAGAACCATATAGGTGTTGTGACGGACATGGGGCGGTATGGCGGGTACCGTGGGGCGGGCCGCACTCGGGGAATGCGGGTCCGATGTTTAAGTGCGGTCCCTCATTCCAGCCCTTCAGGTACATCTCTGGGCCCTGAGCGGCAGATCCGGAGTGTCCCCGCCCTTAGGCTGCTGCTGGTGAATGCCAGGTCGGTATGTAATAAGGCCCCCCTGATTCAAGATGCCATCCAGGAAGGGCTGGCCGACCTGGCATGCATCACCGAAACCTGGCTGACGCCTGAAGATGGAGTACCTCTTTCGGACATGTGTCCAGCTGGGTTCGGTATTTGGCACCAGCCTAGAGGTGAGGGGAGGGGCGGTGGTGTCGCCATTGTTGCCAGGGAGTCTTTGGGAGTTGCTAGGCCCACTGCTCCACAAGTGGCTGGTTGTGAGGCCCTGCTTCTACGGTTGGGCCCCAAGGGTCAGTTGGGGATCTTACTCCTGTACCTGCCCCCTTGCAGGGTAAGGGATGCCCTGCCTGAGCTCCTCGAGGCCGCCTCGATGCTGGCGTTGGAGTTCCCGAGACTTATGGTTCTGGGGGACTTCAATTTGCCATCGCTGGGGATGGCTTCTGAGGTGGCAAGGGAGTTCATGGCTTCCATGGCAGCCATGGGCCTGACTCAGGTAGTTCGGGGTCCGACCAGGGGCAGTGGTCACATGCCAGACTTAGTTTTCTTGTCGGAGCAGTGGCAGAGTGATCTAAGATTACAGGATTTAGTCATCTCACCTGTGCCATGGTCAGATCACTATCTGGTGACTCTTGACTTTCTGGGGGCGATACTTCATCGTAGGGAGGCAGGGCCGATTAAAATGGTCCGCCCTCGGCGACTAATGGATCCAGACGGATTCCAGAGGGAACTGGGGGAAGTTCCTCTGGATCGGCTACACGATTCACCCGGGGCACTCGTCGACCTGTGGAATAGGTCGACAACAGTAGCCTTGGATGAAATCGCGCCACTGCGGCCTCTCCACGCCCGGGGGATTAGGTCATCTCCGTGGTTCACAGATGAACTGCGTGAACTCAAACGGGCAAAGAGACGCCTAGAGCGCCGCTGGGCGAAGACCCGGGATGACTCCGATTGGACACTAGCTAGAGCTGCTATTAGGGCCTACCTAGTGGCGATGGGGGTGGTGAGGCGGCAATACTTCACCACCCTTATTGCCTCCGCTGATAATCGCCCAGCCGCCCTGTTCCGGGTAACCAGGTCCCTCCTTGGTAAGGGGAGATCGGTGCCCGGTTGGCAGGGTTCGGCTGAGGACTTTGCTGACCATCTGGTGGAGAAAATCGATCGGATTCGTTCTGGATTGAACCCTGGCGTGGATGGGGAGGGTCGGGGGGGGTGCCGGTGCACAGTCTTGCTGTACGATCTGGGATCAGTTTGATCCTGTTGTCCCTGATGAAGTGGGCAGGCTCCTTGCAGCTGTTTGTGCCACTACATGTCCTTTGGATCCCTGTCCTACTTGGTTGGTGAAAGCCTCCAAGGAGGTAACAGGTGGCTGGATAGGGGGGATAATAAATGCCTCTTTACGGGAGGGGGTATTTCCTGCACAGCTTAAACATGCCTTCGTGCGCCCCCTCCTGAAGAAAATGTCCCTCAACCCAGCTGTCCTTAACAACTACAGGCCAGTTTCCAACCTGCCCTTTTTGGGTAAGGTTTTGGAGAAGGCGGTGGCGCGCCAGCTGCAGAGTGTCCTGGAGGAAGCGGATTATCTAGACCCCTTTCAATCAGGGTTCAGGCCCGGGTATGGAACGGAGACGGCATTGGTCGCGCTGATGGATGATCTCTGGCGGGAGCAGGACGGGGGTTGTCCATCCGTCCTTGCTCTTCTTGACCTCTCAGCGGCCTTCGATACCGTCGACCACGGTATCCTTCTGGAACGGCTCGAAGGACTGGGGATCCAGGGCACTGTGTTGTCCTGGTTTTCCTCTTTTCTGGAGGGCCGTACCCAGTCGGTGTGGTTAGAGAGTGAGAGGTCCAGCCCTAGGCCCCTCAAGTATGGGGTGCCTCAGGGCTCTGTGCTCTCTCCTCTCTTATTTAACATCTACATGAAGCCACTGGGTGAGATCATTTGTTCCCACGGGGTGCGGTACCATCAGTACGCGGATGATACTCAGTTGTACATCTCGGCCCGTGGGGACCCCAGTGATGCTGTTGAAATCCTATCCGGATGCCTGGAGGCCATTGGGGTCTGGATGGGGGCCAATGGGCTTCGGCTGAATCCCAGCAAGACAGAGTGGCTGTGGATAAGGGGCCCCGTGTTATCCAGGGAGTTACCACCTTTGGTACTGGATGGGGCTGTTTTGCCCCAGACAGACCCAGTGCGCAACTTGGGGGTTCTTCTGGACTCGCGGCTGCTGCTAGAAGAACAAGTAGCGGCTGTGGCCAGGAGGGCTTTTGCCCAACTTCGGGTGATTCGCCAATTGCGCATGCTCCTGGACCGGGGCTCCTTGCTTATGGTCACCCATGCTCTGGTTACTTCCCGACTAGATTATTGTAATGCGCTCTACATGGGGCTGCCCTTGACGACCATTCGGAGGCTGCAGCTGGTCCAGAATGCAGCGGCCCGGGTGGTGATGGGGTGTGGGCGATATACCCATGCCTCACCGCTACTTCGGGAGCTGCACTGGTTACCAGTTTGTCTCCGGGTGCAATTTAAGGTGCTGGTTTTGACCTTTAAAGCCCTATATGGCAGCGGGCCAGGATACCTTAGAGACCGCATCGTCCCAAGAGTGTCTGCCCGTCCAACCAGAGCGGACCGGAGGGGCTCTCTAATAGTGCCACCAACTAGGGGTGCACATCTGTCTAGCACCCGAAGGAGGGCCTTCTCCGTGTCCGCACCAACTCTCTGGAACCTCCTGCCAATAGACCTAAGACTCCAAAGTGAACTGCTGCCCTTCAGGAAAGGAGTGAAGACCTGGCTGGCAGGGCAGGTGTGGGGCCCGAATGGGACTATGGTGCCCGCCTGCTGGCTTTTATAAGAACTCTCTCTTCTTCCTTTTGTATAGTAGGTGGGATGGGTGGGCGGGATATGGGGTTTTTTTAAAGGGGGTGGGTTGTGGGTTTTTATAATGTTTTTTATGTATTTCTAGAATTATTGTAATGCCGCCCTGAGTCGGGTTCCGCCTGAGTGGGCGGCATATACAAATATGACTATAAAATAAAAAAAATAAAAATAAAATATCCCGGTATGGTAATGGAGTAGACTGTACAGCCAGCGACTCAACGCCGAGTGTCAGGCGGTGGTTAACTAACCTGATTTCCTAAAGGGGCCAACAGCTACAGGCGGATGAGCCCCTTTAAGTGGGGTGATGGCCCCCCTCACTGAAGGAAATGCCACCGGAAACCATCATATTGGGCCCAACAGCAAAAGGGGGTGGTGGTGGTGGAAGAACTCTGATTCCCAACAGTCATGGAGGTGGAAGAGGCCATGCCAGATGGACTGGCTGTGAAGGCGTGCCTTGATTATATCGTCAAGGCTGTGGCAGTCCATTGCAGTCCCGGTGTTAAATCCTGCATGTCTCATTTCATGTGTGCCACAGGAGATGGCTCTGAGATCATAGTGTGTGGGTCACTTCATGGCAAGCTGGGATCCATGTCAAACAAATTCATGCCAATAGCATTGTCCTACTTCAGGAAAAAATGCATTCTCGGATACAAGTTTGAAGTCCATGACAAATAAAAATTATATGTCATGGGGGTGGGCGGGACTCAGAATTTTAGAGATGTTTAGGTGGGGCATGGCCAAAAAAAGATTGGGAACCACTGATGCTCTAGACAGACATTCTTCCCAAGCTGCTACATCTGTGTACAAAACCTTTTTACTTCCCCATGACCAGCCACAAAACCAAAGTAAACTAATTTGGAGTAAAAACTGCAGAAAACTTGCAGTAGAATAAAGAATCATCTTTGAAAGAAGTTCCATAGTTCTCGTTGTGAAACTAATGTTTGGTATAGGTTGATTCCCACTCATTAGCAAAGGTTTTAATAGAGCTGTCCAAGAATTTCTCATGCAGTCCTGTGCATTTATCTTGGACTAAAATCAATGTGGCACATTAAAGACTAACCCTAGATCCAGTTGTGAGTTCCAGTTAGGCTAGATTTTTGTTGAATTAATGGGAACTTGGTAGTTCCACAGCTATGTAAATTCCATCGTTTAATTGGACTTTTTTATTTTTTCAACTTGTGCATACTCTCTCATACTCTCTGGGCTATTTACAGCAATAAATTCAATCAAATCAAATAAATCACAATACAATCAGTATAAAACAACATGGCACTTTACTTGGGTCTAAAAACTGAATTTTGGCTTAATAGGGTTTATTTGACATAAGCTTTTTATAGATTGCACCTGACTACCATCAGATGTATGAAATCTTCTCTGAGTACACAGATACTTATTTATATCCTTGAGTGAAAGGGATAGAAATACAAATGGATGGCTACTGTAACTGTGGCCATTTAATGAATAGTTGGGAGGTTACGGTTATTATTATTTCTAAAGTGTTCCAAATTCATGTTTTATTGCTTATCCAGCTTGCACATACAAAAACCAGGAGTGCCGTTTGACCATCCATTATGATCATGGATTTTCTCTTACAACTGAACCTCAAGATGGTGCCTTTCCCAAAACTATTCTACAGTTTCCCTATGAGAAGCTAAAAATGTCTTCAGATGATGGGATTCGGATGCTTTACTTAGACTTTGGAGGAAAGGAAGGTGAAATTGTAAGTGAGATTTTATCTGCTGTTTTTGATATATAGTTCTGGCTATGGGTTATCAATTAGGGCAGGGGTCCCCAGACTTTTCAGGCCATGGGCCGGTCACGTGGTTTCTTTCACTGGAAGCAAAAGTAAAATGTGCATGCGCATAGCGCACACGAACATGACACTGCCATAAATGACCTGCAGCTGTCTTAAATGCATTTACAGTAGCTGTGGGTCATTCACGGCATTATGCACACGTGCGGGTGTGTTGTGCATGTGCTGGTGTATTGTGCATGTGTGCATTTTACTTCCGCTTCTGGCACAGGCAGCATGGGCCAAATGATTTGGTGCCACGGGCTGGATTTAGCCTGTGGGCCGTAGTTTGGGCACCCCAGATTTAGGGCATCTAATCTTTTTAAAACATTGTAATTTAGGGCGATACTCCATTTGACAACTTGCTAGAAGGCACTGAGGGTTTTGAGGAATGTTAGGTAAAGCAAATTCCATGCCATGATTCCTAGGCCTCAATTTATGGCTCCATGCTTGAGTGAAGTTAATATCTGTGGTGTACAAAGGAGAAGGGGGTGGCCAAAAATGAGATAACTAGATGGTATTGTAGACGCAATGGGCTCAATGCTGGGTGGGTTGAGGATGATGGTGGAGGACAGGGGTGCCTGGCGTGCGGTGGTCCATTGGGTCGCAAAAGGTCGGAATTGACTGTGTGACTGAACAACAACAAAAGAAAAATGGGGAATTTTGTTCCTGGCCAGTCCAAATTTTGCACCAGGCAGCTATTGTCAAAACTGTGCAATTGAGTCAAATCTGCATGTTTCCCCCTTTATTTATAGGCTGCTATAACAAAGTTTGTATAGTAGCAGGTAGAACCATTGCAAAATCTGCAAACCAATTAAAATATGCTTATTTTGCATGTGATCTTATTGTTATAATGCTGAACAGTTTAAAATACTGTAATCTATTAAGTGGGTTGGGCCAAAACATTTCCTTTTGTTCAAAGAGAGTCCTTCGGTGAGCAAGGCATCTTTGGATCCAATCTGGGTTCTTCTGTGTGTGATCTTAGCCTGTCTCCTCTGTCCAACACATAACTCCTTCTTCTCTCTTTGATTTTCAGCAATTGGACCTTCACTGTTGTCCAAAGCCAATTGTGTTCATCATTCACTCATTCCTTTCAGCCAAGATTACAAGACTCGGGCTGGTAGCATAAATATCATCTGCAAAGAACAGAAAACGGAGGTGCCTGTTCAGTCTCAATGGCAAAGCAACATATTTGGCAACACCTGAAGCTGCTCAGGATTATGTAACTGATCTGCACAGAACCTTAAGCTCTGTTGGGCAAAGCCCATATTTGGATCAGCTATGGAAAAAGAAGACACGGAAGAATATGAATCGTCAACAAGCTTGGAATCTGGAACATCTGCTTCAACTAATACACTGCAAGGGAAGCACCATTGACTGCTGTAAATAAAGGCAAAAATTGAATACTGAAGGAGTACGAGCTTAAGACTACATGATGGTATTTCAAATTCATTACTGTGCCTATTTAAGCATCATGGAGTAGTGATTTTCAAAGTAGGTTCTAAGATGTTCTTAAGACAATTCAGGGGTACTTTATTGAGAAAACTGATAATGTGGACGATCGTCCCTAAATGGAAAGCATGTCTATTATATCCTGTATTGTACTGTATGCACAGCCATAGAGGTCTTTCTTAGGGTACGCTCTATTGATATGCATCTGCAGCTACATCTAATAGATTTGGCCAACTGTTATTGTGTTTTCTAAAACACAGTCTAGAATTCTTTGTGGCATGCAGAAACGTGGCAGGCAAATCGATACACAAAGGGATCCTTGAGGGTTGAAAGCTGAAAAAACACACTGAAAGTTAAGGGCTAAGCAAGTACAATTATCCACATAGGAGTTGCTTAGCAAAGCCATTAGATCCTGTGTAAACTGGCAATGATTCTCCTTTCACCAAGCTGCTCTTCTGTTCTTAAAAAAAGTACACCAGGAAAATAGAACTTTCCATCCATTAATATATAAGGTGGATCTGTGAAATAATCTGTAGATGTTTTCCAGGGCTCTGTAAATACCACATAAAGTGACACCATTCCCAAGGCTGGGAGGGATGGTGTCAGAAAGTTGGTACAGCCAACCACTTGGCCACATGTGTAGCAGCTGGAATACACCTTGCTCCATGTGCTCATGCAGCCTCAAATACAGGTACAGTGGTACCTCAGATAAAGTCCGATTCGGATAAAGTCATGGTTTTCATGCACACATGCTGAATCGTATAAAGTCCAAAACTGCTAAAAATGGACGTTATCTGAGTTATTTGGTATAGGAACCTCGGATAAAGTCCATTTTTGGATGTTATCTGATGCATCGCCCATTTGATTCGGATAAAGTCCATTTTTTGGGACGTTATCCGATTGCATTGCCCATTTGATTCGGATAGTCCAAAATCGGATAAAGTCCAAACTTGTAGAACAGAGTTTGGACTTTATCCGAGGTTCTACTGTACTTCCTTAATTATCACAAACAAAGGATTTTCAGACCACACTGAACATTTGGCTCCGGAAGCTGCCCTCTACATTTCGGTGATAACAAATCAAGCAAAATGTAATGAAAATTGAACTGCACACAGTTAAAAGATTTAATATATATGTTGGGGAAAACAGTGTAGCTGAGATAAATGATCTCTTTTTGGGTACCATAGGAACCATATTACTCTGTTACAGGAAAAAAAACAATATTACAGCACCTTAATAGCAAGTGTCATTTGGCATAAACTTCACTTAAGTGCAGATTAAGTCACTACATGCATTTCAAAATGTTTTATGGGAGATGCAGTTAAGGCAGTGAAAGTGAAAAAGTTCTTTGGAAAATTGTTAAAGGGGGAAGAAGGATCTGATTAATTAATTTTTAGCTGGAGTGGCCAGTGTGTGGCTAATTGTGGCTCTCTTGACAGTTCAACTGTAGCTCTCCCAGACTCTAAAAACCTGCCCTAGGATTCTACCCAATTTAATGCATGTGTAACAGCAAAAAATGGAAGCAGCCTTGGCATTCCAGAGAAGCCAGACTCATGTGTCTGCTTATGCATGTAAACATCTAAGGCCATGTGAGCATGTAAACAGCTAAGGCTGTGATGGCAAACCTTAGCTGTCCAGATGTTCTTGGACTTCAATTCCCAGAAGCCTGAGCACCCTGTGAATCCACACGAATGGGTTTACTGCGATTCATCCAGCCCTCGCTGCCCTTGTCGCTCCTGGAAGCGGAAGTAAAATGCGCCCATTTTCATATTTGTGAGAGCCATAATTTCTAAATGCATCAACACTATAAATTTATTTGCACACAGAAAGACAGGAAACATGATTGGGAAGCCTGGAGCTGGTGTTTACAAATCATCCTTTTGAAAAACCTTTTGGAATGTATACTAAATTTTTTATATTGATACTTTTGGATTGGCAAACTAAAAGGGAACTCAGTTGGGTTTTCATTTTAATAGCATCCCAGAGATGTGGGACACACAGATTAAATAAGGCATATCTGCTCTTTAGGTTGATTTTTGAACATATGCTAAGTGGGAAAAATAATCTTGATTTACATTCAGAAGGCAACAAGCTGAATAATCCATGTTACTGAAATATTCATTACAGAATGTTCCTTTGGATATAGCAAAAAAACAAAAGTAGGTTCTCTTGGCTATGATTAAAAGATCAAGATTTATAAGAAATAAGTTAGGGTACACTTAACTCTGTCCCTCCTTCCAAACTGATTTATCGCTATCCGGGGCGCCCTCTCAATCTGAGTTTGATGCAAACCATGATGCCAAGAAGACATGGTTAACATTACTAATGGCTATGGTACTCATACAATTCTTAATTATCACTAAGGCAGGGCAGGGAACGGAGGAACTGGAAAATGCAAACAAAGACAAGAGGTCTTTTAGCCATAGTTAAGATACTGGGAGCATTAAATCTCTACCAGTTCAAGGTAAAACAGGTATATATGACACTGTCTTACAAAAACATAAACTTCTGGGTAATTATAATATTCAGACCAACACATTTATGCAGTTCTATTCTATGGCCCTGAATGCCACTCCATTGCACACATTGAAGTTGATCATTGAAGAGTCTGGTGCTTAAAGACAGATTTCTTTCCTACAGCAAAGCAAAGAGGTACATCTTTGCAAACAGAGGTTTTCAGTTATGTACATTAGAAAGTCTTTATTTGTGAGTTAAAGGAAGATAGTGAGTGGACAGAGCTTGACTTAAAAGTACCTTTTGTTTAAAAAATTACTAAGAAACTTGCAAATTAAAAATTGTGTTTTCTAACCTAGAAGGAAGAGGTTCTTCCTTTAAGACACTGACAATCACAAAATGAGGGTATTTATGAATCTGAAAAATGAAGACATACTAAAAACCAGAATATTGTGTATTGTAGGATAAGTCAATGTGTATGGAAATAGTACTGCACTACTTCTTTAAATACTTAAAGTCACTGGAATATTATAGAATATCTGCATTGTGAATAATAATCATAATTCATCTATTAGTTATCAACTATTAAATGATGCAGTTACTTCATGTAATTTACAGTGCTCAGATTATAATATGAAGAATTAAGTGAACAACTAGTTTGCAAAGATACAAAAATTGTTATATATTTATAGACGAATTAAATACAGATTTTGGGCAGACTCATATTTGGTTGGGGTTGACAGAATGAATTATATGAAGCTACTTCAAATTTCTAAGGATCTAGTTTAAAATATTTATATTTTAGAGGGAAAAACTATATTTAATAAAATTACATTTACCAGAGTTTTTGTGAGGTGATAATTATGGAGGAAAGGAATATCTCTCCATTCTATTGTCAATGGCAATATTTTAACCCTGCTGAATTTTTTAAAACAGAGCCAAGACGTTACTCAGGTTTTCTACTAGCTGACAACAGTTGCTTAGGTAATATCCACAACTGTCAAGTGGTTTGTTTACTTCACTGAGGTAACATTTATCCAGTGTTTAAAGTTGATGTGTGATTCACAGAGGCAACAAAGAGTGTTTACCAAGAAGTACAAATGTGAAGAATGATACGTAGACTGAGCAAAAAGGAGATAACAATTGTGCCAAGACTGAGCATGTCCTCCCCCGCACACAAAGTTTTACCACTGGTGAAATTATTTCAGGCACATGACTTGTGAACAATTTTTATTGCCGGACTCACAAAACACTAGGCATTATAAGCTGAACTTAGTTTAAGCGCTACCTGACCACAAGTTCTAGACATGAGCAACACTTCTTTAATTACCAATCTTTCTACTAATGGACTTTATTTATTCCAGATTTAAGTTTATTCAACAAGTGACCAGCCTTGGAAGGAATTTGATACAACATGCAAGAACATTTTCCCATCCTTTAAATTTTTCAATACTTTATTTTCTTAAACCATACAGATTTTTCTTTTAAATCAGACAAATTAGGTGGGGAGTAGTTTTTCAGTCCTTAAGCGCTTCATTTATTTTTCTTTAAAAAATCCTGTACAAACTACACATACATAAAGAAGATTCATTTTATACACTGACTAGGACATAATAAATAAGATATGTACAAAAAGCATTTCATTGGAAAGACTACTATTTGTTGATTTTAGGCACCACATACTAAACAAGGTACTCCAAGTTGTCCATTTAATGTACTGAGCTTACTCAAAAAAGACTTCACAGAACATCAAGGTCTCTGGCATATGTCACTTGTCCTTGTTCTTTTCTAAAACCCATTCGATCACCTGTGGATACACACCAGAAATAAACATATAAATAGATTTAAAGAAAATGTACTTTGGGGGAGGGCTTATTAGCTTTGGGGAAATATGACAGGGATACAGAGCTAATCAAAACAAATGAAATTCTCATTCTCTACTGAATATTCAGTCAAATTCGACAGATTAGCATAAAGGGAAAGATTAGAGCTATTTTTGGCAGCCCTCTATATACTAATAGAGATAACCTATGCATGCTAGAGAAATCTTAACAGCACAAAGTTGATTTAAAAAAGGAAAACAAGTCTGTCATCTATATCTATGAAACAGATGTGTGGATTTGTATGTGCCCGAAATGCTCCCACACCCCTGGACCGAACCCGCTGAAATTTGGCACATACGTACCTTGGGCTGGCGAGATCAGCACTGCGGGGGTCACAAGCCCCATGGGGGGTGTACGCTCCCCAAATTGTGTCCCAATTGATCTATACAATGTGTGTGTTTCCCAGTGACATCACTGGCTGGTGTTATAGTCCCAGTGACATCACTTGACTAGCTCAGCTGTAGCCCTGTCGTTTTCACAGTAGGTGGAAGGCAAATGGGCTTGTGAGATCAGCACTGTGGGGGTCACAAGCCTCATGTGGGGGTGTATGCCATTGGGCACTGCTGTTGGAGACTTCTGATCCGCCAGGTGGCCGGACACATGTATAGGAAGGATAAGGGTTGTACGTGACCGTCAACGGAGAAGCGGGACAGGTAAGGGAAGAGAGAGACGGAGGAAGGGAGGCAGGAGTGACCCAAATATACCCCACGAGATTTCCAAGAGGGAAAGGCTGGCCTATGTTAAAGAAAAGAAAAACCTGAACAAAGCCAGGTAACCAGCTAGTTTTAAATAAAGAAGAGAAACCAAGCTTCAGTGGCAAAACACTAATACTGTCCAGAACATAAAGTATAATTTACACACACAGACCACTAAAAGAAGGTCACCTGTTTAACATTGCTGTTAGCAGCTTTCTTCATTTCATCAAAAAGACCTCTAGATGTTTTCAAATCCTAAATGAAAAGAATTAGAAACACTGTATATTAGTCCATTGATGTTAAGAATAATGTACAAGCAGGAATCTGCAAAGAACCTTTCCTAATTTTGATATTTAACAGCAACACAAGTTAAAAAGAGCCCAGCTCATTGGTCAAATTGGTTCTCTAGTTACTGCTTTTTCTTACCACAATCTTCTCTCAATGTTTCTTGTCTGCACTCACAGACTTTAACCTCATTTGCTCACACTGTAATTTAATTCAATTCGCTGTTGAAACTCCTTATAATAACGAAATAGGCTTTTGAAAAGGTTAAATGGTACAAGTTAGCAGACACATAAGGAGTAAAAAGATAACAAGGGAACATAAAATAATGTGAATGTGTTTGCAGGATAAGCAGTTTTGTCTCAGTTCTAGTGGGAATGCAACTTATGGACTAGCCTTTAATACTCACTGACAAAAACAAGGTAGATCTCTTAACATGTTGGCATGAGACATTAAGGCCCCAGTGAATTAGCATTTTACACTTAAATTGTAAAGTCTGGATAACCTAGGAAGAGGACATATACTTCAAGCACTCTAAATCCTCACTGATTCCATTATCTAAACATGTGCTGATCATAAAGTTTATACAGGTAGCCCATCCCCATACCATAGGTTCAGTATCCACAGTTCCAAAAATATTCATTTAAAAATCTCTGAATTTTTACCAGTGCATTACCAGAGAGAGTGGCTAGGTTATCCTGCTATGGTAATACAGTGGTACCTCGCTTAAAGAGCTTAACGTGTTCCATGGGATTGCTTTTTAAGGGAGTTTGCTCTTTAGGCGAAACACCATTGTAAGTGACTTCTGGTGGGGGGGGGGGGATTGTGAACCCCGATTTAGTTGTTAAGCGAGTTTTGGGTTGGTTTTAGTTGTTAAGCAAGGCGACCATTCAGAGAAAATTCTGCTCTTTAAGCGAGTTAGTCTCTAAGCGAGACGCTCTTTATGCGAGGTTTTACTGTACTGCCAGGGACTCAACACTGAGTGTCAGGCGGCGGTTAACTAACCTGACCACCCTGAAGACTAACGGCCTTGGGTGCCAAAGTCTACAGGGAAGGGTGATGGTCCCCAAGTGGATTAATCCCACTTGAATCCATCTTGATGGTGAGCAGAAGCTTAGTCACTACTGGCATGGAGCCGATGAGGATTTTGCATGCCAAAAGAGCTCAGGACCAAAAAGTGACTCATGGAACTGGATCAGTAGCGTGGTTGTCATGCTGCGATGTGGAAGGCAGATGAAAGGCTACTGCATTATATTCTCAGGACAGTCTTCATGGCTGATCACCATGAGGATCACCAATATTCACATTCAGATACAGCAGAACAAGAAGCATTACCATAACTGGCCACTAGAGGTGACTGATTGCAATGGAATGCTACAAGGAATGGACGTAGACATTTTGGTAGATCTCATGTAGAATGACAGAGGCATTTACCCCCACCCCACCCCATGGCTCAGATATGTGTTAAATACAGATTTTGCTGTTATCCAATGGTTTCAGGCAACCGTGGAAGGGCTCAGAACCTATCCCTTGCAGATATAGGGGGAGATCTGTAATGTGTACTGCACGGACTTGTAGATATGAAAGCAGGAGGTACATGTATGTGGATTATAAAGGTGAGATGAGCAAACTCGCTATACTCCTACTGCATCCAAAATCTTAAATAATGTTCTGTTCTTGCCTAGAGATACCCTTTCTGAAAGCCATTTAAATTTTGTACACGTAAAGAAACAAACTACAACTAGCACTGAGAGAAAGATTAATACAAGATAAGTTCCACAAGATTTTTGTCAAACATCTAAAACTGCCAAAATGCCTCTGAGAAGAGATGTGTCACACATTTCTAGGAATAACTTCATTAAATTGCAAGAGTTTCAGCTAGTGTTAATAATAATGATGGTAGCCAACAAATGAATGAAAACATATGCCTCTAATTAGTACTTTTGTCAGCAAGTATGAAATGGCTGTGACACCTTATGAGGAGTGCACCACACAGCAACCGGGTTGACAGTTGTCCAACACCATTAAGTTGATTCCTACTTATAACCCATTGCAGGTCTTTCTAGATCAGGGGCTCTCAACCTACAGCCCACGGGCCAGATCTGGCCCGTGGTGTCAAATAATCTGGCTCCCACCATTGCTCAAGCCACTGCTGCCGCCAGAATTGGCCGCACTCATTTACAGCCATCGTAAACATGTTTACGACAGCCGTAAATGAGTCAATGGCCTTTGTAAATGCATTTACAACAGCCGTAAAAGAGGGGTGGGGACAACCAGTCCAGTCCCCTCAACTGTTTGAGGGAGCATGACCTGGCCCCTGACTTGAAAAGGTTGAGAACCCCTGTTCTAGAATAGACAAAACGTTTACAATTTTCTTCTTCTGAGAATGTGCTGGGACTGTGCAGCTTGCCCAAAGCCAGACAGGTTGGCTCTTCTCCCAGGAGGCACAGAGGGAAATCGAACACTCAACCTCTGGCTTTGCAACCAGATACTAAACCACCGAGCTATCCATCCAGCTATGGTGTGCTGTATTTTACAGGAAATCAAATATCCAGATAGAAAATCCACTCACGTTGGTCTGTAAATCTTTTGAAGTCCAAATATCATACAAGTTATGAAGGATTATATGGCCAAATGTAAATTTAATTCTTAATATCATTATAGGCTTGGCATCTCTGTAGAGTGCTACCACCCCAGCCTTTATTTATTTATTTTTATTTACAACCGGACATGCTTGCCGTATGAGTTTCAGTGAATTCTTCATTTATATTAGAGCCTAGAACACTAGCTCAGAATAGAATCCACGTCCTTCATGCAGCAGGGCCCCGTTCTTGTCAAATTCAGGCACTTAATAGGCAGTGTCTCTACTTGAAACCTTGAATAAGCTGTTACCAGTTAGAGTAATCTACCATACAAGATGGACAAAAGGTTTGACCTCAAAAAAGGCACCTTCCTTTGCTCCACCATTGATGTGGACACTTCAGGAAAACTGGTCTCTATTTTCAAGCTCTCTAATTTTCAAAAACTTGAAAGATTGTAATACATAGAAGGGGCTGGATCTGTTCTTGATTATCCCAGAGTGCAAGACATGGGATAATGTGTTCAAGATATAGGTAGCCAGATATAGGTTGGATATCAGGGGAAACGTCCTGTTAGAGCAGTACAACTATGGAATCAGTTTCCTCTGGAAGTGGCAAGCACTCCTACATTGGAGGTATTCAAGAAAAGGCTACATAGCCATCTGTTAAATATACTTCAACCTGGATTCCTGCACTGAACAGAGGTTTAGACTCAACTGCCTTATCTATACCTATAAAATGGTGAGGAAACCGTTGGAATGTGACAAAGGATGTTTAGCCAGGCCCCTCTAGCCCCTTCCGAGCATCCGTGCACTCGCCCGAACGGGGTTCGCAGGTAACTGTTGGGTTGAAATTTGCACCAGTGGGGCAGGAGCCCCCCGGACGCATACAAAGAACGGGCAAAAAGAACGTTCAGAAATGCACCGCAGCCAATCAAAAATAAGCCGCAGGAAAAAAACTGCTGCACTACCTAAAATCGTGCATGCCAAACTACAAGCACCAGCGTCCTGCGCGCCATGGGTGCGCAGAACGCTGAGGCAGCCGGCGCGCAAAAAATAAAAGTAAAAAAAAAAAACCCGCCTCCGCTGCCCTTCCTTTCCACGGGCCAGCCATCGAGCCTGGGCCATGGAAAAAAATACACACACACACCCCCGCCCTTTCCTTTCCACGGGCCAGGCATCGAGCCTGGCTCACGAAAAAAAAGAAGACTCACACACCCCGCCCTTTCCTTTCCACGGGCCAGGCATAGAGCCTGGCCCGTGAAAAAAAAAGACCCCCACCCGGCCTTTCCTTTCCACGGGCCAGGCATCGAGCCTGGCCCACGGAAAAAAAGACCCCCCCTTTCCTTTCCACGGGCCAGGCATCGAGCCTGGCCTGCGGAAAAAAAAAGAACCCCCCCCCGGCCTTTTCTTTCCACGGGCCAGGCATCGAGCCTGGGCCGTGAAAAAAAAGACACACACCCCCCGTCCTTTCCTTTCCACGGGCCAGGCATAGAGCCTGACCCGCAGAAAAGAAAGACCCCCCCCCCTCGCCCCTGCCTTTCCTTTCCACGGGCCAGGCATCGAGCCTGGCCTGCGGAAAAGAAAGACCCCCCTGCCCCTAAAAAAGTAAACACAAAAACACAAACCAAAAACACTCAAAACCAAATATCAAAAATACAAAAAGGAAACACAAAAACAGCCAAAAACAAACAAGGAAAAACACACAGAACCCCCCCCCCAACAAAAAATAAATAAAACCAGAGAGCTTACCATGAGACGACTTCACTCCATGACGACCGAAACTAAACTGAGAAAAGAAAGAGAATACTTACCGGAAGAAGAAGTGACACCCAGAGGACAGTAGAAAAAAATTGTAGAGTACACTAAAAGCTCACCAGCCCCACCCAGAGGCCACAAGACTAAAAACATCCAAAAATATTCAAAATAATAAGATTAATTCCCAAATTACTGAAATAAGTTATCAAATCATTCAAAAATATTCACACTAATCACAAAAAAATTCAAAAAAATTAGTTTTCACTCAAAAAAACAAAACAAAACATCTAAACACAGTATGGAAACATTGATTAAAAAAACATATTCTTACACATTTTAAAAATTATTATCCAAGGCACAACTATTTAAAAAAAATTCACATAGTAACACATTATTTGGTTAAATACAATAATTATAAAAAATTATATCATCCTTTCCTCTTTTGAAAAACCCAAAAACAAAACCAAAAAATAAAAAATCAGTTTCTAACAGCCCATGCGTAAATTTTTTTAAAAAAAACACAATTAAAAACTAACCTCATTTGCATAAAAAGAAAACAAAACCCTTCCAAAACCATTTTAAAGAGCCCGGCACTGAGGAAGCCGGTGCGCAAAAAATAAAAATAACACACTGGGAGGCAAGTCCATCGCAGGCGGACGCAGCGCCTCAAACCCCCAAATTCACAAAACCTTTCAACACCATTTAAAACAGCCTGGCACCATTTGTTCAAGAAAGAAAAAACCTTTACTATCCAACACAATTTTAAAAAGCCCGGCACCGCTGGGCAAATCTGCTAGTATTATTCTAAGATTCATTATAGGATTGTTCTCCAAAGAGGAAATCCAGTACCAGGCATGCTGCAGGTCTACAGGAGCTTTATTTACTAAATACACTACACCTCCCACACTTATTCTTCCTCGGTTTCTACATTTAAATAAAAAATAAATTTTGTGTCAGAAGTTACTCTGGGTTGAAATGATTTTTGCTGGAGAATTATCCACATACTAAATGACAGGATAGTTGTGTGCTCTTCAGAGTATGTGAAAACAGAAGGGGAAAAACAAATACCTTTAAGTAGTATTTGGATATCTCGAACAGACGCTGGCTGCAGGTTGCAAAGCATGTGTGGTCTTCAGCAATGCCATGCTGCTCAAGTGTTTTTGTCACCACCTCCTTAAGCATCTTAGAAAAAACAAAAGCATTATTTTATGTTTTGTAGGCCTACTGCACCATAGTCTGTTTCTAAGCAAACATTTTTATGCAAAGAGTAAATGTTTCCCTGGCTGTGGTGGTTTAGTGGTTAAGACACTAAGCTTGATGACTGGAAGCTTGGCAGGTCAGCGGTTTGAGACCAAAGTGCTGCACAATGAAGTGAACTATCGTCTCTGTCACAGCTCCTGCCAACCTAGCAGTTCAAAAGCAAGAAATTGCAAATAGATAGAGACCACTTTGGTGGAAAGGTTTTGCTTTTTCATTACCTGAGGACTCAGACTGCTTGTTTACCTTCTTCACAGAAATAATAATATATTTGTAGCCTATAAAACAAAGCTGCTAATTACTAGTTGTTTAAAACCTTTCCACACATATAAGATACTTCTTTCAATAGAACATTCACTTTCTAACACCTTTGATTCATTACCCAAAGCTATCAAAGCTGATTCATACTATACTCTCATATGCTGAGATTATATCCTAGCTAGGGGGAAATGTGCCTATTGGAGCATAAGAACAAGAAGAAGCATTTCCTAAGAATGCTATATGTTAGCTTTAGATGCTGAACATTTTCCTTTGTGGTTGTTCAATTTCACTATAGGATAGAGCAGCCTACGGTCCATGGGCCGGACCTGGCCCACAGCAGCAAACCATCCAACCCCCGACAACGACCCCCAGAAGTGGAAGGGATGCTGTAAACACACCTGCGCAAATGTACCTGCCGTGGTTTACGGCAGCATTTACGCTGGGGGTGAACAATGTGTCTGGCCCACTCAGCTAAGCTGTCTCTTGACCTAAGTATTAGCAGCTGATCTTTCCTGCCCCATTTCCTTGCAGGCCATCTATGATGTCAAGGTTATTCCCTATGCCACAGGATTTTACTTGCAGGGGACACACATCTTTTTGCAGCGAGTGATAAAAACTGATCTGGCTACTGCTTTGCCAAGGCAATAGAGTTGATTAAATACACAACACAGACACACAACCAGAAGGCTAGAATTATTCCTTGGACCTGCTGAAGGCATGCAGTCTGCTATAAAGAAATACAAGCAAAGGCCAGCAAAAATGCAGAAGCAGGAGCTATAAGATGGTTCAGGTTAGAGTACAGAAGGATGACTTGAAAGTCCTGACATGGCTTGTGGTTTCTCAGTTGAGACATTCTTCTTCTGTGTCTAGGCCAGACGTGAAACTGCCAAAATGAAGCATCCTTTTGGTGAGTTCGTTCTGCAGTTGTTTTTGCCTGAGCCAGTGTGAGAAAGATTAGACGGCAACACAAGGTTGCCGCTACCAGGGTACGCCCGAGTGTGGTTCAAAAATATCACAATCTTTAAGGAGGCTATTCCTGTGTGCCCCAGAGTTGAGACATGATTGTAGTTTTGTCTTTAATACACTGAACTTTGACCTGGTTAATTCCGCATAGAAACAGTAAAAAGAAAACAGATACCACTTCCTTTATAGTGGTCATAGAAATCTCTTTACCCGCGTATGCTTCTGAGATCTTGATTCCTTTGTGGGCTTCAATATTTCTGCCTTTTTACCACATGTCTGGCTTCCAGAGCTGCTCTTGGTGGACACTTTGCACATCTGACTATGAGAATGTTTGACAGACGCAGAAGACAGAGAGATCGATGTCTCTGGATACTGCCTTGTGACCAGTCCTGGGCAACTCCCACTGCTGACACTTGTCTGAGACAAGAGAGAATCAGTACTTTCAGATTTTGCTAACCTGGAGAGAGAAATGGAGGATGCAGAACAACTTTTTTTAAAAGGAGCATTGGCATTCAATGCCAGGCTCGATTTGTTAAGCCTGGAACAAAGTCACATATCAACAGTTATCAGTTACACAATCTGTATCTCAACATTTCTTCTGTCTGACATAGAAAACTAAAAGGAATCACTTTGGTTGGGGATGCCCTTAGTCAGCGTTGTGCAGGATGTGAGCCAATGCATTTTTGGTGGAAACGGCTCCAGATAGTGTTTCAATAATGCAAAACTAATGCAATGAGATGGCTAGATGGTATTGTAGATGCAATGGGCAGAGAGTTGGGCGAGCTGAGGAAGATGGTGGAGGGCAGAGATGCCTGGCGGGCAATGGTCCATAGAATGTGGGAATCGACTGTGCGACTGAACAACAAAAAATGCAAGGTAACCAACATTTGGAAAAATGAGAGGAATTAGTAGCAGAGGGTTAAAGTGACTTGAATATTTTAACTAACTATAGGTCCGTGATGGCAAACCTTGGTCCAGGTGTTCTTGGACTTCAGTTTCCAAAAGCCCAAGCACCTGTGAATCCACACAAATGGGTTTACTGCGTGTATGCAGGGACTTGGGCTTCTGGGAATTGAAGTCCAAGAAAAGCTGGAGTGCCAAGGTTCTCCATCACTGCTATAGGTTCTCACCTTTGAGCCCCCAGATGCTCTTGGACTTGAATTCCCAGAAGCCCTGATTAGCAGGTGTGCTGACTTGGGCTTTTGGTAATTGAAGTTCAAGAACAGCTGCTATGATACAGAAAAATCTTAAGCATTAAAGAAAGCACAATAATTATTTGCTTAATTTAGAAAATTACCTCTTTTTTGGATAAATGCTAGCCAGGTCGTTGAGTCTGCGTTTTAGCCTAGAATCCTGTGAATGAAGTTCTCTTTGCAAAGATTCCCCATCTGGGATACTTTGAGGCTCTGATAAAACTGCAGGTGATGGCAAAGGGCTCAAGACAAATGGCACAGGACAGCATTCATTTGCACAGGTAGTCTGAGTTTCATAACGAATAAGCCGGGTCTGGAGTTCAGCAAATCCCACATCCTTTTCCAGAGCTCTTCTATCATCTAGGCAGTATCTAGAATAATGTATTAAATGAATTTAGAAGCGAAAATCATAGTAGAAGAACCAGGGATCTTTCTCAATTAAGAGAAATTAATACCCTTTCTTACTTTCCCAATCTGACCTACTAGCAAGGCTCTAAAAAGATCTTTATTTAGTCTGTGAGGTGTTGTGTCTGATAAAACCATCAATACTAACACAGCATATAGCCTGCAGTTCTGGTATGTGGGACATAACTCTTCTAGTGACTTTGAAAATCTGCACATTCTGCCACTACTGAGCTGTCAGGACAAATCAACTAACTTTCTACTAGAAAGACAATGAGTATGAACTCAGTCTGAAGTCTGTCCCCCCACCCCTGCTCCCAGAAAGACATTTTAATTGACTCAAGTCAATTGCTGTCAGAAACAAGCTCATTCTCTGATGCAACAAAATTCTTTTTGTTTATCCATTTCATGGTACAGTATTAGTTTTCCCTTACAGTATTGATATTCTCAGTAGGAAATGCTGCCCATTCCACAAAAATGAAACATCCATCTATCATGAATAAAATACATTTTGCTCATTCTTTTTATAATAACCTCTTCCTCTTAAAAAAAATTCAAACTATGGCTGGTAATTCCAGGCACTGGGAAAGGTTATGAAAATAACTCCCTGGGTTTTGAAGCTCAGAACAGCACTAAAGAACATTAACTCGGGGACACTGCAAGCTGCTTTTCCATTGCTGTTGATGACAGTCCCACTAAAAGGTTTGGATACTGTCAAGTTCTCCAAAAAACTTGAGAAGATGGTGTCTGATTCATCTGCTCTATATCTTAGTGTCTCTGGTTCTCTGCACTAAACATTCAAAATAGTTTATGTCACAAAACTTAATAAATTAACATATTTCATAAAGTAATGGAAAAAGTGGCTGCTCATTTTTTTATTGTGTCAGAAAACTCTACGTCCCAAAACACACATCCAACATAAGGGATTCATCTTGGATATCTAAAGGACCATAAATATCACTATTCAGTCGTCGTCTTCTTTCATGTCCCAATTAAATCTTGAACAGCCAAGATTTATGTATTTACTGTCCGCTATGTAAACCGCCCTGAATTGGGTTGTACCTGAGTGGGCAGTATATAAGCGTGAAAAATAAAATAAAAAATAAATGAAGACACTTGCTTGGCCTTGTCATTGACCAAACCTAAGTCCTCATTGGTGCTTGTTTCTGGCAGCAATTGGTACACCAGTAAATGAGCAAGATTCTGTATCTCTCCACATTCACACAGTGTTGTTGTCTGCCAGCAGGCTCCCCTTGAGCATTTAGGCACTCCAACCATCAGCCTATTCAGTGTCCTCCAAGTGATGTAGGGGAGGTTGAGTTCCTCAGCTATATCTTCCTTTTATGTTGTTCCTTGTCCAGTAAGCTCCTTCCTCCACCTTCTAATTTGGTTTTGCTCTTGCATACCCTCAATAATATTTGTTCCTTCCATAAAGCTCTTCCTGGATCTGAGCCAGAGGACTTAAGGCTCATATCCATTCAGAGGATGTCGAGGGTCATTCTCTTGCTTAGTTCTCTCTAATTCAGCCCTTGTAATAACTAAGCAAGAAAAGGGAAAAGGCAAATTAGTATCTAACTTCACTGTCTTGACCCAGCTATAGTGTTCTAGAACTCTCTTCAAAATTATGCATAATATGCACTTTGTGCTTACCCTTGTTTTTCCCCCATTTGTATTCAATTATGAAGAGCTACAATTAGTTAAAAACAACTAATCCTGCCTTTTCAGCATGCTCCCTGCACTCCCAAGCCCTTTAAAGTGGTTACACAATGACATTCGCTATCTTAGTCCACGAAAGCTTGGAAAAGTCATTTGAAGGTGAAACTAAACCCTCTGAAGATGAGATCTCTACTTAATTCTTCCTGAATTTTCATACTTCAGTACATGGGGCTAGGCTGACAGCTGGATTCTGTATCTCTCCACATTCACACAGTGTATTGTTGTCTGCCAGGAGCCCCCACTTGAGCATGTTGGTCGTGCATTTAAGGGCACCAACCCCCGGCCTCTTCAGTTCCTCAGCTATATCCTCAATATGCTGATGATATGTAACTATATCTCCATTACATCTTCAACATGTGCTGTCTGGACTCTTGTTCACTGTCTGGCTATGATAATGGACTAACAGGCTGAATCCAGACAAGATGGAGATCTTGCTGTTGGGATGGCCTTCTGACAGGCTGGGAGCTTATCAACTCAAAGGACCAAGTTTGGGATCTGGACATTATTCTGGCCATGTCTCTCTCTCTAGAGAAGAAGGTAACTGTTGCAGTCAAGTCTGTCTTTTTCCACCTTAGGCAGATTTCCCAGCTGTGCCCATTCCTTGATGTGAAGCACCTGACAATATTGGTTTGTGCCTGGGTAATCTCAAATGACCACTGCAATGCTCACTACAAGGGCCTATCCCTTGAAGATGTTATGGAAGCTGTAGCATGTGCAGAATGTGGTGGCTAGGCTAGTGTCTGGGAGTTTGATTATATCTCTCTGATCCTTGCCTGCCTGCATTGGCTAGGAGTAGTCTTCCATGCCCAATTTAAGGTAATAGTAATAATATATAAGTACTATCACAGTTGGAGTCTTTGGTATAAGGAGATATTCATTAATATTTTACCTCCCTCTTAATTTTCCACACTTGGTTATGTGAATTCTTGGTGCTTATTATGTACTTCTTTGACCTGTCAGGTATGTTTATGTTTATTCAATTTTATATCCCGCCCTACTCAACACATGGCCGACTCAGGGTGGCTAACAACATATAAATGACCCTAGGACACCCCACAGGGTTTACATAAAGATACAATATTCAAATTATAATAATAAATACAATGTTATAAGTAAATACAGTATAAGGCAAGACAGTCAACAATAATACAAATAATACAAATATCAGCACCACATCAAAATAATATATCAATAATTACAATAGAATCACAAAGGATGAAAACATCACGTAATATAACAAAATTACCAACAAATATTAACAACAAATGTTGTTGTTTTTTGCTCAGATTGTTTTATTTACAATTGATGTTATTGTATTTGCTTATATGCTTTAATTATGTATGTTAACTGCTGAGAGTGACTTCAGATAGAGGGACAGTATATAAGTGGAATGAATGAATAAATAAATAAAATATTCATTCTTGGAGCCCACAGGAAGCAGGGAGAATAGAAATATCCTACCTTCAATAAAACAATTCTAATTATCCCACAGATCTCACTACAAACTGAAAAGCACTAATTCTGAGATTCACCCTCTTCCTTTCTGTCAATGGAGGGCATTCCAGCATTCCCCAAAGGTATTCCTATTCTGTGCTGTAGGCAAGAGGTAGATCAGATTCTGACAGACATGCAAGATTTCTGCCTCCCAACGGGATTACAATAGCAATAACAAAAACCCTTTTTCCTCCTCTAAAAGTATAGGTAAAGGTTGCCCTTAATCGAAAGCCAGTCGTATCCGACTCTAGGGTTCAGTGCTCATCTGTTTATACGCAAAGAGCCAGCGCTGTCTGCGTCTGCACACTTTTCCATGGACATGTGGTAGGTATGACTAGACACTGGAGTGCATGGAACGCTGTTTACCTTCCCACCAAAGTGGTACCCAGGGCCGCCATTGGGGGGGGGCCATTAGTACTCCCATCCCGGGCCTGGCGATGACGGATGGCCCACCGCTGCAGGGAAACCACTGATCTGCGCAAGTGCAAACAAATGACGCATGTGCAGGAAACCACGGGGGAAACCACTGATCTGCACATGCACAAACAAACAACACATGTGCAGGAAAACCCAAGGGTGTGGCCAAAATGGGGCGAGGGGTGTACCAGGCCTGGAAATTTCTGATGCAGGCCCTGGTGATACCTATTTACTTGCAATTTCTTGCTTTTGAAATGCTAGGTTGGCAGGTTCGTCTGGGACAGACGAAAGCTCACTCCGTCATGCAGCAGTTGGGTCTTGAACTGCTGACCTTTCATCAAATTCAGCGTCTTAACCAAGCCACCTTTCTAAAAGTATACTCCTGAGGGGAAAAGAAAGCTACGTGCTAATTAGGCTTCTGTGTCTGGAAGGACTGTGATCTCTCTGTTCATTTCTAGTATTGAAAGCAAACGCGTAGGCTCCAAATGCTTTCATTTTAAGGCAGGTCTCCTACTGTGTTTCTATTGAGGGGGAAGTCCCTGCAAGACGGTACGTAGTTTGTGCAGGTGATATTGTTGCATAGGAAGTAAGCTCCATTGAAAAAACCCCTCTTTTAATTACAGTGTTGGTGGGTTGCTCAGTGAAAGATCAAGAGGACACTTGCCTAAATATATATATCCTTTGCACCAGATGTTTTGAAGTTCAGAAAACAGCAATTAAGAATGAAGTAGATCATAAGCATACACTTAGGGGGAAAAAACTTTTGCTTCATTTTCTCTCGGAGTCACCCTAAGCGTTTTCAGCCCAACACACTTGAAATGAAAAGTCTCTGGGATGCTTTCATTCCATTTTCAATTTGGCCATGCTAAAGCCCCAATTAAGCCCTCAGAAAAGTCAGTAAAAGGCAAAACATGTATACGATCTGAAGAGAAACCAGAGCGAGCTTTTATTTTTAGAAGATCCAGAAGTATTGCGCTGTATTGTGCAACACTCTGACACAAAGGAAGGAAGGATGGAAATGCCAAGCTAATGCAGAATAAATTAACGGACGGATAGGTGGTAAGGAAGGAGTCGACTGCACAGTTCCCAGTGGGAAGGGTGGAAGGAAAGAAGGCACCTCTGGGGATCCACCTACACACTGACGATTGAGCAGTAATTGATGGCACTGAGTTTCACCCCAGCCCTTTGTTATTCTCATATTCTTGGGTTTGTTTGTTTTTTACTCGTCAGACAAATACAAATACAGTACCGTATTTGCTGGGTTTTAGAACATAACTTTCCCCCCTTAAAATGAACTGGAAAAATTGAGTGCGTCTTGTGTGCTAGTAATCAAAATTATGTTGAAAATTCAGTCATCCTACCTCTCTCAGGTTTAAAAGATCCTGTCCCCTGGCTCCTGCCGCCACTGATCCCCACCAACTGGGGAGAAGGGTAGGTGGCAGCTGGAGACAAGGAAAGGGTGACTTGAAAAAGCTACCTCTTTATCCCTTTCCCCAGCTCCAGCCACTGCTGATCCCCACCAGCTGGGGGGGGGGAGGAATCCTTTTCAAGCCGCTCTTTCCCCATCTTCAGCACCCAAAGACACCCCCCCCCCCAATTTTCATACAATAATTCATTTTGGAAATTCATGGGGAAATGTAGATAATTATTTTTTCCTTAAAATGTGTATAAAACCATGATGCGTCTTATACACCGGCAAATACGGTACTTTGAAATGTCCAGATACAGCCTAAAATTAGCCTGCAAAATCAAATTAGAAGATGGAGGAAGGAGCTCATTGAACAAGGAATAATAACATTAAAGGAGGATATGCCTGAGGAACTAGACCTCCCTTATGTTACACAGAGGACCCTAAATAGACTGAAAGTTGGAATCCCTAAATGCAAGACCAACATGCTCAAATGGGGGCTGCTGGTGGACAACAACACATTGTGTGAATGTGAAGGGATACAGATTCCAGCCTATTTGCTGGTTTGTCAGTTACTACCAGAAACTGGTGCCGATGAGGATTTAAGTTTGGCCAACTACAAACCCAAGAAGGTGGCTTCATTTTGACAGTTTAAAGTCTGACCTGGACACAAAAGAAGATTAGCCTAAAAATCAAATCAAAGTGAATCAGTTGCAATGAGAGAAACAATGCAATAGATCAGAGATTCTCAACCTGCAGACCGCGGCACCATTTCATGTGGCCCACCACCACCTCCACCACACCAGGAAGTGCCATGTGGTGTAGGAAGGGCAAAATGGCCCCAGAAACTGTCTGAGGGAGCATGACCCGGCCCCTGGCTTAAAAAGGTTGAGAACTCTTGCATTAGATCATTAGACTCCAGCCTGGGACATTTGCTGTAATAGAACATTTGCTTGGGGAAAGACATACGATACTTTCCCCTCAAGAATAAGATTCAAAGTAGAACCATTTGAGCATATTTCTAGCATGAAAGTCCTAAGAGTGCGCTTATAGCTAAAGCTTCTAAAGAGCATTCAGAACTACTTTAAGCAATAGAATCCATGCTGTTAATCCAAATTTTATTACAATACTTTTACATCATCCTTCCACCTTATTATTTTGGTACTATGCACATAAAACAAACTACATAAGATAACCATCAGTATGGCTGGTATAGCAAAACTACAGTGGCTGTATCTGTGAGTATATGCAGCTGATGTAGGAGAACAGGCATGTTGCAAAAAATGTATATTAGAATCAATATTTTCGGGGGGCTGGCTAAGATGGCCGCTGTGTAACATCTAGTTTCGGACGCTCGCGCTTAACAAAGTGGTAAACAATGGAAAGGAGCAGAACAGAAAAAATTTAAAGTGGCAAAGCCTAAAGATAAGATCCTTGCCTGTCTCCGTGGAAAGTTTGGTGAGCTTTTGGGGCTGGCTGATCGAAGTTCGAGTGACTCTCTGGCGGTGGAAGCTACGGCGGCAGTCGCGGCTTTTCTGCTGGAGCTGTGGAACGGGATCAGCAAGATTGTGGAGAAGGCGTTTGGAATCGGTTTTGAAAGGGGCAAGAGGAGCCTGAGTGCGAAGTAATTTGCATGTAAGTGCCTGTGGGGAGCTACATTCTCAGTTGCAAGCTATAAAATTAGTTGGGATTTCTCTTTTAAAGAAAAAAAAGGAGAGCTGAGTCTTTGAAATGGAAAAGCTGGAGGCTTGAAATGGCGACGGTCTGGGAAAGCGAAAGTGACTGTGCAAGGGTTGCGATTTTTTTCTATACTCCAGAGGACCGCGCCACGTTTTGATATCAACAAAGGTGGATTAATTTTTGTTTTTTTTTCTCTCTCTCTCATTCCCGGGCTGGAATATTGGAGAAACTGTGGGAGTTTTTTTTTTTTTTTTTCTTTTGCTTAAGCTGCTTGCTCCTTACAGGAAGAGGGGGAAGAGGGGGGGCCTCTTCTCACTTAAAAGTTAAGGCACTCGCTGAAGAATGATGCTATAAATACCCATCTCAAAGGAAGGAATATATGGCTTTGATTGCTGGTTTCTTTACCGTGTGGATTGAGGAACATCTTGCTCATCACCCCAAATCCTCAGAAGCTGGATTTTTCTTTTCCTCCTGAGCCCCCCCCCCTCAACAACTGGGCTAACTGTTTCTTTGAAGCCTTCTTTTTTCTGTGGCTGGAAGACGTTTGTTTGGTCCGCTGGCTTTGGGGGAAAGGATCTGTTGTGGTCAATAATTTTTTTTTCTTTTATTTTTAATCTGCCTGTTTGGAGAGTTGTTTCCTTTAGTTTCATCGTTGTGGATTACAGTATTTTGGTACCTTCTGTTGGCATAAGAACTTTCCTGCTGTAACTGTGGAACCAATGACTGCAGTGTTGTAAGCCTTACTATATTGACAAATTGTTACAGCGATCTGCAACATTGGGTTTTAAATACAGTGGATTATCATGGAAAAAGTTACAAGAGGAAAAGCGAAGGAGGAAGAGCAAGTTGTAAAGTCTAAAACGACTGGAAAAACAACAGTGGGTGAATCTGCTCAACCATCTGCTCAACCATCAGCTATATCTGCAGTACCAATGGACCAGACGCAACTTATGGTGGAAATGGGCAAATTGATGCAAAAATTTGAGAAAAGTGAGGCTTTAAGGGTGAAAGATAGAAGTGAAATAATTAAAGGGCAGGAAAAGATGATGTCAACATTGAATGATTATACAAAAAAAATGGATTTAAATTTGAGCAAATTTGCGGGAATGCTGAAAGTGGTTCAAATTGAGGTGGATACTGTAAAGAGTGAAGTAAAAGGGACCCAGGAGGTGGTGCGGGATTGTAAGCTAAAAATGTTGGAACAAGAAATGAGGATTGATGCTGTGGAAGATTTGATGAGAAAGCAGAATATTCTGATCCGTCTGGTACCGGAACGGACTCCGGATTTGTTAAGAGAGAGGGTGGTTCAATGGTTAAATGGTCTAAAAATGGGGAAGGAATTTGTTCAGGAGGATTTAGGAAGTGTGTTCCGGGTGGGTCCAAGAAGAGGGAGAATGGTACAAAGAAATGTGCTGGTTAAATTTGCAAATTGGGCAGATAAACTAAAAGTAATGGCTCACCTGAAAAGAGCAGGTTCTGATGCGCTGAAATTTGATGGTTCAGAGGTTGAAGTCTATAATGATATTTCATTAAAAGAAAGAACTTGGAGGTATAAGATGAGGCCTGTTACTAAATTGCTGAGGAGTAAAAATATAAGGTATAATTGGAGATTTCCACAACAATTGCGCTTCTTTTATGAAAAAAGAATGCAAGTTATTGATGAAGGCACTAACCCATTGGAATACTTGAGTATGTTGGGATTGGTACAAGCAGAGTCAGAAGAATGGAAAAATCTTAAGAAGGAAATGATGGATTCTGGAGCTTTGGGAAGGGAACAAAGGAGGGAGGAAGCTGGCGGGGCAACAGGTGGAACACCTCAGCGAGGGGAGGAGGAGGAGGAGCTGTCTTTGATTATGGTGGAAGAGGAGATAGGCAAGGAACAATGAGATCTGGATAGTAGCAAGCTTAAGTACTTAATAGAGGTAGAATGGGCAAATAGCGCATAGCGCCGGCAGTAGGGCACGTCTTGCAGGTCCCCCCTCTCCCCTCTTTGGTTGACAGAGGCGACTTTTCGTTGGAAGGTGGGGAGAGTGAAAATGTGTGTTATATGTAGTGGTATGGTGGTAGGGTTGTTGGTGGCACGCCCGATGGAGAGTTTAAAGTTGGAAGAAGAAATTGGATATGGGAAGTATTAAAATAATATCATGGAATGTGAAAGGTACAGGTTCTGTTCTCAAGAGACGGAGGTTGGAATTGGCGTTGAAAAAAGATAGACCAGATATTTTGTTTTTACAGGAGACACATCAGAAGTCAAAAGATACGAATAAACTTTTTTTAGGTTGGATGCAACACTATGAGATGGCGTTTGGAACATCTAAAGCAAGAGGGGTGGCAACTATGATTTCTAGAAAGTTAGGATTTGAAATCACAAAAAAGATTGCTGATCAGGAGGGTAGGTACTTGTTGTTAAGAGGAAAATTGGAGGATGAGGAAATCTTGTTGGTAAATATTTATGCTCCGAATGACCACCAAACAGTGTTTCTCGAAAAAATTCGGAAAATAGTGGAGTTGGAAAATGTTGCTAAAATTATTGTGGCTGGAGATTTTAATTTGATCAGGTCAGGATTAGATTGTACAAATATAGCTAGAAGTGGAAGTGGTGTGAAAGGGAAGGTGATGGATAATTGGATGAAAGTTACGGGTTTGAAGGACTCATGGAGAGAGTTTAAAGGTTTAGAAAGGGCATACTCATTTTTTTCTCATGTGCATGGGACCTATTCGAGAATAGACTATGTTTTTCTTTCGGAAAACCTAATTGGGGATATAGAAGGCACGGAAATTGGGATTATCAAGGAATCGGATCATGCTAAAGTATATTTGGAATTGAAAGTACAAAAAAATACTCAAAGAGTCAGAAATTGGAGGTACGATCCTAATTTGTTTAAAGATCAGAAAAGTAAAGAGCTAATTATGGAAAGTTGGAAAGAAAGTTGGCAATGGAACGATAATAATGAGGTTAATTTTAATGTTGTGTGGGATACCATGAAGTCGGTATTTAGGGGTGAAAGCATAAAATTGGCAAGCTTTAAATATAAAAAGAATAAATTAGAGTACACAGAAAAAGAAAGGGAAATAAAACAATTACAGGTAGAACACGCAAATAGTAAGGATAAAAATTTTTTTTTGAAACTACAAGGACTTAAGGCAGAAGTAATGGGTAAAGATATAGACAAAGTTAAACGAGATTTGATTTATTTAAATAGGGAATATTTTGAATTTAGTAATAAGAACTCAAAATTATTAGCAAGGGCAGCTAAGGTTAAAAGGGAAAAGAGAGAAATTGGGGTGTTAGTGGATAGGCAAGGTTCAAGGTGCAATAAGAATAGCGATAAATGTAAAATAGTTAGAGAATTTTACCAGGAGCTATATGCAAAAAAAGAAATAGATAAAGAAAAACTTAAGAAGATATTGGAGAGGCAGTTAGGAAATGGGATAAAACAAGAGCATAGGGAGAAAATGGAGGAAAAAATAACTGATAAAGAGGTTAGGGGGGTAATAAGTGGATTGAAGATAGGGAAAGCCCCGGGGGATGATGGATTATCAACAGAGTTCTATAAAGAATTCAAAGAGGTAGTGGTTCCGAAATTGGTGAAATTATACAATTATATATTGGATGGAGGATCAATTCCGACCTCATGGTATAACACCACAATTGTTCTTTTGCCAAAACCTGGAAAGAACTTGGAAAGAGTGGATTCGTACAGACCAATCTCGCTTATAAACCAAGATGCGAAGATCTTCACAGCAATATTGGCTAATCGTTTAAATAGTTTTATGGGGGAATATATAGAGGTTGATCAAGTTGGGTTTTTAAAAGGACGACACATGGCGGATTTGACTAGAAGGGTATTAGATTTAATAGACAATGTCAATCAAACAAAGGAAAAAGTGGGATTACTATCATTGGATATTTTTAAGGCTTTCGATTCACTGCAGTGGTCTTCAATTAAGGAAATAGTTAGAAAATATGGGTTTGGGGATAAATTTAATAGGGTTATAGATTTACTATATCAAAAAGGAAATGCTAAGGTTAGAGTGAATGAGGAGCTAACGGACCTGGTAAAGCTAGAGGCGGGCACTAGGCAGGGTTGTCCTTTATCCCCTATCTTGTTCATAATGGCAATGGAGATTTTAGCTAAAAGTATAAGGGAAGACTCAAATATAGAAGGGATTATGGGTAATAAAGTGAGTATGTATGCAGACGATACATTGCTTATGGTGAAGCACCCGGAACAGGTAATGGATAGGATTAAAGATCATTTACAAATATTTCAAGCTATAACTGGATTAAAGATAAATTGGGACAAGTCTGAACTGATGTTGTGTAATTTGAAAGTGAGCGAGATGGGTAGGATGGTGTCGACACTTAATATACAAGTTAAAGAGAAGCTGAAGTATTTAGGGATAATTATTTCAAATAAATTAGAAGATCTTAAACGATTGAACTATGACAGCTTGAGAATTGAATTTAAGAATAAAATACAAGAACTCCAGAAGTTAAAGCTGTCATGGTTCGGTAGGATTGCTATGTGTAAAATGATATTGTTACCAAAGATTAATTTTCTATTTGATACACTAGCGATCCATTTAAAAGAGAAAGAAATTAATGAGTTTCAAAAAATGTTTAATGGGTTCTGTAATGGAGGAAAAAAATCTAGGCTTCCAAAGAAACTATGGTATATGTCTCAGAAAAAAGGGGGTCTGGGTATGCCTAATTTGCTAGTATATTATCGAGCATTTCAAGTCAGGAATGTTGTGAAGATCTTGGCAAGAGAAAAGGTGATTTGGGAACAATTGGAAATGAAAGAGTACAGAAATATTGGAAACTTGATTTTCTTGGGAATGAAGGATAAGGTGAAAAGGTCAAACAATACTATGATGAAAGGTCTCATGGAGGTATGGAAGAAGGTAAAAAAAGACATGGTTCCGAATCTCTCTCCAATTTTGGAATTGACTGATATGATGTGTTTCCCAATAAAATTAGATAAAGAAAAAGTGGAAATATTGGATAAAAATGGGAGGTTGTTATTGAAGGATTGGTTAAAAGCATGCGAAGTTGATGACGAGCGGAAAAAAATGTTTGAGATTTTAAATTTGAACTGGTTTCAGAAGTTAAAGGTGGATAATTGGAATAAAAAATATAAAAAAGAAATAGGGATAGATAGAGTACATACAGAATTTGAGGAATTGGTAAGGAAGATTAGAAAAGGGGAAAGCAGTACTAAAGGTCTTGTAAGCAAGCTCTATAATATATTGAATAGAGGTGCAGATCCACAGGAGGACTTGAAACGGAAGTGGGAACAAAACTTGAATATAAAAATTGGGGAGATTGAATGGAAAAACAAATGGAAAAAGAGAATTATGAGAACAATGTCTGTAAGAATTAAAGAACATAATTTCAAAATGTTGTGGCAATGGTACCTGACACCATTAAGACTTTACCAGATGGATAACAAAAGAGATAAGTTATGTTGGAGATGTAAAGAATATGACGGAACATACGAACATATGTGGTGGAGTTGCAAAAAAATAAGGGATTTTTGGGCAAGAATAGAAAATGAGTGTGATGAAATATTGGGTAAAAGTGTTAAGTTGGTGTCGGGTACCATTCTTTTAACGAATGTGGAAGGTTTGGGTTTAAATAAGGAGGAAAAAGAACTATTGGAAATTATATTGACAACAGGTAGACAATGTATAGCAAAAAATTGGAAAAACGATATAGATATACAGATTGGAGAATGGTACAAAGAAATGTGGAGTTTAGCACTGAATGATAAATTGACCTGGGAGATTAAAGTCAAAAGAGATAATTTAAAAGAGAATAGATTTTGGAATATATGGAAACCGTTTGTGGATCACTCTATTATGGCAAGCGATAGTTCAGGACCAGTACCATCACAAAGAAGCTTCTGGAACTGAGTAAAAAATAAACTCTCCGGGCATTGTATATATACACTGGGTGATTATTATTTGTTAAAAAAGATTAGTGCTAGTACAGAAAGTTTTTTTTTTTATCATTTAGGATATTGAAATAATGGTTTTTAATATTTGGTGGTTAAATAGCAGTTAATGAGTATAGATATTGTTATGTGCTAGCATATAGTAATGTTTGTTAACATGATATTAAGAATTTGTTAGTGTATTGTATCGTAAATGTATTGTTAATGTTTTTTTTTCCTTTCGTTTTCTGTATGTCTATTAAAAACTCAATAAAAAAATATTTAAAAAAAAAAAAAAAAGAATCAATATTTTCAGTATAGCTATTGCAAAGAATCTCCTTCTCCCCTGTCCTTCCCTATCCTACTATTATGGAACTTTAGGCTCAATCCAAAAACTGGTAATAATTTTCCTTAGATGAAATTATACCCTTAAATGAAAATTTCCTTCAAAATAGTCACAATATTGTGAGTATATATTAAATTTAAAAAATCAACTGAAACCAAAACAACATTGTTTAAAATTAATTATTTCTAGATGTTAGGAAATTTAAATAAAGCTAATTATAACACCAAATGCAAACAATCTGCTGTATGAGTTTTCTAAAACTGAATTTACACTGAATAAGCAAAGAGAAGAAATACCACCCCATAGCGCTAAAATGTATTCTCTCTACCATTCAAAAGGTAATTAGTATTTTGCTACCAATAATAATAATTATTTCGTGTCAGAAATTATTCTGGGATTTTTGCTGGAGAATCTCCGCTCAGGGAACACCCAAATGAGACTCCTTTCATGTCCCCAAGAGCTGGAACAGAGATGTGTGTTCAATCCATCATGACTTGGGTCTTGAACTGCCGATTTGCTGGCCTTCCAGCTAATAAAGTGAGCTTCTTAACCACTGAGCCACCACAGCCCCCAATGAGAACCTAACATGTTGGGAGACGAAATGCAAAGGACCTTGTGAACTGCCCAGAGAGTGCACAAGCATTATGGGAAGGTATACAAGTGCAATTGCTAAATTGGTAAATAATTTGCTACATTCATTCCAAGGGAACTTACTCAAGTCCATGGTAATGGCAATCAGCCGCTTTTTCAAAAGGCAAACTTCTCAGTTTTTGAGGTGTCAGTTTTGGTGTCAGAAGAAAAGCATTGTCGCTGAAATAGGGTTGGGGAGAAGAAACTGTTTTAATTTTGAAGATTTTGTTACTTATAAAAACAAGCATTCTTACACGATGAACTGGAAGAATGGAACATTGGCACCATATTACAAAATTACTCTTGCATAACTCATGCCCCTAATAGCAATATTTCTGAAGATGCAAAGAGCAAATTTATCTGGTATGTGTCATGAAACAAGGTTTTACCTTTTTTGGATGTATAAAGGCTGCAGATCCCCAACAGGCAGCCCTTCTGGGGTGAAATATTTCAACAGTTCCTTAGCATCAAGGAACGCAGTTGAGCCCTTTTGGCTATCTTTCCGGCCCATAATCTGTTCAGCAACTCTGATGAGAAAAATATATAACTGAAATAAAGATTATAGCACACATTCAACCAGAGACTTAGCTGCTGCTGGGTAAAATGAAGAATAGGAAAGATAATGCAGTTTATAACACATGCCAGCAGCAAGTGACATGAATAAAATTGTTTGTTATTACCTTGCTTTTTGCTTCATTTTTTCAAAATTTTCTAAATTCTGAAGGACATTTCTTTCTGGCCACTGAAATGGATTTGAGTCATTCAACTCCAAATCTGAACATGGAAGATAAGCAAAAGGGGGAAAGTCAAAACAGTGCATTGCTCTAATTTCGTCATTCCAATGATTTAGAAATGCCTGTTTTTCTATAAATATATTCTCTTATTGCAGAAATTGTTATCTTCTCTTATGAAACATTTCTTGATGAAGCTCTTGTTCTCTGCAACTCCCATGCCAACTAACTTGCCTGTAATAATAATGTTTTTCACAGAGTACTATCAACACAAATTGTACTTTTTAGCAGCAACAAAACCGGATAAACAAAATATTAGAGCAAGGTAGTCACAGTATGAATACTCAGTATTTATTATAACTGTAATGTATAATTATAAGTGGGGGGAAACAATACATACAGGAGGTCCTCAAAGATCAAATCTTGTTAAGCAAGGGACAAAGTGAAACAAAATTAAACAACATTTAAATACAATAACATGTTAAAGTAGACACAACCCTTTTGATGCTGTTCGCATGAGATTGCTTTATGGATTCTGGCAAGGAAATATTATGTGTTATTATTTCCTACAATGAGCTTAAGATGGCATGCACGGTTCTCCCCTCCCCACTTTATTTTAAGAGGAAAAACCACATAAAGTAGACAGGAAAAGAGAAAGATCGCTCAATGAGTTTCATGACTGAGTAAAATTTGAACTCATGCTTCCTTAGTTCCAGTACAACAACTACACCACATTTGACTTTTATTTTCCAAAATGGAAATAATTAAGCAACCAAAAAAGATGCCTACCATAAGCTGTGCCTTGGCCTTCTGTTTTGACAGCTGCTACTGGGCAAATGTTATTTGGATGGGTAGCATTCCACAACTCTAGAAAATATTCTCTGCTATGTGTCAGCAGGATTTTCAGTTCATCAGTTGAAGACGCCAGATGTCTCATAGATTCCTGTCCTTCTGTAAATGTAAAACAGAACTCTAGCATATTTCTTGTAGTCACCAACATAGTATACAGAATGCGAGATGTACAGTACTGTAATATTAATTTAGTAAATTGTTGAGGACTCAACCCACGTAGCCTCTTCACACAAGTTATAAACCTGATTCAGGGGTGTTTGGCTCATGTGGAGCAGTTCTTCATGTAAAAGCAGCCTCATCCTTGTCAGACAGGGCATGAGGCTAAATAGGAATTTCCTTACATGACGACTAAACTGTCCCTCTATTCATACTCATTTCAGAGGCAGTAGCTTCTTGTTGTTGAGCTGTATCCATTCCGGATATTGGCTATCATCGAGGCGATAGTCTTCCTGTTCTTAACTCCTCGGAACAGTTCTTTTGAGAACATGTCACACCAGTCTCTCAGGTTCTTTACCACAAAGTCCGGCCATGTCCAGGGATCTTTCCTTGCCGAGCGAGTTGGAGTATTCTATACTTTATGTTGTATGAGATGGATCCATTCCCAAGATTTCTTTCAGTCAGTCAGTCAATCTATTATTACTTATTATTATTTATTTATTTCATTTATAACCCACCCATCTAGGAGGTATTCCTACTCTGGGCGGCTAACAAGATGAACCCCGCATATTAAAAACACATATTAAAAATACAAAAACCCTATTGGTGGTAGGGAGAGGCAAGTAAGAAACCTAGCGCTGAGCCATTGTTGACACTTTCTCAAAGGCCTCTTTAAAAAAGAAATGATTTGAGCTGCTTTCTGAATGTAGACAGGGATGGGGTCTGACTCAATTAAACTGGGAGAGAGTTCCATAAAGTTGGTGCCACCACCGAGAAGGCTCTCCTCCGAGTAGTGGCCTTTCTTGCCAATTTCGGGGTCAGCATTTGAAACTGTGTCGTCTGGGAGGATCAAGTGATGTGGGCTGATGTCCTGAGGGGAAGATGCTCCACCAGGTAGGATGGTCCCAAACCGTTTAGGGCTTTAAAAGTTAGAACACCTTGAACCTGATACAGAAAGGGAATTGGTAGCCAATGCAGCCCTGCCAGTGCTGGTGAGATATGATCGGATTGCCTCACTCCAGTAATCAGCCTAGTTGGAGCCTCCATGCCAGGCCCAAGGGAAGAGCAAAACCAAACTAGAAGATGGAGGAAGGAGCTCACTGGACAAGGAATAGCATTAAAGGAGGAGATGGCTGAGGATCTCAACCTCCCCTATGTCACTTGGATACAGAACCCAGCTCATTTACTGGTCTGCCGACTGCTGCCAAAGGCATGCACCAATGAGGAATTGGGTTTGGGCAACAAAAAAGAAAAGAAAGTGGCTTCATTTTGGCAGTCCAGGGTTTGATCAGGCTTCACACGAAATAAGAAAAAATTATTTATGGTCAGTTTAATGTGTTCCACTATGCCAGACAACGTACAAGAACAAAGATAATATAAATTAGATACAACCATTTAAACATACTAAATACAACCAGTTTAAAAAGATATAATAAATCCACAAATATAAATTCAAACATTCTTAAAAAAACCTTTCTGGCAATTTTGTTCCACAAGACCTTATATTTATACCTCATAACACAGTAAATAAAAATTAAAAGCAGAACACTCCATCCTAATAAAAACAAATAATCTCTGTAAATAAAAAAGTTTTAGCTTTTTTTTTTTAAGGTACCGAGAGCCTGACTGTCAAACCTCCATTGGCAGATCCTTCCACAGTAAGGGGGACACAACCAAAAAGGCCCTTTTCCGTGCGTCTTCTCTTCTGGCCTCTCTTGGGGTGGACACTTTCAATAGCCCAGCTTGTGAGGATCTCAGTGTTTTGAAGTTGTACAGAGCTGTTGTCTGTACTCACAGAAAAGAAGGAACTGTTCTCAACACCCTACGGTAAGAGTCACCACTTTTACATTTGCTATATAGATCACAGCTGCTAAATCTTTCCACATGAAGATAAATATTAGCTACTCATATCTACATGTTGGTACTGGTTAGAGCAGGAGTTCTCAACCTTTTAAAGCCGGTGACCAGGTCATGCTCTCTCAGACAGCTTCGAGGGCTGGACAGCCATTTTGCACTTCCTCCACCACATGGCACTTCCTGGTGTGGTGGAGGCAGTGGGGGGCCCACATGAAATGGTGCCGTGAGCCACATCCGGCCCACTGGCTGCAGGTTGAGGATTCCTGGGTTAGAGAAACACTGGAAAGAGCTGGGTAAAAAAGAGGCTAACCTTGGTTCACTAAAGGTCCTATTTTTACTAACCAGTCTTAAGGAGTGGAAGAGCGTGAACTCTCCCTCTAAGCAGAAGCTCACCTGATGTGGGATTCTAATGTTTCCTAATGAAGCACTTATAAACACTGCTTGTACTTACTAACTTTGACAGATTTTACAACGTAAATATTGTCAAATTAAATCTCAAATTAAGATAAATTTAATTTATATTAGTTCACTGGCTGGCTGTTCTCTCTTTTACTCACTTAGGCAATGATTCATAGCCAGTGCTTGGACACAGGCCAGTCTCTTCTCTCTTTGTAAAATCTGTTCTCCACGGAAATGTGGGAGAGATCTGATGAATTCTTCAAACAAGCCTATGTTAAAGGGAGGGGAGGAGTGGAGAGAAAAATATGATTGATTTATATTACATTCTGAAATCTAATAATATCAATAGGGAAAACATAATATGAGCTTTATAACTAGCAATCAGAAATGTCACCAGGGGCTAGGTATTTTCTTCAGGGCACTGTGTCATGCAGAGAATCTCAGTTTTTCAGGGAATCAGTCAGAAACTATTATTTTCCTGTTTTTACAGGGGCTAGGCAACTCACAGACGTACAACCACAACACAGAAATTATTTTGGTTTTGTTATTTTATTACCCAACTCATTAATCAAATAACAATGTGGCCCTTGAAGTCAATCACTAACAGAATGAAGTGACTGAAGAAGGGGGGAGCTATCTCTTGGTCACCATTGTATCCCAGATTCTTAATTAATAGAAATTTTCAGTGCCCCTTCTCTCAAATCCAAAGGCACAGAACTATACAGTACTGCTATCAAGAGAGTAACCCTTGCAAAGAGCAAGGCAATTTGGAATATTGTACAAGGGCTACCAAGAGCTGTAACTAACCTCACAAATACACTAGCCAAACATATCCAAAGAAAAATAAAGCAAACGTCCACCCTTCAGTGTAAGGCAAGGAAACAGTATTTCCAAACCAACAGCAACAAACCATTAAACAAACTTTGAAGGTGACCTAACACACCACTGGAAAAAAATCATTAGGAAACTAAGAGACAATTATGATCCAGAGATATCGGTTTTCTTCTCAAGCTGAGGTTTAGGAAATTGTGTATGATATGATTCAATAATACATCTTTTTTAATAAAGCTATTTCATGTCTTAAAAATTATCTTTTTGAATGAGTCAGAGAAGATGGGTTTTCTTTTTAAGTGACATGTAAATCAAAAGAACACCATTGTATTGGCCAAATTTAGTAAGTCCTCTATATTTTAGGATTGGAACCTCTTTTATTGGAAAAAACAGTGAAAGAAAACAGCGCCAAACAATACACTCACAATAAGGCTATGTCTCTAATAGCAATCCCAAGTCTCAAGAGAACAAGCCTGTATTTGGGATTTCAACTAATAGGCAAAGCTAATCATAATCTGTGTTTTTATTTCACAGATATGATTGGTTTCTAAGGATCCTTTAATATTACAGTAAAACCCCGACTTACAAATGCCTCGAGTTACATAAAATTCAACTTACATAAGGATTTTGTGCTAAAACCATGTCCCGATTTAGACGATTTCTTATGGGTTTGCTTTGAGTTACATAAAGATTCTTTTTCCTATGGGTTTGCTTCGAGTTACATAAAAAAATATTTTTCCTATGGGTTTGCTTTGTTACATAAAAACCAATTTAAGCAAAAGCCTACGGAACGGTCTTTTTTTTTGTAAGTAGGGGTTTTACTGTATTTATATTTAAAACTTCAAATGTTGAACATTCAAATGTGATATTTTTACTGAAGAACTAATTACTCACCACTTTTTACCTGAAATGAAAAACAGCACAAATTTTCTGCCATTTTATTCCCTTGCACAAACCTACCTGCTTCTGCGTCTCCTGTTTTTGTGATAATTTTTCCAATAGCTTCTGCAAATGTGATTGAGCCATTGATCTGACTGGATGAATAGACCAATGTGGCTTTACATCCTCCACAGCCATTGCCTTGTACTAAGAAATAATAGTTGCAAGTTTCTCCTTTCAGTTCCACTTCTGGAACTAAAAAGTAAAAGGGAAATTGTATGTTGAAGAAACGGAGGCATTACTGACTTTAATTGTTCCTATACCCAATGTACTTTAAAAATCCACATTAAATCTAATTTAAATTTTAAAACAGGCAGGATTCCTGCATTTTTAATAGTGAGGTAAGTTAACTAAGACTAAAACAGCTCTTTAAAAATGTAGGATGTGCTTTATGTATTATCAAAATTAATAAACTTAGTAGTGTATGATGAACTGTACAGTGTGTGTTTTCAGAGAAACAGGGCATACCATGTTTTCAGTATGCATAGCATGTTTTCTTTGCTTAAGACAGATCACAAAACAGTTAGTATAGTAAATTTAACATATGCAATTGGATGTTACAACTGATAAAAGTGCCAAAATCCTATTGGTGTCTGAATAATGCTTGGGCAACTTTCTGCTAACTGCTGCTAATTGAAAAGGCTTCCCTAAAGATTTGTGTACTCACTCTTCTACAAATTCAAGAGCTTTTTAGAAACTTTCAACACTAATGTTGCCTTCATTTTAACTAGTTTCCTAGGTTGTATAAATCAAATATCCTGGTTAATCTTTAGTCAGTTTAAACATGTCAGAATAATGAAACACCGCTTGAAACTGGTTTGTTTCTGACTAAATAGATTAAGCAGAGGCCATAAAAAGTTACATATTCTATGATTAATAGTTTTATAAGGGGCAAGGAACCCTAGTTACCATTCATGGCTAATTAAAGTGAAATAATAGTTTCATATGATATCCAAGCATTCCATGTTAGTGAATATATAAAGACACACAACTTAACCCACCACTGATGATTCTTGGTTTTTGAGCTACATATTCCTTCCATTTCTTTGCACTCAACTGGCTAGGCAAAGGGATCGACACAGAACTCACATTGCAAGGCAACAGGAATAAAGCTCCTACCTATAGGGAAAGCACATGCATATACTTTTCATTGCATATTAGAATTCTAGACAGTTAATTTATTATGCATCATCTAACGATAATTGTGCATGAGGTTCAAACAAGACAGATGCAAAGAGACATGAGTTCAGAAGCTTCCTTCCTTACATCTGCAACAATGTCCAAACCTAAGTGTCCTTTAAAGGTATCTGTTTTAAACTGGACTTTGGGGCTCAAGGCAAGATCAGGAAAGAGTAGAGAAATTTTCCAGAATTTATCATTTAGCATGGTGTACATGAAAAAAGACTGTAGTCTGAATGAACGAACGAACGAATGAAACATTTAAAATAAACATTTTTAAAAATTCTGACCACAAAATATTTATTGAAGATATTTGCTCATCCCTATCAGCTGAATTATTGTAGTCATGTGTTAGACAACCGTATGAGCCATTATTTGCACAAATGCTGGACATAACTCTGAGATAGAAAACAGTGAAATATCCCAAGAATATCCTCCTAATTAATAGATTTCTGCTGTCAACTGCGTTTTCATTCCTCTACAACTTTAGTGCATATATTCTTGTGGATTAGATAGTGAATATCATGTGATTTTATTCCAATTTCCCTTCTAGCCCATATATTTAGAATCCTAGACATGTGCTTGGAGATTTATAATTGATGCTGAAATCCAATTGCACAGTATAGTATGTAACACTAGAACAGACTCATTGAGTCAATGAGGATGTGCATTGAGTTAATTCTAGAACTTTTCTTTACTCCACCAGAATTCCAGTTTATTCTGGAATTGAAGTAGCAGCTGAATTAAGGTTGGAGACTGAGTTTAATTTCCAAGTCTTTTATTTGTGGAATCCACTGAGAATATGAGGTTTTCCCCCTCCCCACCTTGAAAGAGGACCACTTATCTACAATCAGAGTACAGGTACTTTCCTTCTGTTTCTCATCATCACAACTGCAGATGATGGTTATAGTCAATTAAAACATCCACCAAATAAAATCTATTAGGCATCAGCTAGAGGAGACCCACTCACTCAATTGCTAATTGTGAGTTAATATTTATGTATATCTTATCCATTCAGTGGATTATCTTTACTAATAGTCATCACCTATAACTGCAACCAGGTTAAACTACTTATTTGTTTTTAATCTAATATGTTCATACTTCAAATTTACCCTACAAACAAGGTAAATCAGAGATCAGATTTCAGCACAAATATTACAAAATCCATTTTTTAATAAGAAGAAATCAAATACCTTTCCATGCAAAGAAGAAATCTGATCCCAAAACAATATACATTTCTCCTCCACATCATTTCTTGCCAAAGTCCTACATAGAGGATTAAGGAATGAGATCCTCAAATAGCCATGGAGGGAAATCACTAAAATGTATGCATAGTATCACATTATTTTACCACAATTCTAAAGTAACTACTCATAGAATATCCTTAATAAAGCCCTGATTTATGGAATCAGTAAGATTTTTCAGAGATCATCATATATGCATAGCAGCAAATCTGTATCACATATGTTTATTGCAATTGCTTTCCAATGGTGTAATTGCATAAACAGTAGTACAAGGGGCTGATTCCTTTCCCTCCTTCACTACCAAAAATGTACTTTAGAGCCGTTTTGGACTTCAATTCTCAGAAGCCTAAGCCAATTCCCCAAAGCACTGATCAGCCAATGTACAGTACTAACTTAGGCTTCTGCGAATTGAAGTCCAAAACCCAAAGGTTGGAGAACACTGCTTTAGAGGACAAAGAGCAGGTCTGTGTGCCACAGATATCCATAGCAAGGAGATACAACCTGATTTTACCATAACAACAGCATTGAATTTAGTATTATGGCCACAACTACTTCTACACACCAACATGGGTATATGTAACTGATTCATAGTTGAACTTTTGTTCTCTATTACTAGCATTTTCGTACTGTACCTATAGCTGGAAAGAAGATTAGACATTCTGATCATATGTTCCTTGATGTCAAAGAACTTATTTTAGAATAACTATGCCATTCCAGCTAATTTCAACATGTACTTTTATTACTTTAAACTGCAGTTGTTCTTCATTAGCATTATTTCAGAAGAAGAAATTACTAATGGTGAAATCCATGAAGGATTACTTCAAGATAAAACCAATGAAGACAGTAGGATGTATTTTTCCAATAAAAATTAGGCTGCTCTCACACAACCAGTGACGTCTTCCATCTATACTAAAAATAAGCAAAACCTGATTTACTCTTTAAATTAAAAATGACAGAGCTTAAAGGATAGTTATAACAAGTTGTATAAATTACTACGGGTAGTTGCTACTTTACTGGGGGGGGGGGTTGCTTCTGAAATGTCAACACACACACACACACACACACACAACAAAAAAAGCTAGTTCTGCAACAAAAGGATACAGCTCAAATTGAAAATCTGAAACTAAATACGAAGGCAGCTGAGACAGCTGCACCATCTGTACAAATTTTAACACAGGACCATAATAATGGAAAACCTGAAAAAAAATAAGTTTTAAAAGTTATTTTGGTACTACTTTGTGTTAGACTAGCATACACCACCAATACATCTAGACAAGGTGGGAGAACTATAACTATACAAGCAGTAGTGGGCTCCAAAAAAATTTTTACTATCACACTGCGGGCGTGGTATGGAGGGTGTGGCCAGGGGAAAAACCCTGTGTTGCACCCAAATTAGGACTACTTTATTTCAAAACTTGGATGGGCGAGGCCAGCCAGAATTTCTGCTACCGGTTCTGGCAAACTGGTGCAAACTTGCTGATGCCCACCACTGTATACAAGTCACTGTGGAGATTAAAATCCTAGTCTGCAAACAGAGGTTTCCCACTTTCTCTTCACCTGCACAGCTAAAACAAAAAAGACCAACAAAAACTTTGCAGCCAAGACTTGATAGAAAAGCATGAAGTGATGAAGCCAGACACTGACCTCTCCTCCTTGCAAAATGGAAACTGTGATGAATGCACGCTAAAGCCCATTTCTTATTTCCAATAGACACAAGCTTTATGAACAAGTCAAGGCATTTATATACCTGCCTTCTCCCTACTTTCTCTTTCCCTTTTTTGATCTTCTCCACTGGTGAGCTATACTGAGTGATTCCTCCTCTTTCTTATCCTTTAAGTTCCTGAGGGTCAGGAGAGCTGTCAGTCTTGTCAGTATAAGGCATCATCATCATATTTCTAAGTACTGTATCAATTAATAACAGTAACATCTTTGTCAACTTCTCTTCTTTTAAAGGTCCCATTTTAAGTTCTTTCTTCATGAAACATGCGGGGAGACAGAATTCAAACTGGCTTTCTACACCATGGTAATAACACAGACAATTATAATTCAACTTTTAGAATTCGATGGCTTGCAATATTATTAATTTTTGCCATAAAATGGCAAATAAGGTGTGCCTTCTGGCCAGATGTTTTAAATAATTTCCCTCTTGTGTCCATATGCCTTATTTTCCAATTCTTTTAAAACCAGTCACATATTTTGCTTGATTTTATTGTGTTGCATGTGCAACACAATAAGTTGCTATTGATTCCTAAAAGAAATTTAACTTCAAAGACAAATGAAATCAATGCTTTACCTTTCGTGGACAATTATTAAAATGCTTTGTCTGTTCTGTTTCGTTGTCAGCAAAGGAAGCATTAAAATGCATGGCACTGACTGGCTTTTCTGGTGTATTCCATTTTATACAGAAATCTGGGAAAGTAATTTCGGATTGAAACTGCAGCAAAGAAAAAAATATTTGAAAAATGTTAAGTGCACAGTTGCATTGAAAACAAAGACCACTGAATTAAAAAAATACTCAGTGAATTGCAAGGGGTTGTAGCTGAAGAGAACAAAACTTGCCTCATTCTTTCTTCTGCCAGTGGGGGGTGATTTATGAATTGAATCTTGTGGAAGGGACACTCCATCCAACCAAGCATTATATATGATCAGACATTGACTATTGAACAGCGTGTGATCTGACAGCAATAAAGGGGCACATCTGATCACACTAGAAAGGTTGCTTCACTGGGAGAGATATTCCTTAAAGCGACTCTTCTGTGCATACAGGAGCCACTCCAGCTAAGCTTGAAAAAAGCCTGACATGTGCATGGAGCAGAGTTCATTCATCATCTCTCATATGTCATGTGATCTCCAGAAAATAGCCTGAACTGGACTGTGCTACAAACATTCCAAAACACAAGCTGTTTCCCCATCTTACTGTGCTCTGCCTTCTCTAAACTAGAAAACTGGGTGATGGTTAAGAACAGCATAAAACGTTTCTATATACAGTATAGAACTCTTTTCCCCATGCACATTTCTTAGTACTAAGATGGGGTGTACAGAAAGAGCCTCTTTGAAGATTGGGGTATTTTTGAACCACAATCGGGTGTGCCCTGGGCAATGGCAACTTTGTTATGCTGCTTAAGCTTTCTCAGACTAGGTCAGGAGAAACAGTGGAAGACGATGCTTTGATCTGCCACATCAACCTAATGTGTGAAACACAGATCAACCAAGTAAGTAATTAGGTCAGGTGAAAGGAACTACAGAATGAATTCACCAAAAGGTGGCTTCATTTTGGCAGTTTAACACCGGACCTAGACAAGAAAGAAGTAGTAGTACTAAGATTAGAAGACATGCTACCATCCTCTAAATGTGTTTTTAAACCAATACCTTATGTTCCCGTATCTGAATCTTTCCTCTCCACAATTCTCTTGAATCAATGCTACTTTGTAAGCTTTCCAGAGCCACAACATCAGCCGAAAGATAGTCCGCAACTCTTAGCCAACTACCACAAAGAAAGAACCCCCCGCCCCGAATAATGTATCAGAGACTTCATAGCTTTCAAATCCAATAATAAGACAGCCCTATCTTTTTAAACGTCAGCTCTGTACTGCTTTTTATGAAGAATTAAGATTATGGTGCTTGTTAAAACAGTTATTTTCATTTTATGGTTCCTTGTTAAAAGGTATTATATATACAGTATATAGTCAGGTTTTACAACATAGATGGGTACTTCCAGAATACTGGACTTTAATCATGCAAATCACAACTGGCTTCTTTTACTGTCTGACCACTGACTGGAGAGATGAAATAAAAAGCAATTTAAATGTCTAAAAAGCTACTACAGAAAATTAGGTTCTGGTTTGTAGCTCATAAACTGAGGTTTACTCCTGTGTAGAAAGTATATAACTCAGGCTGTACTCTGTCTGCTTTTTTGTGAAAATGTCTGAATTGGTAAGAAATTTTAAGATACATTTATCCCAGCATCTGACATTAAAGCAAAACAATCACACTTATATACCACCCCATAGTGCTTACTGCACTTTCTGGGTAGTTCACAAAGTAATGAGCATTTTGCCCCCAACATGCTGGGCCCTCATTTTACCAACCTTGGAAGGCCTGAAGGCTCAGTCAACCTTGAGCTCTGGTCATGATCAAACTTACAACCTTTTTGGTTGCAGTACAGCAGTTTAACCACTGCGCCACCAGGGCGCATTGAACCTTTCCATGACTAGAATCTGGATCATGAGATAATCTCAAGATGAAACTTGGTTCTCGGGCTGGGGAAAACTTCTCACCATATTATAAGCCCTCAAAAAGCTTCCTCATTCTTATTGTATCTAGTTTGAGGCTCTCCATCCATCAGTTACACAAAACCACACAAAACCTATTTGGGCCATAACACTGCAGCCTATGCAGTCAACTGCAACGTTGTATGATATAATGCATCACTTTAAAATGGATCCCTAACAATTCATTTATACAAGCATAAATTTAATCAGAAAAGTAAGCAAACAGGACAGCATAAAAGTAAATATTCTAACTAATTATTCTCACTTTTAGCAAAGAAGACAAAATTCTAAAACTTTTTTGTTTTGTTTTTAAGCTTTGATATAAACTTGCATCTTGTTTTTTAAGTGACTGGAAAATTATGACACCTTGCAAATTTGCATGTAAAAATTATATCTTACATGAAGCAACAGTTTTGTTATATGAATGATTTAAAAACTACCACTTACGTTTTGCTTTCATTTGCTACGATTGTGATTTTTGCTGCATGCCACTCTCTCAGGTGTTTCAAGGCACCAATGACAGGTAAGCAGTCTTTTAAGTTAGGGGCATCTGTTTCTGAAGACTGCAGTATTACATCAATCATTGCTTTTCCTGTGGAAGCAATTACCGTAGTAACAAAGGAGACATTTAGCCAATTGTAAATATTTACCATAATCTTACACTCAACCAACAATGATCTTCTCAAATCTTTTTGTGGATCTGTTATGGAAGCCATACGGAGGTAAGAAGTTGACTGATTGGATTTATTATGATGTTTGGCATTTTATAATTCTTCTACTGTACTTCTATGGTTTTCCAAAGCATATAATTGAAAATCTAGTGCCATTTGGACCACAGAGTGTGAAATGCTTGAATATATATGCCATTTCAAAGAAGGTAGAAAGATAGATAGATAAATCTTTATTGTCATTGTCCTGCACAGAACAACGAGATTGGGGGGAAAAACACTTATCAACCCAACAAAACCTAAACAAAATACAATTATACAAAATTATCAACATACTCCCACCCCACATATACACATTTAACCCCTAAAAGCTCTAAAACTGTAAGGCTCTAAAAACTATATACAGAAGCTCCCTCATAGACTGAACTGCACTGAATTCAAAGCCAGAACCGCTTTTGGGTAGAAACTATTTCTCAAGCGGCTGGTCCTGGTCTTTATAGCTTTAATTAATTATTTATTTATTTAATTAATTGTCCCACCATAATGAGTGCTCAGCAGTACTCTAGGTAGCTCAAAATAATTAAAATGCTCACACAAAATAAAAACACATAATAAAAACAGAGCCCTGTGTCTAATAGGTGACTTAAGGAATAATACATTCTATTTGGCATAAACCTTCATGGATTGTAGCAATTACTTCAGATTCAGTTTCTCATCGGAACTAAAATATAAAATGTTAAAATAAAGAAACATGGAGTTGTCTTTGAAATGTTCAACATAATTCTTGCATCTCAAGAAGTAAGCTATGGTCCATAGTTTACTGCAGAATTATGTTCTAGACAAAATTATTATAAACTAGCAGAGGTTGCCCGGCGTTGCCGGGCTGTTTTAAATGGTGTTGGAAAGTTTTTGTTGTTGTTGTTAATGTTTGTAAAGAAGAGGTTAGTCTATAATTGAAATTTTTAAAAAATTTATTTATAAAAAAAAAATTTGGCGGCCTGTTATAAACTGTGATGAGTTTTGTTTGGTGTTCTGGTTTTGTGGATGAAAAAAAAAGGATGATATACTTTTTCCAAAAAATTTATTTAACCCAATAATTTTTTAGTATGTATTTTTTTTATTAGTTGTACCGTAGGTAATAATTTTAAAAATGTGAAAATACATGTTTTTCACAATAAATGTTTTTAAACTGTGTATTGATGTTTTTGTTTTTTATTTGAGTAAAAATTCAGCACAGGATTTTTGAATAGTTTTTATTTTATTTTATTGACATGTTTTTGATTTGTGTAAAATTGTGATTTTGTGTTATTTTTTAACTTGTTTTTACTCTTGGGGCCTTTTGTGTGGGGCTGTTGTGTCTTTTTGAATTTTTTTTACTATTGTGGGCAGCAAGTGGTGCTGGTAGGGGTTATCTTGTATTTTGACTGTTTTTTCTCTCGTGGCCTATGGGTGGAGCTTCTTCCAGTAAGTAGTCTCTTTCTTTATTCATTTCTTTTCCAGTCGTTGTGGAGTGAGGTCATGTTTGGTGAGTTGGCTGTTTTTCTTTATTTGGGGGGGGGGTGGATTTTGTGGTGTTTGGCTGCGTGCTGGGTGTGTTTGGAAATTTTTGTTTTTGTTTACTTTGTATTTTTTTTGGTGTTATTTTTGTTTGTTTTTGTGTATTTTTGGATGTTTGTGATTGTTTGTTTTTGTGTTTTTTGGTGCCCTACGGGGGGATCCCCTCTCTGCCATCTCCCCTGGCTCTGGAAGGCTTCGGGGGACAGACCCCTTTTGTCCCCCCAAACCTTCCAGACTCATGGGACCCAGGAGAGGGGATCGAATCCAGGCCACCCTCTGATGTTAAAAGGGAAATCTCAATTGTGGTTTCCCCTTTAATATCAGTGGGGGGGGGTTGTGATCCCCCTCTCCGCTGGCTTCCTTGGGTTTGGGAGGGTTGGGTGGACAAAAGGGGTCTGTCTCCCCAACCCTTTCGGACCCAGGAGAGCCATCGGAGAGGGGGATTTCCCCCAAAAAAACTCTGTTTTTAAAGAGAAGTAACCGCTTGGTTTCTTCTCTTTAATATGGGGCGTGTGCGTGCGTGTATGGAGGGGAATCCCCTCTCTGCCAGGTCCCCTGGGGTCAGGAGGGTTGGGGAGAGAGACTCCCTTTGTCCCCCCAACCCTCCCAACCCCAGGGGAGCCAGTAGAGAGGGGGAGCACAACACCCCCCCACACCCAGTGATATTAAAGGGGAAACTCCGATCAGGAGCTTCAGTCACCGTTGGGGAGGGGGGCTTTGGTTCCCACGGCTTGGCGGACTTGCTCTCCTGGTGTTTTTCTTTTGTTTTATTTTTTGCGCGCTGGCTTCCTCAGCGTTCTGCGCGCTCATGGCACGCAGGACGCTGGGGCTTGTAGTTATGGGTTTGTGATTTGTGTTTGTGCTGTGTTTTTTAAAATAGTTTTCTTTTGATTGGCCGTGGCGCGTTTCCGAACGTTCCTTGCGCCGCGCCGTGCGAGAGCCTCTCAGACTGATTGGCTCTGGCTCTGGCGCGGCGCGGCGCAAAGAATGTTGGGAAATGAAGTTGTTTCCCTTTTTTCGCATTTGTGGGGCTGTTGCCCCACTGCCGGTTTTCTTAATCCTTCGTTGACCTGCGGACCCAGATCGGCCGTGTGCACGAAGGGTGCGTGCAGGCAAGTAGGGCGAGGCATAGCAACCTATAGCAAGTTCCAACGGTTAACCCTTGGTTTTATAGGTTAAGATGGAGAATACAGACAAAATGCAGTACAGCTATTCAAAATAATTTGGGATAGACATGTTATGCTTGCACTGTCAAAAAGTGCAATCTGTTTAGGATACTGAAATGAACAAACTTTTGATTTAAAAAATATTAAGATTACCAGGAGCAGAAAGCTTATCTGCTAACAGATGGACACACTCTGCAGTTTCTTCATAGAGACTAAAATACAAAAATTTTAAATGAGGAAAATTGTCACAATTTATAAATAATAAACTATTTAATATACTCAGTGCATTGGACTATTCAAGAATCAATCAGCTCATCAGTTCTCAATCTGGAAAATAAAGAACCAAATGTATTTCAAAGAAATGCTTGGCTATTAAATTTCAACACACGGAACGATGAAAACATGAATCCAAAGTGCAGAGGAATGTGATTGACATATATAAAATTGTCCATAGTGTAGAGAAAGTGGATAAGGAAAAACATTTCTTCCATTTTCAGAATAGTGGTACTTCATACAACAATTTTAATCCATTCCACGGGGCTCATTGTTGTATGAAACAAATGCTATACAATACATGGATTGTACTGTATAGTGATTTTCCCTATGGGTTGCATCATACAATGATTTTTTTTTGTAATGTGGTTTTTCCCATTGAAAAATTGTTGTACGATTTTTTTCCATAGGGAAAATTGTTATGCGGGATGCCTTCCCCCCACAAAACCTAGTTGTTATGCAATTTTGTTGTTATACGGGGGAAATTGTTGCATGACGTTCCACTGTACTAAAATAAGAAGTTTTTCCAAGGAAACTGTGTGATGGAAGAATCAGGATATAACAGGAAATATTTCTTCTTATAGCTCAAACATAGTTTAAGGAGAATAAGGCTATTAATAGTTAGCAGTCATGATGGATATACTGTATATCAGACTTTCTCAACCTTTTTGCGTTGGCCGCCGGATCACACTCCACCAGACAGCTGAACGGGCCGGGTTAAGAGTGCCTGATATATATTATCTTCTGCAAATAAATGCATTGCACCTTTGAACACAAATCATTAAGAAACACCAACATGAGGTTACTAATGTGTTCATGCTTTCTTCTAGCCTTCCAATATGTAAATGGAATTCTTGACCACGCAGTTCCTAGTCTGACCAAAATGTTCCCAATTTATGTCAGAAAAATTCAAAACCAGCAGCTGATGTATGCTAAATCACTCCTGCCTCCGTTTTTCTTTTTTCCATCTCAGGCAATGCAGACTACCTTCTTTCTATCCCACATCTCAAAAACCATCATAAATGTTTCATGACAATGAGATTGCATTTACATCTGCTCTTTCCTTCCAAAAAAGGGAAACTGCAGGAGTGAATGCTTTTGCAGAACAGCTCTGACTTCTTTGGAAAGGAAAGAGGAAAATAGCATGGACCGGGGTTTTTCTTCCTAACATATATTGTATTCATGCAAAAGCTTCTGCAAGACACAAGAATGACACCAGAAATTACACTTTCAACACCAGAACTGGGATGAGAACACAATAGCACCTACATTATTTAGTAACTGAAATTAATCCTGTAAGTGAATGGGATGGAGGGGAGGAACAATTCAACTTTCATGAGCAACTACAGTACTTGCATTCGAGACAAGTGATTTAAGTACAAAATAATTAACAGGGAAAGGTAAGGAAAAATGTGAATTGGTAAGTAGAATTCCAGGTTCTCAACCTCAAAGGGATCTGATACTATAGTACAGGGGTGGCCAACCTTTGTATGTTGTGGGCCTGACTACACCCCGACAGCTGAGCAGGCCGCACCACGCCTCCAGAAGCATGCACGGCTGTTATAAATTTGGAAGTGGGTGCATTTATGACAATAAATGCGCCCACTTCCAAATTTACAACAGCCGTGGGCTGACGTAAACATGCCCTCTTCCACTTCCAGGTGTGGTGGAGGCAGCAACAGGCTGGATGGAATAGCATCGGGGACCGGGTCCAGCCCTTGGGCCATAGGTTGGAAACCCTTGCTATAGTGGTATAAGGAGAACAGGGGGAAAGAACCCATATTCTTTGTGAATATTAATAATCACTGTGAAGAGTTACATGTGAATCATGCTGTCATTTCAGATTTTCTAAGACATAGCTAGCAGGAATTGCAGGATACATTTCAGCAAAACAATAACATCAAGTAAAAGCCTGGATAAGCAGCAGTAATTTAAAAGGGCATGCCTAGTATCAGAAAGGTTTTCATTATTACTGGTTTGCAATTAACTATACTGTGTGTGTATCATTAATCAGAGGTAAACTTCACTGAGTTTTATGGGGGTTCATTCTGAGTACAGTAGAACCTCGGATAAATTCCAAACTCTGTTCCAAAAGTTTGGACTTTATCCGATTTTAGACTTTATCCGAATCAAATGGGCGATGCATCAGATAACGCCCAAAAATGGACTTTATCCGAGGTTCCTATACTAAATACCACGGATAACATCCATTTTTTAGCGGTTTTGGACTTTATGCGATGCATCACATGTGCATGGAAACTGCAACTTTATCCGAATCGGACTTTATCCGAATCGGACTTTATCCGAGGTACCACTGTAAATTGCTGTAGAATTAGAGACATTTCTGTCCCTTGTCTTGGAAACCGACTGACTGGCTCCCTCTTGTGTTAGCACTAATAACTTAATTTTAAAATGGCTAGCATTTATCACAAACAGTTTAAGCCTACTGGTAAACTCAAAGTACCTGTACTGTATAAGCAGTAAGCCTAATATTAATCTAATCAAGGACTTTACCTGAAATGATTTTATAGAGCTATAATACATACCCAGTGTATTATACAATGCCCTGGATGATGCGGGATGTCACAGTTATTTTTCACTATTTCCAAAAACTCATTTGATCTGGTACTGGCCTATTCCCTTCACACACACACACACATCAATGAGTAATCCACAAATGGTTGCCATATTTTCCAAAATCTATTTTCCTTAACTATGCCCTTTTTTATTCAACTCCCATGTTAACTTAGGACCATAAATAACGGCAATTTACAAATGGCAGTTGACTTACAAACTTCCACTGATCCTATAGAGCTACTTTAGTTGAAACTTATTACATTAAGCAACAGGATTTCAGTGGAGTAAGTCAAAACTGAGTCGGCCTATTTGGATCAACTGAACGTATGGAGGAACTGACTCACCAAAACTGCATTGATTTAATGGACCTACTCTAGTTGTGACTTACTATACTGAACAATAGAATTTCCAGCAAATGACTGTTAGACACCATTACTGGTGTCTTTAGTTAAGCTGAGCATCTTTTCCAACCAATCACAGGCCTTGAATCTTTTCTGATCTCAGCCCTACTCAATTCTCTGCTCACACTCACACCATCCCATGCAAATTGTTGCACCTTGACCTCTTCATTTGTAGCTTAAATTTCCTGTACTGTACGTATTTTATAAAATATAAATTTTAAAAAGAGAATTAACTTACTCAACAAGTGATGGGGACTCCTGGCTATCCCCATCTTCTTCCACAGTTTGGACCTCACCAAGGCATTCCTCAATATGTCTTTGAATAGATTTTTTGCTTTGGTCTGTTTCTAGGTCAAGGTTGACATTCTCCCAGTCAGAACTACAGGACTATTAAATTAAAAGGAAATTCCATGAGAGTCAAGAAGTATTTATATTTTAGACAATGGTGTGACTTTACCAACTCACCTGATAAAAACCATTTATTGACTGAATTGCAAAATACCATTCCTTCACACCTGGAATCCCAAGAAGTGAACAGGCTGAAAGGAGAGACAATATTAGCATTAGAACAGAACAAAAATATCACACACCAAAGAAAGCCTTTAATCACCACTGAATTGTGGCTGATTATGTCGTCATCACTTTTGCACAAATGGAGTGGCATAACAGGATTTAAGCCTGTAACCGCACTTCATTTCAGGGAAACATCTAGAACACTTTGGATAATAACAGTGTGATTTTATCCAACATTTATATAATTATTTTTTTCAGCTTTACTGCTTCTTTGACCTATTGGCACCACCACACAGTGTGATCAAAGTGGCTACAAGACATTAAAATAAAACTAATGTTTTGAGTCTGGCCCAGAAACAGACTAGCAACTACTGGCATAAAATGGTCAAATCAATTAGTCCCAGTAAACCTCACCACCACCACCACATTAGGTATCAAGACTGTTTTAGAAAGTAGCCCTAGGCAAAGCACAGCACAATAATCTAAATAGGTGGTTATCAGAGTACACAGAACACTGTTTACAATGTTAACAATGATGGAGCTAAAAACACACCAGACTACGAATCAGATTACTTGTCTGAGTGCCACTAAAAAAAATAAAACCCACTTAATCGGACAAAAAAAACTGCAACAAATTATACTATCTTCTCATAACTCCTAAAAGAACCCACAGATCATACGACTCATCCATCTCACAGGGCAAGTGCAGCATTTTCTGTTCCAAATCCGAACCTGAAGCCCAACTGATATAAAATAAGTAGTAAAAGGTGGAAATACCCATCTCTGCCAATTTCCAATACAGAGACGATATACACACCAAGCAATTGGGTGCCTTACTCCAAAATGTTGGGGAGGCAGCACTGCATTTACAGTACTCCTATGCCTTAACAGTATGAGAAAAACTGATCATATTTCCCCAGCCTTGGCAAGGCTGCACTGACTCCCAGTTTCTTTCCGTATCAGGTACAAGGTATTAGTTCTGGCTTTCAAAGCCCTAAATGGTTTGGGACCTTCCTACCTGGTGGAATGTCTTACCCTCAGGATGACAGCCCACATCACTCGCCCATCCATGATGATGCAGCTCCAGGTGCCAAACCGGAGATTAGCTAGAAAGGCCGTGACTAGGAAGAGGGCCTTCTCGGTGGTGGCACCAATGCTGTGGAATTCCCTACCAGTGGAGCTGCGCCTGGTCTCATCTCTCCATGTTTTTATTTATTTATTTATTTATTTATTTATTTATTTATTTATTTATTTATTTATTTATTTAATCAATCACATTTCTAATGCCGCCCCCTCGCCAAGCGACTCAGGGCAAGGTTACTTTGTTGGCTTGTTGAAATGTATGGACTTTAAATGAAGGATTTTTTGTAATGTTGTATTTCTATGATGATACTTTGTAATGTTGTGTTTTTATGAGGATACTTTGTAATGTTGTATTTATATATTGTCTGGATTGAATATTGCAATGTTTGATTTGTTGTGAGCCGCCCTGAGTCGGCATATGCTGAGTGGGTAGCATACAAGTCGAGTAAATCAATCATCAATCAACACAAAAACATTAAAAAAATTCAACATTATAGAAGTTTAAAAAATTAAACATTCTTAAACTGAAAACTTCCCTTTTTAAAGAGGCCTTTGGCAATATTTTACCATCGTCCAATTGTTAGGCATTTTATTCTGCTCCACTGCTTCCAACATAGGATTTATTATTAGGGTGTTTGGGTTTTGAGGGCTCAAGAGGCTAAGACGCTGACTGGAAGGCGGAAGGTCAGCAGTTCGATTCCCAAGTACTGCAGGACAGAATGAGCTCCCGTCTTTGTCCCAGCTCCTGCCAACCTAGCAGTTCGAAAGCAAGAAACTGCAAGTAGATAAATAGGGGACCCCGTCGGTGGGTGGGAAGGTAAAACAGCGTTCCGTGTGCTCCGGTGTCTAGTCATGCCTGCCACATGACCACCGAAACGTCTGAAGCAGACAACGCTGGCTCTTCGGCTTTGAAACAGAGATGAACACTGAACCCTAGAGTCAGATACAACTGGCTTTCAAGCAAGGAAAACCTTTACAGTACCTTTATATGAAAATTTTAATATTTGTGTCAGTTTGTATTTTTGAATTTTATGCTGTAAGCTGCCCCGAGTCGGAAAGTTTTTCCTAGAAGGGTGGGATATAAGTTTAATAAATAAATAAAATAATGCAGTGGCTCAAGTGGCTAAGTTGCTGACTGGGAGGCGGAAGGTCAGCAGTTCGATTCCCGAGTACTGGAGGACGGAATGAGCTCCCCGTCTTTGTCCCAGTTCCTGCCAACCTAGCAGCTCGAGAGCAAGAAATTGCAAATAGATAAATAGGGACCACTTTGGTGGGAAGGTAAACAGCATTCCATGCACTCCATGTCTAGTCATGCCAGCTACATTACCGCAGGAACATCTGCAGAAGCAGACAGCGCGGGTATGAAACAGAGATGAGCACTGAACCCTAGAGTCAGATATGACTGGCTTTCGAGCAAGGGAAACCTTTACCTTTACCACAACATGCTAAGATTTGTGCTACACATACCTGGAAAATCACGATGTTTTGCCACACAGTTCCCTTCCAGCAAATTATAAATACTTTCAGCCATGGAACCTGCAAAATACAAGTCTTGGTTTACATGCATTGAACTATAATTAAGTCTAAATCAACCACATCACATGATGTGCCATTATAGTCTTGGTCTCATTATTATGACTCAGTGCAGATGTAATATTCCCAATGTCAGTCCATGGACCACATATACTCCATACCAGAAAAAGAATTCATTCACACAAAAATGGTATTTCCTACTCCTAGATGACTTTACTATGTTGGGACTCTGAGAAACGTACTTAGGGGAGAGGAACTATTTTTTATTTTATTTTAACAACAACATTACAACATAAAAAATACAAATCTAAATACAAACCTAAGTATCCAAAATGCAAATAAAATATGGTACAAAAAATAAAATCATATAAATTCAAAGGAATTACAAACTTAGATGTATAGCAAAAACTCTCTTATATATTAACCGGCTATGTGTGTCCAAACTCACATCTTATTCTCAGTTATTCCGTGA